>CM053586.1:145015994-145046612 GCA_028646515.1 Pseudochirops corinnae | reverse complement strand
TATATGAATTAATATGCTATTTTTGTGGTATCCTGGATATGTTATCCATTCTATTATCCTCACTTTACATTGAAATGTACCATCCATCAATCAATAAACATTAAATTCTTAGCATGTGCCAAGTACTATGCTAGGGGTGATGAAGGTAAAAATGGAGGCAAAAGAAAAAAAAAGGTCTTCCGTGTTCAGCTAGCTTAGGTTCTTTAGTGGGAAACAATACATACTTATGGAAATATATACAAAATTGTTGCAAGCTATTTTTTGGGAGGTGGTATGACTTGAACCCAGATCTTTCAAACTCTGAAGCTGTCTATCCTCTATATATTTTACTGATCTTCACTGATTTGCTGAGAGTGTTATTGTCTATAAATAATACAGTAGGAATTCAGAGAAGGGAGAGCTCAGTCTAGGTGGGAATAGTAGGGGAAGGCTTCATGTGAGACTTGTACTGGGACATGGAGGATGAGAAAAATTTGGAATGTTGAGGAGTGATGACATTCTAGGCAAGGGAAAGAACATGAACAAAGGTGAGAATGAATAGGATGTGGGTGGGGGAATAGAAAGGAGACTGACTAGGCTGTAGTGAAGGGTTTGTATTGGGGAGTAATGAGAAATAAAGTTGGATAGGTAGGATGGGATCAGATGTAAATAAGGTTGGACAAGTAGCTTGGAATCAGGTTGCCAAAGAAGACTCAATAGAAACAAGGACCAGGGATGGACACTACTGATAAGTAGTGTGAAGATACAGATTGAAGTTGGATTATAGTTGACCAGGTATGTGTCATTCCCCAGTAGCATTCTGTAGTCCTGGAGCAGTGGTATGTGTCGGTGCAGGGGGAATGTTTCATTGCACGCTGCATACTGTTTCTGAAATCTTGCCCCAATGATATCATAAGGGTTTACAACCTTTTCCTCTCATAAATTGGGACTGTGGAGGGAACTTCAGAGTCTCTATAAGTATATGCATTGTGGGACATAGGGCAAGGAAGGAGGAATTCATATGTGGTTTGTGTAATTTAAGGAGAGGAAACAGGAAGGGCTGATTTTTTTGAGTCAGTCAGTTAGTCGACAAGTATTTACTAATCAATGCCCAGGGTTACACATCTGTATCTGGTATGATACTGGATTTAAACTCAGAAACACATGTATGAGAGGAAGCTTGGCATAGTGTTTAGAAGGCTAGACTTGGAGTTAGAAAGACCTGAATTCAAATCCTTCCTCTGGCTCTTACTATTAGCTATGTGACCATTGGCAAATTACTTAATATTTCTAAGACTATAAGTCACAGGCTAGTTGTTGTTCTGTATCAGTGGAGGATACGACGTGAGGAGTTCCTTACGTACATGGATGAAAGTAGTGGTCCAGAATGAAAGGGGTAAGGGGAAAATTATTATGGTCAGGAAAATAAGATACTTTAAAAGACACATTCTAAAAGATCAATTTCTTTGTTTAAATTAGGCATGTACCCAGTATGGCAGTTAATAATGTTCTAATAATTTAAAATGGCATCATAAAAACATTTTTTTAAAATAGTCTTCCATTGGGATTTTTCTGGTAATCCCATCCTGATATATGATGCAATCATTTTGAAAGTGTATGCTGATGTGATTTGCTTATGATTACTTAGTAGTTTCCAAGTTTACAATTTATCATTGCTACCCTGAAAGTTGTCACTTCTTGGTTTTCTCATATACTGTTTCTTTTTTTCCCACCCACAATCACTGACTGAAACAAAGAAATATACAATACAGAAAATAAAAATACCCAACTACTCTGTGTGTGTGTGTGTGTGTGTGTGTGTATGTGGGCATGCATGTGTTTCTGAGTGTTGGAGAGTAGAGGGTAGTGAAACCCATCTGACATTTACGAGTGAAGTTTAATGTGTCATAGTATTCAGAAAAACAAGTCTCTTCTATCCTACCCCAAAAGCATATTAAGTAATTCACTGAAAATGCTATGCTATTAAGGGGAAAAAAAATCTGCCCTTGAATTATGTGAATTGCTTAAGAATGGAACCTTTGATGTATAATCCCCTCTCTCTAATGATTCTACCTGCCATCAGAACTCCTGTTCTGATGAGTATGCATTTTATGTACTTTGGCTACTGGTTAGACCTAGTCTTATTTAAACATTTTTAGAGAGGAGAATGTACTTACTAAGCTCTCAATTATCCCTGCTTTTAGAGAGAATCAATGGTGCAAAACATCAGCTAAATAAAAAAAACAAACTATATATAGATATGTCTCTATAAAGGTTTTTTTGGGGAATGTTTAATGTTTGTTAGGTATCAATTTGTAACTTCAATTGAATTGTCTAGATTAATATGGAAAAATATGATTTTACATTTCTCATGAATATATCAATTAATCTAAGTAGGTTGCAGTTTAGAAACTTGCTGGGTATCAGGAAGAAGTCAGCTTTTTAAATTATTTGCTTTAGATAATTTAAAACATGAATAGTGCTACACAGGTAATTGAGTGTTGGTTCTTTGATGCTTTTGACCTTTGAAAACAAAGTTTTAGGTTGATGATTCAACAGATCAAGATGATGTAAGTGGACTTTCACAACTGACTCAGTGTTGTTATTCCCCTGACATCCCATTTCTCTCTCTGTTTCTCAGCACTGGCTCTCCCCCATACCTGTAAGATACTTCCTCCTTACCACCCCCAGACTTAGAATCTCCAGTTTCATTCAAGACTCAGCCACAAGTATCACCTTCTACGTGAAGTTTTTCCTGGTCCCCTTAGCTACAATGTATTCCATGTCCAAAAAGGACCTTGTATTAATTTTATATAGGCTAGAAATGGATTCTGAACCTGTGGTTTAGTGATATGGGAAATGCTCAAATAAGGATATTCTGCCATTTTAGGTTGGCATCTTCTCTGCCATTTATAGCCCTAGAGAATTGCCCAGAGTATTGAGAGGTTAAGTGAATTGCCCAGTGTGGGTCAGAGGCAGGACTTGAACCTTGATCTTCCTGGACATCTACCACTCTATTCACTACCCCATGCTGTTGTTGTTTTGTATTTGTGTGTGTGTGTGTCTATATATATATATATGTACACACATGAATATGTATCTCTGTATATATATATACATATGTATGCATATACATATTTATATATGTTTTGTGTAATATATAAACACATATATATAGTACATGTGTGAACACACTTATATGTGTGAATATATGTATAAATATGCACTTTTTAAACGTATATTTGTGTGGTATATATACACGTCCTGTTATTTAGATCAGTAGAACAGATGTAAGGTTTTTTTTTAAATGAGGGGGAAGGCAGGGCAATTGGGGTTGAGCAACTTGCCCAAGGTCACACAGTAGGTGTGTCAATGTCCGAGGCCAGATTTGAACTCAGATCTTCCTGACTTCAGGGCTGGTACTCTATGCACTGCGCCAATGAGCTGCCCCTAGATGTAGGCTCTTTGAGGGGGCTTACTTCCTGGATAAATCCCTCTTCTCTGACCGTCTCTGTAAGAATCTTGGACTCTCATTGGGTCTTCTAGCTCTGAGAGGTGAAGTTTTGCCACACCTTGGGGCCTAACCCCACATGCTACTTCTAGGACATTTCACCATGTTTTCCTTCCTTCATTTGGGTTCTCCCTGAGTTTTAGTACCCTGTTGTGTATCATCTTCCATATTTCAATATAAGCTTCTTGAGGGGAGGGGCTGTTGTAGTTGCTTGTATTTATATTCTTGTTGTTTGGTACCGTGCCTAGAACATAATAAGCATTTGAAAAATACTTTATCTATGTGAATTCAGGCCAGGGACTGTTTCATTAATTTTCTTTGTCTTCCCAGTGCCTATCACAGGGCCTGGTACATGGTAAGTGTTTAATAAATGCTTATTGACTGATAGACTCTGTCATTTTAATTGGTAAACATATGGTTTGTAGAAGTAGGTCATGCCTCATTTCAATTTAGTTCAATCTAAGAAAATGCCTCCCTGATTTCCTTGCTTTGGGTAGATTTTTAAATCTTCTAAACTATTTTAGTTAATCTGTGAATTGAATGAGATTCTGCATTTGTTCAGAGCTCATTTAAGACAACTAATATCTGAGACAGAGAGGGAGAGGGAAAGACAGAAAGAGAGAGAGAGAGAGAGAGAGAGAGAAAGAGAGAGAGAGAGAAAGAGAAAGAGAGAAAGAGAGAGAGAGAAAGAGAAAGAGAGAAAGAGAGAGAGAGAAAGAGAAAGAGAGAGAGAGAGAGAGAAAGAGAAAGAGAGAGAGAGAGTCTAATAGCCATGCTAATTATCCATTCATCCAGATCTCTCCTGACAACGTTAGACCATCAGAAAGCAAAGTACCTGGACCTAACAAGCAAAGCCCCTTGTAGAAATGTCATTAAGTGAGGTATGATTTCATGTTATTTCTCTGCCTTTGTGGAAAGGATTGGTAGGAGAGTCATTTCGTTGAAAAGATTTTTAAAAATCATAGTTAAGATATTGTTTGCTCAGTATCCTTTATAGTAGGATAAAAGATCCCACATGATAAATGCCTGCTTTAGTTCAAAGAGAAATTTTCTCTCTTCAGATAATTCATATGCTTCCTGTTGCCAAAAAGCAAAAACCTATATAACCCAGTGGTTTTTTATTTTTTTATTTACCTGGCAGAAAATTTAGGACTAATTTTATTGTCCTAGTATTTTATTCTGCACAATTCAGGTGCATATAAGCTTCTATACCCTTTAGATGTACTTTGTTCTGTTTTATCTTTAAATGCCTTGTCTCGTATTGTGTTCTATTTTATAAATTGTATCAAGTCCTATAGGAAGTAAAGTACACATGTTAAATGAAAAAATTGTATTCTATAATGCCAAGGTATTAGCTGTCAGTAGAATGCTTTTATAGGACATCATGAAACAATGCTGAGTTGTCCAAAATAGATTGAATCCTTACTCCTGTATGGTCATCCTTTTATTCATCTCTGTTTGACTTCCTGCTATACTTTACAGAGTGACTCTTCTAAAACCGTTTTTTCTCCTCATGTTCCAAATGTCATCCCCACACCCTTTGCTGATAGAACCCAAACCATCTGTGTTGAACATTTTCATCTCCCCTACCCATTCCTCAAAAGTTCTTTATAGTTTTAAATATCCTATCCTCTTTTGTTTCAGTCTCACAGGATAAGGTGATCCTTCTCCTTTCCAAAACCAGTCAGTGTATTTGAGCCCATGACCATATAAGTGCTCATCCACTTTGTGCACTTGTTCCATTAATCATAACCCTCTTTCTCTTTTCATTAGTGTCTCTTAAACTATCAGATTCTTCCCTATCTGTATATATACTTAAATGTGTACATATCTAAATACCTAAATAAATATATACCTAAATACCTATACACACAAACACAAACACACACACATACACACACACACACACACACACACACACACACACACACACACACCCCTAAATCTTTCCCATTTTTAAAACAACAATACAGCAAGAGGGAAAGCACATCCCTTCACTTAACCAATAGGGTTGAGGGTTAGCCCCTCAAGCTGTTGTCTTATATTTGTCTTCACCTTCCTTGATAAGCTTCCTGAAAGAATTATATGTGGTGTCTGCCTCTACTTACTCACCACTCATCCACTCCTCAACTGTTTGCAGTGTGGCTTCTACTCAGAATGTTTCCAAAGAGGTTACTGGTAATTGCTTAATGGCTAAACTGAATAGTCTTTTCTCAATTCTTATACTTTTTGATCTTCTTGACCTTTTAGAATTTAATGTTTTTGACTGACCCTTTCTCTCCTTTCTTTTTTCTCTAACATACTTGTCTCCAGTCTCTCCTGAGTATCTAAACTGTTCCTTCTCTGTTTCCTCCATCAGTTTATCACTCATCTCTTGTCCCCTAAGGGATAGTGTCCTTCCAAGCTCTTGCCTGAGCCTTCTCATCAACTCCTATGACATATTGCAATGCAAATGGCTTTCTAATCTATACATCTCACTTTGATTTCCTTATTGAATTCCAGTCCCACATTTCCAACTACCTGCTGGATATTTTTACTTGGATGTCTCATTGGTATCTTAGGCTAAACCTGTCCCAAACTTAATTATTTCCTGCCCCTCCCCCAAACCCCCCTCCCACCCAACAACTTCTGTCCCTTCTCAAAGCTTCCCCAGTTTCATTGATGGAACCGCCCTTCTAAGTCACCAGTTTCAAACCTTTAGAGACATCTTTGACTCATCCTTCAACCTCATTCTCTATATGCAATCACTTGCCAATTCCTGTACATTTTTATTAACATCTCATATTCAAACTCTTCTCTCCACTCATTTGGCCACTACTATAGTTGAGCCTTCCTCCACCCTAGTTGAAACATTTTTCTCCTCTCTTTAGATACTCCTAGAAAAACTTTCATTTGAATTTCCCCTTTGCTCTCATTCCCTGCATTGTATTATACTTACCTGAGAAGCAGCATGATATACAAATGCTAGATTTGAAACATATTGTGGATTTGGAATAAGGATTGACCTAAGTGAGAGGGTTTGAATACCTGAGCTGCAGCTTAGTAAATGCTAATACAGGCAAATCACCAATCTGTCTGAACTTTAGTTTTCCCCTTTGTCACTAAATGTCTTTGGGGAATACTTGGGGAATAGGAGTAATAATAGCTGTGGTAACTAACTCCGAGGGTTGTTTTGAGTATCAAATGAGATAATAGGTGCAATGTTTTATAAAATTTGAAACACTTTATAAATATCAGTTATTAGAATCTTAGGTCTAGAACTAAAATATGCCAGCTAGTCCAACTCCCTCACTCAACATGGTGTGGTGCCAACACAATATTCACAACGCTGATGGTGACTGTGAATATGCCAGCATAGTGTTCAATCACAAAATATGACAGATTCTTCATATAGAAGACAGAAGCAAAACATTTATTTAGACACCAGAAAACCAAATTCCATCAGCAGGCAACTGAATCCATCATAGCAACAAAGAAGTTAATACATCACAACTCAGCAGAGAGCCACACCATCCTTTAGCCTTCCCATAAACCAAACTCACAAGCCTACTTATCTCCCTGGTTTTGTTCTCTCCTCCCTCCATCTCTAACTGCTCTGACTTCCAGCTTCCTCTGGGCTCTGTTCCATCCTTCAGCAAACTGGTCCCACCACAGGCTCCATGTGATTACATTTAGCCTACTAGGAGGCAGGGAAAATTTTTGAAGCAGGGAAGGTCTTCAAATTCCATTAGATCTATTAAGAGGCAGGGAAGATCTCCAAATTCCCATTCCCATTACACATGGTCACACAGGTAGTTTAAGAGGTAAGATTTGAACCCAGGTCCTCTAAAAGCTCTGTTGAAAAGATGGAGCAGATGACATCATACCCATGTGACAGGGCTGGAAATCATCATCCCTGTATAAAAGGACTTCACTTAGCCCACTATCATGTATCATGGCATTAACGTAACTATAGGTTTATAAAGGTTATGCTTGAAAAGCTCAAGTCCTATGAAAATGGAAAAATTAGAAGTATGCATTATATGCCTGTTACTAAAAAAATCAGCCTAGGTAAGATTGTAGAGACATTAGCGGCAGCTTGGCAACCAAATGGTAATTAATTTTGGTTATGACCTCTCACAAAGCATAAAGAAGTCACTGTGTTTCAGGTAAGGAAAAAAAAAAACTGTACTTGAAATATTTAAACAAAAGAGGTGATGAATAATGTAGGAGATAAGGGATTTAAACATGTAAACAGTGAGAACACTTAAACATTTAAACAGTGAGAAGAGTGCTAGATTTTAAATAAGTTCTGATTCTGGATCTGTTACTCACTACTTATATTCCTTGAACATGTCACTAAATTTCTTATGATATGTTTCCTCCTCTGTAAAATGAAGGGGCTGGAGTAGATGGTTACTGAAGAAGCTTCCAGCTGTAGATATAAGCTCCTAAAGTCTTTGGATCACTTAATGGTTCAAACTTTCTGGTCATTAGTTTTCTCATCTACAGAATGAGGAGGTTGAACTAGATGACCTCTAGGGACTCTTAGTAAAGTTCTAAATCAATCCTATAATGATCCTAGAGAGCCAACATCAACTCGAAAATCATTTTTGTCCTTTTTTCTATCATATCCTTTCCCAACTAAAACTCACTCATATGTTCATATTTTGACTTAATACCTGAGGAGTGGGAGAACAAATGTGTACCAAAAGCTGAGTTGTAGAAGTGCTTTCTTCATTTTTGCCAAACCATTAGCTATGAAGTGCAGTGAAGAAGATAACTTTGTGAAATATCAGAATCAAGTGATAACCCCCTATCCTTAATATCACAGACATAGTGAGATCCCATTCTATTTTGGCAGACCACTAACCTCCCTGTCTTGTACCATCTGAACTTCAGCTTTACAAAAATAACCTTAGTTTTGTTCATTCCTCAAAGTCCCAATGGCTTGCCATTATTAACTTTACTTCAATTCAATAAGAATTTATTATTTCCTATATCCCAGGAACTGTAATAGAGTGCCTACCCTCATAGAGCTTATATTTTACTGATAAGTGGTCATAATTGACCACGTATAAGTGGTTGTCTGTGTTAACTTCTTTGCAAGCAAATTCTACTTGTGTTTCAACAAATTAAGCTAGATGTATTTAAATCAAAGACCATATAATTGTCACCGGCTTTGCAAATATGGAAGGAAGAAAGGCATGATACCCTTTTAATTTAGTAGTGCTCAGAGAATGTTAATGCACACTCTATTAGAAAAATATTGGAAATTGTACAATTATAAAGGAAGTGGCAGAGTGCCCACTAAAAAAATAAAACAAATTCCATTCACATCTACGTATTTCTTTAAAAAACATTCTTTGACATAACCCTTGGACTGAATCAGGGAAATCAACTATAATTTTGAGAGCCAAATCTATTTAAGGTTTCAGATGTGTTTTCACTATTAGGTATGAAAGAGTTACTATTCTCAGAATTCCCTCACCCTGCCCCACAGCTTTGTTTTTACTAATGCTGAGACTCAGTAGTCACAGTGAAATGAAAACCCAGAACACTCACTGTTGTTTTCCTTCAAGAATTATAACATTCATCCAACTGCCTGCCCTTTTCCCACTTACAGGTTTGATCTA
Organism: Pseudochirops corinnae; assembly: GCA_028646515.1. Classification (NCBI taxonomy): domain Eukaryota; kingdom Metazoa; phylum Chordata; class Mammalia; order Diprotodontia; family Pseudocheiridae; genus Pseudochirops; species Pseudochirops corinnae. Next base: position 145,037,507 of record CM053586.1, on the reverse strand, counting down.
TGTTAAGTAGCATAGAGATGTAGAAAGAGCAAAAGTTAGGGAAAAAAAAAAAGGCTTCTCTTGACTGTCCAGAATATTGGGCTCTTTGGAACTATGCGAGGAGTTAAAAATACGGCTGGAGTAGGGGAGAGGGAGAAAAAGACCCAAGGCTTGGAATAGTCTTTCTGGGGACATATGATTCCCCATCTTCTCATACCTTCTTCCACTCTGTATATCTATAATCCAGTGGCATTGTTGTTCCTTGCGTTGGATAATCCATCTCCCAACTCTACATTTTCACGAGCTGTCTCCTATGCTTGGAATGGGCTCTTTGCTCATTTCTGCCCTCCTGGTTTCCTTCAAGTTGCAGTTAAAATGCTGTCTTCTGTAAGAAGTGTTTCTTGGTTCTGAATACTAGTGCCTCCCCCACTACACCCCCAGATTACCTTCAGGTTATCCTATCTATCTATCTATCTATCTATCTATCTATCTATCTATCTATCTATCGATTGATCTATCATCTATCTATATATCATCTATCTCTATCTGTCTGTCTATCTATCTATCATCTATTTATCTATCTCTGTCTGTCTGTCTATCTATCTGTCTATCTATCTATCTATCTATCTATCTATCTATCTATCTATCTATCTATCGTGTTTGTATATAGTTGTTTGCATGATATCTCCCCAATAAGATCATGAACTCTTTGAGGGAAGGGATTGTCTTTTTAAAAAAATTTCTAGTACTTTCTTGGTACAATGTTGTTGTTTGTCCTTTGTTCTCAAAGAAGGCCATGACATCAGGAAAACGATGCCATGACTTGCAAGTGAATTGGATTTAAGTGAGGGAGGGCTGTGCAAAGTCACCAGCCTCCTTTTCTCCTCCAGAACCATGTGGGCCCTATAGCAAGATATAGATCAGGAAAACTGGAGATAGCCCTGGATGCAGTGGGAGACCTTGGCCTTTTTAAGGGCCTCAGTTTGACTGAGGTAACATCCTTTCAGTGAAGCAAAAAAATCAGTCTGGGAGGGGAAGACCCTCATGACTTCTGACCAAAACAAACAGTTTCTATTTACATTCATGTAAATAGCACATGGAGGTGGGAGAAGCAAACAATGACCACTCCTGGGGCTTGGAATAAGAGCTATTATTGGCCAGTTGATTTTGGTTTAAAGCATGGTCCTGAAGAAAGAAATCTAGCCTATAAACTCCAAGATATCTTGTGAGGTTTCAGTGATCAAAATTTAACATTCCTTTGGGCACATTGTAGGCAGTTAGTAAATGCTAGCTGATTTGACTTATGGAATTCACGGGTGGGATGATTGTTTCTAAATGGTTCAGCTGAATTAATCTGAGAGAACCATTATTCATATCAAATGGAACACCAGGGTTCCCCTGAACATAGTTGTGTGTAGAAGCACTAATTGAAGCAGTTGGAAAACACTTTTAGGGTAAAAGCCGTTAGGAATAACACGTGGGGATTGGGCTGAATCGGGGCGGTAGAGCATAGATAAGACAATGTTTGGGAACCTGGAAGAAGTGTGCAGAGATATTTAAAGGCAGTCTTAAGACTGTGTATGCTTAGTTATAAAAAGGGACTTTGGTACAGAAAAGAGAAGTGTTAGATTTTGAAATGGGAGCAGTCTTTGGGATGTGACAAATAGTGGTGATCACTTTTGGAGAAGCCAGAGAGAATACCGTGGAATAGAAAAAAAAAATATCATTAGATTTGCAGCAGATGCAAATACAGTAGTCCTTTTTTTCTCCTTAATTGTTTTCTTTGCTAACCAGTTAGAATTGCTCACAAAATGAAGTAAAATGATCTTTTCCTTCATTCTTTTCCATTTGCTTCATTCTGCTGATTTTGCTGATCAGCTTCTACAAACTGCAGCTGGCGTGTCAGCCCTTGTTATGCTTATACAAATCACAATTACAAAAACAGTAGTGTTTTTACAATTAAGTGCTTAGTTATACTATTGATTCTCCAAGTACTTAATAAACAAATATTAATTCCTCCAACATCACTGGGAATAATTCTTATTCTGTATGTTTTTCTAATAGAAAGCATTAAACAAAGAATGTGTTTGTATTGCAGAGACTTGTTTGATTTTCACACAAATCAGCAAATGTATTTTGACATCAAGACTCTGTAGCATGTTATAGGGGAAAGACCTAGGTTTGAATTATAGCTCAAATACTGAGTTACCTTGGGCAAATCTGGGCATCCCTTTCCTCATTTGCAATTGAAGGGGTTGAACTGAAGTCCCTTCCAGTTCTAAATCTATGACCTTTAGCTTTGTAAGAATAAGGGCCAGTGACTTGATCAGGATAGGGAACTTTCAGGTGAGGAAACTCCATCAGTGCAAGTCAACACCTCTGCCACTTAGAGTCTCAGAAAGTTACCTAGAGCATTGAGATGTTAAGTGACGTTCCCACTTAGCCAGCATGTGTCAGAGGGTAGCTTGAAGGCCAGTTCACTACCCACTGTTCCATGTTGTTTCTAATATTAGTCTAAATAAAAGACCCTAATTTATTCTTTCCTTTGAGGGTCCTTTCTTATTTCAAGGTAATATGACATTTCACCCTCTTACTTGTCCATAAACCTTCTCTAGTAGTTTTAGTTTCCTGTTTTTTCCATCTGCTTTTTTTGCTGATTGCTGTTAATAATATCTTCCAGGTCTCAGCACAACTACTTAAGAATTACCCGGATTCTGAAAAGCCTTGGTGAGCTTGGATATGAACATTTTAAATCCCCTCTTGTAAAATTTATTCTTCAAGAGGCCCTGGTAGAGAACACTCTTCCAAATATCAAGCAGAGTGCTTTGGAATATTTTGTTTATACTATAAGAGACAGAAGAGAAAGAAGGAAACTCCTCCGGTTTGCTCAGCAACATTATACCCCTCCAGATCATTTTATTTGGGGACCTGCTAAAAAACAAAAGCCTGAAGGAAGCAAAGCAGCAAAGACTCCTACATCTCCTGTCTCTGGTCACAATATTCAATCTATGCACAAAAAATCCAAGGAGTCTAAGAATAACTCCACAGCTGTTCAGTTAAGTAGCAAAGCAGCTGAAGAAAATAAGGGAGAATTGAAAGAAAATGGAGAAAATGCAGATCGGCCTGGAATGGAGGCTGGTAATGAAGTTGCCAAGCTGAGAAATAGTGAAAAGGACGGCAGTGCTGAAAGTCCAAATTCTAAGCCAGAAAAAACTATTAATAATCTCTTAGATAAAAAAGAGAATGCTCCGCCTTCAGAAAAAGGTGAGGACAGTGAATGTCAAAGCCTGGATTGTGAAAATTCAGGAGTTAAAAGGAAAGGTTCTTCAGATGAGGATAGCAAGAACTGCTCTAGTAACTGTTCAGAAAACACACAAACCAGTTTAGGTAAGGAAAAAACTATTGTAGAACCCATCCCAAAGAATAAAGATGAGGTCAGATCCTAAAATTGGGACCTAGACATCTGCTTGTGACTCCTGTTGTAAACAATTTTTGTTGTTGTTTTCATTTTGGAAGTCTTAAGACAAGATGCATCAGATAATGCTTTTAGGCTCTGAGTTTTCAAATTCTGTTTTGTATACAGTTTATAATAGCTTTAAAATAACATACTTGGTACCTTGAAACAACTGTCTGTGTTTGACCTAGAAATAGTTCCTTTTAGGATAGAGTGCATTCTATACAGGGAAAAACAAAACAATTTTGTTGTGTTGTGTTACACTGCTTCATACTTAGTTTCTTTAAAATAAAAGAAAGTAGAAATCTCTGGTTTTCTCAGAGGTATTCCAAAAGCAATTTGGTCTTTGGGGAGTACCTAAAAAAAAAAAAGCTTATTTTGAAAATCTTCAAAATGAAAAGGATATTCTTGGTTTGGTTACCCTGATATGCTTACATCCCACTTTTAAATCTTTGTAAATTGATAAGATAAGTTGCCAGGCAGCATTAGGAACTTCCCATATAAAGGATTATGCTGACCTTCCGTTTGAATTTGAAATAGAACATTGGCTGGAGTGTAACTTTAAATTCTGCAGATTTTCTCTTAAACAGATCATAGCTACGTTTTCCTGAGCTAAGCACTTAATATAAGTTTTGATGCCAAAGACACAGAGAAACATTATTTCTGAGGACATTGTGTTTGCTTTTAGGTATTAATCCTGTGTCTTTCAGATAATTATGTATATACAGAAAAACTGAAGATAGGAAGAATGAAAAGAGGGAGTTTTTTTTTAATCTTTAACAACAAAGTCATGAAACCTACTTTGCAAGGCATTTAACAGTATAAACACAGATATCTCAATAAGGTGCCTTATAAGATTGATAGATTGATGTGGGCCCCTATATAATGAAGAAGGACCATGTGATTCCCCTTTCTAAAGTGTCAAGCTTTGAAATTGGAAAAACAAAGGTTGAAATTCATTACACTTGGTTTGAATATACTTAGAATGTGGGTCATCAAACCATTCAAGATTTCATCTCTGCAGGCATTTATGTCATCAGTGCAGACTGCAAACCCTAGTAGATGGTTACATGAGTTGCTATAGAGTGGAAAAAAAAATCGTGATGGCCAACATTCTGGTGATAAACCTCTCCAAACTTAGGCTGGTTCTCAAATAACAGAAACATAGCACACATGGCCACATGTGAAGCCTTCAAGCTTGCCTTCAGGGATCTGCCAGAGAATGAGCTCCACTTGCCTAGCTTTTGAAGACCTAAGGGTAACCCCAATACCACAGGAAGTTATTGAAGTAGGCTTTTCATGGAGATTTTAGAATACATATCTTAACTTTCAAAAATCTGTCTCATTTTTAATTGGGTTATTTGTGGAAATTGTGAGTAGATAAGGGGAATCATGATCACTTTAGCACGCACCTTGAACTTACTCATCAATAGATACAGCAGTTTTGTTTTATTAATTTCTTTTGGGAAGTTGTTTTCCTTATTCAGCTTTACTTTTTTTTTTTTTTGGCTAGAGGCATTTAAAAAGTTATAAATCCAGTAAAATTATTTAATATGTCCTATTTTGAATTCTCTTGCATGTGTTTCTATTGGTCCACTTTCAGTGTTATATTTTGGTGATCTTAGAAAACATCCAGCCATTGCTTCCCTACCCTACCCAACTCCCAAGTTCAATAGGCTATTAGAGATAGGTTGGATGTTACCATAATATTTGATTTTTTTGAAGTTTAATTGTGAATTTTGACACAAAATGAAATCCCATATCAGTGGCTATCATCAGTGAATGATGTCATAGTTTTCTGAAAGTTCTTTATGTCATGATAATAAGGATCATTTTGACTATTTTATTAGTTTAAATTTTGTCAAGTGCCTATTTTTGCTTTGTCTTATTTTATGCAATGTTTCCATGGTTATATTGAGCTTTTACATATCCCTTTCTTGATTCTATGCAGGAAATATGTAGAATACCGTGTGGTGCTGAGCATAGCACCATGCCTTTGTGGGTACCTCATAAATGCTGTAGGATGTGTGTTGGGGGAGAGGAGAGGCTCCCACATTTGATTGTTTGTTTGATGATAGGTAAGACAAGGACAATGTTGATGATGAATAATCTTTAAGAGCTTATTAAAAATAACAAAGATTTATTTAATTGTTTGCATTTTAGACATGTGTTTCTGTACTCGGTGTTCATAGCTGTGTTCTCAGAATATTAAGCAAACAGCTAATGCTAGTAATCAGAACAAGGTTATTAAATAATCATTTATAATGGAATTATAACCTTTTATTTAGTAATTATAGCATATAATAACTCTTTGAGGTAGAAACAGACTCTAAATTGTCCACTGCAATAATAATAGCTGACATTTATATGGCATTTTACCCTATATTATCTCATTTGGTCCCAATAACAGGCTAGTGAATTAGTAACTACAGGTATGATTATTCCCATTTTACAGATGAGGAAAATAAAGCTCCTAGAGAGTAAATGACTTGTCCATAGTCACACAGGTAGAAAGTATCAGAGGCAGGATTCAGCTCTAAGTCTCTCCTGATTCCAAGTCCAGCACTGTCCATTGCTCTTTAAAAATATTTTTCTAATTAAGAGTTCCTTTTCTTATATATGATATTGTCTAACTTGTTTCATGAAATTTTCTAATACATAGTCCTACAGAGAAAACTGAGTTTCTTCCACATGGATTCTGGTCTTCCTTACACTAGAGACTTTTTGAAACAGGTAGTTAAGGTAAAAGAGAGTTTTTGAGAGGAGAATAGAGAATAGTGAGAGAATATAATCCTTTTTGCAGCTGCACAAAGTGCCAAATATCTTCTATTTGTTTTTCTATCAAGAATACTCTGTGAATTTAGTAACTTGTTTTATAAGGTATGCAGAAATGCATTTCTGTGTATTTGAAACAGGAATCAGCCCTGTAGGTCTGGTTTTGTCATCTTATATTAAAACACACACACACAACTATTGTGATTACTAAGGCATATTGAAAAGCTATTACTACCAAAAAATTCAGTGAAGCATGTCTAAAGTGCCAGGAACATTACTGAGCCTTTGTGATGTATAGTCCTTATCCTGTACCTAAGGCTGCAAGGCTATGCAGTCAGATATTGATATAATGGTAACTTGTATTTTGTGGCAAATAGATATAATGCTGCATGGATTATTATAGGACACTTGTGATAATTCGCCATTTCACTTTTTTGTAGTGGAAATGAAAAAATCTATACCATTAAACAATTCTGCCATTCACCATACAATTTTGGTGATTGTTCCCATAAAAAAAAAAAAACTCCAAGGAATTGGATTAGAGATTTAAGTGAAATGTCAGTTTTCTGTTATCAAGTGTATTATGCACTTTGAAAAAATACTTCAACTCTGTTTTCAATTCATGTTTTGAGAGCACCCTTTTTTAAAAATTTAGTGTATGGAAGAAAACAAACCCTGTGACCACAGACTAACACAATCATTAGGGAGATTCTAAACAGCATTTTTGCCAAGTAGGAAGGCTTCCAGTTAGCCTTTTTATGTCATCATGGATTCAGATTTTGTTGAGCAGAAATATATATTTTTCTTTAAGCTTTTTTCTGAATAGCAGTTTGATTTTTTGGGGGGTGGGTGGGTGGGAATAGAAATTAAGTGTAGCATATTATGTATGCCTTGCTTTAGTAAGTTTAGTAAGGAAAAGTTTCATATTGTCAAAATTTATAAAAGACAATTTAGTGTGTTTCTTTAAAAATCAAATTTTGCTAAGTTAAAATTTTGTAATAAGTGACTTATCTAATTCCCAGTAACTAAATCTGGCCAATCAGATGCCACATTTTAAGACATTTTCAAGCATTCCTTCCCACTCTAAAAAAAAGGACAATATGAACTGTTCTGTTTGCATTCTCTTGGCTGCTGACTGCACCTGCAGCTGCTTTATTAGGCATCCCCTCTCTTAGGGGGAGGTTCCTACTTGGTTCTAGGAATAACATCTATCCATATTTGAAAACAGATGCAGTCATTAGGCAATGTCCAGGTTGAAATTAATCACTCTAACTTCTACCAGAGCAGGATCTAAATACTGTGGTAGCAAAAAGCTATAAATACAGTAATATTTAAATTTCAGCCAAGGAGATAGATCCAGGAGGTCACCTTGGAAACTCATTAAAGCTAGGGTGACTAATATTTCAGATTGTAGTTGTGGTTGTAGAGAAAGATGGCTGTCAGTGAAACAAAGAAAATCTGGGAACCCCAAAACAAGGAAGCATATGTTTATTTACTCATTCTTCTTTCAACTTATAATTCTATACTGCTTATTGCACTAACTGATTCATGTGGGTAATTTCTGGGGTGACAGTTTGCCTGCTCTTTCCCAATTCTGAATATCCCACCTACTCAGCAAAATGTACAGGAATATTCCATGGTTTTAAAATTAATGTATGATTGAAACTAGTAATGATTTGCTTATATATAAGTATTCCTAGAGGTTTCCAGATGTGCCTTATATAGTGTAAGCAGTTTTCATTAAGAAGCTGACACTTTCATTTCTTTAAAAAATTTGTAAGAAACCATATCATGATATAAAAATTATCATATTTAATATCATGAATGAAATTGGTTTCCATGCAAGTTATTGTTCTTTTTTTTTTTCTTTTGGAGAAATGGCCTCTTGGTGAGACTTGCATTCATCCAAAGAGGGAAGGGGGAATTAGTAGATGTATTTTCCATAAAATTAAATCAATATGTTGTTTTGGGGAAAGTGTTTGGAATAAAAAGCATAAACGATTTAGTGTGTTAAAAACTATTTTTGCTTTCTATTAATTGGTATATTTAGCTTTCAACACCTATCTTAGATAAATATGAAATATCACATCTTTGTACCTGCTGATGTAAAGGGTACACATAAGTAGGAAAGGAAAGCCCTTTTGACTAACATGTTAGAAGTTTGACTCTAAGAAATTGTTCAAGGCATCTAAAAACTACTTTCATAACTGCTTTGACAAATTATGATTGCATGATTGAGTCCTGCTTTCCAAGATAATGGTAATACTACTAATAAAAGAAATACTAATATCTCTGTTTTCTTTCTGACTTGTTGACTCCTCTCTTTTTTTGGTAAGGAATTATTTATTTTAGTAGAGTATACACAAGATGCTGAAAATGTATGTTCCTAAGTGAAAACCATTCCATTGAAACTGCAGATTTCATATATACATTTCATTCTATATAAGACAACACAGTTTCAGCTCAATCGAAGTGAATGTTTGTTCTTATACCTTATATACAACAAGCAGTTGCTCACCATATTTTCATTGTGTAGTATACTGAGATCAACTTGACTCCTGTTAAACAAATTGAAATTGCATGTAAATAATTATTCTCTGGGAAATACATTGCCTTATAATTTTTTTTTTTTGCTTCTGAGTCAGAAGTTATTTTGGCAGTCCTATTGTAGTTTTAAAAAAATTCAGTGAAAGTATTCAGTGTGCTTTAAAAATAGAAGTGGAAGGGCAAAGGTTGCAATTGCCCTGGGTTTTCAGCATTTAATCAGAATGTTTTATAGGATATATTTAAACCTTGAGATTTATTAATTGTATCTTCATTCTTAAAATTATGGAAGTGGTAGTGTTAATAAAAGGAAGATGTTTTGCAAGACCTTAAGAAAGCAGTGCTGCTTTTATAAGCTTCTGTCCCCAGGAAACCTTCCAGTTTTTCTAGAGTGGGTTGAATTAGTCATTTGGTATTTATTGGGTACTTGGAGAATTTATAATCTAATGGGGAGGGGAGGATAAAGAAAACACTAAATATTGAAAAATGAAGACACATTTAAATAGAACTTTTAAGGTTTGCAATATACTTTTCACACATTGGTCCTATAAGGTAAGTAATATGATTTTCCTCATCAAGAAGTGGAGTTCCCATAGAAGTTAAGTGATTTTCCCATAATCATAAAGCTAGAAAGTATCAGAACTGAGATGCATATCCAGGTTTTTCTCTCTAAGATCACTGTTCTTGAACTAGAGTAATTAACGTGCGTGCATGTGTGTTTGTGTGCGTGTGTGTATTGTGAGATAGACTCCTTTGTCTGTCTGGGTAAAGGTTGTGGATCCCTTCTTGGAAAAAGTGTTGAAGGAAATATTAAATTTCAATTAGAGGCTAGAGAAAATAGAGATTTTTTTTTAACAGTTCAAGTTCACACCCCCCCTTGAAATCTATAGACCTCTTTAGGGTCCATGGACACCAAGGTAAGAATCCCAGCTATGAAAATGGTGAGCCTGGAGGAAGAAGACTTGCTTGTGTATGAGTGGGACTGGGACTTGAAGAAGTGGTTGCATTTATTTAATTATTTAAAAGAGTGGGATATGAAACGGGTTAGATTTGTTTCATTTGATCTCAGAAGATCAGAATTAGAACAGTGAGTGGGAATTATAGAGAACCAAATATTTGCTTGACATTTTAAAAAACAAACCAAAAAACCCCCAGCAACTTTCTAACAGTAAGAACCACCCCAAAATTGAATGAACTTTTCCCCCAGGACTTAAAGGGTTTTCCCTGTGGAAAGGTCTTCCAGTAAAGATTGAATGACTAATTTTTGGATATTTGTACAGGGATTCTTGAACCTCAAAGTATTTGGAGTAGATGGCCTCACTGTTCTTTCCCAATCTGAGATTCTGTGGTTCTCTAAGGAACAGAGACAAATCTAACATAGAAACATACTTAATCATTATAACCAACTTTATGCTTGGAAACAATTGCAACATTTGTTAGAATTAGAAGAGGATAATCTGGAAAATCTTCATCCAGGATATAGTTCTTGAATAATGTTTTTCAAGTTGTGATGTTACTAATTGTGGTGAGATTAGTCTGGGAAATCATGGAAACGGAAATCTATAATCTTGTCTTGTTAAAGCTGCCTCACCCTGTCCTCAGCCCCCACTTATAGCTATTAAGTAACCAGCTTCACTAAGACAAGTTTTACTTCTCTTTTTGTATGCCAACAGACTGGCTTAGGTATTAACACATATTTTTGTAGACAAGGCCATCTACAGAAAGGAGGAAGAATTGAAAGTCGGATGTAGGAGACTGGTTTTGGATTCAAATCTAGCACTTAATTTAGCACTTAATACTTTTGTGACCTTGAGTAAATCCCTTAATCTCTCTGAGACCCAGTTTCCTCATTGGAAAGAAGGGAAGGGTATAATGCCAATGTAATATTGACAGCGCCCATGGTGCTCTTCTAGCCCTAAGAACTGGGCTCCTAAGCAAATGCTTATTTAGCATGCATGTTAGAAACCAAATAATTATCCCCCACATTTCTGTGAGTCAAATGCTTAAAAAAAACAGAGAAATCTCTCATGTTTACTATCAAAATTCAGGGTATAAATGACGACAAAATACTTATACCCTTCAACTGATTTCAAAGAGGGGTGTTCCCTAAGTGAAATAAATGGCAGGCTAAAATCAATTTACTGTTCCATTTTGGAAGTGGTAGTACGTCATATTTATGTATTTCAGGAAAAATGGTGGTGTAATTATTTTTAAAATGCACACATTTTCATTCTCCAGTGGCAAATGTGTTACAATTGATGGGTCTGCTCTGTGCTCTATTCTCTTGCAGCATAAAATTACAGAATGCCATGCATGTTTGTTAGCACCAATACCATATGTATGTGGTAGAAGTTGTAACCAGTTTCTGGATCTGTATGGTACTATAAAATGCTTATTTTATAATTCTGTAACTGTATGGCAGTGTTATGCCAAAAATGTATAAAGAGCAATAGTTTCTGTTGCTTTTTGCTAGATTTCAAAATATTGTTTCTAAAATAATATATTTGGAGTTCCTTTCAAGTAAATATTTTAATAACTGCCAAAATTATATCCTGTAATAATAATTATTATAATAATAAAGCCTCTTAAATTTAGCTGCAATGTTTTAGCATGGTGTTAGAGAATATTATATTGATCTTGCATGATTAAACTTATTTTTGAAGAACTAGAATACATGATTGACTATTTTTCCTGTGCCTGCCACGTGATCATTCTTAGTTTTCATTTTTCCACTAATATAGTCACACTCTTTGATAGTAGTTGTCCATTTTAAAAATTTAGTTTTTAATCAGATATGCAGCATGGAGGATAGTCAGCCAGGAAACTTGGATCTTGACTATTACTCATTATCTGCCTAACCTGGGCAGGACTTTTAATCTCACAGTTCTTTAGGAACTCTCTCAGACTATAAATTGCAGAGAAAGTGCTGGCCTGCATTGTTAGAGGGAGTATCCATTCTCTCATGGGAGTTCCCTAGATTAATGAAATCACAGAATTAGTTCCTGTCCCATGTAAGTTAAAACAACAAAAACAAAGAGGATTAGTGCAAAGCTGGGCAGGGGAAAATATAGAAATATATGTATACACCTTGCACCATATTAAACCTATGATAGGTCTAAAATGTGCAACTTATTATGCCAGTGTGGCCTTGTGGGAAAATGTGCTGATTAGAATAATCAAAATTGTAGACTTGTACATTTAATTTCCCTTACATGATTTGGAAGCTGTGCTCATGGTTGGTTGGTGAGAGGTAGGGGTGTGTGTGTGTGTGTGTGTGTGTGTGTGTGTGTGTGTGTGTGTGTGTGTGTGTGTGTGTATATCATAGGATCTAGAACGAAGCCTCCAACGCACTGTAGGCTCTTAATAAATATTTATTGAAGAAATAAAAGAATGAATCCATAATTGATGCATAGGATTAATAGAATGGGATAAAAGTAGAATATAAATTCTTTAAGGGGCAGGGACTTTTTAAAATTTTGTCTTTGTATCATTGGGGCCTAACAAGTGCCTAGCCTATCAAAAGTACTTAAAAATGATTATTGGATTCAATTAATTGAAGAGGTTGTTACAAAAGGCTAGTGATCAGTGATCATAGAGGTAGAAGATTATGTCAGATTTGATTTGATCAGATTGAAATTATTTCTTCAGAATACTCCATTTAGTCAGTTGATTTTTCTATAAGACATAGGTATATTTTTAATTTATTTTAATCTTAATGTACATTATTCAGTAATACATCAGTAATTGAAATATTATTGTATAGACATGTTCTTCACAACTGAGGGATAGCTGTAAGTTTTATTTTCTTAGTAGGGACAGTGTATTTTAAAGCATTTTGATTGCCTGTAATTGGAATAAATTATTTTATTCACCCCAATATTATGTAAGAGAAGCAATCAGATGAGGAGATAACCAAGTCATGTCAAAGGTAGTAAAATTAAACAAATTGAAATTTGACAATAGGTATCAGAATTGGATTTGTCTGAAATTGTTTGAGTTCTCTGGATAGATGATATTGAAAAAGTGGGGAAATTCAACCAAAAAAAAAATGTCAGAGAGGGATGGCTAGGTGGCATAGTGAATAGAGCACTGGCCCTGGAATCAGGAGGACCTGAGTTCAAATCCAACCTCAGACACTTAACATTTACTAGCTGTGTGACCTTGGGCAAGTCACTTAACCCCAATTGCCCCGCCTTCCTCCAAAAAGCAAAAAAAAAATAATGTTGGAGAGACTGGGGTTAGGTGCGAAAGGGAGCCATAAGAGATGTTTATACTAGAGCAGTGGTGGTGTACCATTGATCTTAGTGGTAAATAATTTAACCTAGAAATAGTTTAATTTATGAGGACAGACATTTTATATACAATGTATGATGGTTGTGATGGTTGTGTAACTATGAATGATAGTTTAATTTCCTATTAAGTGGCTATAGGTATAAATATAATGCTTTCATATGAGAAATAGTCATTGGATTGGAACGTTTTCCATGCTTATAATGCTTTAAAATTAACATGCTTATGTTTATTCATGTTTTGAAATAGCCCTATCTGTATTAATAGGAGGAAAGAGACTAAGCATTTATGTAGCTCTGTGCCTCCTACATACTAGACACTATGCTAACTTTACAAATATTCTCTCATTTGATCTTCACAACAACCCTATGAGGGTTGCCATGATTATCCCCATTTTACAGCTGAGTAAACTGAGACAAACTAGTTAAATGACTTAAGTGATCAGCTAGTGTCTGAGACCATATTTGAATTGAGATCTTCCTGATTCCCCATGCTCTATCCACTGTGCCACCTTTCTGCCTTCAGAGAAAGCTAGAATATTAAATATTGCTTCTGCCAGGCTATGACTCAAGTGGGAACTTTGTTTTTGTATAGGTCCTCTGCATTCTGATATCTTAATTCTTCCACATAGGAAGAATGGTCATTTTAAATTAAAATGGTCATTTTAATTTCAAACACTCCAATGAGGTATTAATTTCATAGCCTGGGGAGACCACTTAAATGCTAACACACTTAAATAATGAGTCTCTCTAATTAAAACTTTGAGCAGGGAGGCCCATTTGCCTATTTTCCCCCTCTGCAAGTCAAGACTTTGGCTGTCAAATAGGATGAACAAAGTCAATTTTAAAGAAATAAGAAAAACTTAATGAATATTCTTATCTTTTTTTTTTTTCTGGTATTTTCGTTACTTTAGCAATCTGGAGAGACTAGTGGCACAGCAGATAGAAGGCCAGTCTTAAAGTAATGAAGACCTGGTTCAAGCTCTGCTTCCTTCACATATTAGCTGTGTCATCACAAGGATGTTATGTTAGAGTCAAGTTGTATTGTGTCTGACTGTGGTTGATGAGACCAATATAAGCTTGGAATGCTTTACCACAGGTGGGACATGGATAGTTCATATGAACATTTGGGGAGGATTCTCTAAATCTGTGCATCTCACATTTCTTTTGAATTGCTGCAATTCAGCTTTGATCATAGAACACAGCAGTTTCTTTGATACTGGCATACCATGCTAGGTGGTCCTTTATCAGTGTCTCGCATGTCACGCAATAAATTCCAAAGTTCACCAGAGATAACTTGACAAAGTCCTTGTATTGCTTCTTCAGATCACCTATAATAGCAAGCAAAGTAGTGCTTTGCTGCTTGTTTCAGCTATTTCAAGTGCCTTTCAGCCTCACCCTTGATTGTGTCAAGTCTTTGTTGGAAACAGTATATATTGTGTTGCCCTTAATTGGCCTAAGGGAGTTTGGAGACCTTCTCTGCCCTTAATAGACTCAACGTCATCATATGGAGCCCATGGTGGGAGGAGCTTGCTGAAAGGGTGGAACAGGAAGGAGTAGAGCAGATAAAAGTTCAAGCATGAGCTGGGACCAAGTAGAACTGAGAGGGAGAATACTTGTGGTGTTGACACTGTCTCTGTGTTCTTTCTGTGTTGATGTTAATTTGTCAGACAGAAGTACTCTGTTGATTTGCTTTACTTTGTCATACAGAAGCATTCTGTCTGTTGGTTTGTATACTTTGTCAGGCAAAAGCACTCTGTTGATTTATATATTTTGCCAGACAGAAGTACTGTGTTGATTTGTGTTGTTGTTACTTTGTCAGACAGAAGTACTCTATTGATTTGTGTTGATTAGTGAATTGAGATGATAGTACCAGAAATGTGTGTAAATATTATAGTTCTGTTGAGTTTTGTTTTCCTAGAAACAGGAACTGTGAAGATCTTGGAGTGGGGCAGGCCCTGTGAGCTGCAGGGGAGAGGAGAGCTGCCTACCTGTGAATCCAGGCAAGAGCTGGGAGCATGGAAGAGGAACAATGGGGTTTGGAAGTCAGCCTTGAGTTGAGATGAAAGGAGAATTTACTTGGGTAATTCAGTGCTGATTGATGATGTTGTAACTTACTGTGACCTAAGGGTGAATGGCCTTTGTACTTTCTACTACCCCTTAAGGACGATTGACTTAAGGAGGATTACCCCATAAGGATGACTGGAAGTCAGCCTGAAGACTTGATTTGTCTGCTCTATATTGTTTGAGGAGATTGTGATTTACAGAATGATATGTTTTGTTTAAGACTATGTGGCCACCTTAGTAGTAAGTTGTTATATTATATTGTTGTGAGTGTTGTGCTTTAGTTTCTTGAATGTTTTGCTTTAGTTTATTCCTGAATAAATAGAGCGTTCACTATGATATAAGATCCTTAAAATTATTCACAGCAGAAGTCCTTAGGAGAGCTGCTCATGATTGGCTTTACACCCCAATGTGCCTTCCATGTGTGAATTTTCTGTAAAATAGTCTTTCAGGCAAGCATAGATTTGGCATTTGAACAATGTGGCAGCCCATTGGAATTACACTCTCTATAGTAGAGTTTGAATGTTAGGCAGTTTAGCTGGAGAAAGGACCTCAGTGGCCAGTACCTTATTCTTCCAGGTGATCTTCAGAATCTTCCTAAGACAATTCAAATGGAAATGATTCCATTTCCTGGCGTGGCACTGGTATACTGTCCAGTTAGTGACATTTAAACTAGAACATTGTTTTTGGTAGGTTTAATAATATATGACATTTATACAGCACTATAAGAATTGCAAAACACCATACATGTTATCTCATTTGATCCTTACAACAACCCTGACATAGGTGCTTTTGTTATCTCCATTTTATTAATGAAGAAATTGAGACTTAGAAAGGTTAAATGACTCTCCCCAGGTCAAACAGCTGATAAGTGAATGAAGCTAAATTTGAATTCAGGTCTTCATAACTCCAAATCTAGTGTTCTATCAGTTGTTTCAGTAAGCCACTACCTGCTTTTTTACATTGGCTCTCATGTCAGAGGACCTTCGTTCAACTCCAACCCTGATGCTTGTTGTTTGTTTGATTTGTGACAAGGGACTTCATTGGTCCTCAGTTTCTTTACCTGTGAAATGAGGGGGTTGGACCCAATGATCTCTGAAGTCCATTACAGCTCTACATCTATGATCCTATAAAGCATTTCAGCTTCAGTGTAATTCCAACATATTTTGAAGTATGGTTAATTTAATCAAATGGTCCATAGGGCATACAGTCTGTGCTGGCATTAAGCAGCAGGGTCCTGAACCCAAATGGAAATGCTACTCTTGTTATAAACACTAAATCGCAGAAGTGCTGGTCATTATGACATGTAGATATTGTGTGCAGTGGTGTACCTGAAGCCTTCCTCACTGCAATTATCCATATATGCTGGGTGCCAATATTGGTGTCTTTTAGAACATTTTCAAAGAAATAAAACTTTTATGAGTTGGTGCCAACATTGAGATTCTCCAGATTCATCAGGGCATGGAGATGATTCTACTTCTTAAAGGCCAAGTCAGCTAAGCAACAAGTTCCAGGTGGTTCTATCAGAGCTGAAAAGGTTTCAAGGACAGGCCCAAGGGACAACCTATATCTCTTGTCCAAGGACTGATCTAGTTAGGATGGCTTCCCAACAGTTGGCTGTCACATGTGGGTTTTCTATTTGTAACCTCAACAACTTATGGATACTCTTAAAACCTATGGTGTTTGTAATCTTTATCTGTGGAGGAAGTAGCTGCACAAAATAAAATTCATAGCTTGTTTGAAGATTTTGAAGAAGATAGGGGTGGTTCTTTTTAAGCTGAGATGCTGTCATGTTACCCGTGAGGATGAATGGGAGGATAACCATCAAGCCCTTTGAATAATAGCCACAGTCGCTGACCAGGTGCCACTCTATCTGCTGGGGTAGCTAGGTGATACAGTGAATAGAGCATCAGGCCTGGAATCAGAAAGGTCTCAGTTCAAATTTGGCCTCAGATACTTATTAACTGTGTGACTGTTGGCAAGTCACTTAACCTCAATTCTCCTCCATTTCCTCATCTGTAAAACAGGATAACAGCACCTACCTCCCAGAGTTGTTGTGAGGACCAAATGAGCTAGTAATTGTGAAGTACTTAGTACAGCACCTAGCAGAAAGTAGGTGCTAGAAATATTATCCACTGAGAGAGCCACAAGTTCTGTCCTGCCGTTTTCCACATTGGCATCAACATCCCTGAACAAAGAGAATAATAATATATTTGTGAAAAGGAGCCCAGCGTGGTGTCTATCTCTGGATTCCTTTCTGAAATACAACCTGCTTTCTCAATCTTGTTGAGTGATTTCCTTCAAAACTTATTTCTAAAATCTGTTAATATTGAGAATGCATAAACTTGCATATCCCAAGATGCCAGGCACCCTTGTGTAGTAAATAGAGTGCCATCCTTAAAATCAGCAAGATTGGAGTTCAAATCCTACTTCTGACACATTCTGGCTACAAAACTGTGGGGAAGGAAAGAGAAGGAAGAAGCAACTATGTGCCATGCTCAGTGCTTTGCAAATCTTATTTGATCCTCCCAACAAACCTCTGAGATAAGTTCTTTTATTATCCTCCTTTTACAGATGAGGGAACTGAGGCAAACAGAGGTCAAATGACTTACCCAGGGTCCCACAGCTAGCAAGTCTCTGAGCTCACATTTGAATTCTGATCTTCCTGCCTCCAGACCCAGTGCTCTATCCACTACACCACTTAACCTGCCCCTAGGCAGGTCCTGCAACCTCTTATTGTACAAGGTAACTCTATAATAGTAATAGTAATTATGACAATAACAGACACAACAACCAACATTTACATAGTGCTGTGTTAAACACTTTATGATTATTTCATTTGATCCTCACAATAGCCCTGGGAGGTAAGTGCTATTTTTATCTCCCATTTTACAGATGAGGAAACTGAGGCAAAAAAGAGCTTAAGTGATTCGTTTAGGGTCACACAGCTAGTAAGGGTCTGAAACTGGACTTGAACTCAGATCTTCTACACTACAGGTCCAGTGCTCTATCAACATGCCACCTAGGACTATAAGGTACAGAGTAATTGCCATCAACTCTTGCAGAGTGAATTCTTTATACTATTGAAATCATAGGTCAGTCCAATGCAAAAAAAAAAAAAATTCCAATGTAATAAATGTTTGGTTTACAATTATATGCTGAGAACATCCAGTCTTTCTGTTTTCATGTTGTAACAAGTATTATACCTTGTCAGATTACTTTAATAATTGTTTCAAAGTTTATATTAAAGAAATTGTTGTGTAAAAGTTTAGATTTAAAAAAATATTTTTGAGACAGTTCTCTATAGTTTGGTGCAGTTCCTGGTATTGGTGCTTGTCTGGAAATTATATGCACAGAAACAGATAGACAAGAGAAAGCACAAGACTGAAGTCACACTGCTCAGTCAGGAAAACATTTGGAACATATGGCTGGGTGCTTACAATTCCCCTAGCACCATATGACAGATTTGACTCTTGCCCCTGAGTTTTGTTGTTTACATGTGACTTTGGCTCAGTGATAAGCCCAAACTGTTTTTGGACAGAGTGAAATTTTCCTTTGCATTCAACTTTTAAATTCTTTTGCTTGGATGTAGGCTCTACCTAGTTTGAATCCACAGTGAATCCTGAAAGATTCTCTAGCTGGGGATTCATTAAAATGGCCACTTGAAGGCTTCCACTGATGGAAGAAGATGATAAAGGCAACTTCTTCAAGCATCTTAATTGCTATTTTAGTACATGCATCCTGCAATCTCAACTGCTAGCCAACTCCAAGGAGAGCTTGAATATCTGAATTGAAGTGGCATTCATTGCTAGATAAACATCTTGGAATTTGTTGTGGGAAATGAAGGCTTCCTATGTTTATTTGGTATCCTGTATAAGTTCTTTATGAGGAACATCTACAAGGAGCTCATGGGATCATAGATGTAAAGCTGGATTTAGCACTATACGGAGTTAATCTCTGGATTGTTCTTGGAAGGAAGGAGGGAAGGAAAGAAGGAAGGAAGGAAGGAAGGAAAGGGAAAAGAAAAATTAAGGCATTATTGATAAGATAAACTTTGTTTGAGGCTTTGAGCTATCCTGATTGGTGAATAAGTCCAAATTCACATAAGAGTTAGATTCTAACCCACTATATCTAGTCAGTCCAATAGCATACATCACATCCCGCTCAGACATTCACAACACACATCTTGCTATCTGCCCTTAATGTGCAATATAGAAACCTTCACCCATCTTCCCAACTTTCCACCTCTTGCTCTCAAAACACTAATAAATGTGTTTGCTTCTGGAAAGGGCATGGTCATTGACTGCCCTATCATGCCCCTCAGAACAAAATTCCCTTCCCAGGCATCTGTTCCTCTATATGTGTTTCCTTCCTACATATGTTTAGAATGTAAACTTGTTAAAGTCAGGACCTGCCTCAATTTTGCACTAGCATTCTTAGAACTTCTTAGTACAGTGCACGACTTAATAAATATTCTTTCATTCATTCAGTAATTTCTAGTGAATGACTATTCATTTGTTCAAAAACCATTTATTAAAAACTACATCCATTGCACATTTTAGACCTTAGGGAAAGATACAAAGATAATTCAGGACAGATACTAGATTTTATAGTCTACTACCAGGAAACACAATGCATGCACATACATACACACACACACAAACACACAATGTGTTGTAATGATACAAGAACTATGGTTCAGAATAGCCTGAGTTTCAGTGATATAAACTATGTAAACAATTTGCTTGAATATTAATGGAATACTTAGTATATACTTTCTGAAAATTGTTTTCTCCTTTATCACCAACTCTTCTGTGTGTAGGAAAAAGGGAAAAGAGAGCAAAGAGCTAGTTAATATCCCAAAAGTGTGTTTAAAAGAATTTTGTCCACTCTAGGTAAAACTCTGCTGATAAAACATTTCCCCTAACTCTCAATCTTGAATCCTCTTGGAAACGTATGGTAATTGTACAAATGCTATTGCTGATTCAAACCAAAAATATGTGAAATTCTGCCGTGAGAAACATTTAGCAACATGAGAACTTATTTTTAAAGGGTCCATTAATGTGACAGATTGATCTCAGGGGAGTAGTCACACAGGATCATAGAGTAGGTAATCTATAGAAGAGACATATTTGGTGTTAAAGGGCCAATTATTTTTATGAAATTGCTTGATAGTTGGAGTCAGGGAATCTTGTCTACTTAAAGTGCCCCACTGGTATACATTATCATTGCTGAAAATTTAGATGGGTGTGACTGAGGCTTGGAGGTAGACAACTTTATGACACAGAGACATTCTTCTGACTTCATCATGTGGCAAGAAAGTGCCTCTTGTTGGCATTGTTTCCATGAGACTCATTGTCTCTTCACACTCCTGATTTTTTGAGGAGATTGAAAGTTTTCCTTATGTCTCAACATATTGCACTAATTTGGCTGCATTGTTCTACCAGCCTGTTCAGATAAACCATCATGTGGTGGAAATAAAAGTGTACTGGGAGTTAGATTGAGTCTTAGTTCTGAATTCCAGCTCTAACACATTAAGAGCTGGATGACTTTGAGGATATTCTTACCCTCTCAGGCCTCAATTTCCTTGTCTGTAAAATGGGGATAATAACCTTTATAAAGACCTACCTCACTTGGTTCTTCTGGGGAAAATGCTTTGTGGGACCCTTAAAAGGACTACAGAAATGACAGTTAGCTGGTTTTGTTGCTGCTAATATTTTCAGCAGATACTCATGCTACAGACAATTGCCAGATTAATTTTCCTGAAGCATTTCCTTGGTCATATTACTCCCCTGCTTAGAACCCTTCAATGGCTTCACATTGAAAGAGAAATCAAGTACATCATGTTCAGCTTGGCATTCAAAGCCTTCAGAATCTGATTCCAAACTCCAGGTATATTTTCTTTTTATGGCATAAAGTTGTTAACCTCGAAGCTTCAGTCACAGCCATCTAAATTTGCAGTAATGATAACGTATACTAAGTGAGACACTTTAAGTAGAAAACAAAATTTTCCATACTTTTCCCCTGTAGTTTCCTTATACATACTCTGTGCTTCAGCCTGAATGAACAACTTACCATTCCCTGAATGTGACATGATCTTTCTAGCTCCAGCCCTCTTTGCTAATAGTCTTAATTCTACCTGGAACACCTTCCCTACCCTTAGCTCTTCTTAAATTCTCTGTCAAATAATATCTTAGTGTAATGGAGAGAGTGGTGGACTTGGAGTCAGGAAGACCTAGGCTAGGGGTGGGGAACCTGTGGCTTCAAGGTGTAATAGTAATTAGTTTAGCAGGACACTTAGCACTTAGTACTAAGTGCTAAGTGTGGAAGGTGCAAACTCTGTCCCACTGTTGAGAAGGCATGAACTCCCCTGTTGATGCGGAAGAAGGGGATTGGCTGAGCCCCTGT
>CM053586.1:144997140-145015494 GCA_028646515.1 Pseudochirops corinnae | reverse complement strand
CCATATATTTCTATACTTTCTAGTGTTTTTAATAGGAATGGATGTTGTATTTTGTCAAAAGCTTTTTCTGCATCTATTGAGATAATCATATGGTTTTTGCTAGTTTTGTTGTTGATGTGATCGATTATATTGATAGTTTTCCTGATATTGAACCACCCTTGCATTCCTGGAATAAATCCTACCTGATCAAAGTGTATTATTCTCATGATGATTTGCTGTAGTCTTTTTGCTAATATTTTATTTAGAATTTTTTGCATCTATATTAATGAGAGAAATCAGTCTGTAGTTTTCTTTCTCTGTTTTGTCTCTTCCTGATTTAGGTATCAGTACCATATTTGTCTCATGAAAAGAATTTGCTAGGACTCCTTCTCCAATTTTCCTGAATAGTTTGTAAAATATTGGAGTCAATTGTTCTTTAAACATTTGGTAGAATTCACTTGTAAAGCCATCTGGCCCTGGAGATGTTTTCCTAGGGAGTTCATTGATAGTTTGTTCAATTTCTTTTTCTGAAATGGGGTTATTTAAGTAGTTTACGTCTTCTTCAGTTAGTCTAGGCAACTTGTAGTTTTGGAAATATTCATCCATTTCACTAAGATTGTCAAATTGATGTGCATATAGTTGGGCAAAATAATTCCTAATAATTGTTTTAATTTCCTCTTCATTGGAGGTAGATTCACCCTTTTCATTTTTGATATTCGTAATTTGGTTTTCTTCTTTTTTTTTATCATATTGGCTAAAGGTCTATCAATTTTATTGTTTTTTTCATAATACCAACTCTTAGTTTTATTTATTAATTCAATAGTTTTCTTGAATTCAATTTTATTCATCTTTCCTTTGGTTCTTATTATTTCTAATTTAGTATTTAATTGGGGATTTTCAATTTGTTCTTTTTCTAGCTTTTTCAATTGCATGCCCAATTTGTTGATCTCCATTTTCTCTAATTTATTCATGTATGCATTCAGGGATATAAAACTTCCCCTAAGAACTGCCTTTGCTGCATCCCAAAAATTTTGGTATGTTGTCTCATTATTGTCATTCTCTTGAATGAAGTTGCTGATTGTTTCTATAATTTCTTGTTTGACCCACTCATTCTTTAGGATTAAGTTATTTAGTTTCCATCTAGTTTTTCATCTATCCTTCCATGGCCCTTTATTACATATAATTTTTATTGCATCACGATCTGAGGAGGATGCATTTAATATTTCTGCTTTTCTGCACTGAATTGTGAGGTTTTTATACTCTAGTACATGGTCAATTTTTGTGTATGTGCCATGTACCGCTGAGAAGAAGGTATATTCCTTTTTATCCCCATTCAATTTTCTCCAGAGGTCTACCATATCTATCTTCTCTAAGAATCTATTTACCTCTTTAACTTCATATTTACCTGGAGAGGCTTGTACAAACTGATTCTAAGTGATAAGAGCAGAACCAGGAGAAATTTGTACACAGTGACAGACACAATGTATGTATGATGACCAGTTTTGGTAAACTGGACTCTTCTCAGCAACACAAGGTTATAAGACAACTCTTAAAGACTCAGGATGGAAGGAGATGTCTATATTCAGAGAAAGATCTAGAAAGAACAGAATTTAAATGGAGACTGAAGCAAAGTACATGCTCTCTTTCTTTTACATGTTTGGCTTTGTTTCCTCTTTTCCATTGTTCATTCCATTGTTACAACCCTTCTATACAACCAGACTAATGTCCAGTGTGAAAGTATTTGCAGATCCTATGCTTGACTGCATGCCACCACAGAGGTGAGGGGGGACAGGGAGGGGAGAAAATTTGAAACTCAAGGGATTGTGGAACTGAATCTTGTAAACTAAAAGTAAATTTAAAAAATCAATTTTTAAAAAAAGTCTTTTCTTAAATGGCACATTTTCCAGAATGAGTTCTCACCAATTATATTTAATAATCCTACACCCAGTAACACCTGCTTAGTTTGAACATGAGATTTAGCACTTCACTTATGACTGGGTCACTAGAGATTTTAGTCTTGCAGTAGTATCAGTCTATCTTGGCTCTAAACTGGGTCAAGGTAAAGATAGGACTTAGTGGTCCTCAGTGGTCAGGACTAGTTGTGGGTACTAGAAAGGCTTCAATATAGTGAATAAGGGCAGGCAACATATCCAGGTGACAGGTCAGACAGTTAAGAAACTGACTCAAGAGCTAGGATCTAGACAAGGTCAAGAATTAGAAACATCTTAGCTGATGGCCAGTGTCAGGTGTAAATACCATGGAGAGCTCTAAAGTCAATTATTTGGTCTTAGAATAATTAGAAGGAAGTGACCCTTTTAACTGATTACAATTTAGTTCTACTTAGACTATAATGAAATAGATCACTATTTTACAGAAAAGCAAACAGAAGCTCTGAAAGATGAAATTACTTTCCCATGGTCATAAGGTTAACAAGTAGTAGATTCCTTTTTTTTTCTCTTTCCCTTACACCAAATATTAGGCAAACTTGTCTTAGTCTTAAAGATACACCCTTGTTAAAACAGACCTTTCTTTCTGATGTCAAAGGCTGTCCCCTCATTCAGCTAGGACCTCTTTATCATCCACATGTATAGGTAATGTCATATCCTTCAAGTGGCATTAGTTCATGCTAAGATGATGGCAAGATATATCCTCAGGCTACCCTGAATTAAAGTATTTCTTATGCACAGTCTAGTACCCTCTTGGACTTTGGGTCAGAGTTTTGGCAGGGTGGTCTCTAGTCTAGGTCCTAAAAATGTGTCAGACTTGGGATCACACATATCCAGGTTCAAATTCTTCATGATATCCATTTTATCTCTTAGACCCTGGGTAAGTGACTTAACCTTCATAAATCTCATTTTAAAAATTGATTAAATGGAAATCATAATGCTAATTTTCTCATAGGGTTATTGTAAAGATCAAAAAAAGCTTTATATGAATATGTTGTTGTTGCTGCTATTAGTCAGTTACCTTGTCTCTGGTTTCTGATCCCCAGATAATACCCTAGGAAAGCAAAAGTACACATGAGGTCTCTCAGGAACTAAGGGAATAACTTCTAAACTAGAGGTATTAGTGACCTGAAAAAGTCATGAAAATTTCCAGAAGGGAGAATTTTCTCCCAGTGA
The DNA here is from genome assembly GCA_028646515.1 of Pseudochirops corinnae. Taxonomy (NCBI): domain Eukaryota; kingdom Metazoa; phylum Chordata; class Mammalia; order Diprotodontia; family Pseudocheiridae; genus Pseudochirops; species Pseudochirops corinnae. Next base: position 145,012,393 of record CM053586.1, on the reverse strand, counting down.
GCAATGACCCTCTTCTTCTCACTCTAGCCATTCCCACAGCTTGCCATCTGGCACTGCCAGGCAGTACTGCTCTCCAGTCCACACACAGAACCAGTAGAGATCTTGACAAAAGCCACTAATCACATCTAGGAAGTAGGGTAAACTACTGGGAAAATCTGGCTCAATCTTCAAATAAAAGGATAGGAAAAGTAAGCTTTAAGTAAAAGGATCTACACCTAATGAGGTTATATCAATTGGAAGTCACAGTGACATGGAATTGCCTTTTGAATCATAATGAAATTTAATTGGATGCACAAGTACATGAAGTGACATTAAAAGTAAGAACATCGTTAAAATGTCAATGGGCAAGTAGAATAATAATTATAAAAATGGAAAAAGAAAATAACTTTTCAGAAATAGATCATTTTCTAAGAATATTTACTTGGAACCCCACCATCAATTGCAAAAATGCAGTTTAAATAGATTAATAAATCTCAGCGATCAAATGGAATTGACTAAGACTTTTATGGATGGGGGAATAAGACAGAAAATTGTGGCCCAAACAACATATTGAACATATATGGTTCAATAGACAAATATGCATAAACATATGCACACATATAAACTTGCACATATACATACAGCCTAAAATTGTATGAAGGCTTTTGGGGGGGTCTGTGTTTGCATGTTGTTGTTTTAGACATTTTTCAGTTATGTCCAACTCTTTGTGATTCTATTTGGGGTTTTCTTGGCCAAAATATTATAATAATTTGCCTTTCCTGTACAGCTCACTATACAGATGAGGAAACTGACACAGAGTTAAATGCTCAGGTTCACAGAGCTAATAAGTGTCTAAGACTGGATTTAAACTCAGGAAGATAACTCTTCTGACTCCGGGCCCAGTATTCTATCCACTGTTATATACATATATACACACATATGTGCACATATACATACATACATACATACACACACATATATATATATATATGCACAGAGATTTAAGGTTTGTAAATCTCTTTGTGTTAATTTCATTCTATCCACAATAGCCCTTTTATGCAGTGAGCAATCTGATATAGGTTATATATGTGCAAGCATGTGAAACATATTTCTATATTAGTCATTTTGTGGAATATAACTTTAACCAAAAAAAGAAAGAAAGTAGAAAAATAGTATGTTTTGAACTGCATTGAAACTTCATTAGTTCTTTCTCTGGAATGATTTAACTAGTCTCAGCAATACAATGATACAAGAAAACTCTGAAGGACTTATGATGAAAAATGCTATCCATCTCCAGAGAAAGAACTGATGGTATCTGGATACAGATTGAAGCATACTTATTTTTTAACTTTATTTTTCTTGAGGTTTTTTTTTGTCTGTGTTTTCTTTCACAACTTGACTGTTATGAATATGTTTTTCATGACTGCATATGTATGATGTATATAAAATTGCTTGCTTTCTCAATGAGGGGGGATGGTGAGGGAGTGAGAGAATTTGAAATCAAAGTTTTAAAAATGAATGCTAAAATTATTTTTGCATGTAACTGGGGAAAAATAAAATACAAAATAATTTTGCAACATTCAAAAAAAGAAAAAAGAAAACAGCCTTAATGCTGCAATGAGAGTTAATATAAGATTTGTGTCTGCAAAACATGTATGATGATCTGTGATGATTTTAAGATGGCTTCTAATGCTAATGCTCAGTGATCATGGTTTTGAAACAGTCTGACATTTATGCTTCAAAATGCAAGAATTCACAAGATCTTGATCATGTGATCACACAACTGATGAGGAACAGTTAATGGGTGAATAGAATGAAATGAAGAAACTTCTGTGGTATAGTATGGGGAACTCAAATAAGGGTATACAAGGTATCTCATTATGGGAATCAATTTGCACTAGAACGCTGAGCTCTTATTATGGTTTGGAAACAAACTGATGATAGGTTGAGAAACTGCAAGAACATGTCATACTTAGTCAGAAATATTCAGCATTTAATGCAATCATTGCATTAACACCAAAATCATTGTGTGCATGACCATAACCATTTCAAATCACTGCAGAAAAAAAAAACCTACAGTGCCTCAAAGATGCATATGCTTGTTGTCACAGAGGAAATATATATTTGTAACATAATTGGATAATGATGTACCACTTAAGTTGTTATTAAAGTGCCATTTAGTACTAACCCCTTGGACTATCATAGTAAATCCACTAAAGAGAAACCACTTATCTGGTCCAGACTCTTCAATTTGAAAATGAGGAGACTGAAGCTCAGATATATACTCAATGTTACACACCTAGTAAGTGTCAGAGGCAGGATTTGAACCTATGCCTCCTTGACTCCAAGTCTGCCATTCCATCCAGCATACCTCTGACTCTAAAAGACGTATTTACAACTGAGTAATAAAAGTCAGCCCTTCTGTAGAATTCCGTTACCAAACCATTATACAATTTGCAGCTAAGCAAATTATCTGCAGAAAGATGAAGGAGCTAGCCTAATGTCCCATAATTATAAAGCATCAGAGCTAGGATCTGAATCCAGCTCTTCTTGAAGCTGAATCTAGTAATGTTGCCTTGATACCATGAATCAATCTTTCTTCCTCTGACCACCAAAGAGCTATTTAGAGTGTTATCTGCAAATCAAGCCCCTATGGCATACTTAGAACAATTGTGTAGTGTCCAGACACTCAGTCACTAACAAACTTATTAAGTGTGCCAGGTATTATGTTAAACACTAGGGAGCCAAAGAAAGGCAAAATATAATTTGACTCCCAAAGGAGCTCCTAGTCTAATGGAGGAGCCAACATGCAAAGAACTAGATATATACAATCTCTATATAGGATGAATTGAAGATAATCTCATAGAGAAGGTTTTAGCCTTCAAAAAGATCAGGAAAAACTTCCTATAAAAGGTGGGATTTTAACTGGCACTTGAAGGAAGCCAGGGAATCCAGGAGATGGATGAAGAAGGAGAGAATTCCAAGCATGGGGAATATAGTCAGTGAATATGGCAAACAAGATGATAAATGCTACAATAATTGCTACAATAGAATATATTACAATAAATATAAGAAAACAACATAATAAAAAGTCAGATATAACACAAGGATATAATTTTTAGAACTTCATTATAATAGTTTCCACTGAAGAAAATTTCTACTTCAGTATTAAAAAGGCCTGCAATTGCATCAGTGTGGTTAGGTGTTGCCTCCAATGACAGACATCAGAACCCCACTATAACATAGTCCATGACAACTTAGGCGGCACATTGAATAGGTGGAGTCAGGAACACCCTACTTCAGACACATTAGCTGTGTAACCCTGAGAAAGTCATTTAACCTCTGCTTCAGTTTCCTAAATTGTAAAATAGTGATAATAATAGACTTACCTCCCAGAGTTACCATAAGTAGCAAATGAGATAATAATTGTAAAGCGCTTATTATGGTGCCTGGCACATAATAAATGCTAAAAAATGTTGGTTACTATCATTATTAGCTATTATTACGATCTTTTGGCTAGGTCTGAAAACTTCATTACCCTATGGCCAAGCTGGTGATGAACCCCTCCTAACTTAGCTAGATTGATCCTGGGACAGCAGATATACAATCTCTGGGCTTGTATTGAAAGCCTTTCCAGATGGCTTAGACCTGCCAGAGACTTTACTCTATCAATAAATCCTTTGAGTACCCAGCATTCCCATCACTGTCCAATAAGGTCTCAGAATGTACCTTAAGTGAAGGTCAGAGAAAATTAAACCTTTTCAATTCATTCAACATAAACAAAGTAGCATTTATATTAATATATTCATGAAAAAAAATATATTACATCTAGAAAGGAGGGAGACAGTGTGGTATTTTTTAATGCAGTGTGATATTTTTTTTAAATGAGGATACAGCACAGGATGGGAATTTTATTTTCCTGGATATTGAGGCAGCCAAATGAAGAATAGTTATAAATGCAGTCATTAGAAATCACAAAGCACTACAAGTTAATGTAAGATCCTTGAAGACATTTATATGTTGGAAAGATTATTGACTCTGGAGCCAGAGAACCTGGATTCAAACATTTCTTCTTATGCTTACTACTTTTGTGACCTTGGAAACTTAACTACCTTGGGCCTCAGTTTCCTCAACTATAAACTAACTAGAATGGGGGGAAAAGTACTGAGATTTAATGAAATGTATTCAGGATGATTCAGGAGGCCTGAGTCCTAATCCCAGATCTGCCACTAACTAGCCACATGACTTTGGATAAATAACTACTCTAAACCTCAGTTTCTTTAACAGCAGAATGAGAATTTTATTTCTAAGATTCCTTCCAAATCTCTCATTAAGTGATTGATGGATTAACTACATGGTGAGAGACCTGTAACTCGGAGCACTTAGAAATGGAAAGAGTCTAAAAGTTTGAGGACAAACCATGTTAACTGAAAGATAAGATGTAGGCTGAGTTAATACAGAAAGAATTGAAAATCAGCACGAAAGGTGCCCATTTACACCTAGGAATTTATTTCTTTAAAATAATGTGCAGCTTTACTTAAAAGTATTTTTAAGTTCAGTTATTTTAATAAAGTTACATATATTTTTAAAAATAGAAAAGTGCTAATCTCAACATTCACTAAACAAACTTTGACTAAGGCTTTATTTCAGACCTACACAACTTGGCAGTATATAGAGGCCAAAATTAATATGGGAAAAACTTCTTTGGGCCACAAATAAATTTTTAGCAGCTCACTTTCCAAGTAAAGGTAACTAGAGAGAGACTGATTATGGTTGGTTGCTGCGGGTAATGTGACAAACAAGAGAGCGAACATAGTGCTGGGCTACCTGAAATCCTTTGGCGGGCTGTGTGTTGTGCAGGCCTGCTTTATGGTTTAGAAAACATAGTACTTATTAACACTAGTTGATGCAACATACCTATATTACAGGTTCTTTTGATTTCTTTGAAAAGTGAATTGCAATCTTCTAAAAAGGTAAAATTGTAAAATTAAAGTCGTGAGGTGACAGCAAAATCACAGGTGGATGTGATTAAAATCAAGGGAACTTTGAATATCGTATGTCACGCTTAGAATGACAACCTTAAATTTGGGTGTTATCCTGTGAAATTTTATTATGGGCATTTACAGAGTATATGTAACACAGTGCCCAGCTAGACACTAATCTTTGCAGCTCATAATATGGGAAAATTAGAATTATAACTAGTAAAAACCTGACATTTTCCTTTTTTTCCTTGAGGTTCCTTGTTAATATTTCCCCTTCATTCCATCATGCAGTGTTTCTGTGGCTCTTTCTAGGTGTTATTGCTGCCATGTGAACAGATACAACATATGATTATGCTAGAGAATTTATACACACCTACCACTTTTTAACACAGCATATGTGTATATTTATGTGTGTATATATATATACATACATATATGTATGCACACATATGTATACATACACACATAAAATGATGCTGTAGCATAACAATGGGATTTTATTTCCTAGGATCTGGAGGCAGTCAAATTTAAAATGTTTGCAAATTTGTAGTGAATTATCATAAAGTATTACTTTTCATTAATTGTGTGAGCCTTGCTACTATACTGGTGTCCAAAACCTCCAGAAAGACATAAGGAAAATTAAAGCAATGTCTTCTTTATTCATTCTTAGTAGAATGTAAGCTCCTGGAGGGAAGTTACTGTTTTCACTTGCTCTTTGTACTACCAGTTTAAAGCACCCAGAACTGTGCCTTCGAAAATCTTATATTGGATTAGATTAGAAACAAGAATACCTATGGCAGACAAGCTATACTCATATTCATGTTTCGTGGAACGCGATACCTTTGGATCTGTGATTAGCATCTCTTATTACAAAGGAGAGTGGGGATAGTTTTCATGAATCTCCTTTGCCAAAATTCAATTTTGAGTGAAGATATAAAGACATTTCTCCCAAAGGCTTAAAACCTGCCCTGGTGGGCAAGCCTCTTTAAACCGAAATATGTGGGATGCATGCAGGATATGTTTTCTAGAGTAGTTACGACACCCTCTGTTATGAGATGTGATACAGAGCAGAGGTTTCCAAACTTTCATGATTTTGCATTGTGAGCACTTAAAGTTTTTTTGAGCACACATCCAAAATGTATATATTTACTTATTTACAAGTTATATACATGGACTGCCAAATTAGCAATTATGTACATTATAAAATGTATTTTAAAAAACTAAATAAAAATGATGAGATAAATATTAAATAATATTTGATCCTAGAGTCAGTAGGGATCAACCGGAGTTTATTAAGTAAGGGAATGACATAGACAGAGCTATTCTTTAGGAAAAACAGTTTGGCAGCTGCATGAAGAATAGATTAGAAATGAAAATCAACTATGGAAGACTTAGCTACTCTGATCAATACAATAATCCACAATAATTCCAAAGGACCCATGATTTTAAAAAATGCTATCCATCTCCAGAGAGAGAATTGATAAACTGAGTGCAGATTGAAGCACATTTTTTTGCTTTATTTTATTTTTTGCTTTTCTTCTCATAACACGGCTAATGTGGAAATGTGTTCTACATAACTTTCTACATATAGTAATTATTATGCTGCTTGCCTTCTCCATGGGTAAGGTAGAGAATTCAGAACTGAAAATAAAAATTTAATTTAAAAAATGAATAGATTAGAGAGGAAAGACATTTGAAGCGGAGACACCAGTTAGAAGACTATTGAAATAATTCGGATGAAAGGAGGTGATGGCTATGTGAGTAGAGAAAATAGACATATGAAAGGGATATTGTAACAATTAAATGGATATGTAGAGCATGCTAAAGCAAGCAGTTGGCAGTTGTGAAACTGTGAAACTGAGCTGTTCAAAGTATGCTGAGGCCTTCAACAGTAATAAGATGAGGCTAAAATTGCTCTGAAAGACTCACCAATGTTGACCTCAGAAGTAAGTTGGGAGCTTGCATAGCAGAGGGAGGTGGTCTCATAGGGGAGTTTGGGGGAATAAGAATAGGTGGGGATGTTTTGGAGACAAGCTCTATCACTGACATTGCAAGGATAATGGCATGAAACCCATTTCTCTGCCCCCCTTTTGGTTAAAGATTGATCACACATGCCTAGAGGTTAGGCTAGAGCCCTCCCAAGGCTCTGCTTTGCTGCAGACCACTGAAATAAAGGAAAGAGGGACCTCTACAAGTTTAATGAACTTCTCTGAACCTCTTTATTTATCTGTGAAATGAAAATAATAATATATGCATTATCTACCTTACAAGATTATTTTAACGATGAAATAATAAAATTTATAATAAAGTATTTTATAAACCATAAAGACTATGGTTGATGAAAGAGCATTTGCTAAGCACTTACTATGTCCCAGGAACTTTGCTAAGCACCGGGTATACAAATCCATACAAGCAGATAGTTCTTGACCCCAAGGAATTTATGTTCTAATAAGGGAAAACAACACAAGAAAGAGCTTGAAAAGTAGGGTAGAGGGAGACCCAAAGTGGTAGAGATGTTTGGGAAGTGGCATGGAAGCCTGGTTTCAGCCAACATGAGGCCAAAAGCTCATGTCAGAGCCTAGCATCCCAGGGGGTTATGTCCAAGTTTCCAGTGGGGGATGGGAGAGAAGATGGGATGAGATTAAAATGTGAGGCACTGTGGTATTGTATATTGATCACTGAACTTGGATTCAGGAAAGCCTGGGTTCAAATTCTACCTCTAACACTCACAAGCTCTGTGGCTATGGGCAAGGCCTCAGTTGGCCTTTCTATAACACGAGAATAACAGGAGTGCTTCTCTCACAGAGCTGTTGTGAGGAATATGTGAGATGACATATAAAAAGTGCTTTGCAAACCTTATAAATGCCATATAAATATCACTTCCTATCATCTCATATCAGCCTGCCTACAATACCCTTCTACGGGCTGCTCCCTCTATTTTTATCTGGAAAGGTTTTCTACAATTTGAAATTCAATATGAAACCTTCCTCTGCTTGATTTTGGGGAATGGAGAATCCCCCTCTTCAGCTTTCCGTGACACTGCTATTTCCTGAATTATAAAAGACAATGGCGCAGGAAGAATGATTTATACTTTCTTTTCCTGGGTTAATTTCCCATTCTGTTTTGAAGATTGCAATGAGCAGGAGATGGGTGCGTAGCATATTTTGCTTCCTTGGCCTTAGGCTCTCAATTGTGAGAACTGTATGAAGCCAAATTAAAGAGCCAAATTAGATAAATTGTTTGCTTCTCTGCTTTCAGCTTGTTCTCCTGTTTGGAAGAAAATCTGCAATCAGCTCTTTGGAACTGTGCCTGTTGAAGATGCTACAAATCTCAGCCATGTTAGAGTTTGCCCTGTATGAGGCCATGAAGCTGATCGTGCATCGTATAAATGCTCAGGATAATGGGGTGCCAAACGAGGGGATGCCCTGAAACCTTGAAAGGCAGAATGTATAACCTCTGTCTCTGCCATGCTGAGCAAACTTTAGATATAGGCAGAATAGGTATAGTTCAAGGGAGGTGCCAGGCAGGGTTCTCTATTTCCACCCAAGATCAGCTCCATTGTCTGTGCCATTCACTCTTTAAGATTTATTCTCAGAATTAGAAAGGCTTATAGGATTTTGAGTTATAATTTGTTAAAGGGGAAAGAACACTGAATCTAGGTATGAGGGCTTGGATTCCAATCCTGCCTCTGGCACTCACTATCTATGTTACGTTATTCCTCCCTGGACTTCACTTTCTTCACCTGTAATATAAGGAGGTTGGACTAAATGACTTCTAAGGATCCTTCTAGCTCTAGTTCTGTGGTCTTATTATCTAGTCCCAATAAGGCCTAGACAAGGCAATTGACTCATATACATCTTATATTGAATTATCTGAATATATTTGTGCATGATGGGTATACCTCCTCCCCCTCCCCAATAGAATGAAAACTTCTTGAGGGCAGGAACTTTTTCCTTTCAAAAAATCATTAAAAAATTTCTCTACTTGTCAAACTTCTTCCCCCCAAAAAAGAACACTGACATACAAAGAATAGAACACAGATCTCCCAGGTTATATATACATTATGAGAGACAGAGACACAGAAACAGAAGGAAAGAGACAAAGAGAGAAAGAGATAGACAGAAAGAGAGAAAAATAAAAGATCAATTATCAGTGAGAACAAGAGAGAAGGAATGGAACACAGGATAAAAAGGGATGGGGCAGAGAGAAGAGGACAGCATATGGGGTGGGAGTGAGGGGATCCACTAGGATTTCTCAATTTGCAGTGCTATATAAGATCTCCTATATAAGACATAGGAGAAAGATTGATAGGTAGATACATACATACATACATAGATGATAGATGATAGATAGATGATAGATACAGACAGACAGACAGACAGACAGATAGATAGATAGATAGATAGATAGATAGATAGAAATATACTTAGAGCTGAAAGAGACTTTCAAAATTTCATCTAAACCAACCCCCCTCATTTTAGAGATGAAGAAACAGAACCAGAAAGGTTAAATCGCTTTCCCAATGTCACACAGGTAGTTAAATGATAAAAATGAATTTTAAAATGGGGTTGTAAGACTCCAAATAGAACCCTCTTCTTATGGCTCCACTGCCAGTACATGAAACACTATTTTTAGAAAAGTATAAGAAACTGTGGGCCAAGTAGATAGTCGTGAATAAAAATATACACTCTTACCTCAAAGAAAATTAGAAAATGAGAACCAGCATAAAATTAATCCCATTATACCAAGATCTAACTAAATCCTCCTGGTGTCACATATACAGTAAAAGCTAGTGCAGAGAACATTTGTTTTGTTCATCCATCTTCTCTGCTGCTTCTCCCATTGGCAGGTTGGGCAGGGAAATGACTATTCCCTTGGGCTGTAACAGATAACTCTGAGGAGTTAGTTTCTGCTATTATCAACCACAAACTCCCAACAGGTGTGCTTCCTTTGATATAGATTAGCCACTTAACATCTCCCCAATATAAACCAGTTGACATTAATTGGCTAGCAGAGAGTGATATTTACCGAAAAGATGTAAGGAGGACCAAAGCACAAAACAACACCCCCCAACTCCTCCCCTCTGCACCTTCTCTGCACTCCCTCCATCTTTGAGGAAAGTGGATTCAAACCCAAAGGGGTTGGTACACAGCATCCTTCTCCAATTAGGGACATGCTCTCTATCCTGCATATATACAAAGTCTTATCACTGAGAAGAATGGGTTCAGACTTAAAGCAGGAGAGTTACTGAAATACACCTGTAGGGAATATATATGTGGCTGAGAGATACCTTTTGTCTCTGGAATTGCTTTTCTCCCTTCATAAAATCTCCCCTAAACTCACTTCTGGGTGTTGTATAGCTAATGGACAAATTGTTCCCTTACTCATCTGGAATGGATCTTTGCTGGGTTGGGTCCAGGAGGTAATTCAGTTGTTGTAGCTACCCAAGAGATTGTATTACTAACTTCAGTTAGTTAGACTTTTGATGGCATTCCCCACCTTTCAAAGGATCATAATTTGGTCAATTTCATCTCCAAATACTCAATTACCTATGATCAAGAGAGAATAAACAGGAGAAAAAAGAGAAGACACCATGCATTTATGGCCATGCAAAGGTGGGAATATAAAACAGCTCTGGCCCTTGCCCCTCCTGCCACTTGGAGGCTCACAGTTATCCCAAAAGTCTCCTTACTCCAAAGTTATCAGGCAAGAGATGAATAGATCAGCCTCTTAAACTTTTGTACACATACTCACTTCTGGCTCAACCTCTACTGAGTCTTTTATTGGTCCTTATGTTTCCTCAGAAAATCAGAAGACATTTCCTTACCCCACAGCATGCCAACAGAAAAAAAAAAGTCAGAGGATACTGACGCTTGCTCTGAAGCAAGGAGAAAGGCACTTCCAGTCAAAATAGCTGCCTCAGTGGAGTCAGACTGCCCTGCTGCCATATAAATTCTCACCAAAATAAATAATGATCAAAAAATACAATGAGAAAATACAATAAGCAAATATTTCCATCTCAGAATTGCACAAAAAGTTAGACATCAAGAAATGGGAAAAAGGAAAGGGAGACAGTTTCATTTATATTTATATTACACTAGCAGATAAACCTTTAGTCTCCAACATGCCCAGAGACCACTCAGGGATATACATGACTCTGTGTCTGGTGGAAGCAAGAAAGAGCTCATCTGAGAAAGCCTCAGGGTGATTAGAAACCCACAATTACCATGGAAACTCTGGTGAGTAGCAGTGACCAAAGAGTTGTCATGGCTCAGACTAGGATAGCTCAGCTAGCTGGAGAGTTGTCCAAGATCCCTAGCACCCTGAGACACCAAAGAGGATTGTAAAGATCTAGTATTCTGAACCTGTAAGATACAGAAATGTCTAATTCCACAACATGGTGATAAGCACAGGCCCTGCCCCCCACAAGACTGAGGGTGAGACCAGCATGACCAATTACCCCCAACAAAACTGGAAGAAGGGGTGGAACCTGGACCTGACACAAAGGCCCAGTTCAAGAACTAAAGCTTGATAGATAAGGGAAACAAACTAGAAGCCAACCACTTTTTTTCAAAAGAGAATGTAAAAACAAACAAACAAACAGAAAAGAGTGGGGGGGGGGGGGGACGACTGGCCCGAAGTCAGGGAGGATCTGAGCTCAAATTGGGCCTCAGACACTTACACTTAACTAGCTGTGTGACCTTGGGCAAGTCACTTAACTCCAATTGCCTTGCCTTCCCCCCTCCAAAAGAGAGAGAGAGAGAGAGAGACAGAGAGACACAGAGAGACACAGAGAGAGACAGACAGAGAGAGAGAGAGAGAGAGAGAGAGAGAGAGAGAGAGAAATTGATTGTCGGTCTAGAGATGCTAAAAAAATCTAACTTGGAAGAAAAGGCCTCTCTGTTACATATAGGAGGAAGTATTACATCTAGTACCTATTACATATAGTAAGTTTAGTTCCTATATTTGTAGACTTTGTAAACAAAGACTAAAATGAAGTAGGAGTGAGTATCTCTCTGTTACGTATAGGAAGTAGACCAACCAAAGTCCCATGTGTTGCACTGGCAACAGGCAGAGACCATTATTTCCTATACAAACTGTAAGGAAAGGCAAACGTGTGCTTGCTACTTGACCAGTTCCTCACCATACCTGTTATATAAAACACTGGCCAGAGGCATAGTTATAAGGATCATAACTAGACATTTTTGTACCTTAAGAAAATATCACAGAAAGTGCCCAGGGAAAATGTCACAAAAGTATGTTCCCTTCTGCTCCACCCCCATGGGCAATGGCACAAAGTTGTGCCCTGAGTTGATTGAGGTAGAAAAGAGAGTATATTCCCTGTTGGTAGAAAGACAGAGGCCCCAGGATAATTGCATGAGGTCACTCAGGACTGAGAAGGCCACAATGAGAGAAAGAGCTGAATGGAGCAAGAGAGGAGCTCATAGAAGCCCACCAAATATCTTCATATTTAACCAATGATCTTCGTTGCCTAGGTGGCCAGCTAGGCTGTTTCAGGCTATTGAAGGATATCAAAGGCTTCAATGCCCTTTCAATCCATATCCTAGGGCAAAGCCCAGGTTGAGTCACTCAAACTGGAGCCCTTGGAGTAGTACAAAGAGAGCTGGATGTGGAGTCAAAAGTGCCTTGGATTCCAGTTCAACCTCTAACATTTTCAGCTATGTGACCATGAACAAACCATTTTCTCTAAGCCATTTTTCTCATCTGTAAAATGGGAATAATAATGCTTATAGCACCTATCTTATAGGATTTCTGTGAGGAGCAAAACAGCTGATGTATGTGAAGGGTTTTTTAAACTCCAAAGGGCTATATAAATGCCAGTTTTTTATTATTTTCTTTCTGAGCTGGCAACCAGGCTTCATTGACCGAAAAAAGGTATGTGTATATAAAAAGATCTGATTAATAGTTGTCATTTCTGCAGGGGAATTCTCAGCCCATTTATTCTACTATTATATGAAATTAGAAATAGAAAAGGCATTTCAGCTGATCTTTCTGCTAAAATGATTCCCTGCAGCATATTTTATCGCTTCTTTTGGTTCAATTTTAAATGACTTGAAAGATGTGTTTTCTACTTTTTCCCCCCTGGACAGGATTCAAATTCCTTTGGGAAATATTCCCAATGGTGCAAAGAGTGAACTGTTAAAAGATGTATGTTCTCCTCCCATTTCATGTGACAAAGCACTGCAGAAAGAGAACTGGGAGCAGCAAAGAGGAATGAACATTAGTCCTGGAAGTCAGATGACTTGGGTTCAAATCCTGCCTCTTATGATCACTACCTGTATACCTTTGGGAAAATCATTAAGTTCACTGGGCATCCATTTTTTAGCTGTAAAATTAGTGGGTTAGACTAGCTGACCTTGGTGGGGTGCTTCTCAGCTCTAGATCTAGGCTGCAAGGATCCTAGCTTTGTAGTCATGAGACATAGACCTGTTTCTAAAGTCTTTAGGAGCTATATGATTTTGGGAGAAGTCACTTAACCTCTCTCCTTCAGCACCTTCATTTCTAAAATAGGGATGATGATACTTGCAAAACTTGTCTCAGAGTTTTTTTTTCAAACTCACTATCAGTCAATCAGCAGGCATTTATTAAGCATCTTCTACTATATACCAAGGAGTATGCTATCTGTTGGGGTCACAAAGAAAAGAAAAACCAGTCCCTGCTTTCCTGGAGCTCTCATTCTTAATGTTGTAGACATATAAATAACCAGACACATAATGGACAAAATGTAATAACACAAGTGAAGCTATTTGCAGCTAGGATGACAGGGTAAGGTCTCTTGCAAAAGGTAAGATTTGAGCCACATCTTAAAGGAAGGTGGATGGGAGGAGAGAGGTTGCAGGCACGGAGGAGAGCCAGTATACAAAGGAATGGAGTCAGAAGATCGTGAGCTATGTATGAGGAACACCAAATAGGCTGATGGAGCTTTTTCATAGCATTAGAGAGGGGAGGAGGATAAAGTACAAGAAGACTGGAAAGGTAGAAAAGGGGGTCCAGTTGTGTAGAACTTTCAATGTGAAATAAAAGATTTTATGTTTTATACTGGAAGGAAGCTATCATGTTGAATTTGAATGAGTCATTCTGCTTTAACTAAACATCCATTCAGCAAATATTCATTTATAGCCATGATCTATAAGATACTATCGGTACGTTGGATAAGGGATGGAAAGGCGTGCAAGAGAAGGTACCCCCTGCCCTCAGAGAGTCTACAATAATGGTAAGGAAACAAGACATGTATGTAAAAAAAGCATAAGCTCAGTATGTGATGTGTCTCACAAGAATGGTGCGAACACTTTCCCCTTTTTCTCGGTGAGGCAGGGATTACAGTAGAATGCTGCAGAGCTGTTAAAAGCTGGGGATGTGTTCAGCTGAATGTTTCTGCTATTTTTTGTTTATTCATTTTATTTTGATGGGGGGGGTTCTGCCCCCCTCCCATCATTGGTACAAGAGAAGGTTTACTTACTAGCGGTGTGACCCTAGAGGAGTCATTTAACCCTGTTTACCTCTGTTTCCTTACCTGTAAAATGAGCTAGAGAAGGAAATAGCAAACCACGCCAGCGTCTTTGCCAAGAAAATCCCAAATAGGATCACAAAGAGTCAAACATGACTGAAACAACTGAACAGCAACAACAACAAGGTTCACTGGATGGAAGAGGCAGGAGCGTTATAATTGGAAATGAATGTGACATAAAAATAAAATATCTCACTACAATTTTTAAAAGCAGCACAAAGTGCTATAAGAGTTCAAGGGAGGAAAAGCTCACTCTTAGTTTGACTGATGAGGAAATAAAGACAAATAAGAGTATCATAGCAATAATTCACATTAATACAGGACTTCAAGGATTACAAAGCACTTTACACTAATCATTTCATTGCTAATATAATCCCCCACTTTTCAGATGTGGAGACTGAGGCTCTCATTAAATTACTTTTTCAGATTCACACAGCTAGTATGTGTCTGAGGAAAGATGATAGTCAAGCTCAGGGGTGGGCAACCTGCAGCCTCCAGGCCACATGTGACCCTCTAGGTCCTTGGGTGTGGCCTTTTGATCTGAGTCCAAGTTTTACAGAACAAATTGGTTTATTAAGAGGATTTGTTCTGTCAAGTTTGGATGCAAAGGGCCTCACATGTGGACCTAGAGGGCCACATGTGGCCTTGTGTAATGCCATGCACCAGCAGATTCCCAAAGGAATGCTACTGTGAACAGCTTTTAGAGTTCAGATTACAAAATATAGTGAAAACTCTGTTTATTCCATTACAAATCAAGACAAAC
>CM053586.1:144970338-144996640 GCA_028646515.1 Pseudochirops corinnae | reverse complement strand
TCATAAGGAACTTATCAAAGTTGAAGTATTTACATGCCAACATGGAAAAATGATCATTGTAACTGATGAAACTTTTCTCAGTATGAGGATAGGTGAAGTGAATATAAATGTGTATATATGTATACATACATATATGTCTATATAGGAGGGTATATATGCATATGAATACATATGTGAGTGCAGATATTTATGTGTAAAGGTATACATAGACTGAGGGCACAGGATCAATTGAATAGGAAGGGATGATATTTTAAAAGGTGAAATTGAGAAATGAGAGAAGAATATAATGAGAGGAGACAGGGAGAGACAGAATGGGATAAATTATCTCATATAGAAGAGGCAAGGGATAACTGTTACAATGGAGGAGAAGAACAGGAAGGCAAAAGGGAATGGGTCAACCTTACTCTCATTGAACTTGGCTTAGGAAAGGGATGGCATACACTCTAAATTGGGTATATTGCCTTATGGGAGAGTAGGGGGGAAGGAGATGAGAGAGACTAAGATGGAGGGGCGGGCAGGTTGGGGGGGATGGTTGTTAGAAATACACACTTATGTAAAGGGACAGGGACAAAGTAGAGAGTAGAACAAGTGGAGGGCAGGATAAGAAGGAGGGAAATATGGTCAGTCTTTCACAATATGTCCATTGTGGAGATGTTCTTTGTAACTACACATATATGGCCTGTACTGTACTGAATTGCTTGTTTTTCCAGTGGGGGTGGGTGATGAGGGAGGAAGGGAAATAATCTAGAATTTAAAGTTCTAAAATCAAATGTTCATATATATATATGATGGGGGAGGATATAGGAAAGAGCTGATTGGGGGAGGGGGTATACAGTGGGATTGCTGTTTTGGGGTGCTGGGTAGGGGAAAGACGGGGAAAAATTTGTAACTCAAAATCTCATAGAAATGAATGATGTAAACTAAAAGTAAACAAAAGTTAATTTAAAAAGATTTCCTCTTCATTGGAGGTAGATTCACCTTTTCCATTTTTGATACTCAAAATTTGGTTTTCTTCTTTCTTTTTTTTTATCATATTGACTAAAGGTCTATCAATTTTATTGTTTTTTTTTTTCATAAAACCAGCTTAGTTTTATTTATTAGTTGGATAGTTTTCTTAATTTCAAATTTTATTTATCTCTCCTTTGGTTTGTATTATTTCTAATTTAGTATTTAATTGTGGATTTTCAATTTGTTCTTTTTCTAGCTTCTTCAATTGCATGCCCAATTCATTGGCCTCCATTTTCTCTAATTTATTCATATGTGCATTCAGGGATATAAAACTTCCCCTAAAAACTGCCTTTGCTGCATCCCACAAGTTTTGGTATGATGTCTCATTATTGTCATTCTCTTGAATGAAGTTACTGATTGTTTCTATAATTTCTTGTTTGACCCACTCATTCTTTAGGATTAAATTATTTAGTTGCTAATTAGTTTTTTGTCTATCTTTCTATGGCCCTTTATTGCATATGATTTTTATTGCATCATGATCTGAGAATGATGAATTTAATATTTCTTGTTTTCTGCACTGAATTGTGAGGTTTTTATGCCCTAGTGCATGGTTAGTTTTTTGTGTATTTGTCATATACTGCTGAGAAGAAGGTGTATTCCTTTTTATCCCCATTCAGTTTTCTCCAGAGATCTATCATGTTTAGCCTCTTTAAAATTCTATTTGCCTCCTTAACTTCTTTCTTGATATTTTGAGGTTAGATTTATTAAGTTTAGAGAGGGGAAGATTGAGGTCTCCCACTAGTATAGTTTTGCTATCTATTTCTTCCTCTAATTCCCTTGACTTTTCTTCTAGGAATTTGGATGGTATACCGCTTGGTGCATATATGTTAAGTAATGATATTGCTTCATTCTCGATGGTGCCTTTTAGCAGGATGTAGTTTCCTTCTTCAGCTCTTTTAATTAGATCTATTTTTGCTTTTGTTTTATCTGAGATAAAGATTGCTACTCTTGCTTTTTTTTTTTAACTTTAGCTGAAGCATAATATATTCTACTCCATCCTTTTACCTTTACCCCGCGCATATCCCTTTGTTTCAAATGTGTTTCTTGTAGACAGCATATTGTAGGATTGTGGTTTTTAATCCATTCTGCTATCTGCCTCTATTTTATGGGAGAGTTCATCCCAGTCACATTCACAGTTACGATTAAAATCTGTGACTTTTCATCCATCTTATTCACTCCCCCATTTATATTTTTGTATCTTCCTTTTCCCTTCCCCTCCTTAAGAGTTTTCCTTTTGACCACCACCTCCCTCAGTATTCCCTCCCTGTGTCCCCCTCCTTTACCTACCTTTTCCCCTTACTACTCTTTTCCTCCCTTCTAACCACCCTCCCCCTTCTTAAACCTCCCCTTACCCCTCCTACTGCCTATAGGGCACAATAGATCTTTATTCTTAATGGAGTATGTTATTACCTCCTTGATCCCAAACCAATGCTAGTAGATTTCATACAGTACTCCTCTCCCTCCATCTTTTCCCTCTACTATAATGAGTTTTTATGTCTTTTCATGTTAGGATCTAAACTTAACTGATTACATTGATCTCTCTTTGAATCAGAACCAGTGAGAATAATGTTCATATGATGCTCATCTCCATCCTTCCTTCCCCTCCACTTTAGTATGTTTTTACGCGTTTGTGTGCGGCACAATTTACCATTTTCTGCCTCATCCTTTCCTTTTTCTCTTGTTACAATCCTTTTTTTTCCCCTTAATAAGGTTTTTTTAATCTTCAGATTAGTTCATTTATACCTATACCCTCTATCTATGTACATCCCTTTTAAATGTTGCAATAATCATACAAATTTCAATATTGACAGGTATCCACTTCTCATATAGGGATGTAAACAGTTTGCTCTTATTGAGTCCCAAGTTATGTGCATGTGTGTGCATGTGTGCATGTATGTGTGTGTCTTTTCCTTGTTTACATTTTATGTCTTTCTTGGGTCTTGTAAATGGAGATCGAAATTTCAATTGAGCTCTGGCTTTTTCATCAGAAAAGTCTGGAAGTCCTTTATTTCATTAAATGACCATTTCCTTGCCTGAAAGATTATGCTCAGTTTTGTTGGGTAGTTGATCCTTGGTTGCAGTCCTAGCTCGTTTGCTTTATGAAATATCAAATTCCAAACTCCACCCAATCTTTTAATTGTAGAAGCTTCTAAATCTTGTGTAATCCTGACTGTAGTTCCATGATTTTTGAATTGTTTCTTTTTGACTGCATGCAGTATTGTCTCCTTGACATTGTAGCTCTGAAATTTGGCTACTGTATTTCTTGGAGTTTTCAATTTGGCATCTCTTTCAGGAGGAGGTTTTACCTTCTGATTCTAGGACCCCAGGACAGTTTTCTTTGACAGTCTCTTGGAGGATGCTGTCCAAGCTACATTTTTCATCATGGCTTTCTGGGAGGCTGATTATTCTTAGGTTATCTCTCCTGGATCTGTTTTCCTGCTCAGTTGCTTTTCCAGTGAGATATTTTGTACTTTCTTCTAATTTTTCAATCTTTATGTTTTGTTTGACTGACTCTTGCTGCATCATAGAGTCCTTAGCTTCAATTTGACTGATTCTAATTTTTAGTGAATTATTTTCCTCAATTCATTTTTAAAGCTCCTTTTCCATATGTTCATTTTTCATTTTTAGGGAGGTATTTTCTCCAGTTAGATTATGGACCTCCAATCCTAGTTCTTCAATTTTATTTTTTAAAGATTTGTTTTCTCCAGTGAGATTTTTTTTTCTAATTTGGTCACTGTAGATTTAAACTTATTTCCTATCTCTCTAATTTGGTTTTTAAAATCTTTCTTGAGCTTCTCCAAGAATGCTTTTCAGGCTTGAGACTAATTCGCATTTCCTTCTGTGGTCTCCAGTTTGATTATAGAGTCTGTGTTGTCCTCTGAATTTGGTTGTTCTTGCTCACTATAAAAAGATTTTATGGTTCTAGATCTCACAGGTTCTTTCTTCCCCATTGTGATTGCCTATGTCCTGGACTTTTATAGTGGATATCTTCTGGGGTGCAGATGTATTGAGCTTCTTAGGCTGGGAGGTAGGGGTTTGGTTGTTAACTTCATGAGTTGTAGGCTCTGAATGTCTAGACTGAGGCCAAGGCCAGGACTCTCAGCATTTCCCCTGAGTTACCCTAATGCTCACAGAGTGACCCGTTGTGGAGGGGTGGTCTGGCCACTTCTGGTTTCCATCTCTGTGTCTCTGGGCTACAGCTCAGGCAGGCTCAGCAGCTGGCGGCCTGTAGGGCTGGTGTCTGCAGATTCCTGTGGTGGTGCTAAGGCACTCCTGGGCTTGTGTTGTTAATGCTTGCTGGCTCAACCCTCCTGGTCTTAGACTCCATACTGCCTCACTTTCCCCTTCCTCAGTGACTCCCAAGACTGAGGCTGTTTCCACTAATTCAGAATTTTACTCTGGGTAGAACATTTATCTCTGGGTTTTCTGGGTCAGGGAGGGGGAATCTGTGCAACTAGGTTATATTCTGCTATCTTGACTTCTGGAAGTTCAGGTATATAATTTTTAAATAACCAGGCTATGGGCTGGTAACCCCAGGAGAAGTTGTTGTCCCTGCTGCAGGCCTTGCATTTTCTCTTACTCAGCTCCAACAATCCTCTGTCCTGTGGTAAGAGGGTTGCAAATTGCCCTTGGGGTGGGTGAGTCTGCTGACTGGGGCTCTGTCTCACTCTGCTGTAGTCTGCTCTCAGATCTGTGCTGGTGCAGCCCTTATGTGCTCTGTGTTCCCCCTGCCCAGACCTATGTGGGCACTTTCCTGAGCTGTGAATCTGCCACACATCATCTCCCAATGGTTTCTGTCACTCTAAAATCAGTTCAAATTCACTTTTTAAGGTTTAGCAACAGAATTTTTGGAGGAGCTTAGAAAAGTTACCACTTCCTTTCCGCCATCTTAGCTCCACCCACAAAGGTTTTTTAAAGGCATAAAATACCAAATTTTTTTTAATTTCAAAATTCACATTTGAAGAGAATATTATGAAAAATCATTGTATTGGGGAGAAATTTTGACAAGTAATTCAAGTTTCCTCAAAAAGCCCAACTAGAAAACAACAAAATGAAAGATATCAGACATTTTCTTCTAAATCCAGTTTTCGTGTGTGCATAAAAGTATCATATTGCCATCATCAGGTTTTCCATTTTAAAAATGCAATTCAATAGTTATTTATTAAGTGCCAACAATGTGCTAGGTACTGAGGATTGTTGTTATTCAGTTGTTTCAGTCACGTCCGACTCTCTGTGACCCCATTTGGGGTTTTCTTGGCAAAAATACTGGAATAGTTTGTCATTTCCTCTTTCAGATCAGTTTTCAGAACTAAGGCAAACAGGGTCTAATGACTTGCCCAGGATCACACAGCTAGTAAGTGTCTGAGATCAGATTTGAACTCAACAAGGTGAGTTTTCATGACTCCAGGCACTCAATCGACTGTGCCACTTAGATGCCCTCAGGCACTGGGGGTACAAACAAAAATAAAACAATCTTTCCCATTGGTGGGCTTACATTCTACTGAGGGGCAGCATAAGGTTTGGAAAAAGGAAAAGTGGTTTAAATTCTTCAACATCATCTTTTTATTATTGAAATACATATTTTCTGGGTTACCATGGACCTTGCACATTACATAGATGAGGAATAGAGTGGTGTAGTGGATAGCAAGCTGAACCCTGAATCAAGAAGACTGGGTTTCACAGCCTCTCTCTACTATACTGGATGTGTGACCCTGGACAAGTCACTTACCCTTTCAGTGGCCTATGCATTAGTCATAGTAGACCCCTTTTTGATTGTTTCCTTTATACCAAACTCTGTTTTGATAGGCCCTCTCTTTTTAAGGGGGGCAAAGAGTGAGAATCTGAGAGAGTGCCTAGAAATTGGGAAATGGATGAATAATTTATGGCATGTAAATGTGATAGAATATTTTTGGGCTGAACTCTTATCAGTGTAATGACCAACCAGGATTCCAGAGAACTAAGGATGCTCACCTTCTGATAGAGAGATGAAGGGCTCAGAATCCATATGGAGACAATTTTTTTTGACATATTCAATGTGAAAATTTGTTTTGATCTACTATATATGTATATAATGGGTTTTGTTTTTCTTGTATTTTCATTTGTGGATGGAGTGAGTTTGGGGTGAAGAGGCAAATCTTGTCCGATTAAAACAATATATTTAAAAAGTTCTTTGCCACCACAAAGAGAACTGCTATAAATACTTGGAACATATAAGCTCTTTTCCTTTTTCCCCTAATTATCTTTGGAAGCAGACCTAGTGGTAGTATTACTGACTGGGGGGGGAAGGGAGGAAAAAGAATGTTTTTTTTTTTTTTTTGCTCATTTACTTTTTATTTACAAGATTCAGTTCCACAATCACTTGAGTTTCAGATTTTCTCCCCTCCCTTCCCCCCCCCCCCATGGTGGTGTGCAATCGTGTATAGGATCTGCAAATACTAGGAAAAAGAATGTTACATTATAATTTTAATGTATATTTGAAAGGAATAGCAAATTGTACACAAAAGATTTGTAATTTCCCATGCAATCATCTCTTTTTTTTCCTATTCTACTATGATATGGAAATGCCTGTTTTATTTCTTAAGTTCTGAATAACATAAATCAAATTAAAAAAAAGAAAAAATATATCACAGAGCAGATGCTGCCCAGCACTCAGCACAATGTCTGGCATGTACTAAGTGCTTAAGGAATACTTTTTTTAACTGAATTACATTAGTAGAGGTAGTTCTCTACCTAAGAGTTCACTATACCAATGAAATGACATGCTCAATAAAACTAAATAAAAATAAATTATGGACCACCTACTTGAGGTGAGACACTTATTTCTAACTGGGGCTGTTCATTGTCTCATACATCTGTAGTATATAATGTGGTATATTACACTGTCATCACACTACTGGTGAAGACACAGCATGGAAAAGAGGGCAGTGGATTGGACTTGGAGTCAGGATGACCTGGGTTCAGTAATTCCCATCTTTGACACATTAGCTCAGATCAGTTAACCTCTTAGAATTCCAGCCACTTCTTAAGATTATGAGTTGCTGAGATTGGGATGATTTGCATCGGTGGAAGAAGTTTGCTTATCAGGAACTCCCTACATCATAGGTTCCCTTCTCCTCCTTCCCCCCCACCAAGACCCCAACAAAAACCTTGATGTTTTGAAATTCATAAGGAATTCACCCTATTATACATAATTCTCTTCTTTCCCCCTCTCCCAACATACCTGAAAAGGCACACATGGCTATGGGGAAAAATGAGAAGCACTATGGGAGACATGGTCAATAAGAAGGCATAATGTTATCACGAATCTTCCAATTAGAAGACCTGGATTTGAGCCCAGGCTCTGACTCTTACTATCTATGTCCTACTGGGAAGGTCACTTTATTTATCTATTCATTCATTCATCCTTTCATTCGCTTATTTTTTGAGCTTTGGTTTCCTTCTATAAAATGAAGACCACAAATTTAGAGATGGAAGGGAAGATAAGTGACTTTAAAAGAAGATATCCTCAAGGTTATCTGGCCCAACACTTTGATCTCACAAATAAAGAGAAATTAAACAATTCATAAAAGTCACATTGGTGGTGGCAAGTCATAAGGGCCAGGATTCAACACATGCCTTCTAACTCCATCTCCATAATTTTGCACCCTGTATCACCTATCTTCCTTTCAAGATTTCTATGAAGAAAGCGATGTGTAAACCTCTGAAGACAATTACTTGAAGAATCTGTGATTTCAAGAATATACTAACACTGACCTCTACCCACCCATGGCTCAAAACAGAAGTCCTAAGCAATTGTTTGAGGTTCAGAGAAGTTAAAAGACTCACCCAGAGTCACACAATTAATAAATGTCAAAGGTAAGATTTGTACCCAGGCCTTCCTCACTCTAAGCCTAACACTTTTGTCAGTACCCATGAGCCACTCTGCCATGATTCCTCCATGTCCTAAACTTATTTGGCTTACCACCCACATTAAAAATAAAATTACTCAGGGTGCCCCTGGAAATCTACTGTCTTTAGCCTTTAAATGGTTTTCTTGAAATTTGTATCATTCAAAAAATAATTTTTTTTAAAAAATGATGCATCTTAAATTTAATAATTTATTGTGGATTTGTGGTTTCCTTCCTGAATTGAAATTTTGATGATGCAATGTTGTGTCATGTAACTATATAGTATTGTAGTGTAAACAAGTCAATACATGCACATATTCCTGCTGATGCATGTTAGGCTTCCTGGCAATGTGCAATAACATGCTCACCTTAAAACTTGGTTGTTGAGACATGTCAGTGGACTTGACCACCAATAGGTTATAGCTTGCATTTTGTGTGTTTATTTGGAAAATAATGTAACCACTGCAACTTTAACTCTATTACACAATGGATGAAATATGTACTAATGGTTTTTCAAAATTTTTCTTCCCTCCCCTCCTCTCCCTTCCCCTCCCTCCCCTCCTCTTCCCTCCTCTCCCCTCCTTTCCCTTCCCATCACTTGCTTCCTCCTCCCCCTTATTTTCATTCAACACCCCTCAATTGCACCTGAGGCTGCTACTGCCTGCCTTGGATCCTTCCAGTACTATAATTGTAATGGGAATTTCAAGATCTGCCCTACCCCTAAATAGGCCTAAGGAAATTTGAAGATCTTCTCTGCCCCCTAATAGGTCAAATGTGATCACATGGAGCCTGTGGTAGGAGGAGTTTGCTGAAGAGTGGAACACAGCCCACAGGAGGCTGGGAGTCAGAGCAGTTAGAGCTGGAAGGAGGAGAGGACTCACCCAAGGAGACAGCTAGGCTTCTGAGTATTTGTGGGAAGGCTAAAGGATGGAATGGCTTCCTGCTGTGCTATGTTGTATTAACTTCTTTGTTGTTATGATAGATTCAGTTTCCTAGAGTTGGATTTGGCTGTCTGTTGTCTGAATAAATGTTTTGCTTCTGTCTTCTATATGAAGAGTCTGTTGTATTTTGTGGTTGAGAACTATACTGGCATATTCATAGTCACTATCAGTGCTGTGGATATTGCATTGGCACTACAAGTACTACAAGTACCCTGAAGTGGTGGTATCATCCAGTGTGGGAACCTATGCCTAGGAGTTATAGTATAGACACTTAGATTGTAGTTTTATTGGCATGGGGAACTCCCAGGTGAGAGAACTCTCTCTCCTGATGTAGATTGGTTAGCTTCTTCTCTGCAAATTGTAGTTATAGGGAATTACTGAGAGAACTGAAGGGTTAAGTTTCTTACCTCCAGCCAATGTGTCAGAAATAGGGCTCCAACCTAGGTCTTCCTGGTTTTGAAGTTGGATCTATGTCCACTGTGTATCATCACCATTACCGTCATCATACATCTTCATTATTGTTATTGTTGCATCTTTATGATTATCATCATCGTTATAGTGTTTGTAATCTCCAAGATTATATTTTATCATCATCATCGTTTTATATATATATATATATATATATATAGTTATATATAATTATAATTATCATCATCATTACAGTATTTGTAATGTATAAGAAGAGATAAGACTGATGTACATGAGATAATATCAGACAAAAACTAAATGGCAACTGTGCATTTTGAAAAATAAAAACTCCTTCCAGAACATAATTTCTGCCTCTATGAACAGGAATCTGGCAAAAGTCTAAGCTAAATCTTGAAAAAAAAAATGCAGTCGACCTGTGAAGAGAGATAATTTGTATTGCACCAACCCTTTCGTCTTTATACAGATTTTACTTATTCATTATGATTCCATCTCTGGCCCATCTTCCTGACTCTTTTGTTTCCACAGTGAGTGCCCTGCTATTTTATTTTAGAATATTTTTCTTTGCTTTTACGTGCTAATATGTTGGATGTGTATTTGTCCTGGAGTCATTTTCTCTTTTGTTCACAGATCTGTTGTATAATACTGCAGAGTTCTGCTGAAGTTCTTCAGTTTTTAAATAGCATAGTCCCGGCCATGCCTGTGTAGTGATATTTTTCCATTGCTAATGTCACTAAATGCCGCTGGCAGCATAAATAACTTTATTACTAAGCTGTAAAGTAGAACAAGTTATTAATATTGCATGAATTGAATTCTATTCAACTTTTCTTAATGGGGAGAGAATTCACCACATCCTAGCAAATACCTCTTTAAAATTGCTGAGTTGCATGTATTGAACGAACTGAATTAGGAAACCCCATTGCTTCTGGAAATTTTGATTGGAAGCTCAGTTTTAATAAGTTCAGGTTCACCTCAGAGACTCTCATTTTCCTTAAGAATTCAATTGATTAAGGCAGCCTAACTCTCAGCAGGAACTACAAGAAATTAAATTTTACTGTGAAGTGTAAACAGGTTTGCGATTGATGATATGACACTCTGGGCAATATCAAGAGACTTGCTGACTGCTTTGTTGTGGGAGGTAATTGACACTGAAAGCTTCTAAAAATTGAGGTTTACAGGGGCAGGCCCAAGTCAATGAGACTTTATTGCATCTGAAGCATTTGAATAAGACATAAGTTGCCTTGATCCAGTAGGCACATTGTAATTTGCCTCTTTGAGGCCGAGTCTAAACAAGACCCACTAAAAATCAAGACTTCATTTGAAAGAGTAGAAACAAACGGACTTTACAGTATCAAGGTTCCTCTTTGGGGACCAAAAATCTACCCTTTCTTGTCTCCTATATAATTAAATTATTACTATTACTACTGATGTTATTATTATCTGAACCAATGATTTCATTTGTCATCCTAGGCAGGAAATTCTTTCTACCCATTAAGATCAGCCCCTGATGTGAAAATTGCATTTTTTGGAAGTACCTGGGGCACTGAGACGTTAGGGGCTTTGCATAGTATCATATAGCCACTATATGTCAGATGAAAGACTTAAACCCAGATTTTTCCGGTCTCCATCGACTGAACCATGCCTTCACTTAAGTAATACAAAACTTCAGAGTAGCTTATTTATAGATGATGTCTATAGAAATGAAATTATTTGCTTAGGATCACAAGGCTAGTTGGTGTCTAAGGGAGAATTTGGATGAAGATCTTTTTGACTGTATCTGGCACCTCATCCACTATACCTGTCTAACAAGTTCTTCTAGTGAGAATAGGTTTCATTTTACATATTGAGGCTCCTACAAACAATTGTTGGATTATTATTTGGTAGAGTAGAAATAGTATTAGAATTTGGGAAACCTGGGTTATGATCCACTTTGCTACTAGCTACTTTTGTGACCTAGAATAAGCCACTTGAATTAAACTGTGCCAGAGTTTTCTCATTTCTATAAAGAGTTGGTTGGACTAGATACTCTCACAGGTTGTTTCTGGGTCTAAAATTCAAATTGTAAAGGGAGAAATTATTATTATTTTAAATCTAAGGATTGTTACTCCAATAAAGAAGTATGACTGGAACAATATTAGCATTGAAATTTTTCTTTACTCTGTTCTATTTCTGGATTCAGCCACTAAGTGATGTTGGGTAGGAGTATGTTTTCCTTAATATCACCCACAAATGGTTAAGCATATAATTCCCCTCACCCCCTCCATCGTTTCTAACTTTGCTAAATTTATTATTATAGACCACTCAGCATTCATACTAATTTGAACATTTTTATATTTTTAGCTTTTCTCAACAACAAAGGCAATAATTTCTGTTATGTACAACTTCTTGTTATATAAATAGCCCTTACTCTTATATGTCCTAAATTTATCACTCACCAGTTTCAAGGAATGCTAGTTCTTGTATTTTATGTTGATTAAAGAAGTCTTTGCAAATATCTTCCAGGAAGCCTTCTCTGTCTCCCTCTCTTTGTATTTTCCATCCCTGAGTTCCCTTGGTGATTTACTTGTATCCCTCATGGTTCTTAAATATTCTGACATTGTAGTTATTTGTGTACTTCTCTGGATCCCCCTCCCACCATTATGTTGTAAGCCTCTTGAGGGTAGGAGTCATGAATTGCTCATATGGTTTTGTATTCTGCCCTCTCCCCCCTGCCCCATACCTTAATGTCATGTCTATAGGACAAAAATTTTGTTGTATGAATGCATGTTTACTCTAGGCTTTTCATGACTTTATACTTTGAATCATATTTCTACTTTTTCTCGTTTCCTATTATATTTTTCTCTCCCCCCCATTTTGAAATTGATGTTATTTTTATGTCCCAGATAGACGTCTTCTGTTACACCTCCCATAGCTTCATCTCTATGGAATCTGCCCTGGGACAGTCATGCAAAAATGACCAAGGGACAGTAACCATATCTGACAGTCTGTGCAATGTTTTAAATCTTTTCTATGAAGAGAAGATGTATGTATTTTATCACCTGTTATCCAGAATCAAGATTATCCCTTTCAATTAATCTTGGTTCAGCTGATTTTTGGTGTTTTTCATTGACTTTAATATAGTCATTCAGCTTATTGTTTTCTTGGTCATATTTTATTTGCTCTGCATGTCTCCTAAGTACAATTCTTTCAGTGTTTTTTTCTAAATTCATCACATTAAAAAAAAGTTTTGGCAAAATAATATTCTATTATATTTGCATGTCACAATTTGTTTGGTCATTTTTCCATTGATGGGCATCTGCTTTGTTTCCAGGTTTATGCTGTCACAAAGAGTACAACTAAATGCCTCTTGGAGGCATTTATGCCCACTAGTGAGATCACTGGGTCAAAGGGCATGATCAGTTTGATGAATTTTCTTACATAATGCCAATTTTATTTTCTAGAATGGCAAATCCAACTCATAGTTACTCCAACAGTATAATAGAATGCCTGTTTTCCCACAGCTCCTCCAATACCTATTGGAGTTTCCATTTTTATCCTTTTTGCCAGTTTTATGTGCATGAGGTAAAACCTCAAAATTTTAAAATGTTCATGTCTCTTATTTTTAATGATTTGGAACATTTTAAAATATAAATGCTACATTTCTTCTTCTGAAAACTATTTATTCATAGTCTTTGATCACTTAGCTATGGAGGAATATCAGCCTTTATCTTTCTATGCTGGAGTGTAGTATACTATTTTCTTTAAATCTTCACTCACACAGCCACTTTGTCTTCCTTTTGTATATTTCGGTTATTCTTCTGTGTGTCTCTGTAGATGGATAATGAACTTGGCCCAGAATTAAATAGGAGGAAGAGAATGGGGTGGGTTGCATTTTATAAATTGTGCACTGCATTCAATAATCCTAAATTCCTCCCTGAAGGGGACATGGACACACACACACTCACACACACACACACACACACACACACTTTTCAGTACCAATATTCTTCCAGTCATGCTATAAAGCTATGAAATCATGAGTGCTATGATCTTGGAAGAATAAAAATTATGACTTACCCAAAAGGCTAAGAGGATACACCTGGTAGGGATAAATAAGTAGCAATTTGTTGCCACTGATTAATTGCATGCAAACAGTGTAAAAGATACTATCCAAATTATGTATATATTTTTGCATTAGTTAAGAGTCTTTTCTTTATTTTATCACTACTTGTGAAGACAAATCCCCTACTTTGGGAACCAATTCCCTTTCCCCTCACCTCCACAGATACATGTCAAAGAAAGATGAATGACTCAAAAAGGAAGTGAGCTATTCACCAAATGGGATCAACTTGTATCTTCATAATAGAGCCCCAGAAAAGTCTTCCAGCATATTGTATGGATCCTCCTCATGGCAGCTGGACAAAAGTCAGATAGGATAAGTTGTGGTCTTAGTTGCTGGAGGAAGAACCCACAAGATAAATACTTGAAGAGTTAACAGATTGTATGAATTGTCGCAGTGTATCTTCTGGAAGATAAATTGAAGATAGTATAAGAGTGACAGACCATCTTCCAATATCAAGCTGTGAGTTAGGTGGTACAATGGCTAGAGCTGAGGATATAGTTAGGATGATGAATTCAAATCTTGTCTCAGATACTTACCAGTTGTGTGACCCTGGACAACTGACAATCTCTCAGCCTAATTTTTCTCATTGGAAAATGAAGATAATAATGGTACCTACTTCACAGGACTGTTGTGAGGATCAAATGAAATATTATGTATTTTGCAAACCTTATAGTGCTTAAAAGCTAGTTTTTATTATTATCTTAGAATTGTAGGTTATGTTGTGAAGAACAAATAATTGTAAAACCAAGGTATCAGACACCTAAAAATGTTCTTTATTAAGAGGGTATGAAGTATGAAACTGCCTGTCCCTAGAGACTTGTTTTATGCCAAATTAAAAAAAAAATCTTCAAGAAGACATTCTTCACCTGAGCTTTGCACAAATCCTGACCTAGACAAAGCATTGGAGAATCCCACAGGCCTGACTGTTCTACAAACTTCCATACTCATCACTCACTCTGACATAATCTACAAGGGCTATGGATGGTAACTTCTTCCTTCTCAAGTACAATCTCTGCCTGAGCACTCAGGGCTCTATGGTGATGGATGTCATAAAAATGCATAGACGGTGAACATAAAAAGGTTTTGATGTCTCAACTGGAAAAAAAAAAAGGTATTGGGCAGAGCAATGTTAAACTGTCAAAGTGGGAGATGATCTGCTTTCTTTGAGCAGACTCCCTAATAACCATTCTCTCTATTTTTTCCCTTAGAAGAAAAAAAGTGTCTAGTCTTTTTGGAAATGTTATCAAGAAGGGGAAAAATTTTAATTGAAAGGAAAATTTTAGACAGTCAATTTTAAATTTTTTTTTTTTGAGAAAAATGAGCACTGATAGGAACACTCTTGATAAACTGGAAAAAAAAAAAGATCATGATGTGGCTGACAGTTTCAAGCTCTACAACTTCAATCTAGGTCCTGAGTTACAGCATTTGAAGCTTTCAGGCTTGACCGAGCACTGACAGTACGAACATGTTGACTCTCAAGACGACTGACTGCATGGATTAAGGAAGCTTTTAAAAATATCTCTCGGGTTGCTAGCAGCTGTGCAAATGGGTAAGTGCCTGAGATTTTGACTTATGCTCACCTACCTTTTCTGACTTCATTTTTTTTCTTGTGGAATTAGGGCTGCTTTTAATTAATGCATTTCAATAACCAGTAACCAATCAAGATAAACCTGAGGAGAAACACATTCAGAAGGATAAGATAGGGTCCAAGCAAGGCAATAGGAAAGGTCAGGTATTTATGATCTTTGCATGGAAAATTTGGCTCTGGTGTTAGAAGGAAGCACCATAATGAATCAGCAACTTGTCCTTTCAATGTTTAGCCTTGGTTCTGGTCTTGCTGCTCTGCAATTTGCTGAGGCTATATGTCCACATTTACAATATGTTGGTTTGAGCTCATAATTTCCCTTTCTGTATAGCTCCAAGGAAGTAACAGACATTCTGGTCTATTCTTTGGAATCATGGGTAGAATTTGAATCTGAAGTGCTCCTCATGGAATGCTAAATAATCTCTGTTAACAGCTGTACTCTCATTCCCTTCCAAGCTATTATTTTGGTTGAGATAATCAACCTTTGGGTTGTATTAAATTTTATCCTTGCATCCTATCAACACTTCCTTTACCCAAACTACTACTTTTTTTTTTTTTGCAAGGGGTGGGGTTGGAGGGCATAGTTACTTTCCTAGTGACAAAATTGCTATCTTGTTATTTCTATGATATGATATTACATTGCACATTATTATGTCATTACACAGGCTGTTCCCAAGGTTTAGAATACATTTCTTCTTTACTTTTGCTTCTTAGAATCTCTAGTTTCCTTCAAAACTCAGTTCAAAGGCCACTTGCTATAGACTTCCCCAGGTGCAAATACCTGCCACCTACCATGATCTTGTATTACTGTGTATATATCTTGTTTATCCTTATGAGAGTGTATATGTGGTCTCCACCAATAAATTAAAAAGCTTCTTGAGGTTGATTAAAGAAGTCTTTGCAAATATCTTCCAGGAAACCTTCTTTGTCTCCCTCTCTTTGTATTTTCCATCCCTGAGTTTCATTTTTGTATCCTTAGCACTCAACACAACATCTGGGGTTAAATAGCACCTTACACTTGTTGATCAATTAATTGTTTTTCTCCATAATTCCTGTCTCTTGACAACAAAGACTATTTATTTTGCATCCCTAAGGCAGTTAAGAAATATATAAATAGTTATTCTATTTTCCTCATACTAAGAAAAATATTGAGTCTTAGTTGCCATAGTGTAGTCACTAGAGAGCCTACTTTGAAGCCAGAAAGATCTGGGTTGAAGTCCTGCCTCTGACACATACTAACCATATGATCCTGGGTAAGTTATTTATATTTTCAGTGCTCTCTCTAAGACTATAACTTGCAGAAAAGGTACCAACCTGTAGTGGTAACAGGGGGTTTCCTAATTTTGGTGTTCTCTATACCAATACATTCACTGGTCCAGTCCCTATCCCTAATATTGAATGATAGACTTTTTCTGACCTACCAGATTATAGAAAATTGAGGTAAATTTAAGTTGAAAAAGTGTTTCTGGGATAGTTTTCCAGATGATCTTTCAGAAGTTCAACTTACTATGAGTGAGTGACTTTAGCTATCACTTTGTGCCCTTTGAAACCAAGATTCATCTATAATAAAGAGCAGTATGTTACCAATCAAGGAACATTTAAGTATCTACTGTACATTAAGTATTGTATTAGGTGCTATCAATACAAAGACAAAAATCAGATAGTTCTTGCCCTCCATTAGCCTATATTTTATCAGTGCAAACAACATGTCAATGTGTCCTATGTCATGAAAAAGACATGAGAGGCAGTATGGTATAATGAATTGAGGGCTGAGTCGGGATGAACTGGATTCAACTCCTGTCATTAACATTCAATTAATGTGAGAGCCTAGAAAAACAATTTAACCTTTACGTGCCTCAGACCCTACAATTTTTCTATGGAGTAGTAGTATGGTTGTAATCTGTGCTGTTGGAAGAATTCCCTAATTTTCCACAAAGATAAGACCAGATTTTTTTTTTTTGCAGATGTGCATGCCATGAAAAATATAGTCATTCATTATATACATGTATCTAGAAGAAATAGCATATAACTGTTAGATCCCTAGAGAAAGGATCAGAAAACTCACTTCTGTTTCTGACTCCAGCACTCATTTACTATTTGTGGTGGAGCAAATCAACTATGGCTTCATTATTGAGTATGTAGAGTTGGATATCTAATTATAAAACTCTCTTTTCACAGATGAGTAAACTGAGGTTCTTAGAAATTAAGTTACTCATTCAAAGTCACACAGATACTAAGTGGCAAAGCCATGATTCAAGCCCAAATCTTCTGATTCTAAATCTAACATTTTAAAAAAATATTTGCACTATATTGGAAAGTAAAAACAAAACAAAACAAAAAAAAACATTTAAATACAAGAATTCAAAGTATTAACTTTGTGTATGCTCCCTCTATTGACACAGATTACAGCCTTTATGTGTTTTAGAAGAATGTTTTATGGATTGCTCTGGTCAAAAAAGTTGTTACTTGAAGGCCGATATCCTAGAAATAAGCCTTTCCAAACTTGGCTGCGCTGAGTACATAACAGACATAGAATCGATTACCAGGCCTGTATAGCTTAATGGAGCCTATAGGTTGGATCTTGATTAGGGTCACTAGTACTATATAATATATGTAGAAATAATATTTGTATTTTTTCTAACATAAGAGGATATTTTTGTGATGATTAAACAATTTGCAGAATGTGAGTTCCTTGAGGGCAGAGGTTGTTTAATTTTTTTCTTTGTATCTTCAACATCTATCCTGGTACATAGTAGGTGTCTTATAAATGCCTATTGATTTACTGATTAATCACATTTGTAGAGCACAAAGGCATCCTGAAAGATAATCCAAACTAACTCCTGGCTTTTAGGGAAATGACTATCTAAACCCTTCAGGATAAGGAATTATCTTGGTTTCTTAAACATCATCAGATA
This sequence comes from Pseudochirops corinnae, assembly GCA_028646515.1. NCBI lineage: Eukaryota > Metazoa > Chordata > Mammalia > Diprotodontia > Pseudocheiridae > Pseudochirops > Pseudochirops corinnae. The sequence continues at coordinate 144,978,776 of CM053586.1, read as the reverse complement.
TCAAGATTCTACAGCTTCCTTCAGGATTTTTTTCTTTCATGTGTTAGTATTCAATTAGTCAAGAATTTCTTCTTTAAGACCACTTCAAAACTCTCCTGTTTTAAATCAAGATTATTCTTCCCTGAGAGGTGGGATTGTTTTATTCTTTGCATTTGTGCTCTCAGTGACCAGAGGAGTGTCTGACACTAGATACTTGATAAATACTTGCTGATTGATTCCTCTTTATCTGTCCTCCATGAATTAATAACATATAAGTTAAGAATATTCATGTACTTGGAGATGGTAGTCAAACTCTGCTCCATCTCTCTCTCCCTTTTCTATACTTCAGTACTTAAATGGATTTATTATCTTATTGATATAAGTGTATAGATTACAACAAATCTATTCCTTCTCATCTGGTATGATTCCTGTTCATAAATCCTCCAAAAAGGGTCTATCTAAGACATTGAATTTTTTTTCCCTAGGTTTCCCAGACATGTAGCATTATCTGTTGGAAAAGGAGATTTAAAAGGCTTCAGAGAAAGAATTAGTTGGATCCCATGGTTTAAAACCATATAGGGTTCTCAAGGGATGGGGGAGGAGCAGGAAAAAGAGAGAGAACTTGGAACTCAAAATCTCAAAAAATAAATGTTAATTTAAAAATTTAATTAGGAAATAATTAATGAAATAAAATGTATTAAAAACCAAGAAATATTATACAGGGGAAGTGAGTGCTATGAAAATAGAAAACTTTCAAGGATGAGATAAAAAGAGGAACAATTTTGAAGAGGAAGAAAAGGAGTTGTCTAAAGAGATCAGTGTTGATGCATAAGGAACTTGTGAATCAATTTAGATGAAAAAAAAAAACACCAAAAAGGTAAAAAGCAGGGGCAGATAATAAAGGATGAACAGAAGAGTATGGTCCTGTAAAAATTGGGTGAGAAGCACTAAAACTCAAAATAACATGAGGTGGTCATCTAGGGACAAGATGAAGGGAGTTTTGTAAAAGATATGCTGTGGGAGACAAAGAAGGGAAAGACCTCTGCTCAGGGTGGATGAGATGATAATAAAGGATCATGATGGGAAGGCAGAAGTACTCAGCATTTAATTGCTGCCATTTTCTCTTCCAAAGAGAATTATCTTTGAACTAGAAAAGGGAGAACAAAATGACTAATAGGGAATTGAAATGAAAGGTAAATAGAGGCTTAGTAAGAGAACCCCTACCTGCCCTTGATGAGAACAAGTCACAAGATTTAAATGCATTTCATCCTTAATGGGCTTTTCTCAATCCTAATCTTTCCTGATCCATTTGCTGTAGCTGAATCTGTTAACTACCCTCTCCTGAAGACTCTCTTTTTCCTAGATATTCATGATACGACTCTTATTTGGTTCTCCTCTCACTTGTCTGATCTCTCCTCTTTAGTCTTCTTTGTTTACCCTTCAACCATATTATACCACACACTTCCCTTCTCCCTCTAAATTCTCTGTACTCTCTCATCTGCTCCCATGGGTTTAACTATCACCTCTATACAAATGTCTTTGATGCACATACACACATGCACACATATATATGATATACAACTACAACCTTTCCCCTAAGTTTCAAGCATCACCAGTTGTCTGTAAGACTTTTCAAACTGGATGTCCTTAGAGATAGCTCAAATTCAATATGTTCAAAACTGAACTCAATATCTTTACTCCCAAACAGCTTTCTTTTCCAAACTTCTCTATTTCTTTGGAAAGAAATAGCATCCTTCCATTCTCTCAGCTTCCTAATCTTGGCATTATTCTCACTTTCCCTCCCCCCAAATATCCAATCAGTTGCCAAATGTTGTCATTTCTAATTCTATAATATCTTTTGCATCTAACCCCTTTTCTCCACTCATAGCTAACATACCATAGTTTAGGTTCTCATTATCTCTTAGTCTCTTAGACTCAAGTTTCTTATTCTTCCAGTTCATCCTACATGTTACAACCAAAGTAATTTTTAAAATCTGAATGTATATGTCACTTCCCTCCTTAATCAATTCCAATGGATTCCTAACACTACTAGAATAAAATTTCCACTCCTTTGTTTAGTTTTTTTTTTTTAACACTTTACATTACTTACCCCCAAACTACCTTTCTAGTCTAAATTGGCATTTCTCTCCAGCCTTCTCTCTGTTCTTCTCAGAGGACACTGGTTTCTGTGCCTTTGCACTGGCCATCCCCCAAGCCTAGAACTCTCCTTCCTTATCTCTGCTTCATGGTCCTTCTCTTCCTTCAAGATGCAGTTCAAGCACCATCTTGCATGAAGCCTTTTCTGATGCCCTCATGTACTAGTGTCTTTCCCCCAAACCTACCTTGTAGGTAAATATTTATACATACCTTATATATATCCAAAAGGCCAAGGTTTCCCATTGCATCTGGGGCCATCTGTATCTTGATCTGTATCTTGCCACTGGACCCAGGTGGCTCTGGTGTAGAGAGCAAGGTTGGTGACTTTGCACAGCCCTGCTTCATTTAAATCCAATTCACTAGCAAGTTAAGACATCACCTTGCTGGTGTTATTGATCCTCTTTGATAAGGAAGGATAAACATCAAACAACAAACCTTATAGTTAACCACTTTCTGTATGCATATATTTGCACTCATTAACTTTATATTGATCTTATTTGTATTTTATATGTACTTGTTGCCTCCTTCACTAGGATATAAACTCCTCATGATTAGGGATTGTTTCAGTCCTTGTAATTGTATCCTAGAACCTAGCACAGTGCTAGAGACCTAGAAGGGGCTGAATAAATACTTGTTGATTGATTGATTCCAGAGCACTGAATCAGCTGGTGAATGTCATTGCTCAGTTACTTTCAGTGATCTTTGAAAGATCATGGAAAATAAGAGAGGTGTCAAAGGAAAGGTCAAAAGCTGTCCTAATTTTCAATAAAAGGAAGAGAGTGAAGCCTGAAAACTATAGGCTGGTGAGCTTTGCTTTTATTCTGGGCAAATTTCTGGGACATATTATTCAAGGATGGTTAGTAACATTTAGAAAAGAAGTGGTGAAATTGCAGGTTCTGACCCCCAAAAATCTATTAAAAGTTGGTTTGTGAACATTTACAAAAGGATGTGGTGAACACAAAAAGCCTCCATGGCTTCATCATGAACAGGTCAAGAGAGGTTAACCTTATTTCCTTTTTTTTTTTTGACCTACTTACCCTGATACATCAGGGGAATCCTATTGTTATAATTTATATAGATTTTAAACAGGCATTTGAAAAAAAAAAGCCTCTTATGTTATTCTTATGGAAATGAGGAATGGATTTGGATGAGATGATAGTCGGCTAAATTCAGAAATGACTGAATGTTTGAAACCAAAGTGTAAAAATGGAAGCACAAAATAGTGAATGGATTGTTGAACTAGGAAGCAGAAAGAATTGGGTTCAAATCCTGACTTTGATAGCTACTAACTGGGAAACCCTGGGAAAGTTAATGAGTCTCAGTTTCCTCAACTGTAAAATGTAGTGCCTATGACAGAGCTTAGAGATATGTATATGAAGCCCTTTACAAATTTTAAAACATTATAAACATATCAGTTGTTAATATTAATAATATTAGACTAGTCTAATTTGACAGTGTTGGCTAGTGGTGTGCCCCAGGAATCCATCCCTGGCCTTGTGTTGTTCCACTTTTATGTTAATGATTTAAAGGGATAAGTGGTATATTTATCAGATTTACAGATGACAGAAAACCAAGAAATATAGTTAACACACTTAAGGTTAATCAGGATGCAAACAATTTTTAAGAGCCTAGAAGGTTTGGTTTAATCAAAGAAAAAGAACTTTTAATTGGAATAAATGTAAAGTTTGACTTTAATTGGAATAAATGTAAAGTTTGACTTGAATTTTTAAAATATCCACTTCATAAATATGAGCTGAGTGTTGGTCAGTTAGATGTTTGGTCTTGGGGTCTTACGTGGGGACAACATAAACAATATGAGGCAATGGTGTATAATATAGCAGCCAAAAAACCTAATGTGACCTTAGGCTGCCTAAGGACTGGGGAGTAGACAGAGAATATCATCCTGTTTTGCTCTGGTAAGACTTCATCAGCCATTCAGTATTACGGTGCAGATACCATGATTTAGGGAAGTTTTTGTTGAAGAGTTTCCTTAGATCTTCCCATGCTTGATAATGTGTTGGTTGTCAGCTTCTGGATTATTTGAATAGGAATGAAGGCAGTTGAATGAATGAATGAAAAAATTATTAAGCACTTATAATAAGTGTAAAGCACTGTACTAAGCTTCAGGGATGCAAATAGAAAAGTAAGATAGTTCTATAATCAGAGAGCTCACATTCTAATGGGAGAGATAACACATATGGAAGGTTTTAGCTGAGAGTCAGATGGAAAAGTGCGTGGGTGCAATGGCAAAGCAGATGCTAATGATTCTTCTTTAATGTCATTTCCACTTATAAAATTTTAACAGTTTATAATATTGAATCATTTGACAGTACCAAGGACTTTAATGACAAGAATTTTCTTTTGAATCTTCAGTATCTATGGCTGCTGCACCTGCAGGACTAATTGCCACAGGGGTTGCTTTCCAGGATGAGGTCTACAGGCACTAGGATAGAAGTATTGATATTCCCAAGGTTCTGGGGTTTGGGGTCCTGAGCTATTTCCATAGGAGTTTAAGGGGAGCTGGTCTTTAAAGTGATGATTGTGGTCTGTGGTCTGATATTACTGACATATGCTGCCTCGTGTCTTTCCCCACCCCCTCCACACCTGAGTATCAATGGTTCAATTAGGTTGACTTGCCTGCCTTGTGGGTGACATTTAGAGAAGGATGGCTGGCTCCTTCATCTCATGAGTTGTTTTGTGATAATGATTGTGAGAGATGGGCAGGAAGCAGGACTGATGGTCTGGTGGATACTGTCACTCTCAGGGCTCTTGTATGTTGGTGACAACTGAATAGCAGCTATTGCTGGGTGAGGAAGGCAGGCCTCTTCTCCACAGTGATCTCTCCTCTTAATGATGACTGAATAGATTGGAAGAAGATCCTAATTCTATCCCCATGTTGGTCCAGCTAGTTGAGATGATCCCCAAATGGATCACAGAATAAAGGGAGTGACTTTCCATGTTGAATGGAGTAGGATCCTCTTGATTTAGAGATATTTTCCTTGGTGAATCATCTGGACTAGATGGGGGGAGATGGCTTCCTGTTCAAAACATACACACACACACACACACACACACATACACACACACAGAGCAACACATCCCCCCCATTCCCCCACACCAGATTCTTTTTGTTCCAAAATGACTTCTTCATGGTAGAGCTTATAGTAGGAGTCATTGACACATCTCAGGGAGGAGCATGTGACCTAGTTTGAACAGAAATTGTAGATATGCTTTTTTTGGAGTGTTTGCTCTTGAATTTAGCTTTTCTCTTTTCTTTTCCTATGAGTGAGGAATTTTCTGGACTGATTCTAGATGCTGAGTTCTGCTAAACCATAGATCAGTAAAAGATTCTCTCTAAACTCACTCTCCCCAGCTTCTCTTGAGGCATTAGTAAATATATGTTCTTACAGTGAATGGAAGTGATCAATCAGAAGATGGTTTCTCTGTCTCTTTTTTTCTCCTTCCTTTGCCCTATTTCCCTTCTGCTTCTCCTCCCTTGCATGCAATTCAGACTTGAAAAATCCATTGGTCTTAGGAATTCTACTACAGGAATAATCGTGAATTTTGTACCTTTAAGATTGTTGCTAAAGGTTTTGTTTTTATTCTAATGGAGGATTTGGTTTTTTTTACAGATTGGTATGTCTGATGAATTAAAATTTTCCCTACAGTCCTTGTGCTTTTCACACTCATTAAACTTCTTTCTGTCTCAAGCAAAACAGGGGAATTATTTTGTGGAAATTCAGATTTGTAGCTATACTATGGTTAACAACTAAGGTTATCATTGGAGTCCTGGAATCCCAATAGATTGGCATTAACTGGAAGAAATTGTAGCTTTCCCTTCTTCCAGAAGGCATGATTACAATAAAGAATATGAACTGAGAAAAGGCCATTGGATTTATTAACTAAGAGCTGGAAAAGAAAATGGCAAGCCACTCCAGTATCTTTGCCAAGAGAACCCCAAAATGAGGTCACAGAGTTGGTTACAGTCGAAAAATGATTGAACAACAAACATCAGAAAAGGAAGAACTAAAAACCAGGGTAGTGATCTATATCTATGAGAATTGGTTAGGTCCCAGAACAAAGGGGATTGATCAGAGGTAAAGATAATTCTCCAGCAGCTCCAAGTACTTTCTGCTTGCAGGGTGATACTAAAATTCTGGATCATCCCATAAGTCCTCTGGGAGGTGGGGTTTATCAGCAAGGAAAGGAGAGTTATTTAGTCTGTTTATGAACTCAAGTGTGTGTTTAGAGAATAGATTCAGAAGAGGGAACATTCAGAAATCTGAATAGTAGAGACTGAAAAATGAGTGGGTGGTACAGCAATGATTTCAATGAGAGTAGAGTGATTTCTAGAAACTTGAAAATGAAAGAGAAGATTGATGCAGGATGAAACCCTGAGGGTATGGCAAGGTCAAATGGTCAAATAAAGTTTCTTTTTTTTTTTTTTTTCCTCAAAGATTGGGGAGATGGAAGTATGTACAGGAGGAAAGGATCTGCTTGAAGGATTCTTAATCTAGGGTCCATGGACCTTAAGAACTCTGTACTAGAAAAAAAAAAAAGATTAAAAGTGAATGAGAGGGAGGGAATGCTTTATATGGCAAACTTTCAGCAGAGGAAAGCACAAATAGAGGGGTTAACCTTAGTAGGGACAAGATGTACCTCTTCAAAGGTCACTTCTAGATCTAAATCTATACTCATGCCTCCTCAATCAGATATTGTCCTTCTCCCAGGAAATTAGTTTGTCTAGAATTCCATTATTTCAGTTTTATGTGATATAAAAATATCACAAAACATGAAGTGATAAAACAGACAATTCTCATATATCAGTAAGAAATGTGTAATTTCCCCACCAGCTGAAACACTCTCACATGAGAAACTTGATGGAATTCTCACCTGTTCTGAAACATTCTGATTTGCATTTTCTGTTCATCAGCTATACCTGTGAGGCCTGTAGGCATAGGAAGATATGTTTAAAAAGTTGTTTTGCCTTTAAAAATAATTTTGAAAAAGGACAGACATTTTTGTTCTGTGTGTGGAGACTATTCTATCTCAAAAGGGAAGTTCTGGTAGAAAGTGAAATATAAATTAGGAAGTCTATTTCTAGGTTAGGAAGGAAACTGACTGAAAGCAACAATACTGTTTCGTCAGTGTGGTGATTGCTCTTATGTCATTCTTCCATGATGAGGTTGGCTACATCTCTCCCTCAGGATTTTATGGGTACTATCAAGGAGTTTGGAGTGTTTCTTTTCTAATGCTACATTATATATTAACTTGAGCCTCCACTGTGATATTACCTCTGCTGTTAAGCACCAAGTGACTAACTACTACTACTACTACTACTACTACTACTACTACTACTACTACTACTACTACTACTAATCTACTACTACATCTAGTTATCTAGCATTTATGCAGAGTTTACAATGTTCCAGATACTATGCTAAGCATTTTACAAACATTATCTCATCTGATATTCACAACAACCCTGGGATGTGGGTGCTGTTATGCTCCCCAACTGAACCTTCCTTTATAAAGGAAACCAGTGAAACAGAACAATTGTGTCTGACAATGTATACACTTTAATTCACCTCCTCTCTGCTCAGAGGTGTGAGGTATGTTTCATCATTGGTGCTTTGGAACAAAAATGGGTCATATATTTCATCTGAATTCTGCTAAAACCTAATTTTTATGAGATAAAATTGCATTGGAACTTTTGTTATTGTCATAGAAGGTGGGACCATGGGAAAGAATAGGAAGGATGGACAAGGGAATGTGTGATTTTTCTAACTGCAGAAAAAATACAAGTGCCCTTGCTCTCTTATTAGGTGCTAACAAATTGGTTGTTGGGACTGTTTCTACACTAGAAATTTAAAGCAGAAAATTAAAATGCTCCTAGAAAGGATTGAAAGCTCTTGATAGAAGATGATGATCCAGAGTACAGGTCCCTGTAATTGTCCAGAGGAATCATCTACTACAATTCATCAGAAATCCTCCTTTTGGATGTGAACCTTAGCAGATCATGCAAAATTAGAACTTTTCTAGGATTCTCTCCCATAGCAAGCAAAAAGTAAAGATTTGTCTTTTCATTCCCAAACACTCACAAGCATTAGGGTTATGTTCAATTTGTAACAATGAAAACACATCCTGCATATCAGATAGATTTATAACAATAGCAAAATTACAGTTATGAAGTAGCAACAAAAATAATTTTATGGTTGGGGTCACCACAACATGAGGAACTGTGTTAAATGGTCACGGCATTAGGAAGGTTGAGAACCACTGGTCTATATAAATATACCTAT
>CM053586.1:144924558-144969838 GCA_028646515.1 Pseudochirops corinnae | reverse complement strand
AGAAAATCTGAAACTCAAGTGATTGTGGAACTGAATCTTGTAAATTAAAAGTAAATGAATAAATTAAAAAAAATTAAAAAAAAAGAAAAAGTAAAAGGTCAGTGGGGAACTTTGTTGGAACAGGGTGATGGAAGAGCATGGTCTGGCCCCTGTCACCCAGGCAAGAGGTGGCAGAGGTGTGGTGGGTGCAGCTGCTGCCACATGGCTGCCTCAGGAGCTCCTAGCCTGCAGATCATAGGGGGACCAAGCGACCATTCAGAGGGTAACCACTCTTGCTATGACTTCTTGAATCTGGGTCACTGTCTTGGGTGGTTGTCCTGGGGTAAGAAACACCAGGGTGCCAGAGCTTGTGGTGGCTGTAGAGAGGGAAGCCTCCTCAGACTTCTGACATTTGTGAAAAGCCCAGTGATTTGGGACAAGACTCTCTACTCTGGAAGCAGAGTTCTACCATGGCAAAGAGCTCTAAAGTCAAGTAATTGGCTGGCAAGATAAGTAAGCAGAGGAAGCACAATCAGACCATACAATACTTTTTTGGGGACAAAAAAGATCAAAACATGGAACCAGAAGAAGTCAACAAAGGCAAAACTCCTGCATCAAAAGCTTCCAAGAAAAATATGAACCGGTTACAGGCCATGGAAGAGCTCAAGAAGGAGTTTGAAAATCAAGTAAGAGAAGTGGAGGAAGAGAAATTGGGAAGAGAAATGAGAACGATGCCAGAAAATCATGAAAAGCAAGTCAATAGCCTGCTAAAGGAGACATTGAAAAATACTTAAGAAAATAACACCTTAAAAAATAGACTAACTCAAATGGCAAAAGAAGCCCAAAAAGCCAATGAGGAGAAGAATGCCTTAAAAAGTCAAATTGGCCAGATGGGAAAGGAATTTCAAAAACTCACTGAAGAGAATAATTCCTTCGAAATTAAATTGGAGCAAATGGAAGCTGATGACTTTACGAGAAATCAAGATACTATAAAACAGATCCAAACAAAAGAAAAAATAGAAGGCAATGTGAAATATCTCATTGGAAAAACCACTGATCTGGAAAATAGATCTAGGAGAGATAATTTAAAAATTATTATACTACCTGAAAGCCATGATCAAAAACAGAACCTAGAAATCATCCTTCGAGAAATTCTCAAGGAAAATTGCCCTGATGTTCTAGAATCAGAGGGCAAAATAGAAATTGAAAGAATTCACCAATCACCTCTTGAAAATATCCCAGAAAGAAAACTCCTAGGAATATTGTACTCCAATTCCAGAGTTCCCGGGTCAAGGAGAAAATATTTTTGTAATGTTTGTAACAGCCAGGAAAAAACAATTTGAGTATTGTGGAAACACAATCAGGATAACACAAGATCTAGCAGCTTCTACATTAAAGGATCAAATGGCTTGGAATATGATATCCAGAGGTCAAAGGAACTAGGATTAAAAACAAGAATCATGTACCCAGCAAAACTGAGTATAATTCTTTAGCAGAAAATATGGTCATTCAGTGAAATAGAGAACTTTCAAGCATTCTTGATGAAAAAACCAGAGCTGAACAGAAAATTTGACTTTCAAATGCAAGAAGCAAGAAAAGCATGAGAAGGTAAACAGGAAAAAGAAATCATAAGGAACTTATTAAAGTTGAACTATTTCTATTCCTACATGGAAAAATGATCATCAATACTGATGATTTTTTCTCAGTATCAGAGTAGTTGAAGGGAGTATATATGCATATACATAGGAGAGTGTATGTATATATAAATATATATGTGAGTGTGTGTATATATGTGTGCACATGTATACATAGAGGGCACAGGATGAGTTGTATCTGAAGGGATGATATCTAAAAATAGAATTAAGAGGTGAGAGAGAAATATATTGGAAGAACGAAAAAGGGAGAGATAGAATAGGGTAAATTATCTCACAAAAAAGAGGCAAGAGAAAACTGTTACAATGGAGGGGAAGAGCAGAAAAGTGTAAGGGAATGGCTCAACTTTACCCTCATTGAATTTGAATTAAGGAGGAAATAACATACACATGTACAACCTATATTGAATTGCTTGTTTTCCCAGTGGGGTGTGGATGAGGAAGGAAGAAGGGAAAGAATCTGGAAATCAAAGTTTTAAAACAAATGTTAAATAAATTGTTTTTTACATGCAACTGGGAAATAAGATATACAGGCCCTGGGGTATAGAAATCCATCTTGCCCTACAAGAAAGTTAGGGAGCATGGGGGAAGATATAAGAGAGAGCAGATTGGGGAAAGGGGTATTCAGTAGTATTCACTATTTTGGGGTGGGGTAGGGGAAAGATGGGCAGAAAATTTGTAACTCAAAATCTTGTGGAAATGAATGTTGAAAACTAAAAATAAACAAGTATAAAAAAGAAAAAGTATCACCTGAACGGCCGTCTACTCTGTACCATGATCTTTAATTCATCTTAAATCCATACCATGTGAAGATTAGTTGAAGGAACACTGAAGATGCTTAGCCTGGAGAAGACTCAATAATTTTCAAGTATCTGAAGGCTTGTCATGTAGAGGAGGGAACAGACTTTTCTATTTGAGTGTCAAAGGGCAAAACTAGGGGCAATGACTGAAAGGTAGATAAAGGCAAATTTAGGCTTGGTCAGTCAACAAACATTTATTAAATTCTTATTCTATGTCAGACTTTGGGCTAAGCCCTGGGGACACAAAAAAGGGGTTCTTATTATGGTGGAGCTTCACAACAAGAATACTCCAAAAGAGGAATGGAATACCTCAGGGAAACATGGGATTGCCCTCCTTGGAAGTCTTCAAGCAGAGTTTGGAAGACCACCTCATAGGTATGCTGTAGTGGTGATTCTGCTCTGGTATGACTTCATCTAAATGGCTGCTGAGGTACCTTCTGACTTTGAAATTCTGTGAAATGTTGCTACCTCTTCCATGGAGCTTTCCAGTTTCCCAATTCACATAAAAAAAGTCCTTCTACCCCAAATTCATAAACCACTATCTTTACATCCTTCTAATATAACATATTGCATATTACTTTGTTTTAGTCTTATCTTTGAATGAATGTATTAAATCCTATTAGTAGATTGCAAAGTCCTTGAAGAGGACAAAGATTATCTTATACAAACATGGAATCTCCCTCAGTGCCTAGGTATGGTGCCCTGTACAAAATAAAAAAATAAACACTGCATTAAAATGATATTAGATTTTGTATTGCATTTGAGTAGTATGAAAACACTACAGGAATGCAATGCAAACTTTGATCCTTTATTATCTCAAAAATAAGCAGCCCTCATTAGCTATGTCCTAGATTGAAGTTTTAGTATTCAAAATTCCCATTTTAAATGCTTAAAAAATATTAGTCTAATTTAGAATGAACATTTTGCTTGTGTTGATAACCCTCACTTAAAAATTCTCCTAATTTGTTTTTAGTTTCATGACTCCTCTCATACTGATACTTTATTTGCATTTTATTTATATAGCTATGAACATCATGTAAGACACAAATAGATCTCTTTTGGTAAAAGGCAGTTACACTATTCTCCAGAAGGATATTAAAGATGCTTATTCTGGTTTAAGTACTCAAAACTATTCAAACTTGAAAACATACTTGGCTTCAAATTAGATACATAGAAATGTTTTGGAAATGACATATATGCAAAAAGACTGGGCAGTATAGTTTAACATAATTATCATACTGTCTTGAACTATTTGATATACATTAATCTTGTTTCCATCTAACTTGAAAATTTCTATTGTCTAGCACAATGTATATTCTTCAATAAATATTTCTAAATGGACTATCCTGTCAATTTTTAATTGATCTCAGCAGACAGCATAATCTAAAATGATATTTTAAAGTGGCACTTTAAAAATAAGACTATCCTTACTTACTAATGATATGATGGTTTACTTAGAAAACCTTAGAGAATCAGCAAAGAAACTTATTAAAATATTAAACTCACTTTAAGAATAGCTCACTACCACTGTCTACTCTAACAGGAGAGTAAACACTAGATTATACATTTTAAACTCAAAATATTGAGGAAATTATAGTTATGGTCTTCATTGTTTCTTTACGTAAGTGTTAACTGGTCTATGTGAAATGCATAGAATGTTTTGGAAGTGGGGGGGAAATAGTTCAAAGTTGGTGTTTTGAATGTCATTAAGTAGTTAAAACATTGAGTTTTGATGGAAAGTGTTGGTTCCATTATCAATAAAGCAATTAAATTCTTTAGGAAGTTTCAAATTAATCTCCCAACTTTATTATTTTATTACTAGGGAGTTCACATTGATTAACAGATGTGTCAGATCGTATGAGACAGAGCTGAGTGTGATAATGGTAATGAAGAATTCATAGGATAAGACTGTTGAAAGTTCTAGAAGATAAATTAGGAACCCTCCCCACCAAAGAAAATTAAGTTCCTAAGGTTATACGGGTAGTAAATGGAAGAACTATCATCTAATCTAATCTCTGACTCTAAACCTCACTCTCTTTCTACTATACTATTATCTCCAATGGAATAATACACTTTCAAAGTGTAAATGGGTTCACTTTTGAAAATGGTTTCTTGCTTTTGACTCCATGGATTCATACCTTAGGTTTGCTTATCCAAGAAATTATATTATCCATATTTAGCCAAGGACTCTCAAAATTTAAGGGAGATATAAATGAAGCAAGGGCCCAAGTTGTCTTGGAATAACTTAAGCAAAAGAAGATGAATGTTGTATAATCATAAAAAGTACTGAATTCATATATTCACAGTTTAACATAAAAGAGGGATAAATATAATTTCAATATATAATTACATAAAATTATAAATTTAGAAAATTTTATGTTTAAATTTATTGTTGTTCAGTCATGTCTGATTCTTTCTGATTTCATTTCCTACTTATTTTATAGATGAGGAAACTGAGGTGACGGGTTAAGTAATTCATTTAGGATCACACAGCTACTAAGTATCTGAGGACAGAGTTGAACTCATGAAGATGAGTCTTCCTGACTGTTGGCCTGGCACTCTATTTACTGTACCACCTAGCTGTCCCATAAAATTTAATTATTTTTAAAATTTAATTTTCATTTAATTTTGCCCTCTAAATAATTGTTAAATTGTAATTACAAAAAATAAAAGTTATATACAATTATAAAAAAGACGTGGCACAAACTGATGCAGAATGACATGAGAAGAACCAGAGCCATATATATAATAATGATAGGAACTTTTCTTTTGTCTTTGCATCCTAAGTGACTAGTACACTGAAGTCATCTAATACATGCAGGTTGAAAAGAGCTTTAAAAATTTGATTAAAAAACTCAAAGGTTAAGAAGATTAATGCTTGATCAGAAGTATTTTTTCTTTTAATAAGTATTTTATATGTTAAATGGCGTTATATCTTTAAGAATAAGTAGAGAATAACCACTGTTAACATGCAACTTAGGCATCATTCATTGCTCTACCCAAGAATGGCTCACTGATGGGGGAATACTTTTCCCTGTAGGCATTATCCTCACCTATTGTTCTGGGGGCACTGCCATCCTCCCTCCTCCTAGAAGGATGGGTGGATTACATAGCTCAGGTGAATTAGCAATAATCAGTTTATTGTATGCTTTGCATTTATAAAGTTTCTCATCAAAATAATTCTATTTAATCATCATCACCATCATCAAAGAATGTTTTGATGCTTAAGTGTATGTGTTGTGGTACAAAGAGAATTACAGAGACTTGTTCACTCACTAATTATCATAGCCTACTGGAGAATCAATGAGGGAAAAAATGTTTATTTTTAACAGGTCCTGAAACTGAGACAGAGAAGGATTAATCCATGTAAGGGTATGTAGAAAAATGGAAGAATCGGATCCTAAGCCTAATTAAGGCTGATTGAGATAGAACATTATGCTAGCTAGGTCTTCCCAGGACCCCTTCTCCCGGTTTAGCAACATCCTTATGATATATTTGTAGTTGTGGGGCCTGAGCCAAGCATTGTGTTCATTAGTACTATAATTTCATTTTGTTAAAAAAAGGTTTTTGTTTTATTTTAGTGCAATTCTTAATAACCCAATCCATAGCTCCTAAAGACTAGGAAATGTTTTAAACCAATTTGTTAACATATGCTGTTTATTCTGGCATTAAGTACAAAACTCCCCAAACTGAAACCATACTTGGCTTTAAATTATATATACAGAAATATTTGGTACATTAGATGTTAGCATATATGGAATCCAAATAGCCCCCTAACTTAGGAAACCAGAATTTTTTAAAATCTGATTTTATTATAAAGTCACAATGGCAAGCCAAGTGAACATATATTAGGGATTTATTTTTAAAAGGTTAACTTCCAGGATGAAAGGCAGTGGGGGCATAGTATCTAGAATCCCGGATCTGGAATCACAAAGATCTGGATTTGTATCTTGCTTCAATACTGATGCTGGGCTATATTACATTGGGCAAGTCACTTAAGACCTCAGTGCGCCAGGCACTGCTGTAAGTTGAAACTGATGGGTGTAAGTTGAAACTACAAAGACAGACAACTTTGAAAATCTTAGCATCTCTTATCAATATCATGACCAACCATGAATCCAGAGGACTGAGGAATATGGTACATACTTCTTGACAGAAAGCTAATGGATTTAAAATACAGAGTGAGACATTGACTATGTACATTTGTTCCAGAGGTTTTGTTATTCTTTTTCTTTTTAATTAGAAAAGTTGGAGGTAGAGAAAATGAATGTTTACTAATTGAAAAAATAAAATCCTGTTAATTCCAAAGATGGTGATGGTATGAAATGGTGGTTCCTTACCTGGAACCTCCAAAATGAAATCATAAGTCAGGTAAAACACACACACAAACACACAAACACATGAACACACATGCACACGCATACAGACACATATACATATACACACACTCAAACAACAAAATTGCAGGGTATGTAGGAGTCTTCATTTATAAGTATGATCTCAAAATACAAGTCCTGGTAATGACCTTTTGAATCCAGGAAGATTAAATAACGATCAGAAAAACTCTGGTTTTGCTGTTGCATGCTCTTTGAAAATCGATAAGCTACAGATAGCAGTTATAAAGTAAGGGAGGCAAGGTGATATAGTAGACAGTATGACCTAGGTTGGAATCCCTCTGCACTTACTAGCTGTGTGACTCTGTGTAAGTCTTTAACCCTTCTCAGCTTCAGTCTCCTTATATGTAAAACAGGGATAGTGATTGTACCAACCTCACAGAGTTAATATGAAGATTAAATGAATCTTAAAGTGTTATTATATAAATGTGAGCTACAAAATTATTATTTATTGTTATCAATTATCTGTAAAATGGGGGAATTGAGGCTATGATAGTAACCAATAACCCATTCCTTTAACATTTCTGGATTAATGTGTTTTTTCCTGTATTTGATATAAGTATATTCAACAAAATCAGGCAGTGTCTGTATGCATGTAATATTTGTTTTTTATTAACTGTGATGATATCTGAAATGATCCATTCATTTGCAGAATGATGAACAGTGTTTTACACACCTGTTTGGCATCTAATCATGTAAGCAAGAAAAGGGATGTGTAGTTTCTTGGGGAGAAGGGCATGGTGTTCTTCAGCTGGCTGGTAGAAACAGTGTGGTTTTATATTACATTTTCATTTATTCTTTAACAAAATATCCAAATCCTCTGTTTGTCCAGTCCTCTGGATCTTTCCTGGAAGGCTGAAATGGTTATCATTGCTCTGAACAGTTTGAATCAGCTAGAGAACTAGAGTGCCCTCTGTTGTTATTTTTCCTTCACTACAGTTAAATGTCTTAATTGTTTTAAGACTGGGGAATCATAAACTATTCATTTCCTCTTGATATAATTCAATTAAATTGATTAATTCTGTTCATAATAGAAAATGTTAGTGCTTCAATTTGGGAAAAATCTCCAATAAAAATATATGTATATGTAAAGCTTAGTTAAGATACTGTATAAATGTTATATCATTATCAATCTCTTTATGAAATATTCAAATTTCCTTTGTAAACTAAAACTGTATAAAATATTTGACATTGGTTGAAACATAAATCCAAGGAATATTGACCAAATGTTTTTATGACAGCATATCTCTTTAAAACCCTGAATAATTCTGAGATATCCCTAATTTAAATATTTAGTAGAATAAGATCATGGGATCATAACGGGATTAAAGATTTTTTGGAGTTCAAAGGGACCTTTGAAGTTATCTAGTTTAACCCTCACATTTTATACATCAAGAATTTGAGGTCTGGAGAGGTTATGAAACAACCCATCTTTACTATAGCCCCCCTCCATTAACATTTCACATTTTCCATGTTGCTAGTAATTTAAAAAAATTATATAGCACTTTAAAGTTTATGATATAGTTTCATTGCAACAGCCCTGTGAAGTATATAATATAAATATTATTATCACCATTTGAAGATGACACTGGGTCTCAGAATGTAGGATTAGAGATTTAGAGATGAAAGAAACCTTCAAAGTTATCTATTGCCATCAAATTCAAATAGAAATGTATCCCAGAAATATAACTGACTTAGGAAACCACCAATTGTTCATTGTTCAGTCATTTCAGTTGTGTCCAACTCTCCTTGGCAAAGACAACGGAATAGTTTGCCATTTCCTCCTCCAGCTCATTTTAAAGATGAGGAAACAGGCAAACAGGTTTAAGTGACTTGCCCAGGGTTACACAGCTCGTAAGTGTGTGAGGTTAGATTTGAACTCAGGAAGATAAGTCTCCCTGACTCCACCTCTGGCATCCCATTCACATGCCACTAATTAACGACAAGGCATTTGGCTACCTTAAGAGCCATATTACTTCTGCAATTTACCTTGTGCTTCATTCAATTTCTTCACATTCAGAGGCACTAGGCAGAAATAACATTGTGTCCACACCCTTCGTGGGTCCTTGAGAACCACAAAAGAATATAATCTATTTTGTGTTATATTTTTATTCATTTTGATAAACATTTCCCAATTACATTTTAATCTGATTTCAGTATACTCAGATGTCTTGCTGGCCATTTACAGCCTATGGACAACAAGTTTTACATCTCTGATGTAAGGAATCTAAGCAACTTCTCTGAGATCCAAGTTATAGTCAATATTCAAACCCAGGTTATCTGACTCCAACTACACCATTCATATGCATGCATACACACATCTAAAAATACACACATATATATCACATATACATATATATGATTTATATATGCACATACATAAATATTTGTATGATATGTAGGGGAAAATTGGGATGGAAATGTTTGTGATTTATGTTGTGGAAAGTCTTCCAAAAAATGTAAATAAAGCAATGCTTCAGTTGTAATTTAGTTTATAATCATTCCATTTATAATCTTTGAAAGCTGCCTGGGACAATTAGAGGTTATGTGACTCACCCATAGTCAAAAAACTAGGATGTGTCAAAGGTAGGATTTGAAACCAGATTTTCCTGACTCCAAGGCTAGCCCTCCATCTACTTCATTAAGTCTGTAACCTGTATCTTGGAAACTGACAGGATGATTAGATATTATGCATGCTATTGTCCTTACTGAGAAAGCCCCAGATTAGCTTGCATTTGTTTAGCCTGACTACAGAAACAAACGGCATTAAAATTTTTTTTTTAATTCATCTTCATGCTTTAATATTTATACTCGTTCACCTAGAGGGGAAGAATGGGTTGAGCTTCAATGTGGGCGTTCTTTTATACATTTCTAAATCTGGTAGCTTCAATATATTTTCTCCTCCTTTTGCAGGACTATTCTTTTCCTGCCAAGGTTTTTGAATTTCTGAGCTGCTGGTAGCAATTCAGTTCTTGTACAAAGACGCAATTCTTGGCCGCTGTCCCTTTGGCATTCTCTAATATTTTCATAGACCTCAACTGAACTTTCAGTCTACTCGGGGAACTTCAGAGACAGACAATGGAAATAACTTCTATTTGTATTTTACGTTCCTTACTTTTAATCCTTTCCATAAGCCACTTGAAAGTACTGGGCTGGTTAAAAAGAGAAAAGAAAAAGAAAACCACCAAAAACAAAAAAAAAGTCTTTCTGTTCCCTCCCCCATCCTCTACAGTGTTAAATTTCACCACTCCTTTTCCATCTAAACAGAGATAAACACACTTTATTTAAAAAAAAAAAATCTGGAGACAGTAAGGATAGTTCTTGCAGCTCTGACTATATACCCAGGATCTGAAAAAGCAGATACTTGAGTACCATTTTCCTAAAATACAATTGTAAAATAGCTGCAAAAGGGATATAGGAATTGGGCTGCCTCCATAGATGCACTGTATGATGTTAGAGTAAAGTGGCACATTTGCAGGGGGAGATGTTGGGGCCTCTGATGTTCTCTTGCTAGAGGTAGGACAAACCAAGTAACTCCTATGGTATTAGACAGCCTGCACTTAATCAAAAGAGAAAACTAACAATATCCCTTCCATATAGGTGCAACACAAAAACACCACATCTAAATTTAATGTTCTATTTTAAATACAATTAAGATGCCTTTTACTGATGTCTTGTGTTTTTTACATCAGTGATTTTTGAACATACCATCCCTCAAAACCCAGTCCCAGCATTGAACTCTCCCTTGTAACCAAATGAAATCAAACCAACTGAAACCAATTTAGGAAAAGCCAGCCATGCAATGATCTTGCCTGATAGTATAGTGTATGCAAATCTCTACATGCCCACTTCATCACGTCCCCCATAATTTCTCACCTGTCTTCGAAGAGGAAGGAGGTATTTTCCATGATCTCTTCTCCAAGATCAAGACTAGTCATTACAATCACTCAGAGTCTGGCTTCCTTTTTGTGTTCTTTTCTTTTATATTATTGTATTCACTGTTTATTGTTCTGATTCTATTCATTTCATTGTGCATCAGCTGATACAAATTGTCCCATGTCTTTTTTGTACATACTATTTTTCTTTCTATTTTTAGTAATTTGTCTGTAAGCAGGGCCCCTGCTATCAAATATATTTGACCTAGAGAACAATGAGAGATTGTTCGTACCTGTGTACATTACATCTCACATGTGGAAACTGGCCCGTTTCATGCATTTATTCATTCATGATGTCCTTATCTGAAAAGAGACTCAATGGGGACTTGTAGGGAAATATATGGGGTGATTCAAAACCACTAAGATAATTATCTGACTTCAGATAACTAAAAAAAAAAAAAAGCTGACTGGGAACTAATTTTGCTGTCTCTCTGCTTTTCTAACTTAGAGTCAAGTCCTCTAGGACTGTTTCACTAGGATATTCTCATAGATTTCATTATTTTCTTTTTTCTATTTATACAATACAGGTAACTTCACATTCACATCACTAATATATTGTTTGAACCTATTAGCATTTGATTTACTGGAGTGGCTCATGGCATTCTCTCTCTTTGATCAAGATTAATGCCATGTATACACATACATATGTGTTGTGAATGTATTATGTGTGCATACATAATACATATATGCATACATTGGCATACATAAATGCAAACATATATACACACACATGCATATTATGTTCCTGTTCAGTTGTTTCAGTCATGTCTAACGCTTTGTGACCCCATTTGGGGGTCTCTTGGCAGAGAGACTGGAGTGTTTTGCTATTTCTTTCTCCAGCTCATTTTACAGAAGAGGAACTGAGGCAAACAGGGTTAAGTGACTTGCCCAGAGTCACACAGCTAGATAAGTGTCTGAGGCCAGATTTGAACAGAGGAAGATAAGTCTTCCTGAATTCAGGCTAGGCACTCTATCCACTGTATCACCTAACTGGCTTTATCCATACTGTACACATATTGCATACACATACATATATATCTTGAATATTCTCACATGTGGCCAGCAATATAAACACATTTTATCATGTTGATTCATGGAAAGTATGGGAGTTATAATACATGTTCAAGAAAATAAGGAAGATTTCAAATTAAAATAGCAAAGACTTTTTTTTTTTCCTTTTTAGGTTTTGACTAGACTTAAATATCTGTTTGGAGAGAATCTGTAAAATGGGGTGAATAAACCTTATAATAGTGCCCTCAAAAAACTACTCTGAGTTATATAAAACTTAAAATGCTTTTTAAACATGTTACTCCTATCATCACTATGACTATAATAGGAATAAAATGTCCATGTAAATACATATCATGTTTGATATGATCGCAATAAAAGGAATTTCAAAAGCTTGTGACCAAAGCCATCCTAACGGAATGCAAAATAAAAATAAAGAAACAAAGATTTACTACTCTGAACAAATCCAAAATCTATTGGAAGAACCCCACTTCATATGGCACAATAAGTTTCAGCCACTTTTTTCTTTTATTTGTTAAAAGAAGGTAGAAATATCTTGAAAAACACAAGAAAACAACAAAACAGTTGTATCATTATGTGCAAATGTCAGTTCTATTCAAACTATCAAGAAATCCTTTTTTTGCATTGAAACATGAAAAGCTTAATTTGCTTTTGTGTAGTTTATAGAAAAATGAATCTAGTCATTTGTATTTGAAGGATGTACTGTTCATAAATATTCATTCTTTAATATGCATGATGATCCTTGCATATTTGGGTTAAAATTTTAACAGCATTAGCAGTACCCTGAGGCAGCGAGGTGGCACAGGGGATAGATTGCTGCTTCTGGAGTCAGGAAGATGACTCTTCCTGAGTTCAAATCTGATCTAAGACACTTATTACCTGCATGATCCTGGGCAAGTCATGTAACCCCCTTTGTCTCAGTTTCTTGTCTGTCAGATTAGCTGGAGAAGGAAATGGCAAACTACTCCAGTATTTTTACCAAGAAAACTCCCAATGGGGTCATGAAGAGTTGGACACAACTGAAAAGTGACTCAACAACAAAAAGCAGTGCCCATGAAAACTTTCAAAAGTACTTTCCTCAATTTCCCTGGTGACACTGTTTTATTAAGCTGTTTTGTATAATTTAGCACCTTTGCAAATTTAAAAACATATATTTGCACACACATACATATATTTTGCATTTCAATTTCTTATATACTAAGGATAACAATATTTTTAGATAGGCTCAGAAATTTTGTGAAAATGTACAAAATATTTATTACCCACCTTAAGTAGTTTTCTATGTATAATGATGCAAATATCATAAGTGAAACTTATGAAACTTAAAACTTATGAAACTGTGAAACTTAAAAAAAACCTCATGACATATATTCTGATCCTACTAGTATCAAGTGAAGCAATTTACTCAAATGATACCATCTTTGAGAGCAAGAGTCATGTCATTTCCCAATTATGCTAATGTCTACAGAATCATCCACCAAGAAGTCACTCAGGAAATATTATATAGATCAGTGGCATACCCCGCAGTGGCAGAATTCCAAGGCTTTTCAATATTTAGTCTTCACTTATGCTATTCCATGGATAAAGGTTCACAGGCTCATTGTCATGTTGGAGCTCTGTTGTTCAGAGATATAGCCTCTTCTCCTGTATTTACAAGCCCAAATAGATGCTGTTTGGCATATTCCCAGTATGAATTTCAGCCACACACAATTCCAGATTCACACATGACAACACATATCATCTAATGATTATGTGTAGAACAAATGGACATGATTGTGGGCTATTTACAGAGTTAGTATGATACAGAAGTGACATTAAGTCAAACCAGGAATGAAACCTCATACTAATCTACATGAAGAAAACAGATAACCAGACATTTTAGGAACACACAGAAAATTTTAATCATATAATTCATCTAATAGTGTATTGTTTATAGTTATCTAAGTAGAGCTTAAAAATAAAAGAAGCCAGTCCAAAACAACAGCCACCACCACTAACACACACACACACACACACACACATACACACACACACACACACACACACACACACAATTGACAGGATCTATTAAGGTGTCAAGTCCCAACCCAAACCAAATGATCAGGATGGCCATGTTGTACCTTCCGTGTATTGTAGAACTTAGACCTGTCAGTTGTAAGATATAACTATTTAAGGCATTTCACTGGTGCCATACATAACATTGAAAGGTAACACTAGCCACTGGTAGTGAAGTCTTGGAAACAAGTCAGTCTACTTGTATTGAAGTCATCCTTGATCTGCTTGAATGGACAAGAGTAAAGGATGAATGACAGCTGAATGAGTACATAGTTAGTTATCACTTGGTTTGAAGTAAAGTGACTAGAAGCTCTGAAGTACAATTTCAGTAAAAAAGGAAGGGCAGAGCAGAATACAAAATGGTCTGGCATACAGCAATTGGGAATTAGATGACAGTATGAAGAATAAATTGCCATGTAGCCTCGTAGGTCATGAGGCAAAGTCAAAGAACACGTTTGAAACTGGAACTACGAATCAATCAAGAAATGTTTATTAAACACTCACTGTGTGCTTGGCATATGGGCACCTAGGTGATACAGCAGACAGCGTGCGGGACCTGGAATCAGGAAGACTTGAGTTCAGATCTGGCCTCAGACTCTTAATAGCTATGTGACCCTGGGCAAGTGACTTAGCCCTTTTTGCCTCAGCTTCCTCATCTGTAAAATGAACTGGAGAGGACATGCCAAACCATTCTAGTATTTTTGCCAAGAAAACCTTAAATGGGGTCATAAAAACTTAAACGTGACTGAAATGACTGAACAATAACAATGTGCCAGATAAGGTCTGAGGTCCTACTGATGCAAAAAGAGAAATGAGTCAGTTTCTGCTCCTAAAGAGCTTACTTTTTATCTATAATGCCTAATCAAACACAAATTATTACACAGGCTTAAAGGGAAAGAACCAGTTATGACTGGCAACAGAACTATAGTATCAGAACAAGCAATAGTATCAGGGAGTCCAATATTACCTTTAGAATCAAAGGCTGTGGAGAAGAAATGTTTACAAGAAAGATGTTAAAATTCTTAACATTGCACAGTCATCTGTAGCTACATTGGAATTGTGCAATGGAAAGCTGTAACTAGGGGGGAGTGAACTAGGTCCTTGCCTCAGGGAACCAAAATTTAGATTGCATACATATTTAATACGTATGCTCCTTCAGCAACATAGAAGATAATATAGTAACATTAAACATCTCTACTTTCTAAAATTGTTTCTCATATGGCATTTTCTACAGGCCTTTTACCATCCTGTTTGCTCTACTCTGGATACTAGCTTTTCTGCTCAACTGAATTTATCTTAATTGCTTATATTTTATTTTCACATCACAAATTACAAATGAATTGCAACCACCTGGCACATAGTCATTTAAATATTTGTTGACTGATCACAAAGTTGATTTGAGGGCCCTTTTCATGTTCTTTTCCTTGAATGCCAAAATTGTGAGTGACTCTTAATACAATGACAGGAAGTCCCAAAGTACTGTCAGATTCTCAGGAGATTCATATTCCAGAACTGTAAGGGTATGTGGCTGACCTACGAGACTCTTTGAAGTCATAAAAAGAAATGCTGTTTCTCTCCAAGTCAAAATGAAAAAAGCAATGAGGGCCATACCTAGCTTTCCAATGGCATTTGGTAGACTCAACATTATGGAATGTTAGGCAGTCACTCAAGGTTTACAATGTAATTTTCCAGGCAGTTTGTTGGCAATTTAGATGATATAATTGTCATTTCTTTTAAGATAAATCAGATTCTCTAAGTTAACTCTTTCAGACCATGTGGGTACCAGTAAGGGCACTCAAATACTCCAAATATTAACATGGATTTATCACCTCACTGATATGGTATTTCTTTCAGGGATGAAGACCATAGCTCATCCATGCCTCACCATCCTTTATCTTTTGTCCATCTTCTCTCCTAATTTCACCCAAAAGGTCCACCCCAAATGCAAGGGTCTTCTTCACTTTTTTATGATATGACATGGATAGAAGTGGAGCACATGAGCTACAGTGCGTTAGGGCAATGTAGCAATTTAGTAATGGTACCAGAGAGATCTCAATGTTTTAATTAATTAAATGTACCTTTTATAAATATAATTAGCACAAAAGAAGAACATATCCCTTGGTAGTCAGCATTTAAAACAGTCAATGTTAGCTTTCACGGAACAATATAGAACTGTTGAGCTGGTGCTTAAATTTTAAAGACAATCTGAAAATTGTCTCACCTTGCTTAAGTTAGAAGGAAAAGAAAACTTTAAGACACATTTTCCCTCCATAGACAAAAAAATAAAATAGCAACAAGCATTTAAAAAGTTAAAAATATGAGCATCTAAATGAAAGTTCTTTTGGCATGTTTCACTCTAAGGAATGGGATACTTTAAAACCTTATCAAACTGGGTGTTGGAGTAGAAGTGTGTTTTTCCTCCAGATTCTTGGCAATGGATGTGCATTTAGAAAAAAAGCACTAGAGAGGAGGTTAGAAGCTTGTAAAGTCTATTTTACAAAATTTGGAGTTAGAAGGGACTTCAGCAACAGTCCCGTCCAACCCATGTGCAGAAGGAATTTCTACTACAATATACCTGACAAAGATTCATCTCATCTTCACTTGAAGACCTCCAAGGAAAGAAAACCCACAACCTCTTGAGACAGCCCATTCTGCTTTTCCAGAGCTCTAATTATTAGGAAGTTTTCCTAATGTCAAACTTAAATTTGCCTCTTTGGATTTTCCACTCGTTGTTCTAGATAATCCCTGTAGTGGTAAAAACAGAACAAATCTATTCTCTCTTTGACATAACAGCCATGCAAATATTTGAACATAAATATCATGTTCCCTGATTCTTTTTTAACATCTCTTATACGTGTATGTGTGTGTGACATTACATATATATACATAATTTATTGTATAGTGCAGATAGATAGTATAGTATATAGAGTGCTGGACCTAGAGTCAGGAAGACCTTGACCTTGCTCAAATCCTGACTCAGACACTTACTAGTTGTGATTCTGGGCATGTCACGTAACCTGTTTGCCTCAGTTTCACCATCTGTAAAATGGGGTTTTAATAGTACTTACCTCCAAAGGGTTGTTGTGAGGAGCAAATGAAATAATAATTGTAAAGTGCCTAGTTAGCACAGCGCCTCGCACACAGAGTCTGCACTATATAAAAGTTAGCTAGTATTATTTCACATAATAGCCATGGAAATATATAGCTATCATATTCCCTAAGTCTTTTTGGCTCCAGTCTTAACATATCTACTTCCTTCAACTGAAGTTCTCATGACATGGACTCAAGGGCCTTTATCATCTTTATGGTTCTCCTCTGGACTCTCTCCAGCTTACCCAACCCTTCTTAAACTTTCATCCTCAGACCTAATCATAATACTCTGGATTTAGTTCAAGCATAGCCACTAATGCCCCAGATGACCTTAGAAAAGTCAATTGAATTGGAGGTAAGCCAATTAAATTGTTGGCATTTTGATCCCTTCTATAATATATATAACTGGCAGTGGGAGTTGTAGTAGCAACATGAGAAAAGATAAAGGGCTCTTGACATCAGTATTTTGTGCCTTGTTCCCTTTGCTGTCATTTTTTTTGGGAGGAAAGAATTTAGAGACAGAGGAGGAAATGAATGGGCCACCGAGCTTCCCCCAGGGAGCTAGGGTCCTGTGGAGGTAGTAGGATGTTCTGAAGGAAGGACAAAGTTTTTTCTGAATACGGTCTTTGAGGCTTTATAGTGTCCTAAGAGATTACTGAAGGTGTCTTTGTACACACTGGATTGGAGATTTCCTAGGGTATTGTTTTATTAAAGGAGGCAGGAAATATTGAAAGGAAGCAGAGCAGAATGTTTCTTAGCTTCCTCCTAGTCACTGTTTTGACAGGATTTGCAACTGGATTTCCAACTGTGAAGATTTTTAATGACTGAACTGGTCAATGGTCACATGCTCAAAAGAAAAAAAAACCACAAGTATTATATTTAGAAGATCTGTCTTTGATATTTGTAAAATGTGGAGTAGAGAGAAGCTTTCAAATAAAATTACAGAACAGATTATTAAACATGATTGGGAACATTTAGAAAACAGAAGCATTGATTTCTAGAAGCAGAATGGGTTCACCAAGAACAAATCAAGTTAGACTAATTTTATTTGCTTTTTTTCCTATAGAGAGGGGAGGGAAGGGAAGGGAGAAAGCAGTTGTATTAATACCTACCATATGCCATGTACTGTGCTAAGCACTTTACAAATATCTCATTTTATCCTCACAGCAACCTTGTGAGGTAGATGCTGTTATAATTCCCCATGTTAGAGTTAAGGAAACTAAGATAAACAGAAATTAGTGACTTGCCCAGGATCACATAGCTTTTAAGTGTCTGAGGAGGGAATTGAGTTCAGGTCTTCCTGACTCTAGGTCAAATGCTCTATCCACCTAACTGCCTAAAAAGACATTTGCTTTCTGACATTAGATAGCGAACCAAGGGAATACAATAGACATGATGGACTTCAGCAAGGTATCAGATACCTTGCCAAAGTCCAGATAAATCATGTCTACAGTATTCCTTGGTGTTATGGGAATCTGAAGATCTTCCCTGCCCCTAGACCCTTTGCTAAAGTGGCTACGTGACTCTGAGGACCTTCTGATATTTGAAAGTATACTCTGTTCCCTAATAGGCTGAATGTGGTCACGTGGAGCCTGTGGCACCAGGCTTGTTTTCCAGGAATGCCCATGCCTTGTAGCTTTGTGATTGGGCAGTGGATCTAGAAGGCTGTGACATTCTCCAAGCCAGGAGAAGGCTATATATGCTCTGATGTGAGGTTTTGCTTTGGGGCTCACTTTAAGAGTTGTGTGATTTGGCCAGACGAGACTCTGGGCAGCCATTGAGCCCCCCGGCTGTGAAAAACCCAGATGTTGGTGCTTCCCTCTCTGGTAACCGAATAGGTAACTGATGCAATGGTCAGGTGCTGGAAGCCATCTGCTGATCTGTTTTTCTGTTTGTTTGTAACTTGTGTTTGCATTCTCTGAAGTTCAGGGTGCTGACTTTTCCCCCTGAACTAGGTAAATGATATGTTTGATTAAAATAAGATTGTTAACCCATTTTGAGTTGCTTTCCTTTAGAAAAGCAGATCTAAGAACCTGTGCTAGTAGCCGCCCTAGGTATGCTAGGGTGCTTGCTGATACACTTGGTCAATGCAATGGTAATGAAATTTGAAGATCTCTTTGTATTGGAAAGCTGACAAGCACTTAGTATCTAGTTTCAAAGTAAGCCTCTGTTAAAGAAACAGAAGGTATGAAGCCCCTGTTGCTGACATAATAGGAAGGGGCTGAACAGGGAGAAGCAATACTGTATATACGGAAATACCCCAGCTGGGAAAGTTAGAACTTCTTGAAGAACTTCTTGAAGAACTTCTTGGGATGAGCACCTGAAGGCTGGGCTCCTGCTACTGGACTGGAACTTCCATGGAGAAAGTGATTTTGATTTTCAGAACGGGAAAAGTGATTTTGATTTTGAGAATGAAGCTGCTGAAGACTTCTGAGGGCCAACTGGAGCTGCAAAAGACTGAGGAAGCATGACTGTGATGCCAGTACTTTGTATGAACCTATTTGCGGCTTTGTTAAGCTTTGACTTCCTGGGAACAGAGAATGTGAAGGATTTAAGGTAGACTGGACACTGTGAGCTTCAGCGTGGAACAGGAACTGCATGGAGAGCTGGACAAGGAACTGGGAGCTGTCTGCCTTTGAACCCAGGTGACTGTTTCATGAATACAGGTAGGAGCTGGGACCATAGAAGGTGAGCCAGGGAAGCTGAAAGCCTGCCCCAAGTCAAGATGAAAACACTTCTACATGGGTACTGAGTAGTGATGAAATTGTGATTTACTTGTAACAGCAGGGTGGATGGCCTATGTATTTCCCACTACCCCTTAAGAGGGTATTGAGTAGTGACTTAGGATTGAATAATGACTGATTTGTAACTTAATTGCAACCCATGGGTGGAGGACTTTGACCTTTTGTACTTTATGATTGAATAATTGAGTTACTAAGTGATTGACTAAATGATTGTACTTTGTTCAAAACTATGTGACCACTTTGGTGAGAACTATGTGGACATTTTAGTGATAAGTTGATGAGTTGTGACATGGTGAATGCTGTATTTTGATTTTCTGTGGTAAGCTGTAACATTGTTAATGCTGTACCTTGATTTTTGTGAATGTTTTTGCTCTGATTTGTTATTGAATAGAGAGTTTGCTATACTATGTAATCAGAACCTTGAAAGCTATTCACAGCAGCATTCTTCTGGAAAGCTGCTTGTGTGTGGCTTTACAGTAAACTAAGTCTGGTGTCAGAAAGCATACCTTTTGTAGGCATCTAGATGAATAGAATTCTAGACCTGAAATCAGGAAGACCCAAGTTCAAATCCTGCTTCATATATTTACTTAGCTATGTGACCTTAAGCAAGTCCCTTAACCTTTGTTTGCTTCAGTTTCCTCAACTCTAAAATGAAGAATCATAACGTCAGCTACTTAACATGGCTGTTATGAGGATAAAGGGAGATAATATTTGTAAAGTTCTTAGCACAGCGCCTGAACCATAGTAGATACTACATAAATGGTTTTCCCCTTCTCTTCCCCATGGGGAGACAAAAAAGCAAATAAAATTAGTCTAACCTGACTTGTTCTTAGTGAACCCATTCTGGCCTCCAGGAATCAATGCTTCTATTTTCTAAATGCTAAATTAATCTTTCAAAGGCCTGATTATTTCACTTCCCAGATTAAAAGCTTCAGGGACTCTGCATTGACTCTAAAATTGAATACAGACTCTTAAGCTGAACACTTAACAACATCTACAATCTCATCTCTAGCCAATTTGTCCAAGTCTAAGATAATCCCCCTTCAAACTTCCCACATTCCAACCAAACTGACCCACCAGACATTCCCTGAACTTGACATTCAATCTCTATGCCTTTGAACTAAGTGTTTTCCAGGCCTGGATTCTACTTTCATTCTTGTCACTGCTCCTTAGATTCCTTTTATTCCTTGTATCATTAACCTAGGACACCCACCAAGGGGTGTGCTGAAGTCAGCTTATACTGTCTGGTCAATTGTTACATTTTTGTTGTGAGCATTTATACCTTAGAAATTGGCAAGTGCTACAATCAGACTTGATTTATTGTTTTGTTGATTGTATAGAGCAGTGGTTCTCAACCTTCCTAATGCTGCGACCCTTTAATACAGTTCCTCATGTTGTGGTGACCCCCAACAATAAAATTATTTTCATTGCTACTTCATCACTGTAATTTTGCTGCTGTTATGAATTGTAATGTAAATATCTGATATGTAGGATGTATTTTCATCGTTACAAATTGAACATAACACACAGGTTGAGAACTGCTGGTCTAGAGACATGAGAAGAGGGAGAACATGTTAAGAATGAAGATTAAATTTTAAAGTATGTCATGCCAACATTTCTTTTTAAAAGAGTCAGTTAAACATTTACCAGCATATCCTTGCACCCATGGCCAATCCTTATAGAACAAAAGTTCCTTTTGGACAGGGGCTGTGTCTGTTTTTCTTTTTAATTATACAGTCAGTTCGATCAATCAATCAAAAAACAGTTGACAAGTGCCTATGTGCCAGGCACTTGTGCAAAGTGCCAAGGATTCAAAAAGAGGCAAAAGATAGCCTCTGCCTTCAAGGAGCTTACAATCTAATGGGGGAGACAACACACAAATATATACAAACCAACTATATACAGGATAAGATAGGGGATAATTAACAGTAGGAAGGCACTAGAATTAAGAGCAGTTGGGGAAAGCTTCCTGTAGAAGATGGAATTTTACTTGGGACTTAAAGAAAGCTAGGGAAGTCAGTAGGCAAGACAAGGAGGGAGAACATTCCAGGTATGAGGGACAGCCAGAGAAAATGCCCAGCACTGAGAGATGGAACGTCATGCTTGTGGAAGAGCCAGGAGGCCAACGTCACTGGATCAAAGGGTACCTCTTGGAGAGTAAGGTGGAACATGATTGGAAAGGTAGAATGGGGGTAAATTATGAAGGGCTTAGAATGCCAAGCAGAGAACATTTTGTATTTAGTCCTATAGGTGATGGGGAGCCACTGGAAGAGGCTAACATGATCAGCCCTGCATTTTGGGAGAATCACCTTAATGGCTGAATGGAGGATGGAATAGAGTGGAGAGAGACATGAGGCAGGCAGACTCACCAGCAAACTCTTGCTATAATCCAGGCCTGAGGTGATGAGGGCTTGTATCAGAATGGTGGCAGTGTTTGAGGTCTGCTACAATGTGATATATGCATTCCAAAAAATCACCAAGCTATGCAAAGTCACATAAAAACCACAGGACATCTTGGAAAAATGGGATTAGGGACCCAACATTGAACATCTTCATCAGAGACATGTTAAAAAATTTTGTTGTTGTTGTTATTAATTTTCTGTCACGTCTGATTCTTTGTGACCCCATTTGGAGTTTTCTTGGCAGAGATACTGGAGGGGTTTGCCATGTCCTTCTCCAGCTCATTTTATAGATGAGGAAACTGAGGCAAACAGGGTTAAGTGTCTTGCCCAGGGTCACACAGCTAGTAAGTGTTAGAGGCCACATTTGAACTCAGTAAGATAAGTCTTCCTAACTCTTTCCACTGAACCACCTAACTGCTCCCCCCTCTAAAAGTCAGGAGCTTAATTTGAAAAGGGCAGCATAATTTTAAATGGATAAGAAACACATAAATATTGCCATAAACAAAGGCAAGGTCAGCAGCCTTGAGCTGTTGCTCAGCCTACTATCTGGCAAAGCAGACCCTGTAGGTAAGAAAGTGGCCTCCAGGACACAGCAGAAGGTGGGGTGAGGGGAACTGTATGTGCCTAGGTGGCTGCTGACCAGCACTCTTCAGTTCACAAGTAGATAAACACTGGATACGGGGCCCATCTCTAATAGTCCTAATCTATGTCTTGCCACTGGACTCAGATGGCTTGAGAGGAGTAGGTGAGCCTGGTGACTTTGCACAACCCTCCCTCACTTAAATCCAATTCACCTGCAAGTCATGGCATCACCTTCCTGGTATCATGATCCCCTTTGGGAAGGAAGGACAACCAACAGCAACAGCAACAACAACAACAATCAATCAATCAGTCAATCAATCAATATAGCACTTTGCCTTGAAGTACGTTTGTGGAAGTGGGTATCGGAAGATTGCTGATTGTGAGTCATTGTAAAGTAGACTGAAAACTGTAGCATCACATGTGGCTGGGTGTGATTCATCGTCCTCTTGTCTCTTCTATATACCTGTATGCATTTGTGTATTTCCATGCAGCTCCCTTCAACTGGGTGCAATTTTCCAAGTTCTTGTTTCTCACAGATGAAGTTTCACATTAGCAAACGTAACATCTGCCTTATGCTCAAATTATTCCCTAATAAAATATATCAGTCAACTTGCAACAAATTTGTGTTTTCAAAACAAGTTCAAAAACAAGTGTTACTTGTTTTTCAAAACAAGTGTTAACAAGTTTTCAAAACAAGTGTTGTGTTTTCAAAACAAGTTTCACAAGGGTGAAACTTACTGTATCTCCAAGGTCTAGCATAGATCTTTGCTTTGCTCATAATAGATACTTAAATGTTTATTGACTTCAATTTGACTTTAGCCAGCATATCTAGACCTGCTAGCTGGTAATTATCAGGAGATAGATTTGGACTAAATACTAAGAACTTCCTAGCAATTAGGCTTGCCCAAAAATTGAATGGTAATTAAGTTTCTGTCACCAGAAGGCTCAAGACTACATGACCACTTGGTAGGCCTAATGTTTATGGAAATTCACATTTCAGGTAGGGATTAGACTAAACGGTTCCTAAGCAATTTACTAACTCTGAGATTCTATGATTCTTCAGGGAAATCCAGGCCAGATTTTCTTCCTAGTTTTCTGGAGACAGACTATTAGACATGAGAAAAATGTATAAATCTTTATGAAATAAAACCTGACCAATGTTGGCAAGTAGAAAGAGAGTCATCTAAATTACAGCTAGTTTAAAAAGCAAGAACAAAGAATCATGGAATTTTAAGTTGGATAAATTATTTCTTTTTAAAAGAAATACAGTTTTATTACTTTTAAGTTTATAACTCATATTAGTTCAGCAAAGTGTTGCTAAATAGTGCTACTGAAGAGACTAAAAATGACATAACTTGTACACTGTTTGTTTATATGAGAAGAGATGTTTTAGTCTTGAGAACAGTTTGTTCTCTTAAGTAAAATATTACTTTCATTTTTCACTTTATAGAGTTTGTTTAGCAAAGTTTTTCTTTCTGTAAACATATAGTACCCGGAAAACAATCCAAACCTCTATACAAATAATTTTAAATAGCAAATTGATGGGTTCTAATGCATATTTCACTGATTACATACAGAGACACTGTGTTTAAACATAAATGGTTAAAACATTACATTATATATACAAAATATAATAACAGATGTGATATGGACTTTTAAAGCATCATCTTAGATCTACTGAGAATATATTCAAAAGCAGAAGTGTAATCTCAGTAAATATGCACAAGGGTCTCTTTAAAAGCCCTGTCAATAGGAAATCAACAGGCATAGAATTATTATTTGTTATGAAACAATTTAGTAAAAATTGTGAAACATCTGGAAGAATGCTGCTCTGTAAAAATATCTGGCAATATTTGGAAAACATTTAAATTTAATTCTGAACCTAGTAAATGCCAAACAAAATGAGCATTTCCCTATACACAGTATTAAAAAAAAAGAATTGTACATGAGGGGCAGCTAGGTGGTGCAGTGAATAGAGCACGGGCCCTGGAGTCAGGAGGATGGAAGACCTGAGTTTAAATCCAGCCTCAGACACTTGACACTCACTAGCCATGTGACCTTGGGTAAGTCACTTAACCCCAATTGCCCTGCCTTACCCTGCCTCCAAAAAGCAAAAAAAAAAATAAATAAATAAAAAAAAATAAAAAATATATATATATATTGTACATGAATTACTATTAAGAACTACTTGCTTTCCTTTTAAAAAACAATAAATTCAGCATGTAACTTTCAAAGCTATCCTGCTTGTCTATGATTCTTTCTGGACTCCCTTCTGTTAGCCTCTGTGTATTTTTTTTTTTTAAGTGCTTCAATAATCCTTATTTCCTTCCTTCTTTGCTACCCTTTCTCTACCCCATATATCTATACTCTTTATCATTTTGGGGGAAAAAAAAGCCCTGTAAAAATAGCTTAGAAATATTTTTAAAGCCTCCATTTAAAGGCCATGCATAAACAAGGAGACAGATGTACTCGAACATTTATTTTAGTGCACATGGAGTATTAAAATTTTGCCCTTCTATAGCTCCAATTTTATCTAAATTTCAGGGTAGTAATATCCTGGAAAATCACTTTCAAGTGTATCCAAAAAGACTGGGATTTTTCCTTTTCCATAAAGACAGGCCTTCTAAAATGTTAAACAAAAGCAGAACCATTCCATTTCCCTTTTTTCCACCCTTTGCTGCCTCCCCCCATTATCCATATAAGATCCCTTTGAACACCCTCCTATGCTTTCAGCTCCTGGCAGAAGGCAAATTTAATGCTACAATAGCTGCTTCTTTGAGACACAGCAGAGCATTGTCTCAGGGATCTAAAGAGGTTCATGACATTGCAAAATTGCAGTTGCTAAGCAGGTCCATGAAGAGTTACTCCCAACCCCGGTAACTCAGGCCTTGTTCAAACACTTCCTCAAAATCACCTGCTACTGGCACCACAATGTACAATTTTTAAATACAGAAAAGCTATGGTGGAGGAAAAAGTAGAGATCTTTACCTGATTCTAGTAGGTATTTTTTTCAAAGGGGAAAGTATATAATGTCATTCTAATTGTTGATAAAGCAGTAGGAAGCCCTACATGCTAATAATATCCTAGAACAATATAGCCAAGGTAGGATGGCAGATTATTTTGTTTATCAAAAGAGGCATTAATTTAATGATTTCACTTTTTCTTTAAAAGCATTAATGGTTTATTATATATTTATTTATATTTTATATTATTAATTAATATAATATATGATATAAATAAATATGTAAAATAATAATTATTATATTATTAATTAATATATTTTATATATATGTACATACACACACAGCCCAGTTGATTGCTCTTAATCCTCTTTTATAGAGTGTGGTTTGGAGTCAAGAAGACCTGAATTCAAGTCCAGCCTCAGACATTTACTAGCTGTGTGACCCTGGATAAATCACTTTATCTCTGTTTGCCTCAGTTTCCTCAACTACACAACAGGGATTATAATAGCACCTACCTCTCAGAGCTGTTTTGAGTATAAAATGATGAAATAATTTTTATAAAGTTCTTAGGACAGTGCCTAGAACATAATGGGTTCTTAATAAATGGCTTATTTCCTTCCTTTAGGTACTCAGTCTAATCCTATGTTTCTGGCACCTGAAGGCTTGCTTTATAAAACATCCTTTATGCTTATACCTATTGTACATAGGGCCATATAACAAGACCACAGGAGGCAATCAAGTCCAACACTTTCATTCCAGATAAGGAAACTGAGGCCCAAGGATATTAAGTGAGTTGCCCAAGGCTATACAGATTTTAAACATTAGAGGTGAAACTATTGTCATTTTAAAAGCATGGGCTCTCTCAAAATTAATTGGATTACTTTGTATTTACTTAAGCTGTATACATGTTGTATTCACCCAGTAAGATGGAAACTCAGGGAAGACTTCTTTTTCTTTTTTTTGCATCCTCTGAGCCTTCCATAGCTTGGTGATTCATAAATTTTGGTAAATCCTAGACTTGTAATTCTGTTTTAGAAATGCTAAACTCTGAGAAAATATGCTACTCAGGCTGCGTACAGAATACTTTGTTTAGCACACATACCTTTCTCTTCTATTATTAATGTAAGGCTTATGCAATAGAAGAATATTCACTATGCTTTCTCAGGTGATTGTGAATCTTTTTTCCCCCTAAACAACGTCAGAATGTGTGGAGATAATTGATTCTGTCACATTTCTTTCGCGACCCAGACAACCTACTTTCTTCCCGACTTTTTTACAAATCTGACCTCTGGTGCAAATAGCAGCAATAATTGGAGCAAGAGATGCATATACATAACAATGCCCTTGATTCTCTTCTTTTCAGCTGATTTCCAAGGCAGACAGAGTAAACAGCCTTCTCCCAGCTTTCTGACTTTCCACAGCTGAGAGTGTAGGATGTTTACAATATCTGTCACTCAGTATTCTCCAAAATGGGCTTGAGGTCACCAGCGTAAATTTCAGGCAGGACAGCATCCGTGGAGGACACATCCGTGAGGTTACAACTGAATTGCAGAAATATCACTTGAGATTTCTGATTTTTGGTTGAGTAATGTGTGAATTTAAGATTCTTTGGGATTGTAGT
Source organism: Pseudochirops corinnae (assembly GCA_028646515.1). Taxonomy (NCBI): domain Eukaryota; kingdom Metazoa; phylum Chordata; class Mammalia; order Diprotodontia; family Pseudocheiridae; genus Pseudochirops; species Pseudochirops corinnae. Next base: position 144,942,592 of record CM053586.1, on the reverse strand, counting down.
ATAGGATGGAGGTTTAAACATACCCGATTTCCACGCGGGGCCTTGTTGTGTGCTTTCCTTTGTTCAGTTAATTTCTTAGATTCTGGATGTTTTCATCATTCCCTAAAAATTGATCTCAAGACCTTCCACCCTTGCCTTTAGAAAGCAAGCACTTCTGTCCAGAATCTCCCCAAACTATCTAGTATCTGGCTTTACCTCTCATGTCGATGTGTGAAACTTTATTCAGGCTCACTCCTCCATGTAACAGAGCAACATGGGCCTGTAAGACAAGACAATCGGTCACTTTAATTATAGGTTATATGGTCATAAATTCAATCAAGGGGGAAAAATAAACATGCTAGGGTGAAAGGTATATCTATAAAAAAGGTATAATATAAACTGGTAACATCAGGCAGAAATTTCTATGTAATGTGTGAAAGGGGAAAAAAAATCAGCATTTGGAGGCATAAGCACAAATGGGGGTTAATCAGTTCCTCCAGGGTCTTTCTAATGTTGTTTGCTCCAACGTAACCTTGACCTTCACATAATAAATTAGTCCATGATACAAAGGAAGTCAAAGAAGAGTTAAAAAATCTTAAATATTGTTATATCCCAGAGTAGCTAGCTGTACAGAACAAAGGAGATACAAGGCAGGGAAAAGAGAAATGGCTTTAGATCCCTAGAAGACCAAGGATCACCTCCATGAGTCTTTGATTTCTTTCTTTCTTTCTTTTTATAAAGAGCATTTTGTAGGAAATAGAAAACTTTTCGTGGCAAACAAACAATAGCTGTAAAGGAACCGTGCATTCATAAGCTTTTTGTCACATTGAAGATGTTATGATAGATTTTAATCAATCCCACAAGATATGGATGTGGATATTTTATTGTCAGCAGCAATAACTGATGCTGTTTCTCAGAATGAAGCAAAATGTGCATTGACTATTAGTGGGAAGACATCAGTCTGTCAAGCCTATGGAATTCTCCTTGCATTGGACAGCTGCTCATAGGTGATGGAAACATACGTTTGACCTTTTTATTGTTCTTGTAACTGAGTTGTTTCAGTCATGTCCAACTGTACCTGACCCCAATTTGAGTTTTTTTTGTTTTTTGCTTTTTTTTTTTTAAGGGTAGCGGAGTGGTTTGTCATTTCCTTTTCCAGCCCATTTTACAGATGAGGAAATGGTACAAACAGGGTTAAGTGACTTGTACACAACTAGTAAGTGTCTAAGGCCAGATTTGAACTCATGAAGATGAATCTTCTGGATTCAAAGCCCTATCCAAGTGCTCTAACCACTAGCCCACCTAGCTACCCCAACTCAGTTATTGTTGCTGTCGAGTCATTTCAGTTGTGTCCAACTCTACATAATCCCATTTATGGTTTTCTTGGCAATGACACTGGGGCAGTCTGCTATTTGCTTTTCCAGTCCATTTTACAGATGAGGAACTGAGACAAATTGGGTTAAGTGACTTGCCCAGGATGTACCTACACTGAAATCCCTGGTAAGCATTAACTAATAATAGTCATCATACTCTAGGTCAGCATGGGGAACCTATAGCCTCAAGGCTACCTGTGGTCTTCTAGGTCCTCAGGTGTGGTCATCTGACTAGTCCAAATTATACAGAGCAATTCCTTTTATTAAGGGGATTTGTTCTATGATGTTTGGATTAAAAGGACTATACTTGATGACCTAGAGGGCCACATGTGATCTTGAGGCAACGGTTGCAGATTCTCCACCCCTGCTCTAGGTCAAAGCCTATCTTACTTCTACAGCAGGGACTCTTAAACCTTTTGGGTGTCCTGGACCCCAATGGAAATCTGGTGAAGTCTATTGGTGCCCTCTCAAAAAAACCTTTTTAGATGCATTAAACAAATAGATTATTTAAAAGAAAATAACCCAAAAGTTAGTGAAGATAAAGATGCAATTTTCCCCCATCCAAGTTTGTAGACCCCTTGAAATTGATTCATGAATCCCTTGGGAGTTCATGGATCCCAGGCAAAGAACCTTTCCCTGTTCTAGCATTTCTTTGACTCCCAAAGTCTACAAAGTGCTTAGTATGAACAGTCAGGTGTTCAATGAAAAGGGCGATGGAACTGTAGTCAGGAAGACGTGAGTTCAAATCCAGTCTCCAACACTTAGTAGCCATGTGACCCTCTGGGCAAGTCACCTAACCTCAGTTTGCCTCAGTTTCTCCAACTGTAAAATGAGGATATTAATAGTACCAACCTTCATAGGATTGCTGCATGTGGTAGGAGTTATATAAAATATCCCCCTACTATGTGGCAGGACTCTGCTAATTGCTGGGAATACAAACTCAAGCAGAAAGACAGTCCATGCACTCAAAGAGTTTACATTTTAATGGATGAAGATAAAACATATAAGGACGCTGAAGAGAATGGTGATCAAAGATCAAGGTAGCCAGTTGGGGGCATTATAAAGAAAGTTTAGAGCAAGGAGAAGAATGAATATAAGGCAAGTCATCTCAAAGTTGTCAGTAAAACTTTAAAGTTAACATAACCATGGCATTTCAAAATTATCAGCACCATTTGGTGTTCTGCTGGTTTTACTGAGGATGTCTGGAACTTGTCTGAGATTTATCTATCACAGAACCAGAAGGCCTTGACAGCAGCACCCAGTAGCTTCCCCTGATTAAGCACATATTCTCAGAACGTGAATTTTGATTAATATACAATTTGGACCTTATGTCCCTTTGATCTTGGGATAGTTTGCTCATAACTTTCCTTCCTGCTACTGCTACTTTATATTGGCTACTCATAACTTACTTACTATATTGATTAGCAGGGAGAGGTAGTGGGGGGGAGGGGTGGACATAACAAGATACAATTGTAACACAAAGGCCCCAGAGCAGGGCAGTATGTCCAATGCGTGAAACTCAAGGGTACAGTGAGTTTTCAGGATGAAAAAAGTTTCTGCGTCATTATTGAGAGAGTCCACCAGAGTCAGCCTGGATAGGAAGTCTTTCCAGCATACCAAGCTTCTTCCCTGGACATATTATTTAACATCTCTAACCCACTTGTCATCTTAAAAAAGGTTATACATTTCGGTTGATTCTCCCAATTTTGTAATTCTAAAGGACTTTAGGACAGTGACAATCTAACCAAAATCATCACTATAGCAACTATAGTGGTATGATGCCATACCCGTGGCCTCTATTTCCAAACTAACATGACCATGGAATACTTTGGGGCTTAAAATAGATAAACGGAACCTATGTGTGCTGGGACCAGAAAAAGATATGTGTGTGTGTGTGTGTGTGTGTGTGTGTGTGTGTGTGTGTGTGTGCGCATATCTATCACACTATGTGTAACCTGTGATCTAGCATTCCAAGTTCTAGATTTACATGACCTGGATTCAGTCTTTCAGAACTTCCCACGTGGTATGATGGTAAATGTTAAACAACTAGCTCTCCTCCCCCAAAAATACACATTGAAATTTTAAGTTCAATATGCATTATTACCATTTTCCCCATCAGTTTTTTATAAAGACTAGACAATAAACAAAACAATAAATTATCCCTGTTTTATGTATTTCTGAGTTTAAATACTCATATGAAAATTAAATTAAATAGTTGGTGGCTAGAGCTGGTTCCAGCACACCCTTGGTAGCTTCTCAACAATTATGCTTTTTTTTTTTTTGCCTCCATTTGCTGCCCCCCCCCCCCCCCCAGCATGTCCTCTGGGAACCTCAAAGAGATTGCTCCTGTCTAGTTTCTAGAGATGTGGAAGTATGGCTCCTGTGAACATATTCAAGAAATTAAGGCATCATTGGTACAGGACAGCCTTTATTTCCCAGAAAGAATGACTATGCAGAAAACACAAAGATTATAAAATATCCCATAAACAACTTATAGAATATTCTTCCTTCTTTAGTGATTTCCACCTTCTCCTCACCCAGGGGAGAATTCTCCAACAATAGCACCCTACTATGATTTGGCTTCCTCTTAGAGAAAAAAAAGTTACTTTGGGGCTGCTAGAAAAACAACCCCTAAACATTCCACTGAGTCCAAAAACAGATCTGTCTTCCAGCTTTATGGTATACCCCAAGGGCCTATACTCTCTCCAGAAGGAAAACAAGCTGTGGGTTGCTAGAGATCAAAACAGCCCGACATTCCAATGAGTCCATTCACCCCAGGGACCTATATAGGCCTGGAGCCTTATGGTTTTAAGGGCTTGAAACCCCACCCCCACCCCTTCCATGAAGGCAGATTAAATTGGTATCGTTAGTCAGACAACTCCTTCCTCTACCAGACTTGCAGTCACTGAATGATGAATGGTCATATCAAAGGGCAAAGTTCAGGCGTTTTGTCATTTCTTCATTTCTCAGATTATGATCTGAGATCTCAAAGAGATCTTAGGGGTCACCTAGTCAAATCTCCCCTCATTCCAGAGATGAGAACTGAAGCCCACAGGGGTGAAGTGCCATGCCCATGACACAGGTAAAAAGGGGCTGAGTCAGGACCAAAGCCAACATACTCTGAACTTCAAATCCATCACTCTTTCCCCTGAACTATAATACTTTTGTTGATCAGTCCCATTGCTGAGTCATTCCCCAATTGGTAAATGGTCAAAAGATATGAACAGGCAGTTTTCAGAGGAAGAAATTAAAGCTAAATATAGTCATATGAAAAAAATGCTCTAAGTGACCACTGATTAGAGAGAAGCAAATTAAAACAACTCTGAGGTACCACGTCCCACCTATCAGACTGGCTAACATGACAAAACAGGAAAATGATCAATGTTGGAGAAGATGTGGGAAAGTTGGAACACTAATGCATTGTTGGTGGAGCTGTGAGCTGATTCAACCATTCTGGAGATCAATTTGGAACTATGCCCAAAAGGCTATAAAAATTTGCATAGTCTTTGACCTAGAAAAACCCATAAAGACTTATATGAACTGATGCTGAGTAAAGTGAGCAGAACTAGGAGAACATTGTACACAGTAACAACCACAGTGTATGATGACTGACTGATAGACTTAGCTCTTCTCAGCAATGCAAGGATCTAAAACAATTCCAAAAGACTCATCATGGAAAATACCATCCACATCCAGAAAAATTAACTATGGAGTCTGAATGCAGATGGAAGCAGACTATTTTCTTTTTTGTTTTGTTTTATGTTTTTCTTTTCTCCCATTCTTCTATTTTTCTATACAATGTGACTAATGTGAAAATATGTTTAATAGGAATGTATATGTAGAACCTATATTGGATTGCATGCCATCTTGGGGAGAGGAAGAAAATGTAAAACTTATAGCAGTGAATGTAGAAAAGTAAAAATAAATAAACTAAAAAAATATATGGTACTGATCTCAGAGAAAAAAAAAACCCCTTGCCGCTCTTCCAGATCCAGGACTAGATGCTCAAGCTGGTAACTTTTGGTGCTCTTCCATAAATCTGTCAAGGCAAGGCGAGGAGAAGGTGGAGGCAATCTGAACACTTGACCACAGGCCAGATAGTTACCTTCTCCAAAGTCCAATTTCTTGGGCTTACAGGTTATGTCACTGCCTCTCTAAAAATGAACAGAGCCAAAAACTTAGGTTCAATCAGTTGATCAACATTTATTAAGTACCTAGTATGTTTTGGCACTGTGCTAAGCACAGGGTACACAAACAGGCAAAAGACAGTTCCTGCCCTCTAGAAATTTATAATCCAGTAGGAGAGACAACACGCAAACAAATAAATACAAACTATGTATAAGATAAATAGGAAATAATTAACAGAGGGAAGGTGGTAGAATTAAAAGGCGTTGGGAAAGGCTTCCTGTGGAGGATAGGATTTTAGTTGGAATTTAAAGGAAGCCAAAGAAATGAGGAGTTGAAGAGGGAGAGCATTCCAGGCACAGAAGAAAGCCAAAGAAAATGCTTAGAGTTGGAAGATGGAGAGCCTTGTTTTTGTCAAACAGCCAGGAGGCCAGTGTCACTGGATTAAAGAATATATGATTTAAAGAACTCTCCCTTCTTCCACTAAAGAAGTTATAACATATGGTTCCTTGGGTCATGTTGCTGAGGCCACTTCTACCTCTTGGACCACATGGGCCACATAACTCATGTAACTGCTTTGTGCTTTCTCCCGAAAGCTACCATTCATGGTTCCCAGTGGGAAGTCTATATAAATGCACAGGCACCTGCTCCTCCAGAACCCAAATCTATTCAAGTCACAGGTTCTTTTAGCTCTCTCTGGATCTTTCTGAAAAAAAAAATGCCAGTTACAGGTTTGTTAGCATCTCTTTGTTTCATTTTAAGATCAATGTTATTACTACCTTTTGCTTTTACATCGACTGTTTCCCCTTTTGTCCCCCTCTCTCTCGGAGGTCCATACCTTAGAACAAAGATTTCTTTATAATGGAAGAAAAAAAGGAAAAGAGAAAATAATTCAGCAAAATTGATCAATACATTAAAAAAAAAATCAGGCATTATATATGGTGCTCTGCCCCTATGGACTACATGGACTATATATAACCAGCTCTATTGGTTGTAAAAACAGTTTAGGCTTATCTATGGAGCAATTAGGTGGCACAGAGGTTGAATGCCAGGCTTGAAGTCAGGAAAATTCATCTTCATGAGTTCAAATCTAGTCTGACACTTACTAGGTGTGTGACCTGGGCAAGTTGCTTAATCTTGTTTGCCTCCATAGCTCCTCTGTAAAATGAGCTGGAGAAGGAAATGGTGAACTACTCCAGTGTCTTTGCTAAGAAAATCCCAAATGGGGTTACAAAAAGTCAGCTACAATTGAACAATAACAGACATAACTATTTGGCATAATGATTTTTGGTTTTGGCTGCTTTTAATAAGGCTAATGATAAGAAGTTGATACATTCATAACAGCCAGAACCCATCCATTCATCCCAGATTATTTTCAATCAATCACTTATCTAGTATGAGGTGTGAATACGTTCACAAATCATGCAAATTTAGGAAATATCCTTGATGCTCTTGGTGAGGTTCACTAGCCCACAAATCCAGCTGCAGAAACTTCTAACCTCATCAAATTCATGATCAAATCATAGTTTTAGATCTGGAAAGAATCTTAGAAGTTACTTAATCCAATCTCATTTTTGTTCCTGTTCAATCATTTTCAGTCATGTCTGACTTTTCCTGATCCTAAATTTTCTTGGCAAAGATACTGGCATGGTTTGTCATTTCCTTCTCTAGCTCATTTTATAGATGAGGAAACTGAGATAAACAGAGTTAAATGACTTGCCCAAGGTCACATAGCTAGTAAAGTATCTGAGGTTAGATTTGAACTCACTAAGAGAAGTCCTCCTGATTTCTGGCCCAGCACTCCACCTATTTTATTTTACAGATGAGGAAAGTGAGGTTCACAGAAAATGAAAGGTTTTCTCAAGTTCACAAAGGTGTCATAAGAGGGAGGGGCAAGATTCAAATAGAAGTCTAAGTCTGAGTCTAAATCTAGTGCTATTTCCTTTGCACCAGGCTGACTCCTGTGTGGGAAATTCTGGAGCTAAATGGAGAATGACTATTTTCATACTGAAAAACTACTACCCATAATAAGCATTCCCGATTCATTAATAATTTCTTATTTAATATTTTGGATAAAAAAATAACACTAAAATTGACATTTTTATGGAGCCTTCACACATTTTAGGCCCATTTATACATGATGAAGACCTTGTTTCTACTATTTATTAAATGTGCAATAATAATGACACCCAACTTGGTTTCCAAACTAACAGAGATTTTCCAGTTGCTAGAAATTTATTTATTTTTAAACATCTATGCAGGGTTATAACACTTTTTTTTTTCTGTAGGATTCATAAGGAGAAGGCAGATGAGAATGAATGTATCACAGGCAATATTTTCTCCAATAAGAAACATGGCTTTTGGGAGTGCTAAATAAACTTCAGTGAGGCAGCCCTAGTGTGTGGATGAATTCCAAATGAGGAAAAGGCAGTCAGGGTGCATATTAAGTTCAGAGGAGAAGTCTTTGTAAACAATGTAAAAATGGACAAGAAAGAAAGGAAATGAGACTAATAGTTGGATCTGGCTAGAGAATAATTACTTTCAGAGACTTAAAACATATTTTAACTGGAAGGGCCCACACCCTTACTAAATTCAGTCATCAAAGAAATTTTAGTTACATAAAAAAGCTGTGATTTTAACCACCCAAACTTAAGTCTAAAATGTTATTATTTTATCATGAAACTCTATTTTTTCCCCCTGACTAGGGTCCTTTCCTAGAAATTTGATATTATCCAAGTCTCCAATAAACTAACACTCAATCACCATAAGTTTCTTATATGGCAGACTTTATACGTCAAGTACATATAAAAATCAGATCCTCTGAGTTTTTTTTTTTAAACACACAACTCCCTTCCCCTTATAAGCCCTAATTTCCTTCAGGTTCCCCTCAAACGCTACTTCCTATTTGAGGTATTTCTTGATTCCCCTTCTCCCAGTATTCCCCCCTTCGATGTTACTTTGTACTTACCTTGTATAAATTTTGTATTTATTTATATGGGGGTTTTGTTGTTTCTTTAATCATGACCAACTCTTTGTGACCCCATTTGAGGTTTTTTTTTTGTTCTTGGCAAAAATACAGGAGTGGTTTGCCATTTCCTTTTCCAGCTAATTTTATATATGAAGAACTAAAGCAAAAAATGCTCAGGGTTACACAAGTAGCAAGTGTTTGGGGTCAGATTTGAACTCATGAAGATAAGCCTTCCTGATTCCATGGGTATGTGTAGTTCTCCCCAAAAGGAAGTCAACTCCTGGAGGTCAGTGACTCTTTCTTTCTCTATTTAGAACAGTACCTACATACATTAAGTTCTTAATGAATATATGTTGAATGAATAAATATTCTATGTTAAAAAAAATAAAGTGTAGCCTTATCCATTCGTCTACTTTTTAAAGTTATTTTTAAAATTGGTCAACCAACTTTCAGTGGATACCAAATCCTAATTTATGTACATTGTGTCCATTTCCTTTATTTCTAAGGTGTTTTCTTTTCCTCTCACTTCTTTTGTGTGGCTAAAAGTTACTAGTTTTATGCCAGAAGTGATAGAACAGATTGTATAATCCCCAAAGTTGCCCTAAATTATGTTGTATGGAGAATGTACTGTTCTCTTCAGTGCCATTGTTGCAAATTCTAGAAAGCAAGGCTTCCAAATCTAAATCTGTTTCCTGTTGGGGAACAGAAGCCACTATTGGTTAAATATTCCTAAAGTGGCCACTCCCTTCTCCTTTATTCCTCCAGTTCACAAGAGTGGGTAGGTTGTGGGGGGTGAGAAATGTATTCATTTTCCCTTTAGTACAGTAGCTGCATCGGAGACTGATATTTAGTTGGGTTGAAAACCCTTTTTTGTTGTTATTGTTCAGGTCATTTCAGTCATGTCCAACCCTATTTGAGATAAAGGAAATGGCAAATCGTTCCAGTATCTTTGCCAAGAAAATCCTCTATCAAATTCTTTAGTCAACAAATAGGATCCTAATTCCAAAACTATAAAGTGAAGAATAAATGACATTAATGAATATCAAAGCAAAAACTTTAAATAAAATACTAGCAAAAAGATTACAAGAACATATCCAAAACACTATTCATGGTCACTAAGTTGGATTTCTAAGGACAGCTAAGTGGTGTAGTGGATAGAACACCAGCCCTTCAGGGGAGATGAGGATCTGAGTTCAAATTTGGCCTCAGACACTTCCTAGCTGTATGACCTTGGGCAAGCCATTTAACCCTGTTGCCTCAATTCCTCGTCAGTAAAATGATCTGGAGAAGGACATGGCAAGCCACTCCAGTATCTTCACCAAGAAAACCCCAAATGGAGCCACAAAGTTGGACACATTTGAAGTTATTCAACAACAACAAAGTTGGATTTATATTACGGATGCAAAGATGACTCAACAGAAGGAAAAAAAAATAACAAAATGAATCATATTTAAAAGAAGAATACTATCAAACTACAGATATGCACAAAAAGATTCTGAAAAAAGGATAACATTCATTTATGCTCAAAAACCCTAAACAAAGGCACAGAAGGACCAAATTTGTTAACATGATTAAATGTACATATCTAAAACCAAAAGCTACCATGATGTGCCACATGGAAACAATAGAGGCTTTCTCAGAAGAGAAGTAAAACAGTAACACACCCTCAGTTATTTGACATAGTTCTAGAAATGCTGATGAAAACAGGAACAAAAAAAGAAAGAAAGAATAGACAAACTGGCAACCTGGGAAAAGAGGAGACAAAATCAGTCCTATCAGCAGATAAGATTACTGACTTAGAAAACCTCAGAGAATCAGCAAACCAACTAAACTGATATACTTAATAGTTACAATAAAATAGCAAGATATAAAATAAGTATGGCCACCCCCCCCACAAGCAAAATTCAATGAGGGTGTTAAGATATTCCAATACCAAACTAAACTGAAACATACTTTGAGTGAATGGTTGGATATAAGAAAATCCCAATGAAAAATGCAACAATTTGTCTATCTATTTGAAATCTTTCATTATGATTAGAAAGAAAGGAATGGATGAGGAGAATTTTCCTATAAAGGCTCTCACAATTTTGTTTTGTTTAATTTTATTTTTCAATATTTATTTCTCAACTTTAAAAACTTAAGATGAAATGAAAGAGACAGGAAACAAGAAACTGAGTATTACATCTAGTACTGTCACTAAATGAACTGTATAACCTCAGGAACATTACCTAACTTTTGTGGGCCTCACTGTCTTCATCCAAAAAGTGATACTGTTAAACTTGATTTCTAAGAAGCCATCCAGTGCTAAATAATGCTAATTTTCTCAAGTTCAGGTTTGTCATTATAAAAATTCAATTTATGATAAAAATCACCCTAATGTTTTATAAAGCAGGGAACGAATTCTGACTACATCTGCCAAAGACTCTGGGAGAAGTTTCACAATGCAATCTTTGTGGAACCTTCCAATTTCAAAATCTAGTGATTTTTTAAAGGCTTCTCAGTGTGGAGGAAGTATGCTCAATCATTAATTCATTTTAGATATGCATCAGAGAACAGGCTCTTCTCTGCCTACTCCAAGAACAGTTAGCAAGGTAGAAAGGAGAGACCAGAAGTGCCTCAGGGCTCAGGTAAACTCAGAAGCAATTGCACTGCCATTCTGGCAATGGAAAGATAGAATTTAGCTGGGTTATTTAAGGAAAAGGAAGAATAGTGTGATTACAGTCTGCTGGATATAATAACACTGGCTGCAATCCTATTGCCTTTGGGCAGAATTGAAGTGAGAACTGATCCCAGGAGAGGCTTTCTCACACAGGGAAGTACATAACTGTAGTTGTGTGGGCATCCTAGGCAGACTTCCTTTATATAGGCTTTTTCTATGTGTTCCATCAGTGCATTAAACCAATAGGAAGACAGCCAAATATGGGTGCAACAATGTCTCCTGAACTTCCTCATCCCCATGGACAAAGTCTTTTGTTCATTGTTTTTCCCCCAGCAGCATTTTTTGAGTCCCAGAATTGCACAGTTTATTTGCTACTACATTCTGAAATGAAGATACTACTCCATGTTTCTTTCTGTCTTTGACCCATATCAGTTTGTTAGTTTTGAAAGATGAAAAACTTCTGCAAATTTTGAGGAAACGGTATGAATTACCAAATAGAGGTACATTTCATCTTTGTTTGTGGAAAACCCAGATAGGAACTGAGGTACTTTTCAGTGTCATACATTCTATTGGGCCCATGACAAAATAGTCATATTCACTTTGTGACTGTATTTTTAAATTATTATTATTAATGTTTTATTACAAAATTATTGATTTTATTTTTCAATAGACAATTTAATAAATGTTCTATATTCTTGGGCCCAGAAGTTTGTCGTAAGAATACATAACTGGTTTTTCAATGAAAGTCAGTGGGAAAACTATCTTCACTAGAAAGCTTTTGACAGTTCCTTCACTCTTCAACCTGATATCGTGTAAATAAGGCTACATGTTATAGATTGACACAGTTTAGGCTAAATTATAAATGTGAGTCTTTCTTGCACTAAATGGTAAATTGGTTAGAGTATGAAATAGATGAATGTCCTGCTGGCATAGTAGCCACAAATGAAAATTCATCAGAAAACTCAAAGGCATCACTTAGCATTGGAGACTGTTTCTCATCATTGAAAGGCTCAAGAAATGAGTTTTTTCAAGTTTGTTTGAGAAATTTTTATCATAAATATGAAGATGTTTTTTGAAATACCTGTCACTTGTGTGTTATCACCAGCTGGTGTTGCGTTATATGTGAAAGGTAAACCAAAGGAATCAAATCAGTTTACGATAAACTAGAACCAATTTACCTCAACCCCCAAAGCCTTATTAATTTAATATTTGAAAGTTCTATAACTCAGGAAGTTTCAAGTCCCTATGAACTCAAAAGTGGCAACAATAACATTTAAGTTTTAAATATGCAAATTTTTTAGGATCAGTTTTAACAACTTTGCTTTCTATTTCCTAAATCTAAACTAGACCTGTAAGAATGCTTTGGCAGTACTTTAATCATTAGAATACAAACCTCTAAGCTAACTTTAGAATTATTCCATAATTAACACTTAAAATTTGGTATAGTGGAAAAAAATTGGTGGATTTAGAGACAGAGGACCTGAGCTCCCCTCTCCCTCCCACCTATATCTTAATACCTGTGTGATGTTGGGCAAGTTACACTCTGGGCATCAGTTTCCCTGCCTGTAAAATGAAGGAGTTGGACTCAATATGGCCTCTGAGGTGCTTTCCAGCACTAAATGTAGGATGCAGATGAGCTATTCTTTTTGTACACTAGATCCTCAGTTAAGAAAAGGATTTGGTTGTGATATAAGAACCTTGACCCACTGTGTTGGGGCTAGCTTTCCTTTTCTTTCCCTACATACAATAGGTAGTTAAGAAAGAGGTTGTTAGGGCTGGGGGTGAGGGAGCCCAGCAGAAAGCAAGAGGAGAAGAGAGAAGATGAGAAGGAGGAGAAAGAAGAGGATACTTTGATTTTAGCCTTTGCATTCTCAAGGTTACTGTTGTAAGAAAGGAGGAAATATGCTAACTGGGAAGATAATTCCTTACAAAAAGGAGACACAAAGACAAATACTAAACAGTCTCACAATGTCAAGACTACCACCAGGTGTCAGTATAACCTAAAGCATGGCTACAACAATTTTGTGTTTAATTATAAATTGTAGCTATTTCATATCAGAACAATAAGAGTATTAGTCTAACAAGTCCTTTCATATCAGAACTTAGTACATCAATAATCTCTGAGAATCCTGTTGTACAGAAAACTTGAATCTGAGCCACTGAATCATTTGGTTACTTTTTCTATACTATGGTAAAAATAGAGCCAATTAAAATGAAAATATCTGAAGGAAACACAAGTAGTTACAAGGAGTTAAAGTTTTGCTTCTCTGCTAAAAGAGTCACTTCCTTCTGTCCCTTTGATAATATCTTGAGGCACTAAGGTCCTCCCTGGACTTAATGAGACAAACATACAAGAATCCAGTCTATTTTATTTACTTTTAAAAAAAAAACAAACCCAAATCAAACAAACCCTTCACTGACTACTTCACTGGGGATGGAGGGGTGGGGTGGGAGGAAGGGCACTCATCTGTGTCTTAACTACAGCTAGGTGGCACAGTGAATAGAGTGTTAGATCTGGAAACAGGAGGACTTCTCTTTGTGAATCAAATCTGGCCTCAGACACTAGCTGTGTGACCCTGGGCAAGTCACCTAACCCTGTTTGCCTCAGTTTCCTCATCTGTAAAATAAGCTGGAGAAGGAAATGGCAAACCACTCCAGGATCTCTGCCAAGAAAACCCCAAATGGGGTCACAAAGAGTCAAATACAACTGAAAAATGACAGAACAACAAATCCTTGCAGGAAAGCTTTTGAGATGTGTGTGTGTGTGTGTGTGTGTGTGTGTGCGTGTGTATCCTTTATGTAAAGAAAAATAGTGACATTTCAACATATGTAGAAATTACCAGTAGAATTGGCACCAATCCCTTTAAGCTACAAGAAAGTCAGCTTCTAAATCATGAGAGACATATGGCTGTCCATCCATTTTTTAAAATATATTTTTATTTCAGGTGTCTGAAGGCAGTTTAGTCATCACCAAGGTTCCTCTTTCCATACTAAAAAGTTATATGAATTTTACCTCTGAGGACTTACGACAAGCACTGCAGTGAATTTCACCTGGAGTCAAGAAGACTTAAGTTCAAATCCTTCCTCAGACACCATCTCTGAGGCCCTTGGAAAGTCACTTTCTACTCCTCCAATTTGTCCTCTGTAAAATGAAAGCAACTGCTTCAAAGGGTTGTTGTGAGTATGAAATGAAGTAAAATATTTATCACCAGTAAACACTTAATAAGTACCTACTATGTATCAGGCCCTGTACTAAATGCTCAGGATGCAAAGAAAGGTAAAGACAGTCCCTGCCCTCAAGGAACTCACAGTCTAATGGGAAGGATTACATGCAAACAACTAATACAAACAAGTAAGAGATAAAATACATTGGAAATAATCATTAGAGAGAGGTCACTAAAATTTAAAGGGATTCTGGTAGTAGGTGAGATTTTAGCTGGGACTTAAAAGAAACCAGAAGGCAGAGATGAGGATGGAGAAGAACGGGGAAAAACCAGTGAAAAGGCCCAGAGTCTAGTGACGGACGGTTTTGTGTGAAGAACAGCAGAGGCCAGTTTCACCAAACTGAAGAATGGTGATGAATGTGTTGTTGTTTTTTGTCCTTTGTTTTTGGAGACGACCATGTCATTGGGAGGGTGATGCTACAATGGCAAGTGAATTGGATTTAAGTGAGGGAGGGCTGTGCAAAGTCACTAGCCTCATTTTGTCTTCTGGAGCCATCTGAGTCCAGTGGCAAGATACAGATCAGGATGACTGGAGATTAAGAATGTGTAAGAAGAGTGGGAAAGTGTGTACATTGGAGAGACAGTTTATAAAGGGCTTGGAATGCCAAACTAATGATTTTGTATTTTATTCTGGAGGTAAAGTACTGCATAAATGTTAGCTATAATTATGGTAGCTATTCTCCTTGTAATTCTTTTTACATATTTATTTAAATAGAAAGCAATTTCTTTCTTCTTTTTTCCTTTTCTTTTCCAATGTGGAGCCTTAAGGATAATTTGCTGCATCTCTATAAACACCTTTCCATTAAGATCCAGATGCATTTCAATAGGTATTTGAAGGTGGAATCTCAGAGGATTCATTTTGGGTTTATATTAAGTTGTACTTAATATATTTCATAGAAGGTGGTTGTTTTTTTTTTTTAATATTATCACTCTTATGGTGGACATCTGTTTAACTTGTGGTTGACTTCAGCAACCAGGTTTTTGCCTCATAAGGTTTTCTCCATGTAACAGGACCCTGGAGATGAATGCCTGTTGGTAGGTAGGGAATCTCTCATCATTCCCTTCCTTGACTTCAAGGGGGCTTCCTCTGACTCTGTGGCTGGCCAGATTTGAGTGACTGGGTGAGCCCCTCCCAAGTTACAGCATGGGCTAGTGGGAGTGCATCAAGGACTATGAATTTGGGGAAGAAGTAGGGAGATGAATAGAGAAGGGGCAACAGCACAGAGCTGGGAAACAGGAACCATGTGTGACTGGCTGCTAGAGGGTGAGAAGCCCCCATGGGGGGAGAGGCTGCTGGAATGAGGTCACAAGGGCTATATCTCCCTACCAGTATGAGCCTTTGTTGCCATGAGGCTACGGAGGGTGGATATGTGCTTTCTCAAGATTCATTTAGATTTAGAGGAAAGACTTAAAGCTTTGAATTTGCTCGTTTCCCTCCATTTTCAGTTTTTTTCCCCAAGGGTGTGTGCCTTTTCCCAAAATTTATCTGATTCTTTAAAGTGTATTTACCTTGCCTTTGAAGCCACTTTAAAAGTACACTTTGTTAACCATTACATTGCTGATCCAGGTGTTGTTACTCAAATGGAGCACAGTTGTGCCTGTAAGGAAATAACCAGGTGAGAAAAGAGAGAGACTGAAAACAGTCAGATTTTGCTGGAGTGCTGCTTTTCTCTTGTTCAGTCATTTTAATCCTGTCTGACTCTTTGTGACCCCATCTTCTTGGCAGAGATACTGAACTGTTTTGTCATTTCCTTCTCCAGCTCATTATACAGGTGAGGAAACTGAAGCAAACAGTTAAGTGACTTGCCCAGGGTCACACAATTTGTAAGTATCTGAAGTCACATTTGAACTCAGGAAGATGAGTCTTCCTGACTTCCACTTCAGGACTGTTTCACTTCTCAGAGTTCTCATGGCATAGTTTGAAGGGGAAAACTCCTGAGGGAAGGAGCTATGACAGTGGTCAAAGTGAACATCAATCCAATGAGGAGAGAACCAACCTAACCCATGAAACAGGTGGAAGGGAAGGTATGCTTGGATCACCCACACACCCACAGCCAAGGGTAGGAAGTATGCCAATAGCATACTTCCACTGCTATATCTCTCTGTACACAGGTGCCCTAGGTGAGGGAGGGTATCGATAAACTAGATAACAAACAGAGGAAAGTGATGAAGGGGATGGTGAAGGGCATTGAGACATTCACCAAGAGGAACTAATAATGTTTAGCCTGAAGGAAAAAAAAAGCCTTGAGGATACATGATAATTACTTTCAAACACCTGAAAAGTCTGTCACAGTGGAGGCAGTATCAGATTTGCTCTCCTTAGCCCCAGAAGTAAAATGAAGGCAGCCCCATTTATTATACATCTATAATGATGTGCCCAGCATTGTCTTATGTGCTAGGGATACACAGAAAGGCAAAAACAATACCTATCCTAAAAGAGCTTACAATTTAACAACTGAGACAGCACACAAACAACTATGAACAAACAAGACATGTACAGATTAGTTGGAGGAAACCTCAGGGGCAAGGTATTATAGAACTGGTAAGGTAGGAGAGGGCCAGGTGAAGAAACGTTTTATATTTGATCCTGGAGGTAATAGGAAGTCACTGGGGTTTCCTGAATGGGGAAAGAGGTGTGGAAGAACTAAGGGGCTGTAGAAGTTGCAGATTCATATTTCAGGCCAAGATAAAAAAAATTCCTAACATTTAGAGCTTCCCTAAAGGGGAATCAATGTGGAGATCAAGCTACCAAAGTAGACAAAATACTTGAAGAGATTCAATTACAAAGCTCTCCTTAGAGAAATAAAGACCAACTGAAGACATATTCAGTGCTCATGTTTGGGCCACACCAATAGAATAAAAATGAAAATATTTCAAAGTTAATTTGCACTTTTAAATCAGAATGAAGTTGTTGTTGTTCATTAGTTTCAGTCATGTCCAACTCTTCATGACTCCATCTGGGGTTTTCTTGGTAAAGATACTGAAGTGATTTGCCATTTTCTTCCTTTGCCATGTTACAGATGAGAAAACTGAAGGATATAGAGTGATGTGACTTGCCAAGGGTCCCACAGTATGTCTCTGAGGTCAGATATGAACTTAGGAAGACGAATCTTCCTGACTCCAGGCCCAGCACTCCATACACTGCACCAAGTAATTGCCCTAATAAAATAATAGCACAATTCATTTGGAAAATTAAGAGATCTAGAATTTCAAAAGAAATGATGAAAAGAGTTCAGTGTGGAAGATCTTGAATGATATTACAAAACTGAAGTCATCAAAATCATCTGATATTGATTAAAGTACAGAGAGGTAGATCATTGGAACAGACAATGGAAGGAAGAACTAGAAATAATGAAATTTAATTACCCAGTATTTGATAAAAGCAAAAAACATAAATTACTTAGGAAAGGACTCCCTATTTGATAAAACTGACTGGGAAAATGGGAAAACTGTAGCAGAAATAAGATTTAGACTAATATTGTCCATCATATCATTCTAAATGGATATGTGACTTTGACATCATAGAAAATGCTATGAAAAATTAGAAAAGAAGCAGATCTTACACCTCTAACAGCCAAGGGTAGGAAATGTATTCTTAACTTTGATTACGTGAAACTAAAAAGCTTCTGCACAAACAAAAGTAATACATTTAGGATAGGGAGGAGGCAGTTAAATGGTAAAATTCTTTGTTTCAAACTTCTCTGAC
>CM053586.1:144845169-144924058 GCA_028646515.1 Pseudochirops corinnae | reverse complement strand
TATAAACAATTAACAAAGATATATGTATACACACAAAAACCATTTCCCAATAAATGATCAAGGATATGAATAGTTCTCAAACACAGAATTGCAAACTATGAACAACCATATGAAGAATGCTCCAAATCATTAATAAGAGAAATACAAAACAAATCTTGAGATTTCACCTCATAGTCTGCAAATTGGCAAAGATGACAAAAGTTAGGAATAGTTAATGTTGGAAGAGTTGTGGGAAAATAGGCATATTAGTGTGTTAGTAGAGTCATCAATCAGTAAAATCATTTTGGAAAACAATTTGGAATTATGAAAATAAAGATTCAAAAATCTCTATGCCCTTTGACCCAGAGGTTCCATTATATCCCAAGGCTTATATCTCAAGGAAGCTACTGATAAGAAGAAAGTTCCCATATACACCAAAATATTTATAGCAGCATATTTTTTTTGTGACAGCAAAGAATTTGAAATAAGGTAGATGCCCATCAATGTGAGAAAGGCTAAAGAAGTCATGAGTCATAATTGTAATGGAATATTTGTCCCCATATTGAATATGATGAATTCAGAGAAGTATGGAAAGATCTATTTGAACTGATGCAGAGTGAAGTAAGCAGATCCAAGAAGACAATATTCACAGAGATTACAATAATGTAAACAGGAAGAACTAGTGAATGCTGCCAAATTATAAAGAACAAATGTGGCTTGAAAGAACTGATATGAGAAGATACTTTCAATCTACCATAACCCTTTGTAGGTGTGAGAGGTCCACAAATGTACACTACATATATGTTTGGACTTTTTTGATATAGTGATAAGTGTTTTTTTCCTCTTTTCCTTTTTTTGGCTTTAAAAATACACTTTAAAATATAGGATGGCTCTTTGCAAGGGGAAGGGATACTGGGGAAAAATTATGATGTAAAAAACAAATGACATCCATAAAAACTCTTTTTTTAAGGTGGACTAGGTTACTATGGGAAGTGGTTAATTCCTTCTCACTAGAGCTCTTCAAGTGAAGACATATGATCATTTGTGGTGGGGATGTTGTAGAAAGGACAATTGGTTGGTTAAAAGTTGGCTTAATTGGCCTCAGGAGTCCTTAATTCTGAGATTCCATGATTTCCTCCCACCCTCACTTCCTACTCCTGGATACTGACTTCTGTATAGGTACAACATTCTCTGCCTCTGTATGTTTTTATTAGTATTCCTTCTTAAGCTATAAACTCCCAGAGGGCAGATTCTGTTATCTATGTACTTTTGTACAGCATTCAGTACAGCTCTACATGCAAGTAGTCACTTAACTGGTTTTCAAGATAATAATGACTTACGTCAATCAACGAGACTTACTTCAGGAAACACATCTGGCACAGCATATTCACAGTTGGAATATCATCCATTATTATTAACAATGAATCTGATAAGTTCCTAAAATAATTGGAAAGAAAAAAAAATATAGTGTGTATATATGTGGAGGGTGGGGTGGGGGAAGATTCCTGAAATCCAAAGACACTCCTCCCATTAAATAATTTGAATTGGCCCCATGTTAAAAAAGTAGTTACATAGTATTTAACAGCATGATTAATGTGATCATCCTTTAAATCAAGCTATACAGTAGGTCACTAAGCAGAGAGAAGTATAAATGAATGAGGGATAAGAAGGAAAAGATTAAGGTAATATATAGCTTAGAGAGACATCTAACCTCATTTACTAGCTGTGTAACCCTAGGCAAATCACTTAACCCTGTTTGCCTTGGTTTCCTCATTTGTAAAGTGATCTGGAGAAGGAAATGGAAAACCACAACAGCATCTTTGCCAAGAAAACCCCAAATGGAGTGACAAAGAGTCAGACAGAAACAATTGAACAACAACAAGGGAACTAGACTTATGACTTCATTAGGATAGAGAATTTTCATGTGAGGAAATTCTCTCTATTAATGCAGGTTGGATGCTTATCTGCAACTTATAGTCTTAAAGAGTTGCCTAGGACACTGAGAGATAAGCCCAGGGTCACAAAAACCAATCTGGGTCAGTGGTAGGACTTGAATCCAGGTCTTGCTTAAGTCAAGGACAACTCTATATCTACTATTCGATAATATAGTTTCATTTGTCCCCTGGGTTTTGTGTCTGAAATGAAGTAAAAAAATATACCTGCCACCAAGTTCACCATGACAGATAATGGTTTAGTCCTTCTTTGAGAAACTCCAGAAAAAGGTACCACTTGAGAATATGTATTTGAAGGACTTACACTCATAGAATTTACAGCTGGATTGGGCTCTTGCTGGTCACTAGTCTCATTTCCTCAATTTACAAATGAGGAAAGTGAAGCTAACAAGGAGGAAGTGAATTTCCCAGCAATAACAGTAATTTAAAGACTTCACATGTGCAGAGCTGGAAGATATGTCAGTGACAGCCTCACATATTTAGATCAAGAAAGAACCACAGGACCACAAAGGCAATCTAGTCTAACCCTCTCATTTTATTTATTTTCCTGACATTTTAATATTATTTTAAAAATTTTATCATTCCGACCTTAACAAACCCCATATAAAATGCATATTTCCACATACATGCCAGAAGAAAGCAAGGAAACTGTACATGAAATAGCAGATTTCTATTATATATAACTTGTTTTTCTTGCTTTTCAAGAATCTCAAGTGTTATAATGAAAAAAAGTAGAACTCAAACTGTACTAGAAATCATTATAAGAATATGGTATTGGTTTTATAAAAGAGGGAGAAGTTGATCAGTGGAACAGATTATGTATACAATATATTAAAGCAAATCAACACAGTGGTATAGTTTTTGGTAAATCCAAATTACTCAGGGGAAGAAATCTCTATTTGACAAAAACTGCTGGGAAAGCTGAACAGAAGTCTGGAAGGTATTAAGTTTGTACAAATACCTTTTTTGTTGTTGTTGTTCAGTCATTTTGTCTGACTCTTCATAACCCCATTTGGGGTTTTCTTGGCAAAGATACTGTAATGATTTACCATTTCCTTCTACAGCTCATTTTATAGATGAGGAACTGAGGCAACCAGGGTTAAGTGACTTGCCTAGGGTCACACAGCTAGTGTCTGAGGCAGGATTTGAACTCAGAAGGAGTCTTCCTGACTCCAGGCCTGGCACTCTATCTACTCTACCTAGCTGCCGAAACCAATACCTTAGATCATACAAGATAAGCTACATGTGGATACGTTACCTAGATATAAAAGGTCAAATCATGAACAAATGAAAGGAGTGAGGAAATTACCTTTTAGATCTATGGCTAGGGGAAGGATTCATAATTAAATAAGTGATAGAAAAAATTACACAAGATTAAAATCAGCAATTTTGATTATATAGAATTTAAAAGTTTTTGGATAAACATATAATATAGTAAAAATTAGAAGACAAAACAGGTAACGAGGAAAAAAATCTTTGCAAGAAATTTCTCTTACAAAGGTCTAATTTGTAAGATAGATAAGGTACTGATTCAAATTTAAAAGATTAAGAGCCATTTTCCAATATGATCAGGCAGTTTTCAGAGGAAGAAATCCAAACTATCAA
The DNA here is from genome assembly GCA_028646515.1 of Pseudochirops corinnae. Lineage (NCBI taxonomy): Eukaryota > Metazoa > Chordata > Mammalia > Diprotodontia > Pseudocheiridae > Pseudochirops > Pseudochirops corinnae. The sequence goes on along the minus strand of CM053586.1, from coordinate 144,920,522 downwards.
AAATCATATAAAAATGCCTTAAGTCATTAAAAATTAAAGAAATGAAAATTAAAGCAACTCTATGGTTCCACCTCATGCCTATCAAAATGGAAAAGATGACCAAAAAAGGAAACTGACAAAAGATAGAGGGACTGGGAGAAAAAAGATTGGTGGAGCTGTGAATTGGTCCAGATATTCTGGAAATCAATTTAGAACTATGCTTAGAAAGCTACCAAACTTTGAGTATTTTTTTGAACTGCTAGACCCCATTTAAATCAAAGAAAGAAGAAAAGGATCTATATAGCAGTGTTAGGCTGGACAAGTCACTTAAACTCTGTCTCAGTTTCCTCAGCTGTAAAATGATGACAATAATGGCACCTACCTCCCAGAGTCAACGTGAAGATAAAATGAGGTAAAATTAATGAACATTTTGTAAACCTTAAAGAGCTATATTAATGTCAGCTTTGGGTGATACAAAGGGCTCCCCTTCACTCAAGGTCTTAAAAGAGAGGGTGGATTTCCATTTCTTGGTTATGTTGTAGAAGAGGGTCTTTTTCTGTCATAGGGTGGAAACACATGACCACTTAAGTTCCTTCTGGCTCTAAAATTTTATGATTCTCTGATAGGTTTCCTCCTTCATTCGAAATGAGTAGGAGAAAAGGCAGTAGGACTCCTGAAGACAACAAGCAGCTGTTATTTGTCAATTCAGTGCAATGTGGCACTTTGCCTTCATTTCTTCTTAATCCTAAATCTTCCTATTTGTGGAAGTTCTACGTAGGTTGAACAAGTAGATCTAAAAACCACACAGTCTTCCCTCTTACCCTTTTTATTGATGCTCAAAATAGTTTCCAGGCCAAAATGCATAATTTATAGAGTCCTAATAAAAAGCCAAGGAAAAGCTTAGAATTTCAGGGTGGAAAGGGAGCTTTCAGATCTTTTTAGCCTAACTCCCTTACATGTTATCTCTGGAAAATCAAATTATCTAGCCAAGGCTAAAATCTGTTGAAAAGCCTTAAATAAATCCAATATTAGGAGATTGACTGAAGCCTGGGACGTCTTCCAGAAGCTCATGGTGACCCTAGATATCACTGAGGATTTGTATGAAGAATACTAGAGGTTAGGCTTTCCTGAGAAGAAAGGGCATAGGGATCTATTACCCCACAGACCACTCTACTTAGCACAACATGAGGCCATGCTTTCTGATATACTTCTAAGCCACCACAGAAGAAAGGTCTTGGAATGATGATAGGTGATATTAAAAATAAACAAGAAAGAGCAAACCCCAAACATCCCTGGTTCTTTATTAGGATAGTACATAATTCACACACACAAAATACACAAAATAGTATTCTGTAGGCATAGTGAACTATTTGAAAAAAAAAATTTTTTTTCTTCTCCACCTAGAAAAATCCAAAGGACGAGAAAGGTTAAATATTCTTCAAGGAAGACCTACTAGGATGTGAAAAATGTAATAATCAAGTGTTAAATACATGGTCTTAAAGTTTTTTTTTGTTTTGTTTTGTTTTTTGAAGACTGAAAATGAATGAAGTCTAAGTACATTCTATAACAAATGCAAATCTACAAAAAGAAAGGTAAGTATGGTACAGTGGAAAACATTCCTAACTTGTTTTGGGAAGAGATTTCTAAAGTCAGTTTTGCTACTTTACTACCTGTGTGACCTTGAGAAAGTCAATTAGCCTCTCTGGGCCTCAATTTCTATATCTGTAAAATGAAAGAACTGAACTAGACTGTTAGCTTTAAATCTATGATCCTATATGAAGGTCTTATTTTTCTTCTAAGACCTAGAAAAAATATTCTGGACATCAGTATTCTGGCTACTGCAGATACTATCACCAGCTTAGAAACAAACTTTTTTTTTTCTTTCTTTCTTTCTTTCTTTCTTTCTTTCTTTCTTTCTTTCTTTCTTTCTTTCTTTCCTTCCTTCTTTCTTTCTTTCTTTCTTTCTTCCTTCCTTCCTTCTTTCCTTCCTTCCTTTCTTCTTCCTCCTCCTCCTCTTCCTTCTTCCTTTTTCTTCTTCTTCTTTGTGTTATGGTGAGATAGGTCATTGGTTAACCCTGGATCATTAAGCCCTTAGTTAATCATGTTGCCTAGAGACAAACTTATAACTGGTGGATATTTTAATCATTGTTTCTTTTTTTAAGTTTAGTTTGCTGTCACCAACATGCCTCAATTGTTACTTTGGTTTAAAACAGCAGCTGACTTGTAATTAAAAGCTCTTAGCAGAAGAGGCCCTTCCTCACTACCCCCTGACTTCCTTCAACCTGGGCTCCTCAGCAGAGGGCTTCTCATATTCTTTCCTGGCAAGAACCAATCTGCTGAGCAGATGTCATGTGACACTGACTGCTGGCACATACCCCGGCTTTGATGTGTGCTGGCATCCAGCAGTCACTACTCACATGGCTAAAAGCAAAGAGGGGATAATGACAGACACATCTTTTCTTCTACCATGAACAAGGTCTACTAGGATAAAGTGGTCTGTGTTTCTGATTTTTCTTAAAGACCAGATCTGCGGGTGCTGAAGGAAGAGTATTTAACTTCATGGTACTGAGCCCTCCTGGGCAGTATCTTTCAGCTTGATTTGGTTAAACAAAACAGCCCTCACATCTTGATTTCTGCACTAGGTCTCCTTGAGCAAAACAGATCAGGGAGATGTTCAACCCTTGGGTGTTTTTTTAAATGATTATCTAACATGGAGATGAATAGAAAAACAAAAAACAAAAACTGGAGACATATTCACCCTTTAAAGTACAATAAAGTACTTTAAGTACTTTCTAAAGTACTTTAGAAGACCCAACTACTACTCATGACCTTGTCCACTAAAAAATTATTCCTATGCAGAGAAAGAACTGATAAATATAAGTATGTACAGAATCATTTTACATATATATATATATATATATATATATATACACACATATAGACACATATATACATACACACACATATGTCTACATATTTATGTCTAATTAATAGCCATCTCTGGCAGAGGTGCATCTGTAAGGTGTGTGAGATAGGGAATGTTTGGGTTTTGTCTCTGTATCCCCAACACCTAGTGTAGTGTCTGGGGGAGAAAAAAAAGGAAAAAAAAATTCATACAATAACTTTATTATATATTCAAGTGGACTAGCAACTTGTACATAATAGATTTGTAGGCTCATGTGCAAATTTTTTAATACTATATTATGGAAATGCTTGTTGTATTCCATAAATTAAAAATTAAATAAATACAATTAAAAATACTCCTATGAATACATTTTTATTCCTTCAGTAGAATGTAAACTCCTTGAGAGCAGGGACTGTTTTCATCCTTGTTTCTCCAATTCCATGTCTAGTGCTTGGCGTGGATCGGGTGTTTAATTGATGCTTGTTGAATTGAATGTCTATTTTGCAGATGAGGAAACTGAGACCCAGAGTTCAATGATAGCAAACCTGCACAAAGACACTCCCTTCTGAACAAACAGTTTCAATAAAAATCTACCAAATTCTGTAGCTATGCACTCTAATGGAATGCAACTAAGTAAAGATTAGAGGTCTTCATAGTCCTAATGAAAGAACTTGTGATTGGGATGTATTCCCTTTTCACTTCCCCTCCTCCCCATCTCACAGAACCCTAGTTTTCTTCCAAGCACAGTGCAGGTACCACCTTCCACAGAAGACCTTTCTTGACTCCCCCATTAATGCTCTCTCCCCCATCTCTGAAATAACACTGTATTTATTCTGCATATATTTTGTATTTCTTTCTCTACGTATCTCTTGTGTCTCCCTGGTCAAATGTAAGGTGCACACAAGAGAATGTTTGGGTTTTGTCTCTGTATCCCTAACACCTAGTGTAGTGGCTGGCACATAGTAGGCTGTTAGTGAATTGAGCTGAACTTGAAAAAAAAAAAGTTTCCCCTTCCTCGTTCAGTGTTAATAGCCTCCTCTTCTGTATTAAACTTAATGAAATTACATTGTTCATTTTTTCCCTGCATGCCCCTGACAGACTGGAGAATTCCTGCTGGGCAGACAAGAAACTCCTGGCTTCCTCCTCCTACTCTGATAAGTGTCTTAGTTACATTCTGGCAAGAATGCAGATCTGTACTCTGCAAAGGATTCCTTTCCAAAGATGTTAAGGATCTTGAATGAGAACTTCTGGACTCATCAATCCATTCCCTGTATTGGAAGGGAGTCTCCCAAATAATTCTCTAAAGGAAGCACTGATATGGAGTCAACCCAGATGATCTATTCAGTAAAGTAGCAATTAATTACCAATGCAATTGTCCCAGATATGACACACAAAAAAATTAGGAATATATTATGACTGAAGATAAAAGTGTGTACAAGGATGCACACCTATTTGCTATGTACAAACCCTATTTAATCAGTAAGAGGGAATAAGCATTTATAATGCACTTACTATGTACCAAGGCACAGTGCTAGACACTTTAAAAAACAAAAACAAATATTAGCTCATTTCATCCTCGCAACCCTGAAAGGCATGTGGTATTATTATCTGCATTATACAGTTGATATAGAGTGCCAGGCCTGGAGTCATGAAGACCTGAGTTCGAATCTGGCCTCAGATACTTATTAGATGTGTGACCCTGAGTAATCCACTCCATCCTATATGCCTCAGTTTCCTCATTTGTAAAATGAGCTAGAGAAGGAAATGGCAAACACTCCAGTATCTTTGCCAAGAAAACCCCAAATAGGGACACGGAGAGTCAGAAATTACTAAAATGACTGAACAACAACAAACATAAAAGTTTAATGTATGTTCTTTTTCTTTGATTTCATGTCATATCTGCCCTACTAGATTTTAAGTTTCTTGATGGCAGGGACCACACCTTATTTACTTTTTCATCTTTGCCAAAATAGCACATTATTCTAGTCATTAATAAATGTTTGTTGAATGAATGGATATTTTTTTCTTTATTCAGAGATTTATTTGGCTATGGGAACAGAATATTATTAGAAAACATATTAATAAGCAGTATTTCAAGAGTAGCCTCTATGAAATGTAAGGATGTTTATTCTTTAGTTCCTTCTCTAAAGAAAAAAATGGTCGTTAGCAGGAGCAGAAGCTAAGACTATAAACTGTACTCTTTTTTCCTCACAACAAAGGAAAAATCATTTTTCAAGGATGTTATTCTAAGTGCCTTTCATGGTATTGAAATTAACTCCACCTTCAAATGTGAAATTCTGTTTAGGAATGTGTATGTACTGCTCTGGGTGCAGAAGCAGGCAGATGTGATCTGACAATGATCAGTAAAAACAGATTTAAGTTGTATGTAGCACCTGCCGTACCAACAGCTCAATTTTATAAATATACTAGCAGTCACCCAGTGACAATCAACAGATGTGAATCGGAAAGGCACAGAGAAGAAAGTGTAGGTGTATTGATATATCTGTACATATCTATATCTGGGTTCTCGTGTTTATGATTCCCTGTTTATATAGAATGTTTAGTCTCTGTATTTGTCTCTGACTTGCCTTCTTTCTTTCTCTCCTTCCTTTTATGTATGGGTGTATACATACATACATATGTGTATCTATATCTAGATAATATATGTGTATATTTATAAAAATGTATATACATATATGCATGTATGTATGCATAATTAAAGGATAATTTTTGCTTTGTGTTACTATGACAAAGATTATTGGGTAACACTGAATCAAACCTATTACTTATTTTTACCCCTCAAAGTGTTTATAGCAACTAGAATATATGTATACATGATATAATATATACACGCACATATCTTTAAGTATTCTATGTGTTGCTAATATCTAGTTTTGAGCTCCAAGTAATGACTTTTGAAGGACAAAAATGAGGCCAGATTTAAAATTACATGTACATTATATATGTATACCTGTATATGCATATGCAAGCACACATATGTATATATACTTATACATGTATATATACACATATGTATCCATGTCACCCAGGCTTAGATCTCAGTAGTTACTCAACAATTCAAAATTTTTAACACTTGTACATATGGTTAAGTAAGTATGGATCTTACAACTATATACTTGCTGTAGCAGGGTTAGTCCAGCTTCGTTCAGAAAGGTTTCTTACAAAGTTGGCTACAGTGAAAAAATTCAGCACAACAGTTTTGAAACAATTTACCTGAATCAAAGTGGGGTTGAAATCTATTCTGGGAGGGCTTCTGGGTGGCAAAATGGAGAGAGCAACAACCCTGGAGTTCAAATCCGGCCTCAGACACTAGTTGTGTGACCCTGGGAAAATCACTTAATCCCAACTGAAGGAAGGAAGGAAGGAAGGAAGGAAGGAAGGAAGGAAGAAAAGAAAGAAAGAGAGAGAGAGAGACATAGAAAGAGAGAGAGTGAGAAAGAGAGAGAAAGAAAAAAGGAGAAAAAGGAAAGAGGAAATCTCTACTGGTAGAGGAAGGGGCTATACTAATTGAAATCACACATCCTAGAAGTAATAAGTTCTGAAATAGTATAAAGGGTGAAATAATATATGACAAAGGTGAATATCTACTTGAGGGAGGGGAAGGCAAACAACATATTAATTTAATATTGGCTGAAAAAAATCAAATCTGTTGCTTAAGGGAAATATAGGATACGTGTCCTGAAAACAAGTTACCTACTACTAGTTTGGAATATTCCAGGGCACAGTCTGCTTTTCTACTTCCTTTACAACTCTCCACAACGCCTGGCACAATACTCTGCACACAGTAGGGTGTAAAGCATACGGGACTGATTAAATGTACTTCCCACAGTAGTCTCAGAGTTGGATGGAATTTTGATGCTACCCCTGACATTTCTTCCCCATTAAAGTACCACAAAGAACTCAAAACCAAAACCACTAATACAGTAACAAGTAATTACATTTAGAATAGCTACTAGATGGTAAATATAAACAAATACAGCTACAGTTAAAGACACAAAAAGAGCTTTCTTTGAATAATGTTTTTTTTCCTCATTAAATGGTGAAAATGATCAAGAAGAGTCACATGAACAACAGAATATAGGTGTCTCTACTGAACTGGACTCATCAATGAACTCATCATTGCTTAAAAACCCACTTATTCCTTACCGTGTCTTTTGCCATAGATATTTAACACTATATGGAACTTCAGAGGTTTCATACCCTCCTCATTTCATGAAGGGAAGGGAGAAGAGAAAGGAATAGACATTTATATAGAGAGCCTACCCTGTATGTATCCGCCCCCCTTTTATTTTAACCTATATCATCTCATTTGGTCCTAATAACAACCTTGGGAAGGAGATGCTATTATTATTCTCATTTTACAGTTGGGGAAACTAAGGCAGAGAGAGGTTAAGTGACTTACTCAGCATCATGAAGTTAGTAAATGTTTGAGATGGTATTTGGACTCAGGTCTTTCTGACTCCAGATTTTCTGGTACTCTAACCACTGTTCTACCAGCTCAGGAAAGTGAAAGCCAACATATTAGAGTGATTTTGGTCCAGGTCATACAGTAGTTAACGTAAGCATTAGGCCACTGGACTCTTTGTTATGTGCTTTTTCTCTGGTCCCATGCTTCCTGGATATTGTCTATGCTGGGGTGGGGGATGGGAACGTTCCCTCTTCTGAACTCTGACGCATGGAATAAGTTCTTACCTCTCAAATGCATTTCTAACACCCACTTTTTTCATAGTTAATGGCAGACATCTTATCTCCTCTCCTAGATTTTGTAAGCCCCTTGGAGGGCAGGGATCTTATGCCCCTTAATGACCTCACATAAATAGATTAGTCTTCAATCAATATTTTTTAAAAAACAAATGAAAGGGGTAGACAGCAGCCACTTACCCTTCTATTCCAAACCACCTAAGCTACAGCTCCTAGGGAAAGACAGCTGTGCAGGAAGCATTCCACCCATATACCACACTGGAGCATCCTGCCTCTGCCCAGCATGCTCCAGCCTCACCCTTCATGAGTTTTGTCCTGCTTTGCTGAAGATATGAAATTAGTTGTGGCACATTTCGTTGACTCCCATTGTCTATGTTTTCAAAACAAACTTCTCATTCCAAATACTGTCTAAAGGTTAATCTATTTTCCTTCCACAGTGTTTGAAGTTAATACTTAGGAAAGGGACACAGACTTAAAATAGAGGAGATGTTGGAGGTCATTTGTTTCACTTCTTTATTGTATTGAAGAGGAAAATGAGGCCAGCTTAAGAGACTTGCCCAAAGTCATACAGGTGGCCTTGACAGAGGCAGAATTTGAACCCAGGTTTTTGACTTCAAAACTAGTGCTTTCTGACTTTCTTCCCCCTTTTAACGTTATCGCAAACAGCCCAACTTGGCATTGATAGGCCTATGTCCAGGGTAGGCCAGGTATCCCTAGGCAAATGTCAATGTCTCCAAAAAATTGGCATTCTGGTTCTCATTTTTAAAGTTTACGTTTTCAAGGAAAGTTTTAGTTGGTTTTTTTTCTTAAGTTAAGTTTTTGTTTTTCTAGTCTGACAGTGTGTTTTAAGTGCTTAATTATTATATGCCAAGTATAAAAACACTCATTTATGATTGTATATTCAGCAAATAATCACCTTAGAAAATTTTAAAAAGCGAAACTCCCTGAATATATGCCAGTAAAGAAGTGTGCTGTACATACATGGTGGTGTTTAGTTAGCAAAGCTTAGCAAAGTCATTTTAATCTTTGAAGCAGGCCTGAGAGATCATTTAATCCATTTCACAGATGGTTAAACTGAGGTCCAGAAAGTTTAGCTGAATAGCACAATAGGGGTTAGAATCTCCAACTACTACATCACCTAGCTGCCCATTGCCCAAGCTAAGAATTAAAACCTTAGAAGACGATGGCAGCAGACCATCTCTTCACAGAAGCAGAGATGGTGTCGTCCAGACCAATGATGCCACTGTGTCTTAGACACAGGAGCCTTATAGTTCTTGGCTAAGACTAGGCCTTTCTAGGTAAACAACTTTCTGTTCTCATCCATGCCCTCTTATTCCTCTTCTAGGATAGAATCTATATCTTTCATGCTCATAAAGGTGTTTGGCTTCAGGGTCCAAGTAAGGGCAAGGATAGGTAATAAATGAGGGGTGAGCTCTGTAGTACTTCCCTGTGAGTCTGGGGGCTGGAATGTAAAATGGCTTCCTGAAACTCTCATCCCCACTTTTGCCTTCTCTGGGACATAAACTAACTGCCCTAGCAGCTGTCATGCAGGCAGGTGTCCCTGGGCCAGCTGGGAACAGTATACTCACTATTACTTGCTGACCCAACCATTCTCAGAAGCATGTTACCAAAATCTAAGTAAGCAGATTTATTCACTAAAAGCCAAGAGACTTAACTCTGGATGGTACTTCAAGGCATAAAATGTATAATTTGATTCATGATAGAAAACCACATAGACTTAAGAATTCTTAGTGTAATCCCCTAATGTTTGTACCAAAGCTTGGGAGATGCTTAGTAGAGCTTAACATAAGTATTACAAGTTATGTGTATCTTAATTTTTAAACACAACAACAAAAAGGAGATCACTATACTTTTTTTTTAACCCCACAAAATCAAAAGAAAAGGAGCAAGTGGGAGTAGGGTGAATCATCATGCAGAAACCCAGAGTATTTACAATCTATGTGTGGTGTGGAAAAGGCCTGCTGGTCACACATCTGTCTCTCCGACCATATTTAGAGTAACTTCCTTTAATATCATTAGCAAATGTGAAATACAGAAGGCAATATATTTACCTGTGTTCTCCTTATAATGCTCCGTTCTAAAATCATAGAATCAAAGATTTATTTTAAAAGTGAAGAGAAATCAGCCACTATTCTAGGCTTGATCCTCATTAACCAATTAGACAGGCTATATAAGTGATTAGGCTGTGACGTTGGGAAATTTCAACTATAATTTCATGCTTGATCTTTGACATGTACAAAGAGAGTTGAACTCTTTGAATATGGCCAGGATGCTGCCCCTCTGGGCATGGCCAAACCCACACCGCATAACTTAGGAGTAAGACAAAGGTTTAGTCTGAAGCAGCTGACCAGGTCTGGTATGTGGGCTTCCTTCCGGCTCTTCTCCAAAGCTCACAGAGCCACAGAGCTGCCTCCTAGCTTGGCTCGTGTGTGGTGTGTGTGTGTGTGTGTGTGTGTACCCGAGTGTGTGTGTGTGTGTGTACCCGAGTGTGTGTTGTGGGAAGGCGGGACTTTGGAGCCCCCAAATTGCCTTGTGTGGCAGTGAGAAATGACTAGAAGGGGATGCCAGAATATCCTCTTCCTCTGCTGGACAAATCTGACCTGGGCTTCAGAATCTCCTACACTAAAAATAACTTGGAGAACTGCTACTCAAGCAAACCAGCCTGGCCGGAAGGCACGGGAGCAGCCTGGAGGCAGTGGCAGTTAGAGGCCCCTCGTTGAATGGAATATATAATCCATTTAACAGCTGCTGCATCTCATTAAGAACACTGGCATGAAAGATACTTGACAAGTACAAAAAAGAAAAAAAAAAAGACAGCAGTCTATTTACAGATGCAGCCGAAGTCCTCTCTTGTTTTATAGCTTTCAAGGAAAAGAAAGCATGTCTGCATGATAACTTTATCCTATAATTCTACACATTTAAAAAAAAGTGTAGTTCGCCATATGCTTAAGCAGATCTTTTCACACAGAATTTTTCAAAACAACCATGAAAACCCTGCACAGTTTTGCCAGAGTCATTCAGGTTTGACGTCTGAAATAGAATGTCTAGTTGAGAGACTGGATCCAAAGTCTTCCCAAAGTTACTGGAATCAAGTACAGTGTCAGTCATTCTGTGGCTCTCAATGTGCTAACTAAACTGAATTACTGGATCACAGGACTTTGAGGAAAACAGCAGAAAGTTAAGCCTACTCATGTTAAATGCTTAGTGTAATTTCCATGAAAATAATAAACAGGAAAGTTGGAGGAAACTGTGTCTGTAAGGAAACTGCATATAATACTCGAGATCCATAATTTTACAAAATGATAATAATAATATCTGACTCAAATATCTGGAGAGCTTTCCTGCTCACCTTGCCCAGTTCTTCTCATTTACAAAATTATCTTTTTAATGCATAAGTCAGACCATGTCACTCCTATGTTCAAGAATCTTTGATGGCTCCCTACTGCCTACAAGATAAAATGCCAACTTATTTGCTTGGCATTTTAAGGACTTATGCTACCTCAGTGCAATTACCTTTCTGTTCCTATTTGACATGACTTCCCTTCATATACTCTTCATTCTCACCAAATTGGACAGTTAAAGAGTTTCCCATAGGAAAAGATAGGCTATCTCTAACCTTCATCTATTCACCCAGCCTGTATGCCATGTATTCCTTTCTCTTTTTTCTCTGTTAAAAGCCTCTACTGTGTTTTAGATAGATCTTCTGTGCTGGACTTATGGAAAGACATAGACAAGAATCACATTGAACAAGAGGGCTTATGCCATGAATCTGGATCAGATCGCAGTATCAAAGAATATACAAACAAGATTCAGCCTGTATCCAACTTGTAAATGGGTTGTCCTAAATATCTGTTTGTGACTAAATAAATTTGGAACTTGGAATTCATTTTTTCATAGTTTTCCTCTTTTATTCCACTTTTAAATTCTTAAGAAAAAACAACAACAAACAACCCACCAAACTCGTGTGTCTGCCCCCACCCCTTCCACAAAGGGTCTATAGCTGTAGCATGAGCTCCAGTGGTGTAAGACCTGCCATTTGGATGTCTTTAAATTGAATGATTGCACCAACCAGCTGTGTAATTATGGGCAAATCTTCTAACTTCTCTGGCCCTCCATTTCATCATCTGTAAGATAAAGTAGCTAGACCTCTAAGGCCCCTTCTAGCTCTGAAATTCTCATCTGGTTTGGGAAGATTTTTTTTTTCTCTCCAAACAGAGACTATTAGAAATGCAATCTTTTTTGGGTGTTAGGGATGGGGGAAACTCAAATTTTGGAACTAGATGGCTAGGGAAAGTTCAAAATTTATGCTTGGCAGGGGTATGTTTATAACTAAAGTTCTTCAACACTAGGGTAACCAGACACTTTTTATGTTAAAATAGTTATTGTGTATATATGTTTGTATAGTTAAAACTCATTGACATATATTTGAGGAAAATAAAATTATAGCCACTGGGAGAAAAGAAGGAAATCTGCAAAGCAAAATTTTAGCCATCACAAAACTGTTGTCATAAATAATTTAAACAGTCCTCTAGTAAACTTTAAGCATTCTAGGAGCAACCATTTAGATACACAATTGACGTGCTAAAGATTTATAATCTTTTAAAATTACTTTTAGTAAAACAATTCCCAAAGATTCAGGTAAAACTTTGTTAACTTAGTTCGAGTTATAATATGCATTCATTCATTTAACGGACATTTTAAAAGCAACTCTATTTGCATAAAACTGTGTTAAGCACCAGACAGCGCTAAAAAAAAAGAAAACAAACCAAACAAACAAACAATAAAAAACAAATAAGATAATCTCTGCCTTCAAGGAGTGTCTGATTTCGTCAGTGTTGGGCTAGGATGATGATATACAGGGAGCACAAATAAGAATAACATAAATTAGAATTTTCTAGGGCACAGAATAAGTGAATAAGACCACATTTCTTTTGTTATGCTGAAATTCATACCATTAAAAGCATACTAGTCTCCCCCTCCAGTCAGTCTGAAGGAGGTTTTTACTCATTGTCCCCACATTCTTTCCAAAGTAGCCATATACAGGCCTTTCCATTTGGAATGTCTGGTTACTCTACTGATAGAGTAGAGTAACGCCTTTCCAAATGCCTTTCTCTCAGTGGCCCCCGCATCCATTCTATTTATGGGAGGCATCATGACTTCGGGCCAAGTTTTTCAAAATGGAATTCTCTGCTTCTTATATGGGGGCCCTCTGGGTTTTCAGAGGCTCATCAATGCCTTTACCTTATGTTAGAAGCCTGACACCAGTAACAGAGCATGGAGAGAAAGAAAATACTTTAAAACAGGAAAGTTAGTTTTCAAAATTGACTAGATTCCAAAAGCCTCTTTGGTTGGAGGGGCAGGGGAAGAGACCATTGATATATTACACAAAGCCCTCTACACATGGACAGCTGAGTTGTCTCTGCTACTGACTTGGTGTGTGGCTTTAATTAATTCCTTCAGCATCCGAGACATGGGAGGCTCTCTCTCCCCTCCTTCACGGGGATATTGTGGAGATAAATTCCATGGCACACCGTGACCTCTTAGGGCAGGATACAAATTGTAAACACAAGGAAGCTTTATTAACTATAAAATGATGACAGGATCTGACAACCACAGAGAGGGTGTGGCAAAGCAGATTATTTTCTGAGTGAATAAATTCATTCCTGGGAAAAGAGGGATTTATCCCTATAGGTTAAAGAAAGATCACATGGATAGGAGATGGTCAAGGATGAATGCTGAGCCTAAAAGATATATTCAGGGTATATGAACTTTGATTAAGATGGTATGTATTCTCCATTTGAAGCCAAAACTGTAACAGGGGGAAGGGGGAAATGAACAGGGAAGGAAGAAAAAAAAAAATCAAGAAAAAGTGACTCATAATTCTGTCCCTCTTCTATTTTACTGTTAACATAAAAAGTGATAAATTTAACATATATATTTCATATACAAGATTCCACAGAAGCTTCAGAGGCAGCACAATAACATTGGAAACATCCCTTATTGGTTTTGGACTCTGAAGACCTGGGTTCAGACCCTATTTCTGTCATTTACTAAATGTATGGCATTGGCTGGGGAGGGGGGAAAGGGAAAGGAGGAATATCTTTCTGGAAACCTCAGTTTGCTCATCTGTAAAATGAAGAAGTTGGGGTAGGGGGATTAAGTTCACTAACTGGCTTCTAAGTTCTTTATCAACCCTCAAAGAGTGGTACTATCTGTATTTTTGAAAATCTGTAATAATTGTCTTCTTAAAAATCAATCAGCAGACACTAAGTGCTGAGTGGTAGAGATAAAGATACAAAATTGAGATTGTCCCTGCCCTCAAGGAACTTTATGTTTTGTTTTGTTTTGTTTTTCTGGAGGTAGTTTCATTGCCTCCAAGGCAACTCTCCAAGAATATAAATTGCATAAATAATTGTAGATGTGTTTTGGAGGAAGGTGTTCCTCACTAGAAATTTTATCTATACTGATGAAATCCTAGGTCCAGTCCAAAAAAGGAGTCCACAAGAACAGCTTTTTGAACAGCTATTTATTTATTTTGACAAGTTTTTATTAAGCACCAGGAACTTAGAAATATTACCTCATTTTATTCTGATAACAACCCTGGGCAGTAGATATTATAATTATTTCCATTTTACTGTTGAGAAAACTTAGGTAGACAAGGGGTTAAGTGGCTTGCCCGGGGTTAAGTGGCTTGCCCAGGCTTATACAGCTTAGAAGTGTCTCATGCAGGATCTGAACTCAGGTCTTTCTGCCCCCAGGACCATGGCTCTCTCCACTGGGTCATCTAGCTGCCTTCATTTATTTACCTTAATAACTTACATGTCCATGGTATTTCCCTTTTCATATTGCTTTTATATCCATCATCTCATTTAATTTTCATCACAACCCTACCTCTAGGCAGAGCAGGCATCATCAGCTCCTTTACAGAAAACTGCATCAGAGAAGCAAAAAGAATTAAATATTTGTTTGCACATTATCTCCCCATTAGGTTATAAGCTGAAGGCAGAGACCACCTTTTGTCTCTTTTTGTATTTCTAGCACTTAGCACAGTGCCTAGCACATAGTAGGTGCTTAATATTTATTGAATTGAATTGAAAGACTTCTTGAGGTTACTCAGCAAACTAATGATAAAGAAAATGAGGAGGATAAGTTACTACACAATGTATCTCTAAGGTTCCTCATGGATCTAAAGTTTTAGGCCTCTCAGCTGGGGCTTGGTTTCCTGACTTCTAGTCCCAAGCCCTTTCCACTAGATTATGCTGCCAACAACTCTTGTATGGTGGCACCCCAGGGGCCCCAGTGGATTTAATGAACTGCTCAGAATAGAGGAAACTGCCTCTTTTCCTATGCTATTCTCCAAGTTAAAACTTACAAATTTCCATTTTTTGCAACATTAATCTTCCCTGAAAATCAAATTTCTAAGTGAGTAGGTTCCAAATTTACTATTTCATAAAAGCCCCATTGGTTTTCTTTTCTTATCACTGGATAATTTTTACAATATCCCAAGTTACCAGAACACATTCTCTTCTCTGGACCTCACTTTCCTCATGCATAAAATGAAGGGGTTTAGTATCATACATTGAAAGTCAAAGGAATTGAATAGTCCTGAAACCACTAGGAGAAAAGGGACTTCCTCAGGTTCAGACAATTGCTAAGTCAAGGAGTCAAGATTCAGACCTAATCCCTCTGGCACCAAACCCAGAAATCCTACTACTGGTACCATATGATTTCTAGGCCCCTTCTAGTTTGAATACTTCTTGATGCTATCTTAGCTAAAAGCCATGTATGATGATCATGGTACTCTTATTTCAAGTATCTACCAAGTGTGTCCTATATGTAAGACTTCAGGCAAGATACAGTACAAAGAAGCACTCAACATTATCCCTGCCTTTCAGGAATTTATAATTTAGCTAAGGAGAAAAAGCATATGCACTGATATAAAAGATAGCTAATAATATATGGCAATATATATGTATCAAGTACCAAATGAATATTAAAAACAGTAACTAAAACAGATTTGAGGGCAGAACACCTAGGTTCAAATACTGACTTTACCACTTAGCAGCTATATAGCTTTGGAAAAGTCATTTGACACCTCTGGGTATCCTCATCTAAGTATGAGGGGGCTGGATTAGATGACCTCTCAGTCCCTTCCAGTTCCAAATATATATGTCCTTATGATATATGTGGCCAGGAAGCTAGGTGGCACAGTGGATAAAGTGGTGGACCTGGAGTCAGGAAGATCTGAGTTCAAATCCAGCCTCAAACATCTACTAGTTGTGTGGCTCTGGGCAAGTCACTCACCCTTGTCTACCTCAGTTTCCTCATCTATAAAAATGAGCTGGAGAAGGAAATGGCAAACTTCTCCAATATATTTGCCAAGAAAACCCCAAAAGGGGCCATGAAGAGTCAGAAACAACTGAAATCAACTAAACAACAATGATCTATATTACTTTATGACCTAAAGTCAAGAGCACCTATTGCCAATAGGAAGATAGTGGGAAGAGAGTTTATCCTTCAGGATGGGCAGTATTCAAGTCAATGGAAAGGGGATAAGAATGGGTTAGAATGATAGAATGGCTTGTATAAGGGCCTTAACAGGAGTAGACAAAATGTGTCCTGAGAAGAAAGAATTCTTCAACTATTCCATATATGTGAGTAATTAAAGATCTCAGAATTTTCTGCTTATAACTACCAAGATTTCTTATTTCTTATATTAGGACGCTTCCTCACTATTTTCTCAAGACTCATATAATAAACATAATTATCTGCTTGGGGTATCTCTTTTCCTAGAATATTTATTAAAAATACCCCTTTATGGCCTGTTATTTCAGCTAATATTTTTTACCTCACTAAATTGGCTGGAAATTTGGCCCAGTGCTTAACTGAAAATACCTCATCTATAAAATATGAAAATTGGATTAGTTGAAGTCTAAGTCTAAGTCTAAAATCCTATGTAACTGAGCTTCTACTCAAACCTGTGTTGTTTTACATTCTGCTATTTGGCTCAGTGGATAGTGCGACAGGTCTGAAGTTAGGAAAACTAATCTTCCTGAGTTTAAATCCAGCCTCAGACACTTATGAGCTGTGTGACCCTGGGCAAGTCACTTAATTCTGTTTGTCTCAGTTTCCTCCTCTGTAAAATGAGCTGAAGAAGGACATGGCAAACCACTCCAGTGTCTTTTCTAAGAAAATCCTAAATGAGGTCACAAAGAGTCAGACATGACTGAAATGCCTGAACAACAAGTACTCCTGAATTCCATGAAGACACCTTATATCTGCATAAGGGATTTACTAAGTTTAGAGAAACTCGTTAGGAGAGGCACACACAGAAAGTGAAATCAGTTCCTCAACATGTCCCTGATTTCCAGTTGGCCTTTTCTAAAGACTGTGGAGAGAGGACTCCCCTGGGGGTGAGATCAGGCCCTTTCTCCGTTTGAGCTGAGATTTTATCTTTCTCCCAGCTAAAAAGCGAATTCACTCATGCATTCTCTGGTATATTCTAATCTGTATAATTCCTCCAATTTCTGTCTTCTGTTTTGCCTGAATAAATGGGTTTAATCTCAATTTGCTTTCTTTGAAATAGTCTTTTATATAAGCGGTCTTTGGTAGAAAGGAACTAAGCTTGTCACTATAAACTAAGGGCAACCTTAAGTGCTCAGGAAAACAGCCATAAACATGAATTCATCATCTTATAGATTCCCAATATTTGACAGGGTCAGAGAGATATAATTCTAGCTTGACAGCCCCTCTCCAAGTCTAAAGAAAAGAGAGCTTCATTCTTGGGAGCCCTCATAAGTCCTGTCAGTTAAGGATTGTAGATGTAGTCTTTAACTTTCTTCCCCTCCACAGGGGCAGGCACAGTCCTCAGATCATATCTATTTATGCCACCTGAAAGCCAAGTTTATATTCAAAATAACCATGTCAGCACTTATGTTACACCTCAATAGAACTCCCAGGCTATACTATATTTGTTGAATAGTATAAGCTATGCTAATAAAAGTGATTAGGGTGATAGACAGAGATGATATGGCCGACCTCCCTCATCTTACGGAGGAAATTGAAGCCCAAAGAAGAAGTGAAGAGATTTTCCCATGGCCTCCCTCTGTCAGTCTAGGGTTCTTTCTATAGCAAACTGATAAACTTATTTTGTGGAAAAACTAATGTTAAGTGATTCTCTTCTTTATTCATGCAAATCTTAGTCACATTAGCCATGTGGTCATGCCTTTAAAAATTATCCACCTCTTAATAATATTCAAACACCATATCCATGCCCTGACATCTCTGTAATTCTGGCATTACAGTACCAGCTGTTAATTCTCCCATTCTTAAAGCACAGAAGACAATCACTAGAATAAAGAAGAACCCATTTTTCATAGAAGATTAGCGTTAATTACACTTGCCAAGAAAATTACAACCAATCCATATGGTAAGCAAAATAAGATGGTACAAGTATTTAAGTTTCTTGCTAACACTTTTGAATTCTGAGATCACAAGTTTGGATCATGGAAACCGCTGCTATTGTGATCTGGCAGTACAGAAAAGCCATGATGATAGAACAAAGATAATGTATTCCTTTTAAACAGTGCATTTTTATTTGTGAGCATTTTTCCCTTGCTATATATATTTCCTTTTATAATCAGTTTTACTTGTCCAAAGTCTGGCAATCCTCTAGAAATGACAAAATTCTCATTTCAAAGAATTGCCAAGATAACCTAAGCCTTTCTAGGCCCTATTAAATGGGGGTACTTAGAGGGGACACAGTTATTTATTTCTCTTAGCCTTTAACTCCAGTTGCATTAAACCAGGTACTGAAATAGATCTATTTTAAAAAAAATATTTCTACCCTGATTGAAAAAAAAAATCTCCTTCCCCTTCCCACCACCCCAATATGGAAATATACATTCAGGCTGGAGGTCAGCCTCCCCTACTATACTTCTCACAAGGGAAGGGGGGTAATTAGTACTGCTTTGATGAACTCTGGGACCAAGACTATTTGCCCTAACCTTTAAATGTTTCAGCTCATCCATCCTAATAATGTTCACCACTCCCTCAACTATTTATAGCCCCTTCCCATGGCCTTTTTATCCCACCTCTACTCCCCACCCCTCACCCCTGCCCATCTACTATGGTTTTACATTTAGTTATCTCAGTTTAGGAGGCAAGGTGTTCATTCTTTCTAAGTTTGTATTAACAGTAACTAGGCAAAAATTCAGAGAATGAGAATTATCTATTATATGCATTTAATTGGAATCAATGACCTAATCAGACACTTTTGTGCAAATTACCTTACAGATTGAGAAATACTGCAAGCCCAGAAATAGAATTTAGCTTTTGTACAATAAAGCATACAAAGGTTAACTAATTTATACAGGGTCACAGTGAAAGCTCAATGGCAGAACGGGGAACAGAGTGTGGATTTCCTGTCTAGTGTTTGATCAGCAGAATATAGATATTAAAACAACAAAAACAAAAAACCCATAAATACTGGTTTAACCTGATTTACTGGCATAACAGAGAAGAGAAAATGAGGAAGAAACATGTGGGAGACAAAAAAAATGCATATATGGTACTGAAATTATTTTTAACAGAGCAAATGTGTCAAAACCATATATTCATATGTAGTAGAAAAGAGGATTTGTAGAAATTGTGTTCAGATCCCAAGTCAACTTATTAACTTGTTTTTACCTCCTTGGGCCTCTATCTCAATCTGTAAAATGGGGATTTTGAATTAGATGACCTCAGAGCTCCCTTACATGTCTAAATCTCCAAAATGGGTAATCCACAATTTGGTGATAATTAACCACAAGCTACTTTCTAACACCAAAATACAACTAAGCATGAAACTAAACATTAACTCAAATTTAACTAATATTTTGAATTTGAGGATTTAAAAAATTTAATATTTAATTTTTCCCAATTATATGTAAAAAATGATTTTAACATCATTTTTGAGAATTTTTTAGTGCTGGACCAAGTTCAGCCCCAGTACAAAAGCAGAATATTCTGAATCAGTGCAATGGTATTATTTGTGTTAGTGTCTTTTACCTTCCAAACACTTTTTTTTTAAACTAGATGAATTCAGCTGGTGGGACTTTTCCTCTATTGTAGCATAGAAGTATTAATTTAAGTATCAATGACGTACATATTCCTAGCTTTAACTATCATATTCCCTCATTTAAAAAGGCTATGTAAGTTCTGGGGCTGAGATTTAGTCACATGCCTATTTTTAAGCAAATATATACAAAACAAACATTCTGAGTAATAAATCTGGTGATGGCTATGAATACAAAAAGAAACCATGATAATACCTCATTTTTTACACCTTTCAGAGTGTTTTTACACAGTTTATTTCATATCCTAAAACAGGATAACATCTTAATCAATCAACAAGCATTTATAAATGCTACCTGCTACATGCCAGGCACTGTGCTAGGTATTAAGAATACATAGGAAAAAAAATGAAGCTGTCTTACCCTCAAGGAGCTTACATTCTAATGGAGGAAATATCCATGTGCATATATAGGTGTATATATAATAAACATAAACACAAAGTTGTTTGGGGAGGGAAGGATGAAGAAGATAAAAAATTTAAAATTAAAAAGATAAGAAAGCCTAAGAGAAATGGGTAATAAACTGAGATCTGGGGTATATTCCAAGTAGTTGACAAACAAGAGAGCATTTACATCTATTTCTCTAATCAGACAGTGCACTGAAGTTGATAGGGATGATAATTTTCCATTTAGGGTCCAACCTAAATGGATCTCCAATCTACTTTATTTTAATTTTCATTAAAATATTGTCCTCTCACAATGTAGTGCACCATTAAGCTTACAGTAATTAGATATACAAATTAGTAAAGGCAGATTTAAGTATCTTGCGGTAACCTTAATTTGCCCGCATCACTCACACCAAATAAATAAAATCCATACATTAGGGAGAAATGCTTGTCCATGCACAACAATTGAAAGAAAAATCCCATTAAGGGCAAGAATGTAATTTAACATATTTAATTTCCGTAGTATTCATTCAAATAATAAGTGCATTTGAAGAATTAGCATTCCTACTTTCTGTATACTTTATTTTCTGAGTTTCTGTTGCTAGAAACTACAAAAAAATGAAAGAAAAGATTAATGTGAACCCAACATCTCCAATATCTGAAATGGATAATTCCATATCTGCATAATTTCAAGCACAGATAACTACACCTAATATAGTCACTTTGTATAGGACACTCCATTATTTTAAAATAGTATTTCAGGTAAAAACTCAGCATGTTCAAGAAAATCAACTTCATTATTTAAGGATTACTCTTCACTAAGAACCAAGAACCAGCCTTAAAGTTTCTTCAAATTGCATGCAAAGCAGTAGAAATTAAGTATTAACTGGGGAACTTGTCCCTTGGAAAGTTGAAATGGGCAGTTACCTTTCAGCCAAGACACAGAATGGAAAGTTTTAGCTAAGAACGGGGAATTCTGATAGAAATCAGCATGTCCGCTTGGCAGCCTTCACGACTGCAAACATCCTTCTCTCTACTGTATTACTTGTGCTGAACTTCAAGCAGCAGAGGGAGATATGGCAGATGTGCAACAGTTGTACAGTATCATTCCAAAATGGAGCCTTGGTTCAAAACATTTTTAAAGACAGGAAAGAAATGTCAATGAAATGAATCACCATCACCATGTTTAGAGCCAGTTACGTCATCCCTTCCCACTCAGAAACCTTCCTTTCAGGGGCAAACATACCGACTTTGAAAAAGCCAATGAAAAGAAATCTAAATGTGTCATCATTATTTTAATCACTCAGTTTCTGCTATTGTGTTTTAAAACATTACAAATTTCATGGGGAGAGCTGTATGTATTTAGCTTCACAAGCAAATTTTGACACTGCTTTGTAGTCAGCCTGTTGATAAAGGAGAGTTTTCTCCCTTAACAGAAATAAGTCATATTTATGAGCACTATATGCAATATTTTGCTAGACCTAAATTATTATGATATTAAAGACATACTATCAAGGAGCAGAACCCTAGGGAAGCAATTAGCAATTCAGCATTTTAGTTTATGTGGGATGTTAATCCCCCTTACTGAAGTTGATGTTAATTTTGACTGTGTAGCTCTATGAATGCTTAAGTGTGAAACTTTTAATGTTGTGAAACTGAATACCAAATGCCACAGTAACAGAGCGAGTTTGCCTTCCAGAGTTGAACACAAGTGGAAACGTGGCAACATATTGGTCTAAAGAAGACATCTCACATTATTTTCTAAGGTAGTGAACCAGCAATGGCCATGACAAAGAATGGTCATCATTCTTGAATTTTAAGAACATTTATCTTAACCATGGATGAGGGAAGTGTACGTGTTTGATTTAAGTGAAATAGTTTAAAACTTTCAAAACTATTGGTCTAATGGCAATTACAAACATGATAGCAAATTAGAATAAGAATAGGAAAAATGAAGTAGACAGGAGAGAAGCAACGAAATGAGGGAGTGTAAGGAAAATAATTGGGAGTGTATGAAGGGAGCGGGAAAGCTGAGGAAAGGAAAAACATTTCTCTGAAATTACAGCTGTTCACTTGGGAAATCTCATCTGGCGTCCTGGGATACAGATGAATTATTCTTCTCTATAGAATGGCTTTAATTTTACAAGTTGAAAGAAGTACCAACCTTTCTTAATACCCTATGAAGACTGACAAGGGGAAAATTACCTAACATGCCTTAGAAGCAGTATGGCTTTACCTGCTGCACCCTTTTCTGTGTGTATAACTCTAAGAATGCATAACTGAATTTTTTAATTGGCCACTCTACATACGAGGGGAAATGTAAATTTTTTTTTTTAACCTATTTCTGTCCGTCAAAGCTGTTAGAAATTCTAATGGTAAATTAGTCAACATATAAAAAAATATATTCAATATTAATTTTCTGTCACAGCTTATCAATGAGATAAATGAGTTAGGGAGGTCAAAATAATTGTATTGCAAAATTTTATCAATAAAGTACAGGTTTAAAAAGCTAAGAAACTTAAATAACATGACATTCCCTAACTTCTAACTTGCTCTTACCTGACTTATTCCTATACTCCCCAATGAGCCAAGCCATTTATGTTTCATATTATTTAGAATTCTGTCCCTCATCTATCTGTAACATTTACTATTTATTCTGGGCAACTAGGTGGCACAGTGGATAGAATGCCGGGCCTGGAGTCAGGAAGATTGATTTTCTTGGGTTCATATCTGGCCTCAGACACTTACTGGCTATGTTACCCTGGATAAGTCACCTAACCCTGTTTGCCTCAGTTTCCTCAATTATAAAATGAGCTGAAGAAGGAAATGGCAAACCAGTCCAGTATCTTTGTCAAGAAAATCCCAAATGAGGTTGCCAATAGTTGGACATGACTGAAAAGACTAAATGACAAAAAACAAAACAAAACAAAACAACCCCACTATTCTAAAGTGCAGATTAATTTTATCACAGGATCATAGCATCACAAATTTAAAGCTAAAAAAGACTTTAGATATAATCTAATCCACTGAAGAGAAAAGCCATTTTAGATAAAAAGCCCTACAAATGGTAATGCCTGTGGAAAGTAATGCTTCTCTCCAGTGCCATCTTGTAAGGAATGTGAACACAATCAGTCAATCTATTCATCTTCCTTGTTTTGTGGTGCTGTTAAGTATGAATCAGTACCCCTGGTATAATCTCCACCAGTGGAATAAACTGAGTGCTTGGTAAATTCCTGTAGTACAGAGTTTGATTTTGATCAGCTAAAGCCACTCCTTTCATAGATTGGCAAACAGACCTAGAGAGGTTAAGTTAAATATTTTGCTGAAAGTCACATAGGAAGTAAAGGACAGAGATGGCATTTGAACTCAGATCCTCAGACTCTAAATCCAGTGTAGAATAGCTGTTTTCTCCAATCAATCAACCAATAAGCATTCATTAAAGCATCAGACAGTGTGCTTAGTGCTGGGGATATAAAGACAAAAATGAAATGCCCTCATGATGCTTACATTCTATCAGAGGCAATTATATTTCTATTTTATTCCTACAGTCTGTATTTTATGCAAACATATTATATAAAAATTTAGAATCATACTAATGACAAATTATGGGGATGAGTACTTTTCAAAGATTCAAATTGGTATTCATTTAAATTGCAAGTAATCTTTAATTTAGAATAGCAACTAATCTTTTGGGTAAACCACAGGACATCTGCAGAGTAGAGTGGGTGTAATTCCACTGTCAATATATCAAGGATCCTTCTAACATCACAGATCACAGCTCAGCTATGACTTAATAAGTTAAGTTGTGGAGAGTTACTTCTTGAGTTCAGTGTTATGTAGAGATTTAAACTCTAAGGACTTCCTTTCTTAAATTCAAACACCCTATGGAGTATCCTATATGACTCTGCAGTACTACTGAATCCAATAAGAATGTTCTGATCACTTTTACAAAGGCCTAAACCAAATCTCAAGCAGATTCAAATAAGAACAAATGAAAACAAAAAATAACCAGAATCAAATTGGATCAGTATTATGTAGGGGAAAGAAGCACTGGGCTAGGATTCAGAAGAAATCCTAGCTCACAACCTTGGGCAAGAAACTAAGACACCCTGAGCTTCATCTTCCTCATCTGTAAAGTGAAAATAAATGATGGACTAGATGATCCAGTCTAAGGTTTTGCATTCTGTGCAATTCTATGAATCTAAAACATCAGCCTGAAAACTAATGGATTAACATCAGCCTTCCCACTCCTCCTTTTCCCAGTCTTTTAAATATTAACCCAAGAACCTACAAAGTCATTTCATTCCTGCAGTTCTTTCCTCCTCTCCCTCACCTCCTCTTTCCAAATAATACTGATTCTAGATACAGATCTTTGGTGATCCTGTTATTTCCAAATAGCAATACAAGTTCACTTTGCCATTATCACAGATCTACTGCTAGAAAGAATCTTAGAATGCTTTCATCCAGTCCTCTCACTTTATAGATAAGGGAACTGAGAAGTCCAATTAAAGTTAAGTGACTTGTCCAAGGTCACACAGGCAATAAGTAGCAGAGTTGGGATTTTAACCTATTTCCTCTAATTCCAAATCTAGCACTTCCTTTCCCTATTATGCCATACACAATCTTTTCTCACATTTGGATTCTGACTCTTGGATTTAGCAGAACAAAACAAGTGACTGCAGGTGTCTAGAAGTGGGCAAATACACATCTTTCTCTCTAGCACAAGAATATGGTACATTTTCTCAATTGTCTTATAAATACCCATCAAAAGTACTACAGTGTCTATAAACATGGAGCTTCACTGGGGAGGGGGGCAGGGTCAATGGGCAAGTAAAGTCCCCTAAAAAATATGTAGAAATATTTTTTAAAAATTCCACATTTTGTCCCTACTTTGTTGAATATGCAGCAAACAGAAACCGACAAGCTAATTGTCCTTAAAGTCTTGAAGTCTGAGGCAGTAGGCAGCTGCAAACATCCGACTGAAAGCCCCATCTGCTGCTTCACAGCTTCCAGTCGAGGATGTTTACAGCCGCTCACTGTCAACAGCAATATGCATTCTTTGGCTGTTTATTTAGTTAACCTGAAGCAGGGTCCCAAGCAGGTGTTTTGAAGATTTACACACATCAGTGTCCTGGCTGATGGAAAAAGGCTCATTCAGATGGTAAGAACTAGGTCTGTCTTGTAGAAACAGTTAGGAAAATAAGACCCCCTTGGAAGTTCAGTTAATCAATTACAGTATTTATCACGGAATTCAATGTGTTTTATCCATAGGGCAAGCGGAAAACAAACATTTCTTTCTCCTGATTTACTTGTAGCAAAAAGAAACCAAGGTGGCAAAAGCAGTAAGCTATAACATCATTAACATTAATCAGATAACGTCTTTAAGCAAGAAATTAACTACATTTCATTTTAATACTTAAGGCCCAAGTTTAACATTTACTATATGGAAGAAGTATATATATATATATATATAGCAAGAGTACTTAAAACCTGAAAGACCTACTTTACAAATCACAGAGGTGGGGGGAGACTTACATGTGTTCCTTGTTCATTTCCCTTTTGCTCTAATACACACACACACACACACACACACACACACACCTTCCCAATGCCCCTGTGAAAAGAACTACATAGTTGTCCGACTTTTAAAACTGCAAAAATCAGGGTTAAGAGGAGATGATGGAGGTAGGTATAATCAAGGAACCATTAGATCCTACTCCAGTTTTTCCTATCACTTTATATATCAACATTTCCCACTGGAAAAACACAGAACCCAGTGCTGCCACACCATGACGCACATTAAATCTAACCGGGGTGCCTTAGATTGCACTCCCAATCTCTTACAAAAATAAATGAGGAAAACCAAAGGTTAAGCAGTAGCAACAACTATTTTCCTGAAGTAATTCAAAACCAGTCCAAGTCCAGTAACAGATGAAGTTGATACTGAAAAGAGGGTGGGTCTTTCCTTGGGATTTGTTTTTAGATGAAATGGTCACGAGGCCCTTGCCATTTGCTGAAGAGGTTACTTAGCAGTCTGAGAAGGGAGGGAGAAAAAGCCACACTCAAACAGTGTTTACTAAGACTGATAGCTATGAAGAGCACCACAAATCACTCCTTAAAAAACGCTGGGTTATTTTACCTTCCTAAGGAAGGTTAAGAAAGTTAATCTTTCAGGCAGCAGGTGAAAACAAGCTCAATTATGCTGTGGCCTTTCCTTTTATTAACCATGGACTTTGAGCGATTAAAACCTCCTAGGGAACCACATTTTCTCAATGGGTCAAGTCACATAAGGGAACAAAGCAAACTTTATCAGTGCTGTGCAATTCTACATTCCAGAAATTCTTAGCACTTGGCATCCATCTACCACTCCAGCTTGGAGAGGAGTGAGTGCATCTCTGAGGCTGAACTATCCGTACAAACTTTATGAGTTTCTCACCGAGGTGCCCACTTCACTGAAGTGAGCCACAAACAAAGTAGGTACTTTTTAATTAAAAGCGATAAATAACACCTCCTCCCCAAGCTGTCCAGCCTGGACAGAGGATAGCTTGGAGAAAAAAATAAAAACAAAGTTTTTTACAGCAAAACAAAACTCAGTGGTGGCTATTTTCGTAAAGAAAATGTTTTTATTCCCTCAAAGTGGAAGGCCTCCTACTTGCCTTGGAATCTTATCACTTTTAAATTAAAAAAACAAAAACAGGAAAAAACAAACCTTAAAACAGAAAAAGAGACCAACTTGAGGAGAGGATGCAAGCCACTTTATGTTGCCTTTCGCTAACAAACAATTTGGTGATAAGAGAGAAGAAGGATTTCAGTGTCATTATACCTTGGCCCAATTTGGAACAGATTAGTCTTTCATCTGTAACTTTATTGATATAGCATCGAAGACTCTCTAAAAGGAAAATGAAAGACCACAAGATCTTAGTTGTCTGAATTCATTAGCTGAAGGACATTGTAATCCACAACAATACAGTATTTCACTGTCTTTATATACAGCTCTCTTTCAGCTTTTGTAAGACACAAGAGAGATCAGATCTGGGCGAAAGTCAAAGCAAGGTCATTCCAATAAGTTGCTGCATAATTTTGCTCACTCAATAAAAGCCTGTTTACTTAAAAAAAATTCTTACTATTAACTGTTTCAACTATTTGCTTCTTTTTCTAGTTACTTGGTTTGTTTATACAATATTTGGAGGAGCTAGCCCTTTAAAAATAATCCAGTTAAGAACGAAATAAAATGTGTTAAGAATCAAAAAATTATGTAACCAATTGAGAAATGATTGGCAAATTTACCTAGGTGCCAGGGGTCAAACCTGAATAAAATCCAATTGTGTCCTGTAAATCAAACCCAGATTTTTCTTAAACACTCTGACAAATACTCATGAGATGAAACAAGATACTCCTAGAAAACTGTATAGAAAACTACACATACTTTTCCAGTGTCTTGTATGTTCGTGAAATATTAGATGTAGTCTCCTTAAAATTTTCCAGTGTCATAATTTCTTGCACCATGGGCAAGTCTTAAAGATATTCTCTTGCTTTGTTACAAATCGGTTATTTTTAACAACATGTCTTTTTCTCTTTCACCCCAAAATGATGGTGGCAAACACAGGAGTGATTCTAGGTAAAGTACTGATGTTTGTCATTTGTCTGTCTTTTCTCCTTTTTGGGAGGGTCTTTTATTCCTACTATGCTACACCTAGTAGAGAACCAGAATCACAAGTCTTGCTTTTGACACTTATTGGCTGTGTGATCCTGGGCAAATAACTCGGCCTCTACATGCTATAGGCAACCATCTAAGACTCCAAGTTTACAAGAAGGAGCTTACTTGCATTAGTAAAGGGATTTCTCTCACTTGAGAATTCTTTCTACTAATGAAATCACAGGACCGGTCCCTATCCCTACAAGAACAAGATTAATAACAATTTAACATGTTTTCTTTCTGGAGGTATTTGCAGTGTAATATAGGTTAAAATGTCCAGCTATTTGAATGGGACTTTACTGGTGATATTTCTGGTATTAGTAAACAAATGGAAGAGAAAGAAGGAATGAAAGTTTACTCTGCCTATGGATAATGCTAGGTCTGAGAGGGAAATCAATACCCTATCTCCTACTTTCAGCTTCCCTAGTATCTGATCTTTCCCCCAGTCTCTAGAAATCTAAAGTCCAGAGTAATGGGGTTATCATGAGTCCTGTGGTTTCAGAAGTCAAGATGGCGGTGTTTCAAGATTGTGTAAAGATGTCGCCATTAGAGCCCCATTCCTACAGCTCTCCAAACTCAGTCTCTCTCAACCTTCTGAAAATAGAATACGTCTGGTGCAGCTGCATTGATGTAGTCAGGCCACTGTTTCCATACTCTAGGAGTCATATAATCCTTCAGAGACCAAGGCCAGATGGTTTTTCCTTCACTCTTCTAAAGACACAAAATGAGTGTAAGTAGACAAGGACCCTGCCTGGATTCCAGGAAGTCCACCCTGGGATCATCATCACCATCAGACTATATTGGGTAAGTCAATTCCCCAAACATTTATTGAGCAAGCACCTACAAGCAGAGAACTAGGCTAAAAGCTGTCAGGGCCTCTATGCTAAAAACAAAAAGCATTTAGTGCAAAAGAAAGCTTAGCCTTAATCCTTCCCTGCTTGGTTTCTGTAATTAACAGAAATATAGGGGTCAACATTTCTCCCTGCCCCACCCCCAAAAAAGGGAGGTTAGACTTGATGATGGAAACAGCAAGAAAGCAGCAAAGGTTTATTGAGATTGATTTCCAACAGATTGCACACCGAAACTACAGGAGGTAGAGACCATCTTTATGACTGACCATGAGATTTCTTTTAAAGAAAAAGCCCTTCCACTATAGAGAAATTGATACTTTGTACAGCTAGCCCACAGGGAAGCATTCCAGGTCAAACAGGCATTATTATGAAAAGTTGGGAGTTTAAAAAAAGAATTAGGTGTGGAGTTAAGCTACTTTTTCTGGAAATGAAGTTTACACCCTTGTGCTGATATCCTTAGCTGCAGTATGACTTCAGTGAAAGAAATAAAGTTTCAAGAATTTTTTACATGAAAATGTCAAACATCTCTACCTTTGTAATACTCTGGAATATAAACACATTGTCACCTTGCTAAAATGAAGGCATTAGGGTCTTGGTCAACAGGTAATAGGATAGCTAAAATAATTCTAAAATGAGGCTTATTAAGAGGTTCTAGACAAGACTGACAAATCCAATCTTAAACTGGAACATGACAGACCTGTACTATAGAAAGACCCACACATCATGTTTTAAAGACTGGGCCCATTTTTCATAATTGAACTTTGCTGTTTTGTTTTTGTGGTTCTGGATTAATAAGGGCCAAGACTTCTCTTCTTAACCTCTTCAATTACCCATCTAATTGGTTCCTCCAATGTCTAAACAGCAAGCACGAAGAGTGAGGATGTAGCACATGGGTAGTCAGAGTTTTGCTGCATGGTCTACTCTTCTTTAATGTCTTACACAGGAACCAGAAGTGTCTACATGGAAGGGTCACTTGTGGAGATTCCACTGTAGTCCAAATGACATTATAATGTAAATTAAGAAAACATCACAAATTGAGTAAGAATATTACAAACAAGAGTTTTACATAATGCAAACAACAAAGAGGACAAATGAGAGATATGCTTCATTTTAGGTACCAAATATTTTCCATGTGACCTCATATCTACCAGAGAGATCAAATATACAAAACTTTTCCCAAGTCCAACTCCTAGTTATTAATTTAGCCTTCTTATTTATAAATCATTACATTATGTGATATTTTTCCTACATTCAAACAGAGTAGAGTTCAAAGAAAAAAATAGCTTTTCCAGTATAGATGAAGGGATGACTTAAACACAGAATCAGAACTACAAAGGACCACAGAAGCCATTTAATCCAATCACCCATTCGGAGACCTTGAATGGTTAAGTGATTTGTTCAAAATCACCCAGATAATAAGTGTCTGAGGCAAGATTCAAAACCAAGTTCTTTGATTCCAAGTTCAGCAAACTTTCCTCCAAACCAGAGGAAAGCTGTCCTGAACAGTCTTTCCTTTCTTAAGAAATGGAAGAAACAAAAACAAAAAAAAAAATTGGGAAGTATAGTGGGCCAAAGGAAGGAAAAGGAAGTGATTGCAAGTCTTTTTCCATCCCCACAATGTTTGTGAAGAAAAGTATGACTATACCATGAATTTCTGAACAAGTAACTTCTCTTGAGAAGTAAAAAGGAAAATAGTTTTTCTCAGTACCAACAATTCTTTTCCAAATGCAAGGTGAACAAAAGTTCCTTTTTTAAAAAAAATAGCAACGTACAAAATGATTTTTATTAGAAATAGTGTACTGTGAGACTGATCTAATTGGTATCATGTCCATACTTGGAGAATAACAGAATAAGGCAGCACAGAATGGGAGGGATGCGTTTCCTAGACAGAAGGGAACTGATGGAGCAAAGTCTAGGAAACTCAGACCAAGATTAGTTTAGGAGCTTGAGCGATAACTGTTGATCAAGAAACCAGGCAGAGGATCTATCTGTTCACTGAGTGGCAAGGAGCCCAGGCAAAGAAACCAACAGTGAGAGGTCTGAGTAGAAGGCATGTGATACTAGCAATAACAAAGATGGAGCTTGATAGCGAGGGCCAAATGTCTCTTGAGGCGGCATCTACTTTCTAAGTCAGGATCTACTCAGGGCCCAAACTGGTCCCTGAGTACAGGAGATCCTGAGTCTACTAGTAGAGGCAAACAGATACATTTGACTGGAGTAGGGGCATGAGGAGGCACAAAGCCAGGTAGTTCCTGGAAATAACAAGCACTTAAATTTAAACCTTTTTCTCCAGATACTTGATCACTCTGGGTAATTTGAGGGCATCTACTAGCTCAAAAAGAATGGCTCTTCCATCGGTACAAACAATTTTACATCTGACTCTGTCCTTGTTGCCATAAGATCAGACAGAATGTTAGATTCAAAAGAGAATTAAGAAATAAATTAATACAACTTCATCATTATTCACATGAAGAAACTGGGGTATAGAGGTATTAAGTGAATTTCCCAAAGTCTCTGAGATATAGGTGAAATTTGTTGTTAGTTGCTAATGAAATTGTAGACTAGAGAAAAAGAAAGTCTCTAAGTTCAAGTGTAACCTCAAACCTGAAAAGATGCAACTATGTTTTTCTCTCTGGAGTTCCAAACTCTTTACAAGAATCTCAACCTCGTACAACTATGATTATAAATATATTCTTGAATCTTTCCAAAGTCATATGACTTTATCAGTGTATTCTCTCCACCAATGCAGACTCAAACTCTGCATTCCTTAGTTTTTTTTTTTTTTAATGAATTTTTGTAGCTTAAAAAAAATCAAGATAGGAAACCTGCTGCTGCTAAGTCTCACTAAGCATATTTAGACTGGCCCTTAGAAGACAAATACAAATTCTGCCACTGGGCCTGTACTTAAAGTCCCACTAGATTGGTGGAAATGACTAGAGCTTGCTTCCCCCAGCAGAGCTCTCAATGAGAAGTAGCAAGGCAGGGACATGATGGGCATTGTTGTAGGGCTTTAATGGAAGTTCGTGATAAATTTTTATTTTACACTATTTTAGAAGTCACCTGTTTCAGATTCCTTAAAATTCTTTATTCCTTAAATTCTTTATTTAAATTCTCTTAATTCCTTAAAATACATTTGGGTATATTCAGCAACTTTTCTGTAAGTATTTAAGTCAACTCTGAAATTGTTCATCTAGGACTGGAAAGATTGACAAGCATTTATCAAATGCTTACTAAGTGCCAAACATTTTGATGGTACTATAGAGAAAAAGGAAAAAGCAAAACAGCTTCCTGCCCTCAAGGAGCTTCATTTTAATGAATTTAATGAATAATGAAAATAAATTAATATTTAATATAGACATAAATAGGTATAGACAATATATATACAGAAGAGATATAAGGTAGCTTTATAAAGGAAGGCATTAATAGCTAGAAGGGCCAAGAAAGGCCTCTGGTTGAAGGTGGGATTTGATATGAGTTTAAAAAAAAATCCTTTTGACAAGTACTTTCTGTACTACTTTACAGTCAGATAAAAATTAATTGGTAAATCCAAAGTCATGGCCAGTTCCCACATTTACAAGGTGCCTTCCTGTCTTTCATTGATGAAGATGTAAAAGACTTTTATAGTCAGTTTCAGTTGCAGTACCATCTGGAGTTGTGTGTGTGTGTGTGTGTGTGTGTGTGTGTGTGTGTGTGTGTGTGTGTATGATGTGAGAAGTGGCCATGATTTCCTGACATCCATTCCAGTCCACTCCTGTCCATGTTGGATGGACTGACTCAAGTAACAAGAATACATCTAGAGATCCAATATGACCTTATGATTCATATTTCTTCTCTCTACACTAGATGAGAATGCTAATAATAAGAGACTTTATCCTCAAAAGAAAATCCTAGATATCTTTCCCCATTAAGATACTAGATAGGCCAACTTAATTTGGTCTACAGGTAAACCGATAAAAATCAACAGCTATGTACTTGGGAAGTAGAGATCTTCCTTCTAGGTTGAAAACATTTGGAAAAAACTAACATTAGCTGTGACCCTCTAAAGGAGTAATGATCTGTGATACTTCATTAGACTGTGAGCTCCTAGAAGGCAGGAATTATTTTTGTCTTCTTTGTATCCTCATCATACAAAACTGTGCCTGGCACATAGTGCTTTAATAAATACTTGCCTTACTGTGGTAGGGAGATCTATCCTGCCCCACCAGAAAGTCAGAGGGGTGAGGGGGAGGACATAGGAGACAGCAGACTGGGAGAGGGGTTATACAGTGGGATCACTGTTTTGAGGTGTTGGGTAGGGGAAAGATGGGGAGAAAATTTTTAACTCAAAATCTCATGGAAATGAATGACGTAAACAAGAAAATAAATAAATTAATTAAAATTAAAAAAAATAAATACTTGCCTTGATTTGACTTGACCCTAAAGCAAATATCAAGTGCACCTATGTGGTACAGGGGATAGAGCACTGGGCTTGGAATAAGGAGAACTCATCTTCATGTGTCTTAATCTGGCCTCAGATACTTATTAGCTGTGTGATCCTGGGCAAGTCATGTAACCCTATTTGCTTTAGTTTCCTTATCAGTAAAATAATCTAGAAAAGGAAATGACAAACCATTCCAGTATCCCTGCCACAAAAATCCCAAATGGGATCACTTAGAGTCAGACACAGCTGAAACAAATGAATAAATAGTAGCCAAAAGCAACTATCAAATAGCATGAGGTACCATACTCAACAAATAAAGACATAAAAGTCATGGAATCATGGGGTCACAGATCTAGACTTGGAAGGACTTTCAGAGGACATCTAGTTCAGCCTCCCTATTTTGTGAAAAGGAAGAATCCCAAACTCAGGGGAATTAAGTGGCTTACCCAAAGTCATGTGGGTAATAAGCATGTGAAGTAGGACCTGAACCCAGATCATCTGACTCTAAACTCAGTGTGCTTTCAACTATAATCTATGGCTTTCCTTTCACCCCTGATTAATCCCCACCCTTCATTTCCTTTATTTCTATCACCAGGACTTGTAAGACTCACTGAAGAAAGTAAACAAAGAGAAAATCAGTTGATTTTACCCACTACACATTTATAGCACCCATGTACTCAAGCATATGTTTGTTGAAATGTTACTGAGGTGTATAAGACTAGTCTGGGTGGAAATCATGTTTCAAGTTAGGGAACACTGGGAAATAAGGCTGGATAGGAGGGGTGATCTCAACTAAATAGGACACTGTTACAGATCAAGGCAAACTCCATTAAAAAAATCTGATCCTACTAACTAGCCATTTGCTTTTGCGAAAGGCCTTTATTTTCTCTAGGACTCAGACTTTTTAATCTGTAAAATGAGAAAGGATTTCAAAGGCTACTTTACACTCTGAAATTCTATGATTTTTATGATTCTTCTGCTTAAATCTAGGACAGGAGGAATTAAAAAAGAGGAAACAAAAAACAAATCAGAGCCAAATCACGGGCACAGTAGATGGTGGCCTACCTTCTTGCTAACTTGCTTAATTTTTACCTATGTGGATATATACACATATACATTTACATGTATATGTGTATATACACAGACACACACAGACACACAGACACAAACACACACACACACACACACACACACACACACACACACACACACACACACACACACACATATATAGAACCATGAATTACCCTGACTTCACTCACCATCATTTCCCACACCCACATGCTTTTAAAAATAGCAAGACTACAAAATAGTTTCAGTGTATATTTACAGACATGGTAGTTAGTAACCAACTCATGAAGCATTCTGGATAAAGGACTTAATGCTTTCCAAAATGTCTGGACTGAAAGAAGGAAAGGAAATGAAATACCTTATATCTTTGATATGTTAAGGCTAGCTAAGAAACAAAAAAAAATAGATCAAAGATACAGTCATTTTTAGGATCAGAAACAAGACTCCTATGTTTCCTGAGATCTTATATGAAACATCTTGTATACAAGTCATCATTGAATGTAGCCTATACCTGTCATGGGTCTTGGATCATCCAAAATTTCAGTTCACTACAGTGTGACATTCCATCTCACATGGCCATATGGCACCACTGGCAGAGTAATGATATTAAATTGTATCAGATGGTATCTTAGGGAAGTTCTGTGCAGTTTCCATTCACAAAACAAATCATTATGCTCCATTAATTAATTTTACCTATTCCCTTCTTTCTATGTAAAGCTGTTATTATTTTTGTTAAACTATCAGAATGGGAAAGTTCATGAATCCCTGCTTCAATAGCTCCAATAAGTGATCAATCCTATCTCTTTGCCTGAAGACTTCCAACGAAGGGGAGTTCCCTACTTCCTAAACAGTCCATTTTACTTATAGAAAACTTTTTTTTTTTTGCTTTTTGGAGGGGGGAAAGCAGGGCAATTGGGGTTAAGTGACTTGCCCAAGGTCACATGGCTATTATGTGTTAAGTGTCTGAGGCTGGATTTGAACTCAGGTCCTCCTGACCTGAAAAGGCTCTCTTCAATAATAGTGCTCTATTCAGTGCGCCACCTAGCCACCCCTTAGAAAACTTAGTAGATAGAAAGCTGTCATTACCCCACCCCCACATATCAAAGTATAATCTTTTGGTCTACTTCTGTGGTGGCAAAAGAATCTACAGCCTCTTCCATAACAGCTCTAGTAAGTATTTGATGACAGTGAAACCTATGCCCTCATTCCTTTTCTTTTCAAGGCTGAATCCCCAGTTCCTACAATCAATTTTCCTATGTTATAGTGCTATTCCACTCACTGGGTACTATCTTGGGGATATGCTTCAGCTAATCACTGTGCCTTCTAAAATGTGGCACCCAGGACTGGACAGAATGTTCTAGATGTGATCTGTGGTCTTGTGAAAGAAGAGGATACAATTTAAAATAGAGGCAACAGAAAGAGGATTATAAGCAAGGATAAAGAAGAACAGCTGTTTATAATTGATTTCTACAGCTTCTGAGTGGACATTTGCATACTCTAAGAAAGAGTGGCTTTCTTCTGTTTGTTACTATCAGTTACTTGGAAACTAACTAAACACACCAAACTTAACCCTCTTCACAATCCATAGACTGACTTACCTACCACACCTGGGTATTCAGGTAGAGAGCTTTTCTCATAAGCTATTGAATAGCCTGATTTTTGCTATAGAGACAGTTCACTAAACAAATGGTTTTAGGGTACCAGAAATGAATTAAAGTATACTATTAAGTATTACATTAACTATAATGTCATAAAGAATCTAGTAAATAGTAGGCATTTAATAAATGTTTGTTAAATGCATGAGAAAGAAAAAAACTCAGGCATTTGATATAGACAACTAATCTCCCTCCCCCATCATTCATGATAAGTTTCTTACTGGTACTGAAATTAAATTCTTAATATTAATAGAAGGATTGCATATAATAAGAATGATGTATTCCTATTGGAAAAGTTCCTAGTTTGACAGTGAGGGAAAGAAAAGGGGGTAAAAAGGGAGCCAAGATTTTCCAAGGAGTCTACTTTTGAATTCAGTTCTCATCTAACTAGATATTACTTTGTTCATTAAAAATATACATGTATATATAGAAATATATACACATATATGCATAGTGTGTGTCTATATATGCATATCTATACATAGACATGTATCTATTTATCTGTGTATATGTGTATATGCATATTCATGCACACATACATCTTTGACTGGCATACCCATATCAGAGGTGGGCTGTTCTTAATGTTTTTTTTTTTTTAATCTGGCTTCTAAAATTGACTTGTTTTTTTCTGCACATGTTCAGAAGTAAGTGCTAAGGTTCTGGCAGTTTTTTAAAGAAAGAAAATAAACATACCAATATAATACCTGCAGTTCTGCTAACAATATTGTTTGTATTATAAAACCCATCAAGGATGGCTACAGAGTGAAACTGCCAGCAAAAACAAACACTACTTAGTTACTAGTGGCATCTCAAATCAGTACACATAAGTCTCAGAAGGCAAAAAAGAATGAAATTTTCCACTCCTACAAGATGCCTCTTTTAAGAGATTAGAAAAGATGAGGGAGGGGTCATGGGGAAGGGAGAGAGACTCATGAATCCTATGACTTTAGCCAGCACAATACAAGAGAATGAGTGAATGGAGTGTAAAGCTGTTATGGAAGATTTCAATGATCAGGGCTAGTGAACACTTTCCCATGCAAAGCATCTCAGTTGAGAAGAACATTCCCTGTGCTTTTACTCTTTTAAAGATTCTAGTTACAGGACAACTAATTCTGGCCCTTCCCCTCCCCCCCCCCCCAAGGGCAAAGGAGGCCACAATCACAGCCCAGGAAAAAGAAGGAGCAGGAAGAGGGAAGGCAATGCAAAGGTCTCTGTCAAGACCAAAATGGGTCCATGTAGGCCATATCAGAGGGCTGCATAGTCATTGGAAATCCTGGTTATCCCTTCTAATATTCAGTGATTGGCTGCCTTGGGTTTTTCAAACTTTTTTGATAAGCTATTGATGCTTAGGATACTTCCTGAATATCCTTAGATAAGTTTTATAGTTGGTTTCCAGGAAGGGACTTAGGATAAAAATCAGCCTTGAGGTTAAAGGAAGAACAACTCAGAGATGTTAGAACTTAGTTTAACCATCATTGTTGGCCATTAAGACTACATCATTCCGAGAGGACTCCTCTGCTATCAGATACCACTAGTACTCTTACCCCTGATTTTTGGTTCTGCTTTCAAGTATTCTACTATACTTATCACTCTAATCATATCATTCTCTTTCAAGGACCTAGTCACAGAGGTGAGGAACTGCAGCCTCAAGGCCACATGTGGGCCTCTAGGTCCTCAAGTGCAGCCCTTTGGCTGAATCCAAACTTCACAGAATCCTTAATAAAAGAATTTGTTTCAATTTGGAATTATGCCCAAAGGGCTTATAAAACTCTGCATATCCTTTGATCCAGTAATACCACTACTAGGCCTATATCCCAAAGAGACCATAAAAAAAGGGAAAAAGACCCACATTTACAAAAATATTTATAAAAGCTTTTTGTGGTGGCAAAGAATCAGAAATTGGGAGGATACCCATCAATTAGGAAATGATTGAACAAATTGCAGTATACGAATGTAATGGAATACTATTGTTCCATAAGAAATGATGAGCAGGTGGACTTCAGGAAAGATTTGAACTGATGCTTCATGAACAGGAGAACAATACGCAGTAACAGTAACATTGTGAGATGACTCTAACTTCATTAGATTTAGCTCTTCTGAGCAATTCAATGTTCTAAGACAATTCCAAAGGAGTCATAATGAAAAATGCTGTCCACATCCAGAGAAAGAACTATAAAGTCTGAATGCAGATCAAAGCAGACCATTTTCTCTTTTGTTGTTGTTGTTTTGTGTTTTCTTTCTTATGGTTTTTCCGTTTTGTTCTGATTCTTCTTCTACAACATGACTAATGTGGAACTATATTTAATATGATCACACATATATAGCTTGTATCAGACTGCATGCCATCTTGGGGAGGAGAGAGTAGAGGGAGGGGGGAAATTTAGAATTCAAAATCTTATAACTGTGAATGTTAAAAACTAAAAATTAATTAGTTAGTTTTTTAAAAGAGGATTTGTTCCGTGAAACTTGGACAGAGTCAAAAGGCTACACTCAAAGACCTAGAATGCCACATGTAACCTTGAGGCCAAAGGTTCCTTACCCCCATAGGAAGGATTTAAAATAAAAGGTGTTATAATTTGTGTTTGCCTGCTATGGAATTCAAATCAAAGCAACATGACATAAGCCTCTTTACGAAAAGCAAAACCTGTAGCAGACAGACAGGTTGGATGGCTCTATTGATTTTGGCAACATATTTATGTCTCACCATGCCAATAAAGTTACTGAAAATCAAGACTGATGACTGAAGAAACTTGGATTATGAATTTCCTCCCTTGATATTTATCTAGTAAAGGCCTATTCATAAAGAGAATTTAAGGATGTCTGTAAAGAGACATTGTTGACAGAAATCAATTCTATTTACCTGCCAAGAACATGGTGGAAACTACCCAGGTTGCTTCTCCTTTTCTCTGCAATCCTTTGTACATATTTACTGGTCATTATCCTAATTTAATTTGTTTTTCATTCAAAGTATAATTTGTCTTTCAAAGTATTGTTAAATCCACCAATCAATCAACAATTATTTATTAGGCACTTACTATGCGGTAAGCACTGCTTAAAACTAGAGATTTAAAGAAAAAAGTAAAACCAGACCTTGCTCTCAAGAAACTTCCTCTCTCTCTCTCTCTCATATTATAAAACCCATAAATGATGGCTACAGAGTGAAACTGCCAGCCAAAACAAACATTATTTAGTTACTAGTGGCATCTCACATCAGTACACATAAGTCTCAGAAGGCAAAAAAGAATGAAATTTTCCACTCCTACCAGATGCCTCTTTTAAGAGATTAGAAAAGATGGGGGAGGGGTCATGGGGAAGGGAGAGAGACTCATGAATATATATATATATATATATATATATATATATATATATATATGTATGTATACACACACATACATACACATATCTGTGTGTGTGTGTACACACACACACACACACACACACACACACACACACACACACACACGCACACACCATAAAGAGTAGGTACAAGGTAACTTAGAGGAGAAGACACCAGAAGCAAGGGGACCCAGGAAAGATCTCCTGACGGAAGGCACTGAGTCTTAGAGGACACTGAGTTGGGAAGGAAGGGCATTTCTATAAATGCAAGCTGCATGTACCCACTGAGTTGGGTACTCCTTACTGTCAGGGACCAGTCCTTCTATTTGATTTGCATACAACCTCCCCTTTTTCCAGGGCTTGGAGTATAATGCTTTCAGATTAATAATTAGAGCAAAGGTCCCAATGTTACTGGAAATATAACCAGCTTGATTTTTTTTTCCCCTTCTGGATGGATAATTCTTCTTTTCATAGTCCTCAGTGGGGTTCAGGGCTAAAACCAGGGAATTCAAGTAGCTGCTTCCTTCTTCATCCCTGTCCTATGCCAGAACTTCCTTACCAAGAGACACAGCAAAGTATGAATGACCACTGAGGTTCATGAGGGTGGAGAGGAATAGACCCTCTACAGCACTCACAAAAACCAAGAGAAGGGATAATGAAAGACAGTAATATCTTGCTTCCTGATCCCCAAGAGATACTTCTAGTAGCTTTCAACAATTCAATTCAACCTACAGTCAAACATTTGCTGCACACAAAGTATTGCACTAAATAATGAAAATTTAAAAAGGGAAAAATAACCGTCTTTGTCCTCTCTCGTCCTCTCCATTCCCTCTCCCCTCCTCCACAAGGAATTTACAACTTTCTGGGAAGCTGAGATGATTCCTTATCCTGCTGGTCCTGCTGACCAGTTCTACCAAATGACAGTTGAGGAGTAAAATGAAAGAGTAGGGTCTTGGTGAATAGAGCCTACAGGGGATATTGATCATTCATATCCATAAATACTAAAGACTTTCTAGCTGATCACTAAAGCTGACTAATAGGTATCTTACTTAAAGAAGGATTATTTTGAAAGCTACACAATAAATACAAATAATCATATTATAACTATATATTTACAACCAAATAGTGCTATATCCATAGTATCTGCTTAAGTATATAGTACCTCTGCTAAATTCAAGGGAACATATAGAGTTTAGATTAGATATAGTCCCTGCCTTCATAGAATTTATAGTCTAGTAGGGAGATAAAACATGTAATAAAGATAATATAGCATAAAATAAACAATTATAGTATTAAGGAAAAAAAATCTCTAGGATCCTAATGTATTAGCCTGAACTCCCAAATTATTCATGACAACTGGAAGACAACAAGTTAAACAACCTTTGATTTAATGAGTACTTCAAAAAGGCAGATGTAGAACTATGTTAATTTGATTGTTCCTTTAATATAAAATAGTCACCCCAATTTCTTCTATATGACACTTGTTTAAATGGGTAAACAAGAGCCCTGCTTGGTGGGGAAATTGGTGGGAAATCTTGCAAACAAGATTTTAGACCAACCAAAGAAATCTGTTTGTAAATTAATAGGTAGTTTTGCTCACCCTTCCCAACCCTGATATGCCAATCTAATTCAACAACTATTTATTAAACATCTCCTTTATGCAAGGCATTGTGCTAAAGGGGTTACTTACAAAGCCATACCGAAAACATTTCCTGCCCTTTAAGAACCTGCATGTACTAGAGATGGTTATAGCAGAGGGCAACATCATATAAACAGATATAAGTATAAACCTGACAGTTTGAGGCAAGAGAAAGAACTAAGGTGGGCCTCAGCAGTACCAAGTGATTATAGGTAATGCTGCTTTCTCTTACTGCTAACTTGTGGTCCCTTCCACATCATAGCTAACATGACCATTCCCTCGGGGGAAAAAGAAGAGGAAGAAACAGAAAAGAAAATCAAAGATGAGAAATAAAAAGGAGAAAGAAATGGAGTAGAGGAAGACAGTATGGCTAAATAGAAAGAGTATGGGCTCTGAAGAGAGATTAGCTGGGTCTCAATCTCACCTCTGATACAACCTTTGTAACTTTGGCAAGTCGCGAGCTCCCTGGGCTTTTGTTTCTTCATCTGTAAAATAAGAAGATTAGACCAGAAAGCTTCTAAGGTTCTTTCCATCTCTAAGTCTATGCTTGCACATACACACAGATACAAATATGTGATTACATATATACACATATGTCAATATATGGTTACATATATATGTGCATACATGTATATATGGGGGCAAAAAGGAAGGACTAAGAAGAAAAAGGAGTGGCAAAATAAGGAAGGAAGGGAGAAATATTGAGCAAAGAACTAGAATTAAGGAACAAAGGCTGGAATTAAAGGAAAGAGCTGGCTTGTAGTCAACGCTGGAGTTGGGACCTAAAAGGGGAATGGAAAGAAGAAATAAAAATTAGAAAAAGAAGGGGAGGAGGGATATAGGAATGAAAAAAGACAGCTAATAGGAGAGAGATGAAAATGAGGTTATAGTTAATGATCATAGATAGGCCTATGACATTAAGATCACTCAATGATCATAGATTTGAGGGAGAAAGGAGATTACCTTAAAAGTCATCTAAAATAATCTCCCCATCCTCAGCTTCATTTTACAGATGAGAGGTTGAGTGTGATTTGCCAAAAGAGACACAGGTAATAAATAGCAGAACAGGGATTTCCACTGCACCACACTGCCATGGTCAGAAGAGTCCTTTTAATAAGAACTACTTAATAAAGGGTAATAAGGAGGACACTGAGATGTATAGGAAAGGTGAGCAGACTTCATATTGACTGTGGGTAAATACATTTTAGAATTAGAAAATTAATTTCTAAAAAAAAGGAATATACTTTTTTTCTCTAAAGTGTGAAAAAAAATTTTTTCAGGTAAGAGTAGTTATAAAAGTCTTATTCTTTACTTTAAGGCTCATTTTCCCATTCCAGAATATAAGAGAGAAAAAGCTCTTGAAAATTAACAAGTATTTATTTATTTTTCTATCAACACTTTCATGGTTAGATGCTTTTCATGGTTTTTCTGAAATATCAAAAAGGAACCATACATATTGGTAGTAGATATACTGAATATTTTTCACACAGTCAGTGTATTTTTAAATTATTCAGGTTTTAAAAACTATAGATGCCCATAGGAAATAACATCTCCTCCCACTACCCCCTGCCACCACTGGACAAAAGGGGTAAGAAAACCTTTTATTTTTTTTTTCTTTTAAAAAGCTACTAACAAAATACTGACTTGGCAGATTTAGATTAATTCAAGGACTAACATTTGGTGGGGTTTTCCTTTTATAATGATACTACAAAATACTGACTTCACAGATTTACATTAATTCAGGGGATATATTTAGCATTTGCTAAAAAAAACATGGATTATTAAGCTCTGGATTTAGGAAAAATATTAGCATTAAAATAGTGTATGATAACAGAATAAAAAATTAGCCTGTGCCTTAATTATGATGTTGTAAGAAAGGAGGCCTTGAAATTCTTAAGTTGGAATGCAATGGAAACAGACTAACCTTGAAGGGTTCTAAGGACTAAAAGAAGAGAAATACAATTTAAGTAGAACAGAATTTCTTTATGTCTCATATCTTACAAGTCATACCCTATACAAGGACAGGAAAGCATTTGGATTCAACCCTTTACAAGTATCCAACAGAAGGTAAAGTTTAAAACACACACAAACACACACACACACACATACACACACACACAAAACTCTCATTTTCAGAGAAGAAAAGAAACTCTTGCTCAATAAGTAGCAATTATGCTGAAGAATTTATATGCTGAGCACGACTGAATGTAAAAACACCAGATCAGTCAACCATAGCTTTAGCACTTTGAGTATGATTAACAGAATGAACTTTCAAAGGTCAATTAAATGTCAACACATTTTAAAGAGAGAGTCTTCTTAAGTTTGGTCAACGTATAATGGCACCTCATAACTCAGGGACGCCATGCTTAATTTAAGTGCAATTTGTGCGTTATGTACGTACACACACACAGGCCAACTCACAAACACAAAGGCTAGGCAATTCCTCCAGGAGTTTAGTTGGTATCTACACGACAGCCCCCACAGTGTGAAAGTATCCCAAGTTATGAAACAGTTCAAAAGAATAGGCCTTTTGTTGACATAGCACCATGTAATGAAGATGAAAATGGATCAGAGCAGGCAAAAAATGCTAAGATTGCCAAGGTAATCTGATAGTCCCACTTACATCAACAGAACTGCCCTCACCAGCATAAACCCTTCCCTACTCTTGGTACACACCCCCATGGCCATCATACTGAATGCCAGGTAAAGTACATTACGTGCTCAAAGCTGCCAAGGTCTGAGACCAGAAATTAATTTTGCAGGAAGACAAATCTGAAGGTAGGAGCTCTCTCTGCTCATTACTGACACTTCTAACAAGGGATTGAACAACTACAATTCCTTCTTAGATGTATTTATTTCCATCCTAGACAGTCAAAGGCAAGTTTATCATGTGACTTTACTGTGGGAAATACAGAAGAAGCATTAACTGTGGACTGACTCTGCCTTTAAGGGGCCTACATTCTAACTGAAGAGAAAACACATACATGAAACATCAGTGAATAACAAAAAAAATGGACTTAAGACAAATGATTATAAATGCTATGGGAGCTCAAAGGAAAGCAACTCACTGAGACCTAGGATAGTGAAAAGAGGATTTGAGTTGAAATGGTTTGGGGTATACAAAGAAGAAGAGAAGTAGATGAAGTAAGGAAGCACATTGTTAGAACTAGAAGAGATGCCCAAATTTACTTAACCCAATACCTTGTGAAATGAGGAAAATAAGACTCAAAGAATGCTTAGGGTCAGCAAGAGGGTTAGTGGCACAATCAGAACCAGAACTTAGGTCTCCTCATTCCCAGGCTACCGTTCCCCTTATATGTGAAGGCAGGAAAGGGAAGAAAGTGCCCATGGGTCGTGGAGAACTGTCAATAGGTGCCCTGTGAGAAGGAATGGCAAAGAAGGCTGGTAGCTAAGATGGGACCAGACTGTGGAGGAGATTTACAACTAGTCAAAAGAGCTTAGAGTTTAGTGACCATCAAAGGTTTTTGTTCAAAGCAATAATATGAGAATTATTTAAGAAAGACCAACGAGGGAGCAGGACATGGATAGAATGAAGAAGAGGCTGGGAGCAGAGACTAACAAGTAGCTTCTCACTCAAGGATTTTGTGTACTGAATGTCATCAGGCATGTGAAAATATTTTGGAAAAGTAGAAAGTGCTGTAGAAAGGTAGGGTGCTATTACTATGGTGTCTCCTTGAGTCCAAATATTAATTGAATCTGAAACTTAGAACTGGCTCCCCTGAAGGTTCTAGTCCAA
This sequence comes from Pseudochirops corinnae, assembly GCA_028646515.1. Lineage (NCBI taxonomy): Eukaryota > Metazoa > Chordata > Mammalia > Diprotodontia > Pseudocheiridae > Pseudochirops > Pseudochirops corinnae. The sequence continues at coordinate 144,875,971 of CM053586.1, read as the reverse complement.
GAAGCTACCTTGTAGTTGGATCCTAGCTTCCTGAGGTAGCATGGAAAGAAAAGTGAAGTGCTTAGGAATCAAAGGACCTAACTTCAAACCCTAGCTCTGCCAATTATTATTAGTATAAACTTAAGAAGGTTATTTATCCTCTCTAGGCTTGGTTTCCTTATCTATAAAAACAAAAAAAGTTAGACTAGGCCTCCCTTTGCAGCTCTAGATTTATGCTCCTTCCTTCCTTTAGGAAGAGGAAAATAAAAACCCTTCTTCCCATGATATCGCAATAACTAGACCCTAAGATCCATGCATGTCTATATATATATATATACACACATATATGCATGTATATACACATGTGTATACATGTATGTGGGGGGCACATACACCACCTTTGGATCTTAATATCTAATTGTTGCAATGTAGAGGAAAGAAGGGTACATATATCCATATACATATAAGCATACACATATATATATATACATATATACAAATATACACACATATGCATACACACATGCACATATAACCTGCCCACTACTATAAGGGTTAAGATCGTTGATTCAGTAATCAGAGTCATCCTAGAAAGTCATTTTCATTCAGTGTTTCTAAAAGTGTAGATCAAATTAAATATTTAAGAAAGTGTGAGGAATGGGAGTTTTCACCTGAAATATGAAAGTTTTAGTGGTGGTGGAGTTTTGTTTCTTAGCTAGCATGATGTTTTCCATACTTCCTATACCTTCTTCTGTATTTCAACAACCACCTTCCTCTTAACAGTTATCACTTAGTGATCCCTCCTCCCTCAAAACAGTCAGAGCTACTAATTTCCTACAGTCTCCTTCCCCTTATTTTCTCTTCCATTTCTGTAGCAAGTTTGATGAGACAGACAGGCAGAAACAAACACAGATACGCAGAGAGACAGACAGCAACAGAGAGAGAAACTGAGAGACAGAAAGAAAATGTAACCATCTAAGAGGCTGCATGGTAGTAGACAGGAGGCAACTTGAGACCTGAGTTCAACTAGTATCTTTGATGCACACTTATTGTGTGACTGGGCAATTTACTTAAACTCTTTGTACCACTTCGAAACTCTAAGATTATAGAAGAGTACTTGCTTCCCTGTATTAGCTGAAGGAGTTTCCTCAATGAAGCTCCCTATCCCAATGAGATCATAAGCCTAGACCATTTTGGTGTTTTAAAAAAAAAAAATTATTATTCTTAGTTTGTCAAAAGCATGAAATTCTACCACATGTTTTTAGTTATTATTAGGAATAATGTAGGTGCAGAGACAGGGACATAGGGAATAGATCTGTGATTTCACTGATGTATATAGGGTACTCTCAGGGGAGAGAATTCCTACAAATAAAGATTGATTGACACTTTCTCTACAACTTAGTCTTATGACACCCAGAAAGCTTCAGTGATTTTTGCCAAGCATCACACAGTCAGTTTGTGTCAGAGGTGGGTCTTCCTGACTTCAAGGCTGGTTCTCTCTATCCATTACACTATATAGCCTCCACTAAAATCTCTTATATGGTTGTGGAGTTGACCCAGGATTCCTGAAGATGACACCAGTAAAGTGTAAGCTCATTATAACATGGCTAAAAGGGCTTTGAATGGTCTTGGTTCTGACAACTGGACAAGCAAAGTACGGAGAGTTTGTTGTTTCCCAGAGATCTCCAAACCACACTGCCTGCTCTCTGGCATTCTTTCTCCTATAACCAGAACTTGGTCTCCACTGTGGGTTCTGATAGATTAACTTTTAACCTCATGTTGCCCCAAACTGGGCCACCACACTGTTCTCTGGCTGTCTTAAAGCCCTCTCCTCATTCTTTCCCCTCCCCCTTCTCACTCTAACTCCCCATATGTGTAATCTATCTCTATTCAAATATTAGCTCCTTAAGATCAGAGGCTGTCTTGTTTGTTTGTAGTTGTACTGTAAGAGGCACATAATAAGTGCTCAATGCATGTTTTTTTATCCATTCATTCATATCATAAGTTCTTTCAGTCCCAGAATGTTATAGAGAACTATCATCTAAGATGTAGAAGGGTTATTCCCTGTTACTAAAGCAAGCATATTTACCAAGGAAATCATGGATCTTTTGAAATACTGAAGAATATTATGGTCAAAGAGGTGTAACAGCTCTTAAGTGGGGTTGAAGACATACAGATATAAAGCAGAAGTGAGAGTGACAATCAGTAGATACAGTTACATACCCTATCATCTACTACATCAGTTTCAGAGAGGATGGTTCTCTCCATTTGTGTTTGTGACTCTGGAAGGGACAGACCCCTGTTCAGTATTACCTCCTTTTCTTTCCCAAACTTTTTTTAGCCCTACACATCACTCCTCTATTTTTTGGCTATGGAAGGGAAAGAAGCAAAAAACTGTAGGAAAAGATCCTTCAGGAATGGGGGGTGGGGATCTATGCATCATTGATGTCATGGAATTCCCTCTATGAAATCATATCCTGAGATTCTCTTCCTTCTCCCTCCCCCCAACACGCAGGAAGTCCTTTCTCCCTGTAGAGACTTCCAATAAGCAGCTAAGGGGAGAACATTCTTTTGGGGAGGTAGCCAAGGATATAAGAGTGGGAGGAGAAGGTTCTAGCCCTGGTGCAATTTTCATTGAATGATATCACAAAATATTTGAAAGATCCTGAAATTATAGTTTCATTCCTAATTCTGCTCTTCTCCTCTATCCCCTCCAAAGAGGGAATACTCCTGGAAGACTTGAAATGAATGATGTGGTTCTAGGAATCCTGTTGTTCAAGAGGCCCCTCGAGATTTCATGGTTACTTTTGGATAAGGCGATAGTGCCACTGAAGTCTCCATTCTCAAAAATAGTCAGGGATTTCTGCTTTAGAGATAGTGCTCTCTTCTATGCTTATCTTCCCTTTACTAGTCATTCACATAGACTTGTTAGGAATATAATTATCTCTCATAGTTATGATTCTTTCCATTTGAGATTTCTCCTATCCATTTGGTGTTTGTCCAGAATGAAAGGCATCCATTGGATCAGAGATTCAAAGCTGAAAGTGAATTAAGAGGTCAACTAGTTCAATACTTTCATTTTACATATGAGGTAACTGAGGCTTGGGGAGGAAGGCTGGTTCAGGAAAGGACAGAGCAAGGCTGTACATAGAACCTTAAAGTTCTATCTCTGTATTACTTCAGTCTCATTTTTTTGGGGGGGGGGTAGGAGGAACTCTTTCTATTTTACTGTCTCACCACTCTGCAACAAAACTTTAATACTCTTTAAGGGTAGTCAAAATGGGATTTTGATAGCTTCTAAGTGAGTAATTTATTTCTTGTTTCTTTTATACACAATTTCAGAAAGCTTAAGGAAATCTTTGGAATTTATAATTTAAGGGTTATACCCATTTTTGTAAATCTTTACTGTAAAACATGTAAACTCTTAGAATTTTGTTTCATTTTATACATATACACATACACATGCATATCCATGTATACATACATATGCCTTTGGTTAGGGAAGCAATTCTCTTTTGCCACACACTCTCAGTGAAGAAAAATATATTAGCATTTAAAATAAAAGTCAGCGCAATCTTGTATCACCACTTAACCTGTGACAACATGTCAAGGCTATTTCAGATGTTGTTAACCTATACCATTAAAAATTTATTAAAATTATACACTTGTCATGTCATGAGCACATCTTAACAAAGACCTTCATAAAAATATGTTGTGTTAGCATAGATAGCACTGAAAATAAGGAGCTATTTTCAAACCTTCATTAAACTTGTATACAGATATACTTCATTATAAGTTACTATTCCTGCAAGAAAGACATCAGTTTAAGATTAATTTGGATGCGACATTTTCTTTTTCAAAGATAGTGAAGGCTTTCAAAAGTTCTCAATAAACAAGAGCAACCTGGGGCAGAAAAGGCTGCCTGTATAATATTTTCTAAACTGAGGGGAGGCAGAAGAGATTTTTTAATGGCACTTAACATAGTTCTCTCCCCATTTACCCCCCAACTCCTCCATTTTCTCTGACCTATCCTTGTTTCTGTTTTTACAGTTCTTATCTCTCTTGACTTTGTCAAACATTTCTGGCACATTTTGAAGAAGTAGTAACTTTTTATCCCCTCTCAAGACTAACTCTGCAGCAATAGTAACAAAATTAACTTAAGAGTTACTTCTGAATAGACTGAAAGGTCAATATAGGCATATTTAAATTTTATGCAAACGTTTACTGCCCAGTTATTTTTATCCATCTAGCTAAAAAGCTAGGCATAGTTCTAAGACCCCTGAATTAAAATAAACCAGCATTTCTTAAAAAGTACAGAAAGCTAGAGCTCAGATATCTTTTAGTCTAACACCCTCATTTTAAAGGCTAAGACTCAGAGAGGCTAAATAATTTGTTCAAGGTCACATAGCTTGTTAGTGGCAAATACAGGCCTGGGTCTCAGATTTCAACTTTTCCCACTATTCTATAAACTGTAACACAGTATCTTCAGAGAAAACACCAACTCTGCCCTTTACTGCTTGTATGACCTTGGGCATGTCTTAATCTTTTTGGGCCTCAGTTTCCACATTTATGAAATGAGAAGACTGACCTAGATGATCGCTTTCAGACATAATCTAGGCTTGTATAATCCTACCTATTCAAAGATATTCAGAATAAGAAGTTCTAGGGGTTTTTTTTGGGTGGGTGGGGGGATTCAGGAGCAGGCAACCAAAAGGGAGGATGACAGTGGCCTCTCACAGCCTTCCTCTTACCTTTACAAACCTAAGAACTAAACCCACAGGAACCAATCAGGCTGCAATGCTATACTCACTGGTGTACTCGGTACTCGGTACCTAGTTGTTCCTGGCGGCATCTTCTTACCGGCTCCTAGATCACTCACATCCCGCAGATGCAGATATGCCTCAGCTTCCAGGCGTCTAAGGAGTTGGGTTGACACAGAAGTAGCCAAGAGTCCCCTGGCAATGCCCCCAGCCTGTGGGCGGACACCAGTCCCTCCAAGGCTCGAGGAAACTTTTCCCCTAGTTCAAAGTGGCACCAGTCCCGGGGAATCGGTTCGGTCCGTAGATGAGGCTCAAGGCCCTTTGGGGTGAACACGCGCCAAGGGGGAGGGAAGCCACGCACTGATCTCGCGGAGATAGGGAGGTCGGGGGTGGGGTGGGGGTGGGGGGTCCCGTGCCTTTCACTAACGGCATTCCCTCGCTTGGGCCAGTGGTGGAAGGGACAGGGAGACGAAATGAAGGAAGGAAAGGGAAAAAGGGAGAAAGAAAGATAAAATAGAGAAGGCGGCAATAGAAGGAAAAGGGAGAAGGCCGCCTGCTTAGGGTAGTAGGGCAGGGAGCGTAAGCGCGGAAATCAAAGTTTGCCTTTCAGTTCCAGCAAAGTTTCCTAGGACCCTCAGGAAGTCAGAGCGGAAAGATAGGGGCTCTTCACTCTTGCTTCCAGGCCTGTTTTTCTTCTATCCCCTACTCCGGCCCCCGATAGAGCTCCCCAGCAGGGCCCTGAGAGATCCCAGAGGGGGCAGATCTCAGCGTCTGGGGCGCTGCTGGGGGAGGGGGGAGGGGAGAGCCAACTGCCCCCTTCCCCTCCCCTCTCCCCCGGCGCTTAGACAAGCTGGGAAGGTCCCAAAGGAGAGCGATGCTTATCTCAGCTCTGCTCTCCTCTACTTCTCTTGCTCTTTCTCCTTCTCTTCCTCCTTCTCCTCCTCCTTTTTCCTTCTTCTTCTTCTCCTTCTCCTCGTTCTTCTTTTTCTTCTTCTCTCTCTCACACACACACACAATACACACACACACACACACACACACACACACACACACACACACACACACACACACACACACACAGAGTGAGGGCCAGAGGAAGAGGAGAGAGAAACTACCCCTCTGTTTAAGAAGTGCCTCCCCTGAAACAAGACGCTCGCTGCGCCCAGGACTGACTGACTGGCCGGCCGGGTATTGTTGTCTCGAATGAGAGCATGTTCAACGGAGGCAGCGACAGCAGGAGAAAGAGAAGAAGAGAGGAGAGAATGCAGCCCAGCATTTGCAGTTGCCGTCTTTTTTTTTCTTCTTTCACTCCTCCCTCCTCCGCCCCCCCCTCCGCGCCTTTACTCCTCCTCCTCCTCTCACCACGTTCTTTGTGTGTCTCTCCCTTTCCTTGGACCGGTTCCGCTTCTAGCCTGACAGCCGAGCGGTTCTGCAGCTCCGGAGCTTTCTTCCCTTGGCCGGTGTTCGCTTTGCTTTGCTTAGCTTTCCTGCGGATTCCGGGCCCCTGGCAGGGGCAGCAGCAGCGAGGGCAGGAGCAGCAAGGGCAGCAGCAATGAGGGCAGCAGCAGCAGCAGCAGTGAGGGAAGCAGCAGCGAGGGCAGGAGGAGAGGAGAAGAAGGAGGGGGAGCAGGAGGGGGAGCAGGAGTAAGAGGAGGAGAGGAGGAGAGAGGAAGAAGAGCAGAAGGAGGAGCGTTGGCAAATGATGCCTAGGAGCCGCACCAGTAGAAAGGGGAGAAAGCACGGAACCAGCCTCCTAGGACACACTGCAGGTGACTTGTTCGTCAGGCTCCTCTACCTCCCATTTCTAGGAGCTCTTCTTTATCCAGGACCCCTGACCAAGGCACTCCCCTCAGGGAACCACAGCTGCCGGCTCCTCCTCCTCCTCCCTCTCCCCTGCCTTCAACCTCAGCCCGGATCCGCTAAGCCGAGCGCTTCTCTCCGCAACCAACAACTAGACCGCCGGCAAGAAATCTAAGTGGGGAATTCCACCCCCCGCCCCCTCTCCCTAGCTCCTCCACCCCCCCTCCTAGATCCACCAATTAGCTCAGCGGAGAGGGGGCAAATCGGCCCAATGAAGGGCCAGGAAACCCAGCCAGTCCCGGAGGGTTCAGCCAATAGAGGGGGACTCGGGCAACAGATCCGTCCCCCTATTCCATTAGGAATGAAGCTAACTGTAGCCAGTGGTGCTATCCCGCCCGGGAGTGAGAACTGAGAGCCAGGAAGGTGTGGGATTGCAAGGAGAGTTCACATCTAGCCAGTCAGATACAATGTTTATGAATGTATACCAGAGTGTGAAGGTGGGAGGCGTCCCACAAGTTTTCTCACTTTTCCCTTCCTCCACCCTCCCCTTCCCTCCAAAGTTAAACACCGTCTCTGGGAAAAGTTCTCATAGGAAGAACTTCTGCAAGAGACATGTCGGAGGCGCCAATTCGTTATTCTTTTTAAGGCAACCGAGTAATAATCTTTCTCATTATAGGATTTGGGTATTTCTCAAGTTTGTTAATTGGTTTTTTTTTAAGTCAATACCAGAACATTAGGTCTCTAAATACGAGTTACTAAATATAGAAGGTAAAATAGTTCTTTCAAAATTTTAATGCAACATATTTGTATTAAAGGAATAAAAGTGTGATGTAGTTTAATATTGGTTACACACATGATTAACTTTTATTTCAGTACTAAAACGCAAAGGATTTACTAACTACCATCAATATCTGACAAAATAATTTAATAGAAATAGATATTTAAGAGAAAGATCATAGCACCATAGTTTTAGGGACCTTAGAGTTTGCCTAGTTTCACCGCTCAAAATACAGATATAGAAACTGAGGCCCAAGAGTGGTTAAAAAGCAAATTGTCCAAGTTCACTCAGGTAGGGAGTAGCAGAGTGGTAACTGGAGGCCAGATATTCGTTTCCAGATCCAGAACTTTTCCCACTAGATCATGCTGGATATAACTTATTTTTAGTTAAACATTATAAATTTGTATAATCAAAATGCTTTGTGCATAGAAGGTGCTCAGTAGATAGCAATTGATTTGACTTGACTATTGATTAGCATCATTTAGCTAATTAAGAGTTTGTTATGTTATGCTCTTAAAGGATAACGGACTATGCAGATTTAAAATTGGCATTTACTACATTTGTTGATTTTAAAGTTCAATACCACTTGTTGGTGCTTTTTATTATTTATATTTTTGGGCTCCCCAAACTCAATGCAGTTTTAAGCTTTAATAGCTTTATATAGGTGTGTCTTCACTTCTTTAGGCAATAAATTTGGCAATAAAGAGTTTTTATAGAAGGATGTAGGGAGTAAATTATTCTGAGGTTCTAACCAGGTGTGGGGAATCTGAGGCACAGAGGACACATGTGACCCTCTAGGTCCTCAGGTGAGGCCCTTTGACACTAACCCTTTGTCAAAGGGCTGTACTTGAGGACCTAGAGGGCCTCCCATGGTCTCCAGGCTGTGGGTTCTCCATTCCTGTTTTGATGTATTTTACCCTTTCCATTTGGTCTACCAAATATTCATATACTTGAATGATCTCAATGGTGCTCACAACAGATATAATCCATTTGTTCTGGGCCAGACCTGACTCAGTCCACTCAAATGGTCCAGGTTTGTAATTGGAATGTACCACTCACAGATCATCAGACATATAATTTAATGGGTTTAGTTAACAGTACAGTTAGGTCCTGATTAAATTATACTATATTTAAAGTTATTGTTACGTGAAGTATGTTCATTGGTTTCAGCCTGAAGGAAATATGAAATATGAATTTGAATTGTGCAGACATTTCAGGAGATTCATTACTTGAATTAGACACTTAAAGGGATTCATTATTTGAACTGATTGGGTCCTAACTGTTGAATGGAAAGGATGTAGTATTGATTCAGAAAGTCCCTGTTTCTCCTTTGCTGTTCATTTGCTAAGATGGCACACAGGGTCAGCAAGGTATGTCAAACCTCAAGAGCCCCTCATTCCTTTTCTGCTACACTTTTATACTTAGGTGAATAGATACCTGCAACAGCAAACAGTTCAAGCCTTAATTCCCTGGAACATTCAGGGAAGAATTTATTGCCTTTTTAGAACTAATTAGGTTTGACTGCATATGGGTAGGTGTTGTTACTACCTTACCATCTATGCCAACCTATCTTGCATAACTCTTGACATTGTCCTTCCATAAGTTTAGTTTACTATGGATGGTATGTCCATACAATTATGTGCCTTCCTTTCATTAACCTAACATTAAAAAGTCATTAACAGGGTCTATGGAATACCCATTGGTTATCTCTTCCTTTTACCAATCCATCTTTTTAATTATACATTTCTTGATAACATACTTCACACACTGCTTTTCCTAAGTAATTCTTCATTTATAATTTGTTTCAGCCTGCTCGTGATCAACTTGTATCTGTTGTCATTTGATCTTCAAATTCAGTTCTTCAGAGACTACAGGGCATCATGACTCATAGTCTTACAACACTGAAAGAATACAGATTAAAAAAAAAAGAGAGAGAGAACGGCCTTTTGTTTTAGGAAGAAACAACAACAAAATAACTATTTCCCCAAGGCAAGTCAGCCCGCTCTCTTACTCCTGTTCAGTTCTGGGCCCAGTTCATTGTACATTTGCAGCATCTGTCCAAGATACATACTGATGGATAAGTTCTATATGTTGTTCATCCAATTGCTTGTCATAGTCTAGACAATAGGCATTCTTCATCCATTTGGTTTTTCCTGTGTGGATAGTTATACCAAACTCTTCTTAGTTACTATGGATCTCATGTAAGAAATGTTTTGAGGATCAATGCACTCAGCACAATGTTATCTGCAAGTAAGAACACTCAGAAGACCTCACCATCTACAAGGAATCCCTCTTCAATTTGGACTCTGCTCTGCATCTTTTAACAGTGGTGACCAACTTTGTTAAATATATTATCACTATTTTATGCCTTGCTTGATATTAATGACTAGTGGGTCATTAAGACAAGGTTATTTCTGTTATATCTTTCCAGGATTCTTGTATAATTTGGAAATATGCATGGTTGGCGCTTTGTCAGGTACCTTTAAGGAAGCATTTGGCTCTACTAAATCAAATGTGTGTTGATTTTTTATTAATTAATAGTAAGCAGAGTGCTAGAGTAAAAAAAGAGGTAAAACAAAACAGTTTTATCTTCTAGGTGTGTGTTCTTACTCTAGGAGACATTATAGCAGAATATGTGCTTGATTGGCAGCATTTCAGGATTTTACTATCACCATTTCCCTTGACTATGCAGTGTGATACAGGGGAAAGAATCCTGACCTTGGGGTCACATGATTTTATTTCCAATCCCTGTTCTACTGTTAACTCCTTGTATAACCTCCCTGGGCCTCAGGTCTCTCATCTGTAAAATGAGGGGGGTTATTAATAATCTTTGTTTCCTAGATCTATGATTGTATGTCTGCCTTTGATAATTTGGAGGCTAGTGGGAGTGGGGCTGGGATGATGAATATTGTAGGAATATAGAGATATTTTTGAACCTTTAAGTTAAACTGTACTAGTTATACCTTAAATTAGGTGTTCAATATGCCCATCCCTCTCCTTCTTATAGCACAAAGAGGATAGTATTTCTAGGCTTTTTTTTTTTCTTGAGTAAGAAGATTTTAAGAAGAGATATAAACTAACTTGGGGAGGGAGAGAAGTGAGATTACTGGGTGAAGAAAATTCTAAGAATGGTATTCTTGACTAATTTGAGAAGTAGTTCAATGCAGTAGATTCTGGCCTTGGAGTCAGAAATCTGGGTTCCAGTCCATATTATCATTTAGTAGTTGTGTGGCCTTGGGCAAGTTACCTAATTTTTTTTTGACTTTTAGCTTTCTAATCTGTGAAAATGGAAATAAAGGCAATTGTATTACATACCTCTCCTTTTTCACAAAGAAGTCTTTCCTTTATGCTAGTTCTGTAACCCTGAGCATGACATTTGCTCTCAAGCATAGAAATAAATGGATTTTACCTTAAAATGATAAGTAATATCTATCTAAAACCATCAGCAAGCATTATCTATAATGATGATAAGCTGGAAACCTTCCCAGTATAATCAGGGGTGAAGCAAGGATGCTCATTATTACCTCCGTAATTCAATATTGTACTATAAATGTTAGTTATAGCAATAAGAGAAAAAGAAATTTAAAAAAAATTAGAATAGGTAATGAAGAAACAAAACTGTAATTTTTGCAGATGATATAATGGTATACTTAGAGTATCAACCAAAAAATTACTTGAAATAATTAACAACTTTAACAAAGTTGTAGGACACTCTTAAATCTCTTAAATTGTAAAGAAAATATCAGCCTACATTGGTAGAAAGAGTTTACTCATCTAGATATTTTTATGCCAGTGACCTCACAAGACCAGTCTCCATCCTTATCTATGTCATGGGGATCTGTGGGAAGATCAAATGAGATAGAATATGAAAAGTATGTGCTATATAAATGTCATCTTAAAGACAATGTCTAAATGTTTCATTTTTATCTTTTGAATCACCAATACTTAGCACCATATCTATGAACAGGTATTTAAGAAATGACTTTTGTTTGATTTATCTATTAATAATAATTATTATTAATACTGATTTCATGTAATGTGATAGCATTTTGTGCTCTTCCTCTTATACATATATCACTATGTGTATACATGTATACCTATACATGTGTGTACAAATATATAACATTTAAATATATTTATGACATATAAGATACATAGATGTAAATTATATATATGTATATGCATACATACATGCATATAGACACATACACATATATTACACATATATACACATAGTTTATATCACTTAACTAGATTCTCAGCACTTCAAGTTTGGGAATGTGTCTTTATATCTCCATCACAGAAACTGCCCCTAAAATGCACTTAAGACATTATTGTTGCATGAGTGATTAATTTTATGTATGTCACTTTAAAATAGGATGAAGCTGCAGCAATAGATGGGGGAATAAAAATACTTTTCAAAAAGTGCTAAATAAATGTAAACTATCATTTTAAAGGTCTAATTCAACATTTTCTCCTTATCTTTCAAAAGTTAAGCAAATTTCACAATGGCTATAACAATAAATTGATGTAATCTATGACTGTCAAAGCATGCAATTTTGTAGGAAAACTATTAATGTCCAGTGGTTTGAATTTATGCCATTAAATATTTAACCTGATTCACAATCAAAATTTTCATTTAAATTTATTAGTGATTTACATGTAGGCTTTGCATTCCATTTTCCAAAGTGAAAGCCAATGCATTTTTTTTAAAAGAGGGTATTTCCAAGTACTGTACTATAATTGTTTTTTTTTTCAATTTCCTAAAATATGTGTGCGTGTGCGCACACACACATCCTGTCTAAAGTCAGTCAATTCCTCTTGTTTTCCAGAAGCTTAGCACAGGCTTATGGTGCTCTTGGAATATGGTGCTAATGTAACATGAATTTACAGTAGTTGTGGGAAGAGGTGGTGGTGTGGGGTGGAGTTTGGAGGGTAAAGAAATGGTTACTAGTTCACTTTTCAGGTTTTGCTTTCGCAGTAGCCAGGTCTACACATATTGTGGAGAAATCAACCCATATAAAACATAAATCACAGAAACCAGTATTTCTCCATCCCCTGGCACTTCTTGGAGCCAGGGATATTTGTGGTGAGAGGTATGATTCTGTACTGGTGCATACTTTATTTACTTAGAGATTAATTCTAAGGTCTTTATCATGACTTCCTTATTGGCTTTGTATTAAAGAGAAGGCAGAAGACAAGTTAGCCTATTGAGCTCTTTTTGGAGGACAGTCTGCACTCCTAACATATGCTAATGTTTACCAAGAAACTGACACCTTGGGGACAACTTCAGCTGCCTTCTTTTTTTTTCTGGTGGGGGCAGGGGAAGCTACTGAGTTTTCTACATATTAAGTAAATATCTAGTCTTTGACATGCTCTATCTCATTCTTATGCCCTAGAGATATTTTTCATTCCCTGGCTCCTTTTAAGACATACACATTTTGGATTTTGATCCATACTGCATTATGACTGTGATTAAATCACCTCTTTATTAGACTTTCAATTCCAGAATTATCAAGGGCAGCTATGGAAATAGCACAGGCCCTGGAGTTAGGAGGACCTGAGTTCAAATCCAGCTGTGGATTTGACCCTGGGCAAGTCATTTGACCCTAATTGCCTCCCCCTAAAAAGACCCCCAGAATTTCTTCATCAGTTAACCCAATAGCCTACATATGGTAATTATGAGAGACTTTGTAATGGGTGACTGGTCCTGGAGTAAGTTCTAGTTACATCCTGTCTTTGGAACATCCTGGTTGTGTTACCCTGGGAAAGTTTCTTGCCCTCTCAGTGCTAAGGATGCTTTGGTTCTCTGGATGGTGATTTGAAATCATCTGTTGGGGTTTCCACATTGGGGATCCCCATACCCATGAAATCACAGTATAGGAAAAAGAGTTTAAAAAAAGGAATTTTAGAAATAATCAGCTCCCATATACCTTTTATGCCTGGTATACTTGAGATGAAAGTATAGGTTGAGGAGTCTTTGTCTATCCCATGCCACTTCCCAAGCTTTTATGGCTCTTTCAGCAAGAAACAGAAGATCTCTTCAATAATTTCTATGTGTATATTATCTTTATGCTTGGACCAGTTAGGTGGTGCAGTGTTGGATCTGGAGTCAGGAAGACTCATCTTCCTGTGTTCAATTCTCACCTCAGATATTAAGTAGCCATGTGTACCTGGGCAAGCCACTTGACCCTGTTTGCCTCAGTTGCTTCAAATCTGTAAAATGAAATGAAAAGGTAATGACAAACCACTCCAGTATCTTTGCCAAGAAAATCCCAAATAGGGTCATGAAGTGTCTGACAGAACTGAAAAATGACTGAACAATAACACTTTATGCATGAGTGAAAGGAAATTGAGAGCAGCTCTAGAGAATAGTCTGAATTTCATTTTCCTAGACTCCATGCCACACCCCCTTAAACTTCTTAAACTTATACCTCCACAGTGAAACTGTGTGGGTCATTCTAATTTATGACTTGTCCAAAATCTCACCAAGAGTTAAGTGGGAAAAATGACTTACCTCTCTATGCCTCATTTTCCTTATCTCTAAAAATGAGGAGATTGTAATCTCTTGGGTTCTTCATATTTTTTTCTGTCATATACCCCTTAGGCAGTTCTGGTGAAGCCTCTTGGACCCCTTCTTAGAGTAATGTGTTTAAATGTATATAAAAAATACAGAGGACTACAAACGAAACTGATCATATTGAAATAGTTATCAAAATATTGAAACACAAGCTCACAGAGCCCATGTTAAAAGCTTTTATATTAAATGATCATTAGTGTTTCTACCAGTGGGAAATCTTACTGTTCTTTCTGAGGTTTCTCTCTCCAAACTGAGGAGAGACACTCTGGCCAACTGAACTACAATATTTCCACTAGGCAGTCCAGTTCAGAAATATCACCTTTTGGAAATCAAACACATAGATGTCCAAGTATTATTTTTAAGATATAATCAAGAATTATTTGGAATTTGGAGATAGGTCCATCAAGATTACTATGACACAACATATAGCTATGGTCTCAGAACTTTGTGTAACCCCAGCATGCATCCCTAATATATGCATATTTATAAAATACCTTTATGTACTGCTATGCAATACACTCTGTCCAAACCAATATGAAAGCAAGGTTGGGGAACCTGGGAAAGCAAGGGAGTAGTTCTTAGTACAGAATGCAGAGTTCGCCTTCTGAGGAATGTTGCTCCAGCTTTGTGGTGGTCTAAATGGTAGGGAGTAGGTATCTTGGAGCGGAGTAGGGTTCCCAATGGTACCAACAGAGCTGCTGCTGTGGGTGTCTGACCAATACTGGGAGGTTGGGAACTTTTGTGGCAGGAATATTGTGGGATAATGGGTGAAAGACAGTTAAGTGTGATTATTTGGAAGTCCTGCTTGTCTCTAGGCTTTTCCAAGGAGGGTTGCAGCTGACCCATCTTTTGACTCACCCTTTGCTAATTAGTTGATCATATAGCTCTAGTGAAGTGATGCAGTGTATAGAGTGTAGGGTTGGAGTCAGACCTGAATTCAAATTTGATCTTAGACACTTATTAGCTCTATGACCCTGGGTAAATCACTTGCCTTAGTCTGCTCATCTGTAAGATGAACTGGAGAAGGAAATGACAAATCATTCCAGTATCTTTGCCAAGAATAGTCCAAATGTGGGTGTAGTGGCAGCAAGATGGCAGAAAAAGGACAAGGACTCACCTGAACTCTCCCCCAAACACCTCCACACACCTTTAAATGATGCCCCCAAATAAATTCTAGAGCAGCAGAACCCACAAAAGGACAGAATGAAACAATTTTCTAGCATAAAACAACTTAGATCTGCTGTTGCACTAAGATGAAAATGGAGCACAGTCTAGTGCAGGCTAGAACAGCACAGACCTGGCCCAGCAAACCAGGAGCAGGCTTTGGGTATAACAGAATCAGTGAAGTCAATGGTGGTCTCTGGACCTCTCAGCCTGCAGACAGTAAGGGGAATCAGATAACTGGTCAGAAGGAAGTTACATAGGACCCTTTGCTGGCACCTGGGGCAGGACTCTGTTGTATTGCCCATAAATGGACCTTGGTCACAGTCCCAGGGCAAGAAGGAGCACTAGCACTCCAGAGCTTGTGGCCACAGGAGAGCAAGGACCCTTGTCACAATTCCAGGGTGGAAAAGAGTGTTTGTGGTTACTCGAAGACCAGTGCACAGAATGGAAGAGTAGTAAGCACACCTCTCCCTAGATCATACCATCTTAGAAGAACAGAAAACTTAAATGTCCATTACCTCTGAAAACAGCCAAACAAAAAACTTGAAGCTTGGGATGGTGTCCCCTCCATTCTGGAAGTAAAGCCCCACTTTAGCATAAAGTTAAAAGCCAAGAAATAGGCTGGAAAATGAGCAAATAGCAGAAAAAATGATCCTGACTTTGAAAAGTTACTATGGGGGTGGCTACATGGCACAGTGAATAGAGCACTGGCCCTAGAGTCAGGAGGACCTGAGTTCAAATCTGGCCTCAGACACTTAACACTTACTAGCCATGTGACCTAGGGCAAGTCACTTAAACCCAATTGCCCAGCCTTCCCCGCCCTTCAAAAAGAAAAAAAAAAAAGGAAAAGAAAAAGAAAAAAGAAAAGTTACTATGGTGACAGGGAATATCAAAACACAAACTCAAAAAAAAAAGGCAATAAAGTCAGGACTGCTATGTTCAAAGCCTCAAAGAAAAATATAAATTAGCCCCAGGCCATGGAAGAGTTCAAAAAAGGATTTTAAAACTGAAATAAGAGAAGTAGAGGGAAAATTGGGAAGAGAAATGAAAGTGATACAAGAAAATCTTGAAAAAAGAGTCAATAGCTTGGTAAAGGAGACACAAAAAATACTGAAGAAAACACCTTAAAAAAAAGAGAATTAGAAGGTGGAGCCAAGATGGTAGGGTAAAGGCAGAGACTCACCTGAGCTCTCCCTCAAACCCTGACAAATACTTGTAAATAATGACTCTAAATAAATTTGAGAGTAACAACTCTCAAAAAGATGGAGTGAAACAATTTTCCAGCCCAAGATAACTTAGATGGTTGACAGGAAAGGTCTGTTGCACCAGGGTGAGCAAGTCAACAGCTTGGGAAAAAAGATACAAGAATACTGAAAAAAGAATACCTTAAAAAAACAGACTAAGACAAATTGTAAAAGAAGCACAAAAATCCAATAAAGAGAAGAATGCTTTGAAAATCAGAGTTGGCCAAGTGGAAAAAGATATACAAAAATTCACTGAAGAGAAGAACATCTTAAAATAGAATTAGCTAAATGGAAAAGGAGGTACAAAATGTCACTGAAGAAAATAATTCCTTAAAAGTTAGAACTGGGCAAGTGGGAGTTAATGATTTTAAGAGACATTAAGAAACAATAAAACAAAAATAAAAGTGAAAAAATAGAAGAAAATATAAAATATCTCATTGGAAATACAACTGACTTGGAAAGCACATCCAGGAGAGATAATTTAAGTATTGTTTAACTACCTGAAAGTCATGATTAAAAAAAAAAAGAGCCTAGACATCATCTTTCAAGACATTATCAAGGAAAACTGCTTTGGTATTCTAGAACTGAAGGGTAAAATAAAAATTAAAAGAATCCATTGATCACCTCCTGAAAGAGATCTTTCCCAGGAATATTATAGGCAGATTTCAGACCTCCCAGATCAAAGAGAAAATACTTCAAGTGGCCAAAAAAAAATAATAATAATTCAAATATCATGGAGCCACAGTCAGGATAACAAACGATTTAGCAGCTTCTATGTTAAAGAATCTGAAGGCTTAGAATATAATATTCCAGAGGGCAAAAAGAACTAGGATTACAACCAAGAATCACCTACTCAGCAAAACTGAGTATAATCCTTCAGGGGGAAAATTGACATTCAATGAAATAGAGGACTTTCAAGCATTCCTGATGAAAAGAACAGAGCTAAATAGAAAAATTGACCTTTAAATAGAAGACTCAAGAGAAACATAAAAAGGAAGCTAAGAAAGAGAAATCATAAGGGATTTGATAAGGTTAAACTTTACATTCCTACATGGGAAAATAATATTTATAACTTAAAAACTTTCTCATTATTAGGACTGTTAGATGGAATATACATAGACAGAAAGCAGAAAGTGAGTTGAATGTGATGGTATGATTATTTTTTAAAAAAATTGAAGGATGAGAAAGAAGAATGTACTGGGAGAAGGGGGAAGGGAGAGGTAGAATGGGATAAATTATCTGACATAAAAGAGACCTGAAAGAGAATTTACAGTGGAGGGGAAGATGGGAGAGGAGGAAGGGGTAGGAGCATGTGAACCTTATTCTCATCAGAATTGACTCAAAGAGGGAATAACACACACACACACACACATACACACACACACACACACACACTTGAGTGTAGAAATCTATCTTCTCATACAGGAAAGTAGAAGGGGAAGGAGATAAGAGAAAAGAGAAGAGGGAGAGGGCTGATAGAAGGGAGGGCAGACTGAGGGAGGTAAAAATCAGAAGCAAAATACTTTTGAGACTGGACAGGGTAAAAGGAGAGAGAAGAGAATAGGATAAACTGGCAAAAACTAGGACGGAGGAAAAGATATAGTTAGTAATCATTACTATGAAAAAAATTCAGATTTCTCTGATAAAGACCTCATTTCTCAAATATGTAGAAAAACTGAGTGAAATGTATAGAAATAAGAGCCATATCTCATTTGACAAATGGTCAAGGCTGTGGTCAGTTTTCAGACAAAGTAATGAAAGTTATCTATAACCATATGAAAAAATGCTCCAAATCCCTATTGATTAGAGAAATGCAAATTAAAACAACTGAGCTATCACCCCATATCTACCAGACTGGGTAATATGACAGAAAAGGAAAATGACAAATTTTGGAGGGAATGTGGGGAAAATTAAAGCACTTGCCGCACTGTTGGTGAAATTGTATACTGATTTAACCATTCTGGAGAGCAATTTATAACTATGCCTAATTGGCTATAAAACCACATATAAAACCTCTTGATGAAGCAATACCACAACTAGGTCTATATCCCCAAAAGATAAAAAAAACAAAAATATATACAACAATATTTATAGCAGCCCTTTTAGTGGTGGCAAAGAATTGGAAATTGAGGGGATGTCCATTAATTGATGAATGACTAAACAAGTTTTTGTAAATGATTGTGACAGAATACTGTTGTGGTATTTGAAAGGATGAGTAGGATGCTCTCAGAAAAGCCTGGAAAGATTTACAAACTGATGCAAAGTGAAAGGAGCAGGACCAGAAGAACATTATATACAGTAATTTTCCCATTGATGAGCTCCTCTCAGGGCCCTCATTTTGAAAAGGTGCCCAGGTCCACCATCCTTCATTGCTTTCCTGGCTTTTCTTCTAACTTTCTAGACTGCCTCCATGCCTCAAATGTCTCAGTGCATGGGTCCTCCTCATGCTTGAATACCCTTTGGTTCCTATGATCTTTTCTCCTTTGAACATCCCTCCATCATGACAGCTTTCTCATTGATGGATTCCTCCTGTGGGCTCCATTTTAAGAAGGAGCAGAGATCAGCCATCCTTGATTCTTCTCCTAGATTTGCTTCTGACTCTCTGAATTTGGACACCCTTTCCTTTACTGTTCCCCATCCTTATGCCCCATATTTTTGGTTCCCTTTTGTGTATTATCTTTCCCAATTAGAGTAAAAGCTCCTCGAGGGCAGAGACTAGCTGCCTTTTTTTCTGCCCAAGTACTTATCAAGTGCCTGGCTAATGAGTACTTAGTAAATATGTATAGCCTTGCTTTTTCTTTTTCTTTCCCTCTACATACATGTACCATGGATAGCTAACCAATATTTGTTACCTGATTGATTGTCTTCAATGAATTCCCTATGAGTAATAGTGAGAGACTCCAGAGTAACTCATTCATAAGCATCCTGTGAGTTGAAATGTAAGGCAACTTTGATGACAGTGTGGAAGTCAGCATGTGAATTTTCATAGCAATTTGAAATATTTCATTTGTACATTCTAAATTAGTCACACATGAAATTTCACTTCAGGAAGTGTGATTAATCTTTCCTTAGCATTTGTGTTTGTACAAGCATCCACCCTTTAAATCAGGGAGTGAGGGACAATGGGAGTTGTTTGGAACTTAGCCGAAGTCAATATTTTCAAACATTCCTGAGGAGCATCCCTGGTAAGATGGTCAGGGCTCACGGCCTTAGAGCGAGTTCTTTCACAATGAGGATTCTGCTGAAGGGGAAACAATCAGGTTGCCTAAGCCAAGTCATGTCAGACGGGCAGATCTCCAAATTAGAAAGTAAACACGATGAAGTCGTCCCATCTTTCAAAGTCAACCTGCCAGTGTTGGGCAACTTCTAGAGTGGGAATTTTTGTTGTTGTTGTTGTTCCTTAAGATGTGTTCAGCCATGAAACCTTTCTCAATCCCTGCTCCTCCCCATCCCCCAGCTGCTAATGTTCTCCAAACTACCTAATATTTATCTACTTTCTATAGATTTTTATTTATTCATTTTAAATTTATGTTGTATATATTTATCTATGTACTTATTGTCCCTCCACTTCACTAGAATGTAAATTCATTGTGAGTATGGATTACTTCATTCTTTGTACTTGTATTTTGAGCTTCTAGCATAGTTTCCGGCAGATTAGGCAAATCAGATCACAGGGTGACTCAAAAGCTTGAATGCAGTTTTAAACCTCATTAGCTTAAAACTACACTCAGGCCTTTGGGATTGTTGTTGTTTGTTCTTGGTTCTTGAAGAGGATCATGACATCAGGGAGGTGATGCCATGACATGCAAGTGAATTGGATTTAAGTAAGGGAGGGCTGTTCATAGTCACCAGCCCTACTTTCTACTCTGAACTTGTTTAAATGATTGATTAAAAGAAAAATAGTTTTCAATTAGTTCTGGATCCTGTGTACCTGAGTATCCTAGTATACTCCAACAACTCTACTCCAGTCCCCTTCACTGTGGCTTCTAATAATAATAATGATAGGGATAGAGACCAAATCTGAATTACATCAGTGTAAGGGAAATCCTAGATAAGGGAATTCCCATTGTCAATTCAAATGGGCACCTTTACTGTAGCTTAGAGTCTTAGAGAGTTTCCTAGAACACTGAGACATTAAGTGACTTGCCAAGGGTCACACAACTAATAAATATCTAAAGCAATATTGAAACTCAAGAAGATGTCTTACTGATCCCCAGTCCAGCATTCTATCTACTGCACCACCTAACTGCCCTAGAAGTCTATCTACCAGGTAACTTTACGAATATAACTAAAAATATTCTTTACTGAAATACAGACCCAAATAATTAGACAAATGTCAATTTCTCACAGACAGGTGAAGCCAATATATATAATAAAGGTGACAATGTTGCCTAAATGTTTTTTATTTATTCAGGGTCATACTAATCAAACTACCAAATCATTACTTTACAGAGCTAGGGAGAAAACAAAAAGCTATAACAGAATTTATCTGGAGGAACAAAAAGTCAATGATTTCAAAAGAAATAATGAACAATAGTTGAGGAGAAGGGAGCCTAACAGTAACAGATCTCAGAATATACTACCAAGCAGTCATCATCAAAATTATTTGGTATAGTTAAAAAATAGAGAGATCAATAGAGTAGATAAGATATAAAACATAGAGAAGTTTAAAAATACAGTAACACAATGTTTGGTAACTCCAAAGATCCCAAGTCCTAGAATAAAGACTCACTATTTTACAAAAGTAGTTGGAAAACTAGCTGAAGTTAGACATATAGTATATTATACCATATACCAAGATAAGTTTCAAATAGATGTATGACAAAAATGTATAAAGTCACATCATAAACAAATTCGAAGTATAAGAAAGTTGTCAAAAAGTTAGGAAACATTGATTAAGCACTTACCATGTTCCAGGCACTGTGCTAAGTTTGGGGAATATAAATATAAGCGGAAAAAAGACAATCCTTGTTCTTAAGGAGCTTACATTCTAATGGGGAAGACAACACAATAGGAAATTGAAAAGAAGGGGAGAGGTAAAAGGTACCCACATGGGGAAATGGTAGAGGAAATCCACAGTCAGTAGTCTGACCTAGAGAAGAATGATGACATGACTGGCTTGGTCATTTTCTTCAAAATGGAAGTTCTCAGAAGAACTAGTCAATCAGGGGAAGGGATCACAAGAGTAGAGTGTAATTCCAATATGAGGAGTCCAGAGGTGAAGGATGAGAAGCTTCTGTGGCATGGCAGAGATAGCTTATGGAGTAATAAGTAAGACCTGAAAGAAAATAATTTTTGGAGCCACGGAAAAGGTTCATGAACAAATAAGGGATAGAGAAGATCATATAAAATAAAATAGACAATTTTGATTATGAAAAATTCAAATGTTTTTACAGAAATTAAACTAATCTAGTAACAATTTTAAGGGAAACAATTGAGGAAAAATATTTGCAGAAATTTTTCTTAATAAAGGTCCCATGTCCAAGATATATAAGAAACTGATTAAAATATCTAAGAATAAGAGCCATTTTCTAATAGATAAATGATGAAAAGATATGAAAAGGTAGTTTTCCAAGGGAGAAATGAACAATAAATAAGCATGTAAAGATACATTGAAACCCTGATAATCAGAAGGATGCAAATGAAAGTGACACAAATGTTCTACTATACATTCAGATTAGCAAAGATTAAAAAGGAAAATGACAATTGCTGGAAGGACAAAGGGAAAACAGGCACACTGGTGCACTGTTGGTAGAGCTGGGAATTGGTCTAGTTGCTCTGGAAAACAACTTGGAATTAAACCAAAAAAAATCACTAGATTGTGTCTATTTTTTGATTCAGCTTACTATTACTAGGGTTATACTACAAAGAGATCAAATAAAGATGAAAAAGATTTATATGTACAAAAATATTTCTAGCAGCTCTCTTCATTATAGCAAAGAACTAGAAGCTTAGGGAATGTCAATCAATTAGGAAATGACTGAATATATTATGCTTTATGAATATAATGCAACATTTTTGCACCATAAGAAATGACAAAAAGCATGGTTTCAGAGAAACCTGGGAAGATTTGTATGAACTGATGTACAATGAAGTGAGTAGATTCAGAAGAATTATTTATATAATAACAACAATACTGTAAAGATATACATATTTGAAAGATGCTGTTGGAATGGCAGCACTTTCTCACAGAAGGTTGCTCCCTTTTTTTGTTGTTTTAGTCATTTTCAGTTATGTCTGACTCTTCATGATCCCTTTTGGGGTTTTCTTGGTAAAGATATTAGAGTGGTTTGCCATTTCCTTCTCCAGCTCATTGTAAAGATGAGGAAACTGAGGTAAAAAGGTTAAATGACTTGCCCAGGGTCACACAGCTACTAAGTATCCAAAGCCAGATTTGAAATCTGATCTTTCTGACTCCAGGTCTTGTGCTCCATCTACTGTTCCACCTCCCTGCCCTTCTTTACCTCAGCTCCCTTAGGTAATGATAGATGTAGAGGCCAGGCTGGAAGCAAGGTCTGTGATTTGGATGGCACTGCTTTTCTCTGGGTTCTTGGATAAACTATAATTAAAGAGTATCAGTGATGAAGCATGCCTTCTACTTTCTTAGAGACAAATGATGGGTTTGAGTTGTAGTCAATGTGGGGATTTGTTTCTTCTCAATTGTGCATGTGTGATGTAAGGACTTTGGGAAGAGAAATGAGAGTGACCTAAGAAAGAGTAAACAACTTGGTAAAGGAGGTACAAAAATACTGAAGAAAACAACACCTTAAAAAACAGAATAAGCCAAATGGTAAAAGAAGCACAAAAATCCAACAAAGAGAATAATGCCTTAAAAATAAGAATTTGCCAAATGGAAAAAAATATACAAAAATTCACTGAAGAGAACTCCTTAAAAATAGAACTGGCCAAATGTAAAAAGAAATACAAAACCTCACTGAAGAAAATAATTCCTTTAAAATTAGAATTCCAGCAAATGGAAACTAATGACTTTATGAGACATCAAGAAGCAATCAAACTAAATCAAAAGAACAAAAAAAGAAGAAAATTAGCTAGAAAAGAAGTGAAATTAGCTATTCTTAGTAATACAATGATCCAAGACAATTCTGAAGGACTTATGATGAAAGGTGCTGTTAATCTCCAGAGAAAGAACCAATGGAGTCTGAATCCAGATTGAAGATATTTTTTTCTTTATTTTCTTTCTTTGTTTTGGTCTATGTTTTCTCTCACAGCATGGAAATGTGTTTTGTATAACCAAATCGCTTGCCTTCTCAATGGGGGGGGAGGGGGAGAATGTTTGCAACTTAAAATTTGAAAAAAAGAATGTTAACATTGTTTTTACATGTAATAGGGGAAAATAAGTTTACAACTTAAAAACTGAATATGCATTGTAAAAGAAGAAAAAGAAAGCATGCTAAGTCTAAGTCTAAGGCTTCTCACTGGCTCCAGGGCCACATTCTTTAGCTTTATATACCATGCTGCATTTTCAATCTCTTTCTCTACTATTCTCTCTCTCTCTCTCCCTCTCTCTCTCTCTCTCTCTCTCTCTCTCTGTTTCTCTTTCTCTCCCCCCCCCCCATTGGGATTAAGTGACTTGCCCAAGGTCACATAGGTAGTAAGTGCCTGAGGCCAGATTTGAACTCAGGTCCTCCTGATTCCAGGGCCATTGCTCTTATCTACTGCACCACCTATCCCACTACCATTATCTCCTCTTATTTTTCTACCTGTAGTTACAATATTCAGAGACTGGACTACTTGATATTCCCAATCATCAGATTCTACATTTTCTCACCTCTGCTTTTGCTCATATTGTTTCCTCTTGGAATGCCTTTCTCATTCCCTGTCTTTGGATGTTGAAATCTCACCTAACCTTGAGGGTCCTGTTCAGATTAGACCTCCTTAATAAAAACTATGTCATCATTCCAACCCAATGGGACCTAGCTATTGGAGTGGACTACAACATAAACTTTCTCCTTACAAACTTCCATGATACTTGATTAGCATTTCTTTTATAGTATTTTTTTTGCATGTGCAACTATGTGATTTTGGTATTAGCAATATTTTCACAGAATTCATGGAATGTTAGAAGTAACAGAGACCTTAGAGATCATCTAGTTCTAGCTTCTTTTAAATTGGCAACATAGTATAGGTTAAAGATTGCTGGGTCTGGAGTCAAGAAGGCTCATCTTCCTGAGTTCAAATCTGGCTTCAGACATCTATTTACTAGCTGTGTGACCCTGGGCAAGTTACTTCACCTTGTTTGCCTCAATTTCTTCATCTGCAAAATGAGCTGGAAAAGGAAATTGCTAACAAGTCCAGTTTCTTTGCCAAGAAAATCCCAAATGGGGTTACAGAGTCAGACACAACTGAACAACAAAACTTATACAAATTGCTTAAACCCTCTCAGCCTCCATTTTTCACCTTTGCAAAGGTGAAATCTTACAACATTATGTAAATGTCATGAATGTCACAGTGGAAGAAACCTGACATTGTTTGAAACTAGCTGAATTCTCAATATGGCATCTTTGAAAAGTCTTGGGATTTCAACAGTTATAATACCTTGCATTTGATTAATATTATAATTTTCAAAGGACTTTAACAAAAAAGTAATAACGCTACCGTTCAATCATTTTTCAGTTGTGTCTGACTCTTCATGACCCCATTTGGGGTTTTCTTGGTAAAGATACTGGAGGGATGTACCATTTCCTTCTCCGGCTCATTTTACAGATGAGGAAACTGAAGCAAACAAGGTTAAGTGATTTGCCCAGGGTCACACAACTAGTAAGTGTCTGAAGCCAGATTTTAACTCAGGAAGATGAGTCTCCTGATTCCAAGCACAGTGCTCTATACTCTGTGACACTTAACCACTCCAATAATAATGCTAGCCCTCATTTATATACTCTTTCAAGCAGGCAAGGCAAGTGGTATTGTGAATGAAAAAGGATTTACTAAGTGCGATACTTAGTGCTATAGACTGGATATACAAATCAAATAGCAAGACAGTCCCTACTCTCAAGAAGCTCTCATTCAAGGAGATCATGTAAAGAAGGAGGTGATACATAAACACATATCTATATCTATAAATATATACATGTACACACATACATGTATACATGTGTATATACACACATGTATATATTTGTGTGTATATGTGTACATGTATGTATGTATGTGTATATATCTCTATATATCTATATATGATGGAAAGGTTCAGTGGTCCTTAAATTTCAAGGACAAAGAGTATAATGATTCTTCTTTATTATCATTTCCATCCATAAGGTCATATCAGTTCCTGGTGTTTCACCCTTAGA
Source organism: Pseudochirops corinnae (assembly GCA_028646515.1). NCBI lineage: Eukaryota > Metazoa > Chordata > Mammalia > Diprotodontia > Pseudocheiridae > Pseudochirops > Pseudochirops corinnae. The sequence continues at coordinate 144,850,358 of CM053586.1, read as the reverse complement.
GAGCTCCAAGGCCATTAATCTCAAGAATTCTCCTTTCTAGGTTTTCAGTAACTTAGGTTTTTGAGGAGTCAAGAACTTAATAACTTGTAGAGGGAGTCAGTTGTTGGATCACACCTCCATAAGGGTTATTCTCTGTACTATGGCTGTGGAAGGATAGTGATAACACTTGGGTTGGAATCAGAACCAGTAATCTGGGATAAGGGTGGAGATTGAGGGTGCTGCTATTCCCAATGCTATTGGACTCAGGGTGGTCCTAGTTTGTTTCCACTAGGATCTGAGAGAAGGTCATTGTTGAGGTAATCACAGTGAATTGAACTACCTGGTGCATTATCATCTATCTCTTAAAGTACCTTGATTTTTTAGTTAGATGATGCAGAGAATAGAATGATGGACTTGAATAGAGTTGGGAAGACTTGAGTTCAATTCCAGTCCCAGACACTTACTAGTGGTGTGAATCAGGGTAATTTATTTAATGCCTATTTCTGTATGCCTAAATTTTCATATCTGGAGATAATAATAGCACCTATCATCTAAGGTCATTGTGATGATAAAATTTAACACTATTTATAAATCTTTTTGCAACCTTTAAAATACTATATAAATATTGTTGCTATTACCACCTGCCCTGCCGCTGGCAGTTCACTAGCACTTGATGGTGGATGGTTGGAATGATAATCCCTTCTCTGCAAGGGGTTGCTCCCTCTCTGGTGGTTGATGATGATTGTGGGGGTTAGGTTGGAAGCAGGGCCTTTGGTCTGGTTGGTTCTACTATTGCCAAGGATCTTGAATTCAAAGTCCTGGGCTATCACAGGTCTCCTAATTCACTGGTCAGGGGTCATCCCATTACATTTTATTATATGAATCTTGGATAATAATTGTATACTCATGGGAATCTCGAGATGTTCTTACTTTCCTTCTTTTCTAAATGAGGCTCTTCTACAAGGTAATCTCTAAGATTCTCCCCAGTTCTAAATTGAGTTGATTCTAAGGTAGTAAGGAATTTGTTTCTAATGCATATCATCTTATTGTCCAATAGAATAAAAAAAAGTTACTAGATTGAATCTTTTGAGTAGCTTCCATATTTATGATTTAAAATTTTAAAATCTACCTTTTTAGGTTAAATTAGACAGTTGGCATTCTCTTCATTTTTATTTTTCAGCAAAAAAATTTAAACATTTCCATTGCTTTAACATAATTTTGGACAAAGGATGTAGTTTATTACAGAAAATATGATTGGTCGTGTTTTTTCATTCTCAAAGAGGACCAATGACATCACTATGTCAAGTTACAGTGTGTCCAACTGTGGTTGATCAGACCAATACAAGCTCAGAATGTTCTCCCACAGATAGTCCCTGTGAACATTTGGGGTAGATTCACTGAATTTGTGCATCTAGCATTTCTTTTGAGTTATTTTAATTCTGCTTTGCTCATAGAGCACAGCACCTTCTCTGATTTGAGTACAGCATGTTGAGGGGTCTTTTGCCAGTGTCTCCAATGTCACATAATCAATTCCAAAGTTCTTAAATGAGACCTTGAGAGTATCCTTATATCGCTTCTTCTGACCAAAACAGTCTGATGTTCTCTGCAGTAGAGTTTGAACGCTTGGCAGTTTAGTTTGAGAAAGGTCCTCAGTGTCTGGTATCTTATCCTGTCAGGTGATCTTCAGAATCTTCCTAAATTCAAATGAAAGTGATTCAGTTTCCTGGCTTGGTTTGGTAGACTGTCCAAGTTTCACAGACATACAACAATGAAGTCAGCATAACAGCTCTGTAGACTTTCAGTTTGATAGTCTAATATCTTTTCTCTCCTACACTTTCCTTCAAATTCTCCCAAACACTGAACTAGTTCTGACGATGTGTGTGTCAATATCATTATCAGTGTGTACATCCCTAAAAAGTACACTACCAAGGTAGGTGAACTTCTCCACAGCATTCAGAACTTCTCTATTTGCTGTAACCAATGATTCCACATATGGATGGCTGATGGAGCCCCTCTGTTTTGGTATTAATTGTCAGGCCAAAATTAACACAAGCAGCAGAGAATAGATCCATACTTTGTTGCAGCTCAGCTTCAGAGGCTGCATTGAGTGCACAATCATCTGCAAACAGAAAATCATGCACCACACTTCCTTCACTTTGGTTTTGGCTTGAAGCTTTTTCAGATTGAAGAATTTATGGTAGCTGACCTTGATGCCATGTTCATCCTCTTTGAAAGCATTTGACAACATGGTTGAAAACATCATGCTAAAAAGCATGGGAGCAAGCACACAGCCTGTTTCACTCCATTGTTGACTGTAAAGCAAGAGAGAATTGTCCATTATTTAGAACCCTGACAAGCATGCCATCATGAAATTGGCATACGATATTGATGAACTTCTCCAGACAAATTTTGACATAATTTTTTATAAGCCATCATGACTGACAGTATCAAAGACCTTGGTCAGATCTATAAACATTGTGTACAGATCTTTGTTCTGCTTCTGGAATTTCTCTCTGAGTTGTCAGGCAGCAAACACTATATTGACTTTTCTTTGGCCTTTTCTGAAGCCACACTGGCTCTCAGGTAGATGACTATCTTCTAGGTTAAGCATCAGCCTATTAAGGAGGATTCTGGCAAGAATCTTGACAGCAATGTCTAAGAGAGAGACCTTTCCCCCTTTATTGTCACAGGATGATCTATTTCCTTTACCTCTATAGAGATGGACAATGGAGGCATCTTTGAACTCCTGGGTGATAACCTCCTCTTGCCATATAACCTGGAAAATTTCAGTCAGCTTTTATATGAGCAATGGAACCCCTACCTTGTAAATCTTGGCTGGAATAGACTTATAACCAGCTGTTTTGTCACATGAAAAGAGCCTAAAGGCATTCAAAACCTCTTCTTCAGTTGGAATGTCAGTTAGGGAGGGACTGAATTCAACTTGAGTTAAAAGGTAAAAGATAAAAGCATTGATTGATTCTTAACAGAGTTAAGAATGCTATGGAAGTGTTCAGTTCATCTTTCTAGGGTCATGTCCTTATCACTAATCAATGTGGTTCCATTAGCACTGAGTAGTTGAAATGCACCATAGTCTTTGACCCATAAAGAGCCCTCAGAGCATCATATAAGCACTTTGGATTGTTACTATCAGCATAAAACTGAATTTCATCTACCTTCTTACTGAGCCAAGAATCCTGTATCTCTCTAAGCTTTGCTTGTACTTTGCTTTTGATGGAACTAAATGCTGCTTTTTAGAGATGGCTGACTATCCTTCTGGTAAACCCTGTGGAGTTCTTGTTTTTCATTTAGCAACTTCTGAATTTCCTCATCATTTTCATGAAATCATTTTTGATGTTTGTGAGTGTTTCAACCCAGATGAGCAAATGATATACACAAAATCTCTGAAAGTTGCCCACTCCTTTTCTGCTCCACTGTTACCAACTGTATGTTGGCTCAGCTACTCAGCTTTCCCTTCAAGTTAGCAACAAACTGTTTCTTCTCAAAGAAGAGCTCTGATCTGTTTTTTAAGGTGTTATTTTCTTCAGTCAGACTGTTGACTCTCTTTTCATGATTTTCTTGCATCATTCTTATTTCTCTTCCCAATTTTTCCTCCACTTCTCTCATTTGGTTTTCAAAATCCTTCTTAAGCTGATCTATAGCTTTTAGGCAGTCTTCATGTTTCTTGGAAGCTTTTGGTGCAGTTCTGACTGTGTTGTCTTCCTCCTGTTCCATGCTTTGATCCTTCTTGTCCCCAAAGAAGGAATCTAAAGTTTGGTTGCTGTTCTTATTTTTCTTCCTTTGCCTGCTCATGTTGGCCAGTCAATGATTTGTTAGCTCTGTGGAACTCTGCTTCCAGAGGGGAAACTTCTGTCCCAAATTGCTGGGGTTTTCCCAGCTGCTGGAGCTATTAGGGGTCTGTCATTTTTTTGCAGCCTCCACCAGCTTTGGCTCACTGAAAATGCACCCCAGGACCACCACCCAAGACCATGATCTGGATCCAGGCTGCTCAATGCAAGAGCACTTGGCCTCTGAACAATCACTTGGCCCCCCTGCAGTCTGCAGGCCGGGAGCTCTGAAGCAACCATGTGCAGGCAGCTGCAGGGTCACCTTTTCTGCTGCTTCCTTGCCCTGAAGGCAGTTTGGCAGGACTGGTTCTCTCCCCCAAGTTTAGCTGAGTTCCACTGACATTTCACTTAGTCCTTGTTTCTTATGGCTTAATAATTCTGGAAACTTCCACAGCTGCCACTGATCCACTGTCCTGAAGCACCAGCTGCGACTTTTCCTGGCTGTCCCCGCCTTTGATGCTCCCCACCCCCTGTGGCCAAGCCGAGGTTTCAGGCTGGGCTGGTTTTGGCTCCCAATGCTGAGATGATCTTTTCCTGCTGAGCTGCCTTCAGTGGGAGGGGTATTTGTGTGAGTTTTAGAGCCTTAAAGTTTGTTTAGAGTCATATTTTATGGGTATTTGAGGTGGCTATGTGGGAGCTGCTGTACCTTGCTGCTCCTATGCTGCCATCTTGGCTCCACCTCTGAAGAGCTCTAATCTGTTGACATTAATTCTTCTGGTAGTCATTTTGCATTGGGGAATCCCTGCCTTGTCTGGTAGTATGAGTCTACTCTACATCAAAGTCACCCAGAATTACAAAGTTGTTGTCTTTTGGCACATTGATGATAAGAGTCTCCAGGTCTTCATAATTTTTTTTTCTTTGACCTCATCAGAGTCAAAGGTTCATCATGGTGGGAGAAAAGGCACTGGTAGTGGAATGATGTTTCCCTGCCAGTGACAATTGCCTTGTCATGAGTCTGTCATTTACTTTTTTTTGGTAGACATACAAGCTTGTATGTCTTGAAATACCAGAAAAAGAAATACCAGAAAAAACATGTATCCAGCTCCAAATTCAGTAAGCTGACCTTCATTTGCCAGCCTTGTTTAACTCAGGGCTACTATTTGGATATGATACTTGTTGAGTTCTCTTGCAACAAGAGCTGTTCATGTTTCATGTCTACTGAATTTTGTGTTGTCTGTTAAGTGTATGCACATTCTATATTCTATATACATCATTCTTTGGGCCTCTTTTGTCATTTGAGTTAATCTATTTTTTAGGGTGTTGATTGCTTCAGTCATACTGCTGACTCTCTTTTCATGATTTTCCTGCAACATTCTTATTTCTCTTCCCAATTTTTCTTCCACTTCCCTTATTTGGTTTTGAAAA
>CM053586.1:144792176-144844669 GCA_028646515.1 Pseudochirops corinnae | reverse complement strand
TTGGTTTTAAAAATCCTTTTTCAGCTCATCTTTAGCTTTAAGGCATTCTTCATGTTTATTGGAGGCCCCTGGTGGGGGCGCTCTGGCTGCGTTCTCCTCCTCCCTCTCTCTCCCATGATCTTTTTTTTCCCCAAAGAAGGAATCTAGGGTTCGGGTGCTGTTCTTACTTTGCTTCTTATGCTTATTCTTACTCATGGTTGTTCAGTCCGTGATTTTTTTTTTTAAATCTCTGTGGGGCTCTGCTTCTAGAAGGGAAAGCTCTGTCCCAAATCACTGGGATCCTCCCGGCTGCCATAGCTCTCAGGAAGGTGCTGGGACCTTTCCTACTTACTTCCGGCTCACTGGATAATGAAGACTCCAAGACCAACTCCAAGACGGCGATCTGGATCCAGGCCGCTCAATGCGAGAGCACTGACCTGAGAACAATCGCTTAGTCCCCCTGCTGTCTGCAGGCTGCGGGCGGGAAGCTGCAACGTGGAGGCGGGTGCAAAACCTCTGCCTTTTGCTTTTCCACTCTGGAGGCCTTTCGGCCTGACTGCTTTACTCTCCTAATTTCACAAGTTCTACTGACCTAGTTCTCAACACTGCTTGCAGCTGCTGCTCATCCGCTCAACCCTTCTCTCATCCAGCTGCCCCCGGGGCTCAGCAGCAGCTTCAGGCCAGCCTGGTTTCGGTTCGCAGTGCTGCTTTGGTTCCTCGTAGCTAGGTGGTGCAGTGAATTGAGTGCTGGGCCTGGAGTCAGGAAGACTCATCTTCATGTATTCAAATCTGGCCTTGGACACTAGCCCTGTAACCCTGGGCAAGTTGATTAACCCTGTTTGCCCCAGTTTCCTCACCTATAAAATGAGCAGGAGAAGGAAATGGCAAACAATTCCAGGATCTTTGCCAAGAAAACCCAAATGGGGACAGAAAGAGGTAGACAGGACTGAAACAGCTAAACAATGAAAAAAAATTGCATTTCCTGTCATTAGATCCTAAGCTCATATAGAGCAGGCTTTGTTTCTTATGCATCTTTGTATCCTTAGGGCAACTTACAGTGCTTTATTGTACATGAGTGTTGGATAAAAAATTGTTGATTTTGTCACACAACCACTAGACTTGGATTCAGAAAACCTAGATAAAAGTCCCAACTCTGCCACTTACTTAATTGTATAACTTCTAGCAAGTCATCTAGACTTTTTGAGTCTCAGTTTCATCATTTCAAAAGCAGGGATAATAAAACTTACATACTTACTGGTCTCATAGTTTTTGTGAGGAAAGTATTTTGTAGCCAGCAGAGCATTTTAAGAATTTCAACTATCAGAAAAGGACCCACATGTATAAAAATATTTATGGCAGCACTTTTTGTGGTGGCCAAGAACTGGAAACTGAGGGGATTCTCATCAATTGGGGAATCCTTAAATAAGTTGTTGTACATGAATGTAATGGAATACTATCGTGCTACAAGAAATGATGAATAGATGGACTTCAGAGAAACCTGGAAAGACTTAGATGAACTGACGCTGAGTGAGGGGAGCAGAACCAGGAAAACATTGTACACAGTAATGGCCACAGTGTATGGGGACTGATTTTGATAGACTTAAGCCTTCTCAGAAATGCAAGGACCTAAAACAAGCCCAAAGGACACATGATGGAAAAATGTTAGCCTCACCCAGAGGGGAAAAAAAAACCCACTGTAGAGTCAGAATGCAGAATGAAGCAGATTGTCCTCTTTTTTGTTTCTTCTTTCTCATGATTTTTACCATTTGTTATAATTCTTTAGTGCAACATGACTAATGTGAAAATGTGTCTAATAGAAATATATGTGTTGAGTCTATATCAGATTGCAAGATGTCTTGGGGAGGGAGAGAGGAGGGAGTAGGAGAAAATTTTAAACTTATGGAAGTGAATGTTGCAAACTAAAAATAAATAATTTAATTAAAAAATTTGAAGTATCACAATTATATTACATTGTTATTAAGACCCACTGATAACTGAACATTGAGGAAACAAATACATGTTTTTGTCATTTGTCCTTCCTACTCAGAGAAGACCAAAGACATCATGATTTTGCTGTCAAAGTACAGTGTGTTCAGCTATGGTTGATCAGTCCAATATGAGCTCAGAAGGCTCTACCACAGTTTGGGCACAAATTGTCTACTTGAACATTTGGGACAGAGATGTCTCTAGATTTGTCTGTCTCATGTTTTCTTTGTATTGCTGCAATTATGCTTTGCTCATAGAGCACAATTTCTTCTTTAATGTGGTCATGCCTTACTGAGTGGTCCTATGACAATGTCTCCTGCATCTCACATTTGATGCTAAACTTCTTCAGAGAGACTTTGAAGGTGTCCTTGTAGTGCTTCTTCTGACCTCTGTATGATTCTCCATAAAATAATATTTTATGTTGTTGAATGCAACCATCAAAAGGGTTACCTGACCCTGATCCCATGGTCAGAACAAGTTCAAACCAGTTGGAGCTGGTCTTATGGTTTCTTTGAAAAGTCCCTGTTGATGTACCCGGAGCACACTGTTCTAAATAGATGTCACCACTCCTGAGCACTCCTTCCTGTTGAAGTATATTTAAACACTGCCCCTTCTCCTCCCAGGCACTCCAGTGTTTATGGTGCTGTGTAATGTTCTGAATTGCAATTCCCTTGCCTTGATTAAAAACCTTTATCATTGCTACTCTAGTGGCGCTTCTATTTCATATTGGCAAGGTAAATATGTGGAACAGGTAAAAGCATAACTTTGAAACATGTGTAATCATTTGTGCATTTGTAGATTGGTGAATGAGAAGGAATTTAGAAGACGTGCACTTAGGTGAGTTGCTGTCTAAGGGAATTGATTACATCAGATTCTACATCAGGAAAATCTGCATTGAGAGAGGGGAAATGTACTTTATTTATTTATTTAGTTTGCTTTTTGGAGGGGGAAGGCAGGGCAATTGGGGTTAAGCTACTTGTCCAAGGTCACACGGCTAGCGTTAAGTGTCTGAGCCGAATTTGAATTCAAGACCTCCTGACTCCAGAGCTGGTGTTCTATTCATTGTGCCACCTAGCCACCCCATGAGAGAGGAAATTTAGAAGAAAAATGAAGGGAGTTTTCAGGGGATGGGGACTGGAGGCCCCAGAAAATTGGTACTCCAGAGAATTCTAATATAGGAATAACATGACCAGACAAAAGGATTGGTAGAGAAATGGACTTTTTCCAAGAAGACTTCCCTGATTCCCTAGTGTTAGTGTTTTTCCCTTTCAGTTTACCTTCTATTTACTTACTTGTGTTCATGTTGTTTTCCTCCAACAGAGTCCGAGTTCCTTGAGGTCAGGCATTGTTTCATTTTTGTCTCTGCATTGCCAGAACCTTGCTCAATATTTTACTCATGGTTGGTTGGTTGGTTGTTCTCCTGCATTCTCAAAGAGGACCAAAAATGACATCGCTATGCTAAAGTCAAGATACAATGCATCCAACTGTGGCTTATCAGGCCAATATGAACTCAGAATGCTTTACCACAGGTTGGGCACAAATAGTCCACGTGAACATTTGGGATGACTACTCTAAATTTGTGCATCCTGGGTTTCCTTTGAGCTGTTTCAATTTGACTTTGCTCATGGAGCACAGCATCTTCTCTGATGTGGGCACTCCCATGCTAAGTGGTCCTGTGCCAGTGTCTCCCATGGCACACAATCAATTCCAAAGTTCTTGAGAGAAACCTTGAGAGTATTTTGTATTGCTTCTTCTGACCACCATGAGGGTACTTGCCCTGTGAGTTTAGGTGTGTTCAGGGAGGGCTGGTAACTCTTGTGTGATTTTATTCATAGCAGACACTTAATGCATGTGTATTTTGATTCAATAAAATAAACATTTATTAAGCTCCTACTATGTTCCAGGCACTTCTAAGCACTGTGGATACTAATACCAAAAAAAAAAGCCCTCAAAGACCTTACAGTCCAATGGGAGAAGATAACACATAAAAGAAAGCTGAAAAGTGGAAAGTGAAGGGGATGGTAGACAACTAGGGTCCTTCTATGCCCCAACTCTCATCTATGACTTCAAGAAGCTGTAGCATTCCCATTAGCCACATCCTGATAAAACTGTGTCAGCAGATGGCCTAAAAACCAGATTGAGGGTTGACAAGCCTCAAATATAGCAAAGAGTTAAAATGATGTCTACCTCAAGCATGTGAAAACTTCCCCACATTGGAATGGGTGGAGGAGAACTGTTTGTTCCAGTGGCCATTTAGGCAGCTGAAACAAGTTCGGTCAGACATTGAAGGTGCCAAGGTCATTTACTGCCTCCTGGGCCATCACCAGTCATTTTGATTTTTGTCTTGCTACTGAACTTTGTTGACTTTGGAAGAGAGAGTGAGGCTGATGACTTTGTACAACTTTGCCTCACTTCAGTCCAGTTCTTGAGCCAGTCAAGACATCACTCCATTATGTCATAGGTCCTCTTCAAAAATGAAAGAAGAACAACAGCTGACTAGGGGTATGATACAGAAAGTCAGAGATATCTCAGAGCAGAGAACGTAGGTAGGAAATCAGACATTCTGGCCTCAGCTCCCTCTTTAAATGGAGGTTTTGAAGTTTCTGGATGATTCTATCCTTTAATCTGAGGGGCAGAGAGTAATGAGAAGGTAGAATGCCAAGGCTGATAGGATCTTGCAAGATGATGAGATTTTTCCAATAATGAGCTGAATTTAATTTGTGATATATATTTCTTTCAAGTAAAAAAAAAAATCTCTCTTGCTCATTTGTCCAATAGAAGCCCAAAGAAATGAAATAGTACAGAAGAAACAACTGAAGAACTTTGAGTAGTAATAATCATAACAACAATAATAATCTAGCATTTATGTAGCACTTTAAGGTTTGCAAAATACTTTGGGTGGGTCAATGTTATTATTATCATCCCCATTTTATATATGAGAAAACTGAGGCCCTTAGAGGTTAAGTGACTTGTCCCTTATCAACACAAGCAAGTGTTTGAAGCAGGATTTGAACTCCGGTCTTCCTGACTCCAAGTCCCAAACTCTATTCAAATGCCTCCTTGTTGATCTGCTAGAATAAATACATACCAGTTTTAGCCTGCACTAAGAAATTTAAGATTCCATACTTTTCTGAATTTCATATTTTCAATTTAGAATTCTTTGCTCTCGAGTTGTGATGCCATCTCATTTGATGTTACCTAGGGCAGATTTTTAAAAGTACAACTATATATTTTACTAGGTACCTTTGTAGAGATGAACACACCAAGGCACGCATTCATAAGAACAAAGCTTAAGTCATGCATTTGACTATTTATTTATAGTCTCATTAAAATTCCAAGTATGTGCATAATAAACTTTATGTATAATAAGAATAAGAAGCTAATTAAGATTTTTTGGGGAAAAAGATGAGATTTGTTCAGGATTTCTAATTTTTAACTGTGAAAGGATCACATATTCCCTCCCCCCTCCCCCCATCTCTCTCTCTCCATCCAGTAGTCTGTCTGTCAAGTTACTAAAATTTTGAGGTCTAATAATTCATAAAATTTTTTTTGCTTTTAAATTTTATTGCTCTCTTTTGTTTCTGGATCACCTCTATTTCTCACTATACCCCTCCCATTTCCACTTTCCAGAAAGCCATTAAGAAAGGAAAAAAAGCTGACCATTAAACTTTCAAAATATCTTACATCCTAGACAGTATTTCATATGCATGGACCCCCTACCCCTCCAACAATTCTTTTAAGGCATTGGACCATTAAGTATACTAATAATTAAATTTTTAAAATTATCATTTTTTTCTACTCATTCATTTAAAAAAAAAACAGTTACCTAGCTTTGAGCAGTAAGGTGGATTGATTTATCATACCCAAAAAGCATTATCTGCATATGTTACTCTGGAAACTCCTTTGGCATGTGGATTAGACTAGATGTTCTCTGTGTTCCCTTCTAATTCTCAATTTTGTGCTTTAAATTTCATATTTTAAGAAATGATTTGGATTTGAACTAGGCCTGATTTCATTGTAGAAGGAGTTCCAGATGAGAGAACTCCTTCCACCAATGCAGTCAGTCAATCGGGCAATACACATTTACTAATGTGCCAGGTACTGAGGACATAAAGGACAAGCCCTGCTCTCCATCTACTGGGAAAGACAATATGCAAATAAGTACATGTAACAAACAGAACAAATTGGAAATAACCAAATGAAGGGAAGGCACTAGCATTAAGGGGATTGATCAGGAAAAGCTTCCCGTAGAAGGTGTGATTTAGTTGGGACCTGAAGGAATTCCAGGAAGCCTGGAGGAGCCTGATGGAGATGAGGAGGGGGAGCATTCCAGGAACAGAGGACAGCCAATGAAAACCCCCAGAATTGGGAGAGGGAATGTCTCCTCTGAAACACAACAGATCAGAACCTCTTCTGCAACTTATCATCTTCCAATGTTTCTTGGAGCTCTGAGATATTAAATGATTTGTCTAGAGTTTGGCAACCATTGTATGTCAGAAACAGTATACACCAGATTTTCTTAACTGAGGTTGACTCTTTATCCATTACCCCATGATTACCTCCATTTGAAATGATACATGAATTTTAATGGTAAATTTCCCTGCTTTTACACAATCCCCTTTATTTTCTTCATGGATTACAATGATTTACTGATAATGACTTGAGAGGAAGGAGTGCCTTCAAAGAGATTATTCAAGAAATGAATGATCAGAAAAAGGAAGTAGGTCAGTCATATTAAGTGTGAATGATCAAAGAGAGACAGCCTGAATTCTGCACTGTTTTCAATGGAATGCTAAAACACCCAAAAGAAAGTTTGGGTACTCCTGGGTGGATCCTTCTGGAAGGATTTATAGGATGACATTTACAAGAATCATGCAAGATAAGAAAGAATGGATGACAGTATGCATTGAGAGAAAGAGAGAGAGTAAGAGAGAGAGAGAGAGAGAGAGAGAGAGAGACTTGTATCAATCAAATCATAGAATCATTGAAGTATGGAGGTACACCACCCAACACATCTTAGGTATGGAAAAACATTACCTTGATGTAAAAGAGTGAGGAACATAGGTGTGTATGTGTACACACAGACACACAGACACACACACTGTCTCAGCCAGGTGGTATAGTCAATAGAGCCCTGGTCTTGATTCAGGAGGATCTGAGTTCAAATGTAACCTCAGGCATTTAATTGGTGTATGACCCTAGACAAGACATTTAACCTCTGTTTGTATCAATTTCCTTGTCTGTAAAATAGGAATAACTAATACCACTTTGTAAGGATAAAATGAGATAATATTTGTAAAAGGCTTACTTTCCAAACCTTAAAGCACTATATAAATGCTTATTATCTATAAATTACTTGTTACTATATATGCCAATTATATAGAAAGGATATGTATAGTATATGTAGTACAGGGTATACAGTAAAAGTACATATAATCATATATAAGCATAAATGTCCATATAAGCATATATAATAAGTGTGTTTATATATGAAATTATAGATGTCATTCATTTTTTCTTTTTTACTGTTAAAAGTTTTATTGAAATATTAAAATTGAATATTCATTTCCGATGGCTGACCTCACTTATTTGTGTGCACTTAATTCAATGTGTTAGACATCTTTAATCATTTCCTTGAAATCCCCATCAAGATTCTACATCCAATCATTCTCAATAAATAAAATCTTCTAATCCTGAATGGGATGGTCAATAGGGAGTCCAGAGGCATAATTCTCCTTGAAGAGGCCTCCAGATTAAGGAAGGAGGGTGTGAAAATACCAGTTTCAGTACATTTTTTCTTTGCTCTTAGGTATTTGTATCCCTTTCCCACCCTATACCCTAGTAAATCAGTAAATATTTATTAAGCACCTACTGTTTACCAAGTTGGTCAGTGAAGTGCAATGAGAGAATGATGGGCTGGTGGCTGTGGGGGCCACTACTCTCCTCCTCAGAAGGAATAGAGAAGAACATTCTGTCTAAAACAGAGAGAGGAAAGGGCTACAAAACAAATCCCTTCTTGCCCTACTCAAGAAACTAAAGGGAATGGATTTCCTGGGTCCAAATCTGATGTCAGACACTTATTAGCTGTGTGACCCTGAGCAAATCACTGAACCCTGTTTGCCTCAGCTCATCTGTAAAATGGGCTGGAGAAGGAAATGGCAAAACACTCCGAGATCTTTGCCAAAAAAACCTCAAGTGGGACAGGAAGAGTTGAACTTGACTCAACAATAACAATGTGCCAGACACTGTGCTAAGTCATGAGGGATACAAAGAAAGGAGGGAACCCATAACATTTTTAAGAGCTGTTTTTATATTTTATATCTATTTTCTCCAATTATTTATTCCCTATGTAATTTTTAGAAAAATTAAATGAGGCAAGGGTTGAAATCCTACTTGATATTCCAGAAAGATTTATTGGATGTGTCACAAATAAGAACACAGCCGATATAAAAGAAAAACACTTCATGATCAGAGGATATGAGCTTGATCCTAAACTCAACTCTGTCAGTCAGCTAGCATTTGTTAAACACCTACTATGTGCCAGGAACTTTACTAAGCTCTGTGGGTAAAAAGACAAAAAATAGTCCTGAGATGCCCTTCATTTTTTTATATCCATCTTCCAGTCCTTTCCCTTTTAAAGAAAAAAAAAGTTTATCAAAACCAACTGACAACTTCATACAGTATAATAGCATATTCCACAACATTCCCCACTTCCAAGCAGCCCCGATCTCAACCTCCAAAATGAAGGGAGACAGGTGACATTACAAAAGTTAAAGAATCAAAGAAGTTTCTAAAAAGGCATACTTGTATCCTCACCTCTGTGGAAGACATCTTATTAAACTTACATATAAACTACTCTGCTGCGATCAGAATTGCAAATTAGTACAAGTCTAGAATTGTGCCTTAAAAGGTTTATTACTTTCTGATACATTATTCTAACCCTTCCATGTTATTATCTATCATTAGACATCAAACTATGGTGTGTGATAGCTCAGTGGTACAGTAGACAGAGCACTGGGCGCAGAGTTGGGAAGACTAATCTTTCAAAGTTTCAAATCCTACTGCTTCCTAGCCATGTGACCCTGGGCAAGTCACTTAACCCTGTTCGCCTCAGTTTCCTAATTATAAAATGAACTAGAGAAGGAAAAGGCAAGTCACTCCAGTATCTTTGCCAAGAAAACCCCAAATGGGGCCGTGAACAGTCAAACACAACTGAAACAAATGAACAAATAAACAAAAATCACACTATAAAGAGGGTAGTTCAGTTGTTCCCATAATGATAAATTAATAATATTGATAATGATAATAATGGCTTAAATTTATATAGCCCTTTAAGTTTTGCAAAGCCCTTTACCTATATTATCTCATTCGATTCTCACACCCTACAAGAAAGATATTATCTCCATCTTACAGATGAAGAAACTGAGTTTCAGAAAAGTTAAATGATTTCTGCAGGATCACAGAGTTGGTAAGTTTCCGAGCAGAGATTTGAACCCAGTTTTTCCCAACTCTAGGTCTAGTAGTTTATAGATCATGCCGCACTTCAATATCCTTTTCAGTCATCTGAGAATAAATATAAAGCAAGCTAGTTAAAAATACTTGTACTCAATAAAGCCATGCAGGAGACTTCCAGGTCAGTAGAGTAATCTCTTTGGGGCTTATTCAGAAAATGTCTTTCAATTTCATACTGTTCTATAAGTATGGCATTCTTAAATCGAAACTTCTAGGGAAACAAATAAGCCATATGCTGTTTTTCCCCTCAGCATATTTTAACCATCTGTCACTTGAAATACGTATGTACCAGTGCTGTTAATTCTGACTCCCTGTGTTACTAGCATTTTCCAGCTAGGCTCAAGAAAATGCTTACGGCTAGCCTCAGAAATCTGCCTTTGTTAAACTATTAAAGGAATATGTTCAGGGTGGAAGATAGAGCTTCAGAGATGGTGGATACTGTACCTTCTGCCACTGCCTAGAAGAGCCAAAGACAGATCTACCATGAATGGAAACTGAATGGATTCAATGGCACAGACTGAAGCCAGGAATAGCTGAATGGCCAGGGGAGGCTATAGCTAGGATGACTCTACAGGGTTCTTAACATTTTTCTTAACATTTTTCTGTGTAATGACCTATTTTCACTTTGGTAAAGCCTGTGGACATCTTCTAGGATGACTTTATTGAAAAGAAAGGAAGGAAAGAAGAGAGGAAGAGAGAGAGAGAGAAAGAGAGAGAGAGACAGAGAGGGAAAGAGAGAGACAGAGAGAAAGAGAGAGAGAGAGAGAGAGAGAGAGAGAGAGAGAGAGAGAGAGAGAGAGAAAGGGAAAGAAAAAGAGAAAGAAAGAAAGAGAAAACTAAGTTCATAGACCCCACCCAGGTTTATACTGTGCGAGAGCAGAGGCACTGTGCAATAAACCAAAGTCTGTAAACAGGATATGAGTTATTGACCTGAGGGCTAGAGGCAGGGATGTGCTGGTGAATATTTAACAACAAGATCTCCAAAAACACTCAATACACTTTTAAATTTAATTTGGGTTATTAACATTTTCTCCATCACTTTTCTTAAGTTTGGACTATCAACAAAACCATGAATAAAACCCTAATTTGTAGTATTTGCTTATTTCTGAGGTGTTAAATGCTCACACTGAAAATTTTAAAACTTTGTCAAGTAAGTTCTAGGCACACTCTTGGATAGAGGCAACAGTCGGTTTTTGGACTACAAGTGATGGTGGTAGCAAGATCAAGGACGTGATCCCCTTAGATATGATCAAAGATCAGGCATCAGGAGTTTGATAAGAATTTATTTGCTATGTAGCATTTGGTTTTTTTTAGGAGTGTGTGTAGGGTATATGTAAATATGAATTGTTATCATAGATGAAAATGAGACATTTATAATTTAGTTTATAATTATGGAATATTTAAAAAAATTCTTGGAACTAAGACTTTTGATAGTTCAGAAAACTGTTTTGGGGACTAAGTTAACCCCCTCCTCGATCTCCAACCCTCACCCCCATGCTGTGTATACACAGTCTGTAACACCTTGCAAATGAGGAATTATTCATGATGTATGGTAATTATGGACCCAGGGGAATGTGTGAAATGTGTGAAAGGGGATGAGTGAGTCAGGTAAAAGAATAAGGGATGACTGATGTACATGTTCATAGGTTCCATCATTAAGCATGCAATGTCAAGACAAGTCCCCTAGCAATTGGGAGACCCTTTGTAGCACTTTTATAAGAAGTCATGACAAAAGTAGTACTGGTTAGGTGACCAAAAATAGGTTGTGAATTCCATTGAAGTACTGGGATGTTATGTAATATTAGTAGTCTGTTGTTGTTTGTTTTTCTTTTTTTTTTTTTTTTGGAGGGGCCATTGGGGTTAAGTGACTTGCCCAAGGTCACATGGCTAGTAAGTGTTAAGTGTATGAGGTCAAATTTGAACTCAGGTCCCCCTGACTCCAGGGCTGGTGCTCTATTCATTTGCCACCTAGCCATCCCTGTCCTTCATTTTTGAAGAGGATCAATGACATCATGATGTTGAAGTATGAATATGTCTTGACTTTTGCATTATTTGAATTTAAGTGGGGCAGAGTTATGTTGTCATCAGTCTCACTCTTCTGGAGTCAATGAAGTTCAGTGGCAAGAGAAAAGTCATGATGCCTGGCAATTGCCTGTAATGCAGTGGATGACCTTGGCATCTTCAATGTCTGACCAAACTCAATACTCCACAGTGCCTTCTTCAGCCATCTTCATGGCCTTTGGAACAAATTGTCCTCATAAGCCCATTCTAATGGAGGAAGTCTTCACAGGCTTGGGGTAGGCATCCTCCTAACTCACCACTGAGTTTGAGGCCCATTGGTTACCTAGTTTAGCCCATCTGTTGAGACAATTTCACCTGGGTGTGGCCACTGTATAAGCTACAGTTTCTTGAAGCCATAAGTGAGAATTGGGTGGCAGGTAGACACCAAAGGTGAATTAGCAGCCCTGAAAAGGGCTTGGCAAGCCCTCATACCAGAGGTACGACTTCTTGAACACCTCATATACTGCAGTTATTATCTAGTATAATATAATAGTAATAGTTGACACATATGTGGGACTTTAAGGTTTGCCATGTACTTTACATAGATTAGCTCATTTGGTTCTAACAGCAGCCCTGTAAGATCACTGCTGTTATTACCCTGATTTTATAGATGGGAAAATTTAGGTTTAATAAATATGCTCACGGTCACACAACTAAGTGTAGAAGTTCTCTTGATTCTGAGTCTCACACTCTCCACTACATTGTGTTGCCTTTCTAGACATATCTGTATGTTTGGAAACATCTGGGTGATAGAATTTTTTCATTTTCATCTGGTTGGTAGGCATTATGTAGCTACTTTATTGTTATTGTCATTACCATCAATATCACCAATTATCATTTAAAAGGTATCAAGTACAGAAACGTGGCTTAGGAATGACTTGCAGATGTGGTCTCTGGCTTCTCTAAGTTTACTAAGACACTGAGAAATAAACTGAGAATGAATTTTCTGCTTTTAGTAGATCTGCACTATTTTTCAGTAGACAAGCATCATGACAGCTTGCTGCGGAATGTAAGCTACCAGGTAAATGATTATAAGATTATAGATTTAGAGTTTGCAAGGACTTCAGTGGCCATCTAGTCTAATCTCCTCATTTTACTGATTGGTAAACTGAGGCTCAGGGAACTTAGGTGATGTGCTTGATGTCACAGAGGCTATAGGTCTGTGTCTGCATTTCTAAATCCATTATTTTTGATTCTGAATCCTGCAATCTTTCCAGTAATAACACACTGCTGTGATTCATCACTGTTTATTTGAATGGATTTTTTTTTCTTCTAAATAATTCTATCAAAATATATTTTCATTTGAGATCTGAAATAGTTCAAGACATCCCAGCATATCATAAAACCAGGATCTGGAGTTACTAGGTACAGGAGGAAAATTGTTTATTAGTCAGTCTATGAGGTGAAAAGGATTTCAACGTTGGAGGGAGATTTAAGGCAGCAAGAGTGCAAATGAAGTCTCAGTAGAGCTAGATAACAGCTAAATCTGTCTTCCTTGTGCCTTCAGTCCTCTTTTAAGACAGTCCATAAAGAAGAAGAGAAAGTAAAGCAAGAATAAGAAGGCAGAAGGGTCCAATGTCTCACATACACACAGAAAGCCCAATCCTTGACAGACCTAAGACCATTTGCTAATTCTTCTTCCAAGATAAATATGACAGTATAAAATGGATGGCCTTTTTTCTTCCTAAATTTACTGGTCTTTGTCATGTGGAATTTTTCTGTTACATATTTCCTGTTGTGATTATAAAATTGAGTCTGTAAGCTTTATTTTTTTCTAGGTAAAAATCTTAACATCAAGGTGAAGTTGCTAGACTATGGGGGAATAACTTATAAAACAGTGAACATTCAATGTGCCCTTTCTCATAGGGCAAAATCATATTTTGAAAACATTCAGTTATATACAGAATTACTGAAGCAAAACTCATTCTTAATCCAGGAAAGGGGAGAAAAACCTTGTTCTTGTGGAGCAAGTTATAAAAATGATTTTGACAACAGAAGAGCTTAGTTTCTGTGTTTGAAAATAACAAAAGCCAAAATAAAACCAGTTATTTAGCAGAGCCATAATTTCTTTGTATAAGGGTAACGGAAGGGAAGGAGGCAAAAAGCCAGAGATGATTATGTGGACAAAGGAGTGAATTTACTCATGGGAAGTGCTACCAACATTAACCAGTGGTTTCCAATTTAGTCCCCACATCCTTAGTTCAGAGCAAGAGAGTTTAGTGGCCTGTGGAGAGCTGATCTCTGATTGAATGGCCAAGGTAACAAACCCAATGCTCAGTCTCTGCACATCATATTTTCTGAGATTGTATTGATTTTCTCAAGAAATCTTTTCTTATTTATTCCATTCTTTGCTTAACTTTTTTTTTAAGGGCTCAGATGATCCCAATACTTTAATCGTGCAGCTCCCACAGGGTTAAAGCTCTGAAAAATCAACCATTGCGTTGTTTTATAAGTCAATTAAATAGCGATAAATTACTTTTTCAGTGATGTAGCATATCGCAAGTGACATAACCAACGTGCCTGGAGTGGAATACAGGGGCATAAAGACAAAGACTGAAATGAAATGCTGTCCCAAAGTGGTTGTATTTAGATTTGTTTCAGTTAAGGTCACTGAGACTTACCCAAATGAATGGCCTGCTTCTGCATAGCCTTGCAGGCTTTCCTTTGAAGTGAATAGGAAAAAAATGTACAATATTCAGAAGGAAACAAGGACTCAGAAGGAAAGAGGAATATAGAGGCAGGAAGTCGAGCTCTATTTTTAGGATTGTCTTTATAATTACTGCTGTTTAATCTTTATCATGCAACAAATAGGTATACTAAAATTAGAAGTGTTCCCAGATGAAATTAGAGCATAGTCACAGTGATAATGCCCAGGATTACTTTCGGAATTCTAGATTTCTTTATCAAAGCTTGTAGAGGAAAGGGAGGGGAAACATGAGGAGAGGAAAGGCAAGCAAGATTCCAGGAAGATTTTTATCAAATCAACTCAACATTTACTAAGCACTTGATATGTGCAAGGCTGTATATTTGGTCCTGTAGAAGATTAAAATACAAGATTAGTCCTTGAATTCAAAAAAACTTAAAATCCATCAAGAGAGATAAAATATATGTGTGAATAATATAGTGCAAGATGATCAAGATATATGATCAAGATCTATAAGCATGCATGATGAAAATTCTATAATAGTTTAGTAGAGCTGTGTGTGTGGGCATTTATTTTGGCTAAATTCATAGAAGTACAGTTAGATCCTGATTAGAGAGAATAATAACTACCTTAGAGTGGTTACATGTATTCAGATTTGCATTATTTGAAGTTATAATTGTATAAAATATGGTAATTGATTCTAGTCTATTGGACATTATGCAGTGCAAATTCAAATAATGCGACTGCTTCAGATGGTTCATTATTTGCACTAGTTAGGACTTAGCTGTAGTGACATTTTGAATTAGGAATTGAAAGATGATGAATAGGATTTTGATAGCCAGAGGTGTGAGGCATAACGGAGCATCTATACAGCACTTTGTTTTATAAACATATTATCTCATTTATTTCTCACAATAACTCTTGAAAGTAGGACTATTATTATCCCCATTTTACAGATGATAAAACTGAGTCTAAGAGAAGTTAAATGACTTGCCTAAGGTCACAGAGCTGGCAAGTATATGAGGCAGGATTAAAACTCAGTTCTTGACTCCAAGTCCAACACTAACTGCTCCTTCACATCAAATTATAGGCTGTTTTCAGGAGGTTAATCCAACTTGGCTTTAGACTATTAGGATATGTATACAAGGAAATAAAGTGAGGAAAGAAGACTGGAACCATTTATGGAGAACCTTTAACTTCAGGTCTTGTACTTATTCTAAGTAGAAGGATGGCAAGATTAGAGTTATGCTTTCCAGAGGAAGGCAACCAGGACAGTGAAGGATCCTGAGTTCATGTCCTAAAAGTTCATTAGCCTAGAGAAGAAGAGCCTCAGGTGGAGACAGGGTAGTGCTCTTCTAGTAGTTGAGGAATGACTTGAACAAGAATTAGATTTGTTTTGTATGGCCTTGGGAGTGGTGGTAGTTGGACTAGATATCAAAAATAATAGCTGAATGTTGCAAAAAGACAAATTTAGGCTTGATGTCCTGAAAAATTTTGTGAGTTAGAGATGCCAATAAATGGAATGGGATATCTTAGCAGTGGAGTAGCTAGGTGGTACAATAGATGGAGCATGAGTCTTAGAAGCACCAAGACCTGAGTTCAAATCCTGCCTTAGATACTTATTAATAACTCTATGGTTCTGGACAAGACCCTTAATCTCTTCCAGCCTCAGTTTCTTTATCTATAAAATAGATATTATAATAGCATCCAATTTACAGGGTTATAGTAAAGATCAAATGAGATAGCATGTAAAGTGCTTTGCAAATGTTAAAATGCTACATAAATGCCAGTCATTATGATGATGATGCTGATGCTGATGATGTTGAGTTGCTTCAGTTGTGTCAGACTTTGTGACCCCATTTGGGGTTTTCTTTTCAGAAATATGGGTGTGGATTGCCATTTCTTCTCCAGCTCTTTTTACACGTGAGGAAACTGAGGCAAACAGGCCTAAGTGACTTGCCCATGGTCACACCTCTAGTAAGTTGGCTGAGACCAGGTTTGAGCTCATGAAGATGAATCTTTCTGATTTTAGACCTGGTACCCTACCCACTGTGTCACTTACCTGCTCCATTATTATTATGCCCCATCTTATTATGAATTCCCCCTTATTGGAAAATTTCAAACAGCATCAGGAGGACAACTCATCAGGAGCATTGTGGGGCTCTTTTTCAGGCATGAGATACTAGATAGATAATGAAATCCCTTCAAGAGCTAAAATTCTTTCATTCTATACATTTTTGTTTGAAATAAATACAATTATATTACAATTAATCACCAACTAATACAATTAATTATAATAAAAAAAACAGGCTCTAGAAGAACAAAAAGGGGAAGAAATGATTAGGTAGCATTTTGTCTGAAAAAAGAGGAGTATTAGTGGATAACAAGTTTAAAATGTTTCACTAATCTGGTTCAACTCAGAATCCATCTAATCAATCCCATGCCTGAAAAGGAGCCCCACTATAACATTCCTGATGAGTGATCTTAATGCTGTTTGGAAATTTCCAATAAAGGAGAAGTTGTAATGATAATAACTGGCATTTATATAGCCGTTTAAGGTTTGCAAAGCACTTTTAACTTGTTCACTAGTGCGATATGGCAAACCGTACTCCAATAAGATAGAGGAAGCTTCCAGGGATAAGTCTGGTTTGAACCAAATATTGAGCATTGCATTGAATGTGGGCATCACATTTTAAAATGACAAAGCTAGTGAGGGTCCTAAGGAGGGAGTCCAGGATGTTTAAGAGCTTAAAGTTTATGCTACAGGAAAATCTCCTGAACAACTCAGAGATGTTCAGTCTAGAGAAGAGAAGACCTGGAGATGATATGAGGGTTTTTTTTTTTTTTGAGAGGGAAAGGAAAGGCAATTGGGGTCAGGTATCTGAGGCAGAATTTGAACTCAGGTCCTCTTGACTCCAGGGCTGGTTCTCTACTCACTGTGCCACCTAGCTGCCCCATTGGCTTTCTTCAAGTATACAAATGGCTGATTTATGGACAGAGAATTAGATTTGTCCTGTTTGTCCCCAGAAGGTAGAATGAATAGTAATGTGTGGAAATTTCAGAGAATTCAAATATAGACTTGATGTAAGAAAAATATTCTAACAATTAGAGAGTTATGCCAAAGTGGAATGGGGTATCTCTGAAATTAGTAGGGTCCCTACCATTGAAATTCTTCAAGCAAAGGTTCAATGGCAACCAGTCAGCAAATGCTTATTAATTCCTGGAGCCCTAGTCTTATTGGTTGTTAAACTTCACCATACCTAGTTTGACCCAGACCCACAACACCATTATATCTATATTTTCCCCTCCCATTCCCCCTAATTTTCTACCTCCAGATCAGGAAATAGTAATCAAATCAACACTAACATTCCAGGAAAGGACATGCAATCAATTGCCATGTAACTCCACTAATCACCCCTGTGACTTCAATGACTAAAACAATCCTTTCTGGTTACCACTTGTCTATATTTATCATCTTGGAATGTAAACTCTCCAAGTTAAGATGCTCTCTTACTTTTTATATTTGTATTCTCAATGCTTAGCACAGTTATTGGAATATAATAAGAATATTGTAAACTCTTTAATTAGTTAATTAGCCATTTATTATTAAGCACCTACTATGTGCCAGGTACTATGCAAGATGACAGTGACATAAAATGAAAAAAATTCCTGCTCTGAAGGTGCTTAAATTCTCTTAGAAAAAACAACCTGCACATGCACATACATTATTAGAGGAATTAAATTATATAAGTGTTTGTCTCAGTCATCCCCCCTATTACTTGGAATGTTCTTCCTTCTCATTCACATCCATTTCAAAGAATCCATCCCTTTCTTCAAGTTAAAGCTCAATCACCTTCATCTACAGGCCTTTCCTAGTCCATTCCCCACCAACAAACACAAGCACATACACATGATCTTCTTTAAGGTTATCGTTGATATGTATATAGCTTATTTTAATAAACATTTAATATAAATAAGAAGTTAGAGGCATATATGTTAGCAGTTATTGACATTCTCAATAAGGGGTCCTCATTCTCAGTTTTGAGATACTAATCAGGTTTATGATTTTTCCAAGTGTTTGGTATACTCCTCTTAGACATCATGAAAATGAATCCTATAAAAGCATTCAAAATTATTTCACCCCCAGCCTATTTCCTATATGTATATTTAGTCTAGTTCAGATGTTTTTCTCTATCTTTGATTTCTATATTGCCATTTCAACTTCCTCACGTCACATACCAGGAATGGTTATGTTAAAGCCCACGTGTGTTGACTCTACTAGCACTGAAGTGGCAAAGAATTTGTTATGGAAAGCTTGCCAAAGCTTTCGCAATTTTTGCCTGCTTGTTGTCTTTTCCAAGTTTCATCCTTAAATACCCTCAGAAAGATTGGCTTAGATGGATCTCTGCCAAGCTTTCAATAAACATATTTTTTCTCCTCACTGATTTTCACCATTTTATAAAGCAATACTGCTCAGAATTTTTTTTACTGTTCTCCTACCATGTAAAGTTTTGCAAACAAGTTTACGTGATAAGGTGATGTCCTTGACTGCCATTTTTTTTTTTCACTTGGCAGGGAGGTCAAGTGTTGGTTGGTTGAGGCAGTTTTCATGGTTTTTCATTATAGAGGTTGATATAAATTGATTAAATTCTCTTAGACATGGTCTCTGTCAACATCTGCTCTCTTATTCATTTATCCTTAGCACCTTGTTTAAATAGCCCAGGTTGGAGTTGCCTCAATTGCACACCATCATATCTTCTCATGTTAAATCTTTCTTCTAATTTAATATTGACTTTAATCTTTATTCTAACAAGTCAGTGGTCTGACTGTACACAGGTAACTCAGAAATGACTCCTATATTAGTGATGAGTTATTTCCAGTCTGTTAAACTATAACCGTGATTTCTTTATTATTTGATGCATATCATGTCTAACACATTCTAACTCTCTTCTTCTATTTCTTATGACTCATGGCTCCTTCTGACAACTTTCTTTTCTCAAAGTTTTCATGATTCTGCTTTCTCTTAGTTCTCCTTTTAGCTATCTGATCGTTACCCAGTCTTCTTTGCTAGATCTTCACCTGTGTCATACCCACTAACTGTGAGTGTCCCCCAAGACTTCCATCTGGGTCTCTTTCTCTGTATACTGTCTCACTTGGTGATCATATCTGTTCTCATGGGTTCGGTTTTCATCTCTATGTAGGTGGTTACATTATATATATACATATATATATATATATACACACATATATATGTATGTATGTATAGATAGACAGATATTTGACCCTCATCTCTCTTCTGACCTTCAGTCCCATATTACCAGCTATCTGTTGGACATTTCAAAATGACTGTCTTATAAGCATCTCAAACACAACATAGCCAAAAAAGAAGTCATTATTACCTCCCTCCCCAAATTTCCCTATTGCACTCAAAATCTTAACTCTCCTTTGCCGACATTCCAATTCATAATCTCAGTGTAATCCTTAACTCCTCATTTCCTCTCATCCTACTTATCCAATAAATTACTAAATTATGGTGGTTTTTTCTCCTTCTCCACAATGCCTCTCAGATATGTTCCTTTCTCTCTATTCACAATGCCATAGCTCTAGCTTAGACCCTTATTACCTCTCTCCTGGATTATTACACTAACCTCCTAGTTGATTTTTCTGCCTCAAATCTATCCCTATACTATTCTATTTTTCATAATGTCTCCAGAGTGAATATTCTAAGGTACAAATCTGACCTATGTCACTCAACAAACTCCAGGGGCTCCCTATCCCATCTAGGATAAAATATGAGCTCTTCTATTTGGAATTTAAACTTTTCTTAATCTGGTCCCTTTCTATCCTTTCAGTCTTCTTTCATCTTACTTCCCTCCTCATACTTTATAGCCCAGCCCTACTAGTCCACTTGGTGCTTCTCTCAAACAATATTTCTCATTTCATCTTTTTGACTTTACATTGGTTATCTCCCATGTCAGGAATATTCTCTCTTCTCACTTTAACCTCTTAGAATCCTTGACTTCCCTCATGATTCAGTTCAATTACTATGTTCAGAAAGTCTTTCTCAGTTCTCCCAGTTACTTCAGTTTCCTCTCTAAGGACATTTTCATTTAATTCTTCATGCATTTCATATATTCCTATTTATGAAAATGTTGTCTGCCCTATTTCAATGTTAGCTCCTTGAGGGAAGGGATTGTTTATGCTTCTTTTGTTGTATCCTCAGTGCTTAACATCATTCCTGGAATATAGTAAATGCTTAATAAATGCTTATTGATGGATCTATTTTTTGAAAAGTATTCATGCTAGATAGGTAAGAGGTTTTTATATAGTCTATACTCTTTTGATCTCTCTTGTTTTCTACTCCTGGAACACATTTATTATGTATTTCTCCCTATCACTCCTTAAGTCAAACTTTTCATTGAAATGATTGAATATTAAAATGTATGATGATTATATTTGGAAGTTGGCATCTAATTCTTCATATAATTTTTCTGCTTCCTCATCCTTGGCAACAGATGTAAGTACATGAGTTACAATTATTTTTATATTGAAATTTTTAGAAATGTTTGGAATGATCCCTGCAAAATAATATGAGTAAACATCTCATGAAATGCTATTTTTCCTGAAGGAGAATTTGTGAGCCCTTTTGCCATCTAACTGTCCCATTTTTACTGACTTCTGGTTTCCTCCATAGCATGAATATAAAGACTGATATAACTCAATTCCTCTAATAATGTGTTCACTTAATCATCGTAACAATGATCTTACATTTAAAGAATCAACAACCAAATTAAATTTTATAAATGGTTTCAACACTGATTTTTTTTTGTATCTTCTGCCTTTTCTCCCACCATCACTACTGAAGTGGAAGGGGACTGCAGAGGACTTATAACTATTTAAAAATTGTTTTGTGTGTTTCCATGGCCAAAGAATTCAGCTCAAAGTGGCCAGTCTACTTGGTGAAGAGCCTCTCATCTGTTTTATTAGGCTGGTCTTCGGAAGATAGACCTAATCTATTTCAGGGATTATACAGAAATGATTAAAAGGATTTCTGAGCCCCATTGAAAGTCCAGGCAGATTTAGATTGCATGTATTTTTAGTGAACTCGATAGCAGCCTTATGGCTTCTTCCAGCAACTTCCAGTATTTTTTTGGAACAGAGAAGATAGACGGTGGAGATTACCCAAGGTTGGAAATTGGTAAATTGTTGACACTTAGGGATCAAGGGCACAAGAAAGTCTAGGGAGTTAGCCAAGGATTCATTTCTGGAGGAGCAGGGAGAGAAAATTTAATCTAAGAGATAGAGACGGAAGTATTAGTGGAGGACCACTTGTCATTATGAGGACAAAAACATCCTCAATATTAGTGAGGGAGTGGAAAAGTTGGAAAGTAAGATAATCAGAGATGTGGGGTGGGGTGGTATTCAAGAATCTTGAATCCAATAAGTTGCAAATGATAAGGAAATCCAAGGTATGGCTATATCAACTGGCTGAAGCAAAGTGGAAATAAGGGTTATTAGAGTTGAGGAAGTCGGGGAAATGTAAGTCTAAGACCTTAGGCCAAAAAAAGAGTGTTAATGGCATGTGATAGAATGGAAAGGACAGTTGTAAGCCAGGTACCAAGAGAATTCTCTTCTTTGCTGCCACTCCCACTGCTTTGATTTTATTTTTCCAGCCCTAGCAAGTCAATAAACATTTATTAAATGCCTACTGTGTGCCACACATATTGCTAAGCTTTGGGCTTACAAAAAGACAAAAAAGACAGTTCCTGTCCTCAGTGAACTCACAATCTAGTGGAAGAAGCTGATGAAAGCCTTTAGCAGGTATATTATATTGGGAAAGCATGTGACTGAATTGGGATAAACAGAGTGCTTGAATTGTATCTGAAGCAAGAAAAGGCAATGGGTGGCAGAGGGAAGAGCTAGAGAGATGGAGGACAGATGAAAACAGAAAACTAGGAAAAACTGCAGATTTTTGCAATGATGAAAGCAGTCTTTTTATTCTAAATCTTAATTATTATTGCTTTCAACTAGGTTGACTATGAGGAAATATGCCCCTCCTTTTTTGCATTTTAATTATCTTAAAGGAATATTTTCCATTTTTGGAACTATTTTTAATTAATCAAGAGTAAAAAAAAAAATATGGGATTTTCAGCATTTAGAGATGTTTTGAATGGAGCTTGAGACCGTGCATGTCAGAGGAAAGAAAAGAAGTTTTCCCTCATTTTCAAGAAAGTTATTTTTAAATAGTCGTTATGAGGCTTTTAAAGTGCATACCAAATATATTTAGGTAATAGGATTCTATTCTTATTCTCTATTAACATGGGATTAAGGAGCATACCTTTTAAGGGTGATTATCTTAATGGCTTGTTTTTATAGAATGGTAGTTTATTTAATTACTAAGACTAAAGCGATTAGGACTCTTTGGTGTGGAAAGCTGGAAGAGGATATGATAAAAGGCTATATAATTATGAAGGCTATTGGTGGCATGAGTAATTGTTCACCAAATCTTGGAACATTAAACAAGAGGTTCCCTAATGAAACCAGAAAGAATTTTAGAGGAATGTCCAATGTTTATATAAACAGTATGCATCATGCTATATCAAACTTCTTTATACTCTTGAATCAGTTGCGAGTTTTTGTTTGTTTGATTCATTCAGCAGACATTTGGTAAATGAACATGAAAGGCACTATACTATTCACCTTTCACATGTCTTTTTTTGAAATCTAAGTTGTTTGATGGGTGTGTACTCATATGACAGCCCTGTCTCTGTTCCCTGGCCTTTTTCATGGGAATTTCTTCACTTTGTACCATTAAATATTTTTTTTTCTCTTGAGAGCTTTGTATTCTTCTTGAGCTGATTTATTGCATAGCATTTTGTACTATGGCATCCTAATTACTATTTTGTTGAAGTCTGCTCTCCAAAAATCTAGGAGCATCCAGCTTTATTTTCTGTTTCTGGTATGGATTCCAAGATTAAATAGTTACTGGTTTCTACCATTTCTACTTCAGTGACCAGTTACTCCTTATTGGTCAGAATCAAGACCAAAATAACAATGTTCCTGATTGTTTCCTCCACCTTTTTTTTTTTTTTTTTTGAGTGTGGAAGGCAAAGCAATTGGGGTTAAATGATTTGCCCAAGATTATATGGCTAGTGTGTCAAGTGTCTGAAGTTAGATTTGAACTCAGGTCCTGCTGACTCCAGAGCCATGGTCTATTCACTATGCCACCTAGCTGCCCCAACTTCCTCCATCTTTTGATGGAGGAAATCATAATATGGTTAAGTCAAGAGGTTATGAGAAGTGTACACAGACAATGAAATATAAATTTATACAAAGACACATCAGAAGGTAAGGGAGAAGGCCTTAATATTTTGGGGGATACAGAAAGGCCTTTTGTAAACGATAGAACTTAAAAGAATTAATTGATTTTAAGGGGTGGAGTGAATTCTAGGTATGGAGGATAGCCTGCGTAAAGACATGGATAAGGGAAATCCTATGTCAGTTATAGAAAATAACAAAGAATCTAAATTTTCTGGAACATAAAGTTCATGAAAGGGAGTCAAGAGTCATAAGTTTGGAAAAGTAGGCTGGAGTGAGAATGTAAAGAGTTTTGTAAAGGTCTTGAATTTTATGCTAGAGGAAACTGGGACACATTTGATCTTCAGCAGGAGACTGACACATCTATGCCTTTAGGAATATTAATTTGGTGGTTATATAGAGAAGAAATTAGAGAGGGGAGAGGCTGGAGGCACGGGGACCTTTCATTTGAACCCCAGCCAAAGGGTTTAGTTACGGAAGTATTAAGAAGATCTTGTTATATATTGAGATTATTTATAAGAGGATTTTTTAGAATGGACTCCAAGGCCAACATAACAGTGAACCTCTCCCAATGAAGAAATAGCTAAGATCACCAGTGATTGTTTTGTGTATCATTCAATATACTGGATGAAATTTGATTTCTCATATTTATATATTCATATACATATTCATAATATATTTATATTCTCATATTCTCAATAATTCTCATTTTCAAGGTGAAAAGTTGAATCATATTATTATATTAAAGATCATATTTAAGCGGTCCATTTAAAACAGGCCCAAACTCAAAAGCTATTAAATGGTTGGCTTCTTTGTAACCAGCTACCTGAGTTTGTGAGACAAAAGGAATAAAATTCAATGAGTCTACTATTTTTATGGAGGGAACAAAAGATTTGAGAATAAAAAGATGCAAAAATGGACTCAAAGATTCATAGAAGTTGTGGAGAAGCTAGTTTAAGAAGAAGCTTAGAAAAAAACAAAACACTTTTTTTTGGAGGGGGTGAGGCAAGACAGTTGGGGTTCAGTGACTTGCCCAAAGTCACACAGCTAGTAAGGGGGTCAAGTTGTCTGAGGTCACATTTGAACTCAGGTCCTCCTGACTCCAGGGCTGGTGCTCTATTCACTGTGCCACCTAGCTGCCCCCAAAAACATACTTATTAAGAATTAGAGCTATTCAAAAATGGATTGCATTGTCTTGAAAGGTAGTGGATTCTACGATTTTGGAGGTCTCTAAGCAAAGGATGTCAGATCACTTGACATATATGATACAGTATGAAATGAGATATTTGTAAAGTGCTTTGCAAACTCTTAAATCACTCTATAGATACTAGCTTTTAGTAATTAATAATAAGAAAAAATATTCATGATAATGCTAATTATTATTATAGTAGGGATTCTTTTTGTGTATGAATCAATCTAGCTGGTGGCTGAGTTATTTTCCAATTTAAGATTCAGTGAGTCTATATACTCTGGCTTCGCCACACAATAAACCATCTCTCTGGCATTTAAGCTCTTGCATTTTAAAAGCAGGTAGGTGGTTTAATGGATTGAATGGTGTAGTTGGAATCAGAAAAGTGCTGAGTTCCAATCCTGCCTCATACATACATATATAGATATACATATACATATATGTATGTATATATGTATATATACTAGTTATATGAGCCTGAGCAAGTAATTTAACCTGTCTCTGCCTCTGCCTCACCTTTAAAATGGATATAATAATAGTGCCTACCTTGCAGGGTTGTTTTAAGGATAAAATAAGGTAAAATATATAAATTAGTACTTTCCAACTTTTAAGTGATATTTAAATTATAGCTATTATTATTGATTCTCTCTTTTTATTCTTTCTGACATAAAGATCCCAAATGTGAGCATTTATGCCTCTCAAAAATGATAAAAGACTTTTCTGCTATATGTTAATAGAGACAATGTAAATGACTTTTACTTAAATTGAAAATTAATCATTACAAAGCATAGAAATAATTATTGTATCATATACATGATTTAGAATTGGAATGGTCCTTAAAAAGTATGTGGTTCTGGGACAGCTAGGTGGTGCAGTGAATAGAGCACCAGCCCTGGAGTCAGGAGGACCTGAGTTCAAATTTGATCTTAGACACTTAACACTTACTAGCCATGTGACTGTGGGCAAATCACTAGTCATTAGCGTTAACTAATTGTCCTTCCCTCTCCCCTCAAAAAAGCAAAAAAAAAAAAATATCTGGTTTCCCCCCTTATTTTACAGATCAGAACACCGAGACTGAGAGCATAACTAGCAAGTATCAGATATAAGATTTGAAGCAAAGTCTTCTTGATTTCGAGGCCAGTATGCTATCCAGTAAGGGCAGCTAGGTCATGCAATGGATAGAGTGGTGGACCTGAAGTCAGAAAGACTTGAGTTCAAATCTAGCCTCAGACACTTATTAGCTGTGTGACCACAGGCAAGTCAAGTAACCCTGTTTGCCTCAGTTTCCTCATCTGTAAAGTGAGTTGGAGAAGGAAATGGCAAACCACTCTAGTATCTGCCAAGAAAATCCCAAACAGAGTTTCAAAGAGTTGGATATGACTGAAAAACAAATGAATGCTATTCTTTGTACTGGATTGGATTCCAAATAATGCTTAGAAACAACAAGAAGAAAATGTAAGCTCCCTGAGGTCAGGGGTAATTTCATTTTTGTCTTTGTATTCTTCTTTGGTTATTATTTAAAATATAATATAGTGGTAAAATAAAAAAACAAACAAACTTGAGTTTAGCTATAATTCAGATATTTCTCTTTTCTCGTATACAAGACCCATCTCTTTGTTATTGTTGAGGGTGCCACCATCCTTCCAGTCACCCAAATTCACAACCTTGGCATTCTCCTTTGTATATCTAGCAATACTACTCTCTTAAAAAATTCTTCTTGAATTGAATTGTTGAAATAATTTTTCTAAGATATAACCAAACTGACTAGTTATGCATCTTGGTAATGCTTTTATAGGCTTCTCAGTTTCTTTCTTCAATTTAATCACCTTTTCCTGGTTCCATCTTGGGGGTGGGATGGGGAATGTCAAGCTTCTGGTCCATATCCTACTTACAAATGAATGGATACAGCTTTCCTTCTTCCCCCTTCACCTTTAACCTTTACACTTTTTTTTTTAAGATGAGTTTTGAGGGTGCGGGGAGGGAGATTTTCAGAGATGGTTATGATATAGAAACAAAAAATATCTCTAAAACTTATTTTTTAAAGGATATTTGAGTAGAAAAGTGTGCTTTTGTGTCTTAATACCTTTGGGGAAATTTTGCTGTTTGAGCCATTAGTTAGCAGTGTACTATAATTGCAGGGGGGAAGAGTAAGAAAATAAAAATCTTATTGAAAATCCCAAACTTTACAGTGACTAACCTTTATACTTTCTTTTGTCTGCCTTTCAGTTCATCATTTGTGACATATAATGACTGTGTGACCCTGGGCATTTAACATTGTAACCTCAGGCAATCCTTTAAGGACACAAGTTACAGAGAAGGTGCTGATATGTATTGGCAGAAGGGGATTTCTTCATTTTGCAGAACTCTAGGTCCAAACCTTAGGAACAAAGGTCCTAACCTTATACCTCAATCCCATTGAGCCCTGCCTCTGTCTTTCTTCTGAAAATGTGAGGACCAAAACAAAGTGCACTACTGCATGGTATACTGGCTAGAAGGTTAATCTTAGTGTCAGGAAGACTTGGGTTCAAATCTTGCCTTTGACCCAAAGTTGTGTGACCATGGGCAAATCACTTAACTTCTCCTTAAGTTTGTTTCAGACTCTTCACTGATTAGCATTGGAGAAGCAATTTTTCACACTAGTGAGTTCCCTATATTTATAAAATCAAAGCTCTAGCCCCAAAGGAAATAATAATAAGACAGGTGCTTCCTGGTTGCTTCATGTAGTTATACTTTTTCCTAAATCTTAGGGTCACTGTAGCCTTATTATTATTATTACAGAGGCGGCTTTATGACACAGGCCCATGCTGAACCTGGAGTCAGGAAGAACTGAGTTCAAATATGGCCTTATTAGCTATGTGACTCTGAGCAAGTCACATAAGTGGTGTCTGCCTCAGTTTCCTCCACTGTAAAAATGAAGATAATAATACTTGCCTGCCAGAGAGGTTGTATGGATGAAATGAGACAATATTTGCAAAGAGCTTAGCACTGTGCCTGGCATATACTTGTAATATGCAATAATATTTATTAATGACAATTAATAATAGTGTGATGTGTAGTAAGTAATACTTTTTCCTATATGTTTGACCTGTAGTATACCATGATTTTAAGTCCTCATTTGTGAATTTTGTGCCTAGCTCGCCAGCTATTCCTTGTCTTCTATGCATGCAATGCATTTTTGTTTTTCAATGTCTTTGGCCAAAGGATGGGAGACATGTTTCTGAGTAATAAAATATTTCATCTAGGTTCCAATTATGTATTTAAGTAATGAGACCATGTTTGCTCAGTGACCTGCTGATATAATGTGCATGATACACTTTACTGTATTCAAACTTGTTACATAAGTAGCGATCATTCAGAGAATAGAAGTGGTTTACTTCTCTTTCTCTTGCCTCAATTCTCATATAAGCCACTTGAATTATTCCTGTGTTTTTACTTCTCTTTCTCTTGCCTCAGCTCTCATATAAGCCACTTGAATCATTCCTGTCTGATTGAAGATCAGGCTGTCCATACCTGAGAGTTCCTTTTCCCCCTGTTCCACACTGTGCTCTGCAATATCCCCAACTCCTATTCTCTTTATTATATCGCCTAATTCCCTCAAGACTACTTGTTCCTTCTTAGGGTATTATTTAAAATATAATAAAGGGGTAAAATAAGAAACAAACAAACTTGAGTTTAGCTATAATTCAGATATTTCTCTTTTCATGTATACAAGACCCATCTCTTTGTTGTTGTTGACGGTGTCGCTGTCTTTCCAGTCACCCAGGTTCACAACCTTGACATTCTCCTGGAATTCTCGCTTACTTCATATAACCAACACGTGGCCCACTGTTGTCATTTTATTTCCGCAATATTTCTGGCATTTGTCCTTTTCTGTTTGCCCACACAACCCGCTATCCAAGGCCGTAGTTCTGGGTCTTGTCATCTTTTCCCTGGATTATTAAAATATCCTTCTAGTTAGTATCCCTGCCTCAAGTTTCACCCCACTCCATTCTATACATCACACCACAGACAAAGAGCTTAAATTTTTTTTAATTTATTTATTTATTTTTAGTTTTCAACATTTATTTTCACAAGATTTTGAGCTACAAATTTTCTCTCTGTCTTTCCCCTACCCCCACCCCAAGATAACGAGCCTACTGAATCCCCTTCCCCCAATCTGTTCTCTCTTATATTCCCCCAAACCCCCAACTTTCTAGTAGTTTCCCTATGGATTTTTATACTCCAGTGCCTATATATCTTATTTCCCAGTTGCATGAAAACAACATTTTTTTAAATAGTTGTTTATAAAACTTTGATTTTTAGATTCTTTCCCTTCTTCCCTCCTCACCCACCCCACTGGGAAGACAAGCAATTCAACATAGGTTTTATGTGTGTAGTTATGTGAAACATTTCCATAGCGGTTATATTGTGAAAGAGTAACTATATTTCCCTCCATCCTATCCTGCCCCTCACTTATTCTGTTTTCTACTTTGACACTGTCCTTTTTCAAAAGTGTTTGCTTCTAACTACCCTCTCCCCCAATCTGTCCTCCCTCCTATCATCCCCCTCTTATCCCCTTTCCCCTTACTTTCCTATAGGGTAAGATACCCAATTGAGTGTGTATGTTATTTCCTCCTTAATCCACATTCAATGAGGGTAAAGTTGAGTCATTCCCTTACACCTTCCTGCTCTTCCCCTCCATTGTAACAGTTTTCTCTTGCCTCTTTTATGTGAGATAATTTACCCTATTCTATCTCTCCCTTTTTCTTTCTTCCAATATATTTCTCTCTCACCTCTTAATTCTATTTTTAGATATCATCTCTTCAGATTCAACTCACCATGTGCCCTCTATGTATACATGTACACACATATATACACACTCACATATATATTTATATATACATACACTCTCCTATGTATATGCATATATATTCCCTTCAACTATTCTGATACTGAGAAAAAAGCATCAGTTATGATGATCATTTTTCCATGTAGGAATAGAAATAGTTCAACTTTAATAAGTTCCTTATGATTTCTTTTTCCTGTTTACCTTCTCATGCTTCTCTTGCTTCTTGTATTTGAAATTCAAATTTTTTGTTCAGCTCTGGTTTTTTCGTCAAGAATGTTTGAAAGTCCTCTATTTCCTTGAATGATCATATTTTCCCCTGAAGCATTATACTCAGTTTTGCTGGGTAGGTGATTCTTAGTTTTAATTTTACCTCCTTCGACTTCCAGAATATTATATTCCAAGTCCTTTGACCCCTTAATGTAGAAGCTGCTAGATTTATGTTATCCTGATTGTGTTTCCATAATACTCAAATTGTTTCTTACTGACTGCTTGTAATATTTTCTCCTTGACCTGGGAACTCTGGAATTTGGCTATAATATTCCTAGGAGTTTTTTTTTTGGGGGAGGGGGGGATCTTTTTCAAGAGGTGATTGGTGAATTCTTTCAATTTCTATTTTGCCCTCTGGTTCTAGAATATCAGGGCAATTTTTCTTGAGAATTTCTTGAAGGATGATTTCTAGCCTCTTTTTTTTTTTTTTTCATGGCTTTCAGGTAGTTCAATAATTTTTAAGTTATCTCTCCTGGGATCCTGGATCTATTTTCTGGGTCAGTGTTTTTTTCAATGAGATATTTCACATTGCCTTCCATTTTTTCATTTGTTTGGATCTGTTTTATAGTATCTTGATTTCTCATAAAGTCATTAGCTTCCATTTGCTCCAATATAATTTTGAAGGAATTATTCTCTTCAGTAAGTTTTTGAAATTCTGTAAAATATGACTCTAAACAAATTTTAGACATACAGAACCCACAAAATTCGGCAATTCAGGTTTCTAAGGCATTCTTCTCCTCATTGGTTTTTCATGCTTCTTTTGCCATTTGAGTTAGTTTGTTTTTTAAGGTTTATTTATTTTCTTCAGTCAGTCTGTTGACTTGCTTTTCATGATTTTCTTGCATCATTCTCCCTTCTCTTCCTAATTTTTCCTCTACTTTCTTATTGATTTTCAAAATCCTTTTTGAGCTCCTCCATGGTGTGCAACCAATTCATATTTTTTCTTGGAAGCTTTTGATGACTTTATTGTCTTCTTCTGGTTCTATGTTTTGATCCTCTTTGTCCCCAAAAAAGGATTCTATAGTCTGATTGTGCTTCCTCTGTTTGCTCATCTTGCCAGCCAATTACTAGACTTTTGAGCTCTTTGCCAAGGTAGAACTCTGCTTCCAGAGAGGAGAGAGCTGTGTCCCAAGTTGCTGGGGGTTTTGCAGTTGTCAAAGCTTTTGTCAGAGATATGAAGAGGGCACCCTCTCTACATCCACCACAAGCTCTGACACACTAGCTTTCCTTACTGCAGAACACCCAAGACAGTGACCCAGATCCAAGCAGGTCAAATCAAGAATAATTACCCTCTGAATTGTAGCTTGGCCCCCCTATGATCTGCTGGCCAGGAGCTCTGGTTGCAGCCACGTGGCAGCAGATGCAACTGCTGCATCTGTGCCACCTCTCAGCCCAGGGGTAGGGGATGGACTGTGCTCTTCTCTCACCCAGTTCCAACAGTGTTCCCTACTGACCTTTTACTTTCTCTTTGGCATTTATGGGTTGAGAAGTCTGGAAACTGCCACAGCTGCCAGTGATTCACTCTCCTGAAGTCTGCTCTGTCTGGTCTGTGCTGCTGATTGGGTCTACCCTAGGTCTGAGTTCACATGGCTCACACAGGACTGCTCTTGGCTCCCAGCCTGGTGTGATAGATCCTTCCTGTTGGCCTGCAAGGCTGCCTTCAGTGGGAAATTTGTTTTTCTCTGCCACTTTGTGGGTTCTGTATGTCTAAAATTTGTTTAGAGTCATATTTTACAGGTATTGGAGGTGGTTGGTGTGGGAGATCAAGCAAGTTCCTGCTTTTACTCTTTTTTTTTTTACTCTATTACTTTATGCCATCTTCAGAAATGTGACAAAGGGATTTTCTTAAAGTGCAGTGCTGATCAAGTTATGAACCTACTCAATAAAATTCAGAGACTCCCTACTTACTCTAAATTTAATGTAGTTATCCTTTCCACTTTGTGACTTCACCTATCACAGTTTTGATATATCATGTGTCAGCATAAGAAATTAAATGGGAAATTTTTCGGAGTTTTGCAGAAGACTTAGATCACATGAAGGCCAGGAAATTGTGCAGAAAAAGTTTAGAAACTCAAAAATGCATAAAATATATGAATAGGATTGTGTAATATCAACATACTTCATCATTTAATACCATAATCATTCAGACTTCTTCTCTGGTAGAAAGGAAAGGATAAAAAATTTATGTGGATTTTCCAGGTAGTGCGGGGCAGCATGCCCTTAACCCCTATGATATGGAAAGGATAACTGTAGAATCTCTCCTGTTTGGTTTCAAAAGTCCTTCACAACTTGACCCAACCAATCTTTCCAGATTTAATACATAGTATTTTCTTTCACACCTTTATGGTCCAATTAATCTGTCTTTCTTACTGTTCCTTAGATATGACTCTCATTTCCCATCTCCACTGATCTTTCCACTGGTCAACACCCATGCTTGGAATACACTCCACTCTCACTTTAGACTCTTGGAATCCCTGGTTAGCCTTCAAGTTTAAGCTAAAGTGCTACCTTGTATAAGAAGCCTTCCTGACCCCTGATGATGCTGGTCTACTCTACCCTTTTCCACAAATAATTCACCTTGTGTGCATTTTATATCAGTTGTTTATAGAGTGGTGTCTGACTTACCTGGGGCAATGTTTATACAATAAATCTTACAACTTTTTATATCTTTAAAGAACTTTTTAAAATATACAATATGTCCTTTCTCTTCCATAGTCACTTAATTTTATATGACCTGGTATTCACAAAATCTGACATGTATTCTTCAATACCTCTTCATGAACTCACATATGAAATTGAATATTATGTGTGCTTTTGAAGAATTGTCCTTTTTCTGAAGTCAACCTTGAATGTAGCCCATGGGCTTTCAAAGAGGTTTAAATTGGTGAAGTTCTGACCAAAGCCACTGAAGCATGTTTATTTCCATCTCTTACATAAATTTCTTAATCATTTGTGATGTATGACATGGTTTAAAGTTGGAATGCAATGCTCTATTTGATTTGGGGACATTATACCTCTTCACCACATCCCTCCCTCAGGGTCCCCTAATGCTTCAGCTACACTGCCTTGCTGGCCCTCTATGTGGCAATTGGTTGGAATTTGGTGGGAAGAGGTGATACTTCATCCACAGAAGATTCCTCCTCACATGATTACTGTGAGGACTGGGCTGGTAGCAAGACTGGTGGTCTGGGAGGTGCTGCCACTCTCATTTTTCTGAAACTGTTGATAGCAGTTGGTCAACAATTGATGAGGAAGATGGGTCCCCATTGCACAATGACCTCTCTCCTCACTGTCAGTCATGGCAACTGGGATGGTGGTTTGAAGGGATGGGGGTGGGTCAAAGCTCTTCCTAGATTCCTAGAATCAAGGTCCCAGGTTGTCCCCACCAGGATCCAAGGGGAAATGGTGGTCAAATTAGCGGTGGTGGTTTAACTTGCTTGATCCACAATGCCTCCTCTCTTGCTCTCAAGGTGCCTTGCTGGTTCAGTTGGACTAGATTGCTTATCCTGTGGACATAAAGATTTCTGAGGTGCCTTCTAACTTTCATTCCTATGATCCTGTGACCCCTCTGTGAACTTAACTAGGCTAAATGTGGAGGACAGGTACATAGTTTATAATCTTAAATCCTTGGCGTGGCTTGCCAGAGCTTTGTGCTTTACTGGCATAGCTTTTAAGCAACTAGGGTCACCTCTAGGCTATGAGCCATTGGAGCAGGACTTTAGTGGAGGCATATATTAACAATTACCCTTTAATAAGTAACCCATAATTAGCATAGTAATACACAGTGAATAGAATTGTACCACCAGAAAAAAAAAACCTCAAAGGACATGAAAAATACACTCAGATAATGCTTATGGACATCTGAGTCTATAACCTCAGTTGTAAAATAGTGATTCCAAGCATGTCTGTAGTTATATTGGAAGATAAATGAGTAGCATGGATTGGTCAGGTCTGGTCACACATGGAGCTGTAGAAAAGCTGCATATTCTTGTTCAAAATCTTTAATCACAGCTAAAACTGCAATGAAAAATAATGCAAGAATTTCAATGAGGTCCATGTCATTCATTGCTTTTTAATATAGCCTGCTTTATATTCTGATTAT
Organism: Pseudochirops corinnae; assembly: GCA_028646515.1. Lineage (NCBI taxonomy): Eukaryota > Metazoa > Chordata > Mammalia > Diprotodontia > Pseudocheiridae > Pseudochirops > Pseudochirops corinnae. The sequence goes on along the minus strand of CM053586.1, from coordinate 144,810,783 downwards.
GCTGCTACCATAGAATGAACAAAGAAAAACATGGGATTTTATAAAGACAAGAAAACTTTTATTAAACTTTTACAACAGTAAAATAAATTATTCATGCCTCTGCATGAATAATGGTGTCCATGCCGATTAAATCAGTTCATTGGAGGCACAATATTTACATGCATAACGTGTGTTCCATTTTCAAGTAACCCTGAAATGGAAATGCCCTACAAAACAGCATGGTGGTGGCCCTCAAAATGAAAAAAAAAAAAAAGAAACTTGGAATATGGTATTAATTTATAAGAGGAAAAAGTTTAAAGCAACTGCACTTTTGAAATCCACTAACCAGAAGCAATTTTCAAAGAAAGAAAAATCATAATAACTCACTATTTCAAAGGAACTGAATGAAGAAGAGAAGCATTGAAAATAGGTTGGGTATAGAGAGGGCAGACATAAGGCTAGAAGAATACAGAAATCTCATGACACCTTGGGGCTTGTTTTGTTTGGACTTTGAATACTGCAGGACTTGCTCCAAATTGGTTATTCAGCATTAGGATAATTTGCCTAGAAGAGCTCTGGAGCAATTTTTGGCAGAAGCTGCTCCTGGCAGAGGCATCAGCTATGTGGCCTTGTGACTCTCACTATTTTCTTCTTATCTTCCCCCCATCCTCAAATAGTCTCAGAAAGTGTCACAGTTCATGCATTTTCTTATTCTAAATAACTGGGCTTATGTAAAAGATGGGGGGGGGGCTACCATCTATAAAATCCCACAGACTGAGGAAGTGTGAGAGAATGAACTTGAAAAGTAGAAAAAAAAAAAAGAATTGAGGGTAAGGTGGGATGGATTGAATTCTAGCAAAATAGCTATGAATGATCATGTCTTAACCTGTTTTTTTTTATTTCCATAAAACAGTGAGAAATGTGTCAAATATAGTAAAAGTAAAAATAACAAATAAGGGGAAAAGAAAAAACAGTCTCTGTAAGGAAAACTTCATGGAAAATCAAGCAGAAATGAAAGAATAGAGCAAACAAAAGAAGGAAAAGAAGGCAACAAAAATTCATTAAATACCTACTATATGACAGGCATTGTGCTAAGTGCTTTACAAATATCAATTCATTTGACCTTCACAAAATTCTTAGGAGGAGGTGCCATTATTATCTTCATTTTACAGTTGTGGAAAATAAGGCAAACAGAGGTTAAATGACTTACCAAGGATTATAAGGCTGGTAAGTTTCTGAGCCTGGAATTGAATTCAGGTTTTCCCGACTCCAGGTCCCACATTATATCCATTACTCTCTGTAGATAGTAAGCTCCTTGTGAACAGGAACTACCTTTTGACTCTTTTTGCATTCCCAGTGTTTAGTACAGTGCCTAGCACATAGTAGGTGCTTAATAAATGTTTATTGACAGATCGATAGCTATCTATAATATTGTTGTTGTTGTTTGTTTTGTTCTTGGTTTTGAAGAGAAGCAATGACATCCTGGGGGTAATGTCTTGACTCATGCATGAGTTGAATTAAATGAGGCAGAATTGCACAAAGTCATCAATTATATGCCTCTAGTGTAGTGAGTAAATGAAAGAGGAGATCTATTAAACAAAGGAATAATAGAGAAATAACAATTAGAATCTCAGAAATAAGATAGAATTACTGCAAGAACACCCCCTGGATGGGTTGAGATGATCAACAAAAGAATCAGCAGAAGATGTAAGGAGAGAAATTAGATTTTGGCAAGATAATCTGAGGATTATTGACCTAGAAAAAAACAGTGAAAAGGAGAATCTGTGTATCATATTTTAGGAAATCATATAGGGAAATAACTCAGAAACTTTGGCAAAAGAGGGAAAAGACATGTCATTTGGCTGACGTTCGAGAAATGCTAAATCATTCCCCTCCCCCCCCCCTGCCATGGAAATTACTTATGGTTGTCCTCATTTTGTTTTCTCAATGACTTTTACAAAAAGTGAAACATCCAGAGACAAAAGCCTTTCCCCCACTTTTTTTCATTAAATGAGAGCTTTCCATGGCATAAGGACTTGCTTACATTTATTAGTTTCTTTTGTTTATCATGTTTATATTTCAAAGACCCTATTCACCTCTGGTTTCTTATTAGGGATAACTTAAAAACCTGAGAACTTATTGAAATTCCATCTCTTTTTATGCACAAGTATGATAGACTTTGAAATGTGTTTTCTTTGATTTTTCAGAAAACCATATTCCAATATTTTATTTCATTTTTCATCATCAATGAGAAATATGCAGATGAAAAATGTAATCCTGCATGATTCAAATTAATGTTCTCTCCCTGCCTCCCTCCCTCTCTTTCTGCCTCCCTCCCTCTCTCTCTCTCTTTCTTTCTCTCTCTCTCCCCCCCCATCTCTCTCCATACATACATGCATGTAGATGCATATATGATTGCCTGTTCCTTGTTCTTTGCAAACTTCTTCCTTTGACACCAAATTCTAGATCTTGGTGAATACATTGCTGGGTAATACTTGGTTTTAAGTAAAAGTTGATTCCAAGTAGATTGGTTCTAAATAGTGGAAAAGGGGTCTATTTTTGAATAAAGGAGGAATCTGGAACTAGATTACTTCACACAAAATAAACACCAATTACCTAACACTGATTTATGAAAAGCAAATATAATGCTTTCAAGGAAAGGAAAACAAATACTTACTATGTTAATGATTACTATAATAAATGCTTAATAATTACAACCTTGACTATTAATGGGCTACATTCACTAACAAAAAGAAAAGACACATACAATACATAAGAAAAAAGAAACTAACAAATTATTTCATGCAGGAAATACAATTACAGCATGGATAAATATAGAATTTAAACTTAAACATAAAGGAGGGTCTGGAATAAAATTTATTATCTTACAACTAAATCCAAAAGGACAGGAGTTGTAATCATTATTTCAGAAAAGCCAAAGTAAAAGTAAATATTGTCAAGGAAAATAAGGAAAGTATTATACATAAAGGCATCAGAGATAATAAAATAAGATGTCAAAGGTCTAAGTTTTTTTTTCCATGTTGGAGCTCAACCTAGGCAGATAGTAATTCCCATATAATTTGGAGTCTTAAGGAGTTTCCTGAAGCTTAGGTGACATGCTTGTGATCATACAACCAATTAACAGAGACAAAACTTGAATCTGGGCATTTATGATTCTACTAACATACTACACAAGACATATCATTTAAATACTTAAAATAATAAATGTAAATGATAATTTGAGGAGATATTAATGAGCCTAAAGGAGGCCTTGATAAATATAACAGAAAACTAAATGAAAGTGGAAATTATGAATCTCAATCAATAAACATTTATTAAACATGTATTACTGTATGTCAGACACAGTGTTGTGTTGAAATTGATCACAGTACTAGAAAAACTAGATATAATAGACCTATGATGTTATTTATCCTTAATTTTCAAAGAGGACCAATGACATCATGGGGTGATATCTTGACTCCTTTGTGAATTAGATTTATGTGAGGCTAAGTTGCACAAAGTCATTAGCCTTAGTCTATATTCCAGAGGCAAAAAAGTCTAGTGGCAATACAAAAGTCGAGATGATTGGTGATGGCCTGGGTTTCATTGGATGACCTTGATGTCTTTCATGTCTGACCAGGCTCTAAGTTCTCTATACTGTCAGATTTGGCTGCCTTCCTGGCCATTGGAACAAATTATTATCATCCATCTATTCATCTGGAGGAAGTCTTCACATGCTCGCCTACCATACCAAGAGGTTTGAGGACTATCGGTCACCCTCAATATGATACCCTTGAAGACTTGGATGGGAATATAAAAGAATAGAATTGTATTGCAGGTAAATAATAGGGTATAGTTGCAAAAGCTTGTTAAATGCTAGGGCACAAAGAATTAAAAAAATAAATGTAGAAAATCAGAAATATTTCATTATTACTATTTTCTTTTTGTTCCAATTTGTGATTTAATCAGTTTTTGTAATTATGGGTGTGATAATTTTCTCCACTGATATAGAATAATACACAATCTATAAGGGATCATATTAGAGAATTAAGGCACTGAAAGGTTAAATGATTTGCCTATGGTTATACAGCTAGTATTCATCAGAAGCAGGACTTTAACAGAGTCTTTCTGACTCCAACACCATGTTTCTAGCAACTATGTCACACTACCTCTCACATGACTATGTACATATCCCGATTAAAATGGTACTATATCAGAGATATATAAAAAAAACTATCTAAAACTATATGGAAACTAAATAATAGTATCCTAGATAATGAAGGGCTCAAAGAAATTTCATAGAAATAACAAACAATTATACTAAAGAGAATGATGTTAATTGGCTAATTTTATTGCATATTCTATTTTTACAGGAAAATTTGTAGGTCTGAATACTTATATTAACAGAAGAGAAAAATAGAGGATTGATGATTTAAATATGCAATAAAAAACTAGAAGATGAACAAATTAATGAACTTGAAAAAGCACAAAACTCAACATTTTGAAAGTTAAAGGAAGGAAATAAAATTGAAAATGTAATACAACATAAAAAACTTCTGTTAAGCACCTACTATGTGTCAGGCATTACGCTAAGCACTGGGGATATAAATAAGAAAAAAAAGACATTCTCTTACCTCAAAGAGCTTACAATCTAATACCAGTGCTTCTCAACCTTCCTAATGCCATGACCCTTTAATACAGTTCCTCATGTTGTGGTGACCCCCAACCATAAAATTATTTTCATTGCTACTTCATAACTGTAATTTTGCTACTGTTATGAATTGTAATGTAAATATCTGATTTGCAGGATGTATTTAAATTGAACATAACCCACAGGTTGAGAACTGCTGTAGACAAAGACAACACACAAAAGAAGCTGAAAAGTGGAAGGAGAAAGTAATTAGTGGAGGGCAGTAGGGCGAGATGGTGGTAGGATTGAATCTCAAGAGTGCATTTGGTGGGAAATGGTTGGGTTGCAAGACCTCTTTACATGGACGCTTTAGGAGGAATTTTTGGTTAGTTTTCTTTTTCTTTTCTCCTTCCTTCCTTCCTTCCTTCCTTCTTTCCTTCCTTCCTTCCTTCCTTCTTTCCTTCCTTCCTTCCTTCCTTCCTTCCTTCCTTCCTTCCTTCCTTCCTTCCTTCCTTCCTTCCTTCCCTTTATTCCCTAGCTCTCCAATTCAAGATGAAGAAGCTGCTGAGGTTACTAGTGAGGTGTCAGTACTGAAGTTAATGAAATCTTTGGGATGAATTTCCTGGTGATGATCTTTTACCGCGGCATGATGATGGTGGAGTAGAATTCAAGGTGTTCATTGTTGGGAAATGACTAGGCTTTGAACACTTTTTAAATAGGAAACTTAACAAAAAGCACAACTATTGAGATGATAAACAAGGAATTGCAAGGCCAACAAATCTTACAAGCTATTAACTAACATGATTAAAATGAAAGAGGAAAAAAAAACAAATTTACTAAGTTCCAAAATGAGATGGAAACTCACATGGAATAGGGAAGAAATGAAGAAAATTATTCAAAAATTACTATAGCTGATTATATGACTATAATGAATGGATATTTACAAAAATATAAAATATCTAAACTAATAAAATAGGAAATATAGACTAAATCATTGCCCAGTCTCAGAAAAAAAACAAAACATTTGATTTAGGCACAATTTCAATTTACATGACAAAGCAATAATTACATTAGCTGTCTGGTGCTGGTTATAAAAAAGGAGATGAGTGCAACAGATAATATAAACTAGACCTTGAAGCATAAGTATTTGAAAGCTTAATGTTAACTAAGTCCAAAAATACAAACAAGTAGGGAATGGACCCTTTATTCCATAATAACTGAAAGGAAGACTAGAAAGCTGTTTGTTGGAAAGTAGAAATCTTATATCATATAAGAAAATAAATTATAAATAGACAACCAATCACAAGTTAAATATAAAAATGTCACAAAGGGGCAGCTAGGTGGTGCAGTGAATAGAACACCGGCCCTGGAGTCAGGAGCACCTGAGTTCAAATCCAGACTCAGACACTTAACACAAAAACTAGTCATGTGACCTTGGGCAAGTCACAACCTCAATTGCCCTCCAAAAAGCAAAAAAATAAAAATAAAAATGTCACAAAGGAAAACAGACGATTGAATCTTTCACAATTGTAGATTGTGGAAGCATCCATATTCAGACGGGGATAGAGACATTTATAAAAGAAAAAAACACACAATTTCAATCTTGCAAAGTTTAAAAGCTTTTTGTAGAAAATGCAGTTAGAATTAGAAATAAAGATATTCATTGAAAAAAGTCTTTCTCTGAACAATCTCTGATAAAAAATTGACATCCATTACCTATAGGGACTTGATTAATTAAGATTGAGTCATTACTCAATAGTCAAAGGGTAAAAATCATATGATCAAATACTTTCTAAAAGGAAAAATTAAAACTAGAAACAACTTGAAAAATGTCCAAAATCACTAACAATCAGAGAAGTGAAACTTATTACAATTCTGTGGCCTCCACTAATGCTTATCAAATTGTCAAAGATAATAAAGGATGGAAAAACTCAAATACAAAGATCTGTGGGAAGATAGCTATTGATTCACTGCTGATAGAGCAGCAAATTGGTCTGTTTGGGTCCAACATCTGTAATTTCAAATTTCAACTTGTTAGAAAACAATTTTAAATTATACGAGGAGAGTTACCATATTGTTTACATCCTTTAATCCATTGGTTATTTTGGGGGGTTTATACCCCAAGAACGGTAATAAAAGCAAGGAAAAATCAACATGTATAAAAATATTCATAGCAATGATTTTGTTAACAAAAAACCCTAGAAATAAGATACATACCTGATTATTGGTAAATAGCTGAATGAAAGATATATTGATATAGGAGATGGTTATTTGATTTTATAAACCATATTGAATATGAATAATTCAGATAAATGTGGGAAGTTATTATGAATTAATACAGACTGAAGAAAGTAGCACCAAATGAGTAACATACACAATGACTGAAAGAATGTAAATAAAGACAACAGGAAAATATAACAAAATTCATACCAAATGTCATGGACAGTCTTGGCAACAAATTATTAAAGCTATATATTTCCCTCTGTATTAAGAATCAGTAAGTTCAGAAAATGGAACTCTGTCAGTTATGCAGCACCTCCTCTAGGCTTATGCCCGCAACTTGCATTTGCATTCACAGAACTGGGTCCCCAGAGGGTGACTCACTACCCATAATGTTGTAGGGATAACCTTGTGGGGCTGTATTTCTAGCACTATTACTTCTGAAGACACCCCTCCCCAAGTTTGCTTCCCATTAATTATTGGTTAGTTAACTCCTCTAGCTTTTTGAAAAGATATTTACTGAGAAGATTTGGCAAGAACAGCTTTTAGAAAAACATTCTCAGCAAGTTTCAGGTATACTCTCTGAAAAAATATACTCTTTCTAGAATGTCACCCTTTGGGTGACCATCTCTCTGCATCCATTTTCTTCAGAGTGACTAGTCCTAGTTGGAGGCATTTTCTCCATTCTCCAGTTTCTGATCCCATTTGCATGCATTCATTCAAATATTACAACTAGAAGGGAATTTAAAGATCATCTGAATTAACCCCTTCATTTTACAGACAAGGAAATGGGGCTGTAGAGTGAAAAATTTTTCTCACACTCACTTGACTTGCAGATGACAGAATAAAGCATTGAATCCAGGTCTTACAACTTCAACTCCAAGCAGACTCTCTAGCCTAAGGACTGATGAGTCCATTCTGCCCAACATGATCTGCTACTGGTCAAATATCACCAATGATGTTTTCAATGATGGGGGTGAAAGGAGAGAGAGAAGCATACATTTCACAATATACCAGTGAGTCTGTTTGATTGTTGTTATTGCTTATCCTTTGTTCATGAAGAGTACCAATGACACCACTAGAGTGATTTCTTGATTGTGTATGAATTGGATTTAAGGCAGACATGCACAGTGTCAAATAAGACTAGTGGCAAGATAAAAGTCAAGAGGACCAGCCAAGGCCCAGCATACAGTGGCCTGTCCATATTAAGGTCTTTCTCAGTTCTCAGTTTTTCTGAAACAATGAACATTCAATGACTAAGGGCTAGGTAAGAATTGAGACAAAAAAAAGGTCTGGTTTCCATCACAAAAATACCAATCTGGAAGGGGAAGATTCTCAGAGTTTCTGACCAAAACAGAAAATAATTGCTATTCACTTATTTTGAATGGAATGATAGAAGGAAGATAGAAGGGGAGTGGGAAGGAAAAGTGTTGTACTAGGAATTATATATATAGCAATTATGCAACTGATGCAATTGCTTCCAAATTCTATTCAAATCGATCTTTTTCAATTCAAATAACATTTCTTAAGCATCTATTACAAGTAATTCATTGTACTGGGCATATGAAGACATTTATTCAAAATTATCAGGTTTGCAAAGCACATTATATAAATTGTCTCATTTGATTCTTGTTAACACTTAGTGAGCAGTAGTAGGTACTTGAAGTAATTATTTTTCCCATTTTCCAGAAATAGTCCCTTCCCTTAGGGACCTTATAGTTTTCTATTTGTGTGTGTGTGTGTGTGTGTGTGTGTATGTCTGTGAGTGTGTGCTCAGGTGTGTGCAAACTTATGACATCTACACAGACAAGTTTAATTCAAAGTAGGGTGTGTTGGAGGCAAAGGAATGATCCATGTAAAATGTTTTAGGAAAATTTAAGGGGAAAAGAAGACACTGACATCTGTGAGAGATCAAGAAAGCACTCATGGAGAAAGTAGCTCTTGAGCTGGACCTTGAAAAGAGATTTTGAGAGGTAGAGATGATGAGTATTATAATTCCAAGAATGAAGGATGGCAGGTGGGAAGGCATGGCAAAAGTAGATCGCATATTGAACTAAAGGAAGAAGACTAGCTAAAAAACCCAGTTAGGCTGCAACGTGGAGTACATGAGGGAGGACAAAGTGAAATGTAGCTTCAGAGGGAACTTAGAACTAATCAATCAATCAATCAATAAGCACTTATTGAGTTCCTGTTATATGTCAGGTGCCATGTAAGCACTGGAGATAGAAATACAAAAAATAAAACATTCACTGCTTGTGAGGATTTTATATTTTTTTTTTGAAGATACAGCATGTATACAGATAAGTAAAGTCTTAAAATGTAGAAATTAAATACAAAGTAATTTCAGGGAATGAAATACTAACTAAGAAAATTGGGAAAACTTCTTGTAGTAGGTAGCATTTGATTTGAGTCTTAAACAAATAATACTTTCCAATATTACGTGTTGTTTCATCCCACATGTTTTAGCATTTGATTTTATCTTTATTATGTATAATTCTTTTACGCATGTTTTGCCTCACAAACTAGACAATAATTACTGGGAGTATTGGAACACTATTTTATACTTTTCTTTTATCACTCATAGCTATTATAATCATGAGAACATTCATCTTAAGGTCAGGAACTATGTTTTATTCATTTTTGTTTGGCTCTCAGTACCCAGCAAAGTGCCTTGCATATAATGGGTACTGAATATGTATTTATCAAACAAATTAATGCATAAATTCTCAATATTATACTTCTATTATTTCAGTTTAAGTTCATTTTGAGATGAACAATTCAGAATGTTAATTCCAATTGAAAACATAGTGTTTTATGATTAGGTTACCTATCATTAGTCTTTATCAACTTTTGATATTTCTCAAAGACACACATTAAACAAGATACCATGCTATCAAAGTGTACAACCACAAAAATGAATAAGAGGAAATTCTTGACCTCAATAAGATTCAATTCCATTACAACAGATGAGATATGGATAGATAGATAGGTAGATAGATAGATAGATAGATAGATAGATAGATAGATAGAGAGACAGGCAGGAGTGGGGAAGGACCTATTATTTCAATGTTTTAGGTTACTTTCAGATGAGGAAACTCCCACTACCAATTTGGGTCTTCATGATCTAGTCTTAATAAGATGACTAGGATACTGCTAAGTGACTTGCCCAGGGGAAAAAAAAAAACAGTAGGTATCTAAGGTGACATTTGAACTCAAGTCTTTGCAGGTCTGAGACTAGCTTTCTATTCACTCTACTACACTGCCTCTGAAGATATCTGTTTCTATCTCTATTCATCTATCTGTCTGTCTATCAGAATATAGGGTAGTACATAAAGGTCCTAGGAGTTGTGCAGACCTTATATATTCATTCAGAAAAGGAAGAGATAATTTTTGATCAGAATAATTCACAGTAAAAATGACATTTACCCTGTACCTTCTTATATCTCACTCCCTTTTGTTTGCTTTATTAAATCAAAATTTATCATACATTATTTTCAAAAAACAAAACAAAACAGTCATTGATTGTTCAGCCAAGATAGAATCTTAAAGGCAGGGACTCCTCAGACCTTTCTGAAATTCCTTTCCAAACAACTTTAAAATAACACTTCAAAATGAATTATGGAGTGGCAGAACCAACAAAAGGATGTGACAAAATAATTATCCAGCCCAAGGCAACAAAGAAGGCAGACAGGAAAGTATTATCTCAATGCAGTGAAAGTGGAGTGGAGTCCAGCACAGACTGAGCCAGGCAAGCCAGCAACAGGATGCCTATCATAAGTCAATATTGCTCTAGCAAACCAGCATCAGGACACAACCAGGTAAACCAGCAACAGGCCTTGGGGGTGTCTGAATTGACAGCAGTGACTTCCAGAGCTCTCAGCCCATAGACAATAAAGGATTCCAATCAGAGGGAGATTATAGGGGTCTCTTTGCTGACACCAGAAGCAAGACTGTGTTGCATTGCCCATATGAGGATCTGAGTTGTAGGCCTGGGTCACGGTCCCAGGGTGAGGAGGAGTACTAACATGCTAGAGCTTGCAGCCACAGTGGCCACAGTTCCATAGTGGCAAAGAATGTTTGAGGTTGCTTACAAATCATGGCACAGGCCAGAAAATCAATGACTTCACCTCTCTTTAGATCATACCACCTTGAAAGAACTGAAAACTTAGGGAATCCCAGGACTAGCTCTGAAAACAACAGCACAAAAAACATGAAGCTTGGAACAATGCCCCACTCCATCCCAAGAGCAGAGTCTAATTTTACCATAAAAGTGAAGGTCAAGAAATAGGCTTTGAAAATGAGCAAACAAGCAACAATACAAAAAGAACCTGACCATAGAAAGTTACTATGGTGACAGGGAAGATCAAAACACAGACTCAGAAGAGGGCAATTATGTTAAAAACAGCTAAACGCAAAGCCTTGAAGAAAAAAGTGAATTGGTCTCAAGTCTCAAAAGATTTATTGGAAGAACTCAAAAAGGATTTTAAAAATCTAATAAGAGAGGTAGAGAAAAAAATTGGGCCACAAAATGAGAGATGCAAAAGAATCATGAAAAAAGAGGTAATAGCTTGGTAGAGAAAGCACAAAAAATAGGGAAAAGACATATATAAATTAACTGAAGAAAACAATTCCTTAAAATTGACCAAATGGAAAAGGAAGTCTAAAAGCTAAATGAAGAAAATAATTCCTTCAAAATTAGAATTGGCAAGTGGAACCTAATAACTTCATGAGGCATCAAGAAATAAAACATAAATATTTTTAAATGAAAAAATAGAAGAAAACATAAACCATCTTATTGAAAAAATAGATCTAGGAGAGATAATTTAAGAATTACTGGATTACTTGAAAGTCACAATAAAAAATAACTTAGACATCATCTTTCAAGAAATTATCATGGAAAACTGCTCTGATATTCTAGAACCAGAAGGTGAAATTAAAATGGAAAAAATCCATTAATCACCACCTGAAAGAGATCCCAAAATGAAAACTCCCAGGAATATTATAGCCAAATTCCAGAACTTCTAGGCCAAGGAGAAAATATTGCAAATAGCCAGAAAGAAACAATTCAAATATCATGCAGCCACAGTCAGGATAATACAAGATATAGAAGCTCCTATGTTAAAGAATCAGAGGGCTTGGAATATCATATTCCACAGGAAAAAGAAGCTGGGATTACAGCCAAGAATCACCTATTCAGCAAAATTGAGTATAATCTTTCAGGGCAGAAAATGGATATTCACTGAAATAGAGGACTTTCAAGTATACCTGATGAAAAAAAAAACTGAATAGAAATTTGACTTTCAAATACAAGACTCAAGAGAAACAGAAAAGATAAACAGAAAAGAGAAATCATAAGGGATTCAATAAGGTTACGCCGATACATTCCTACTTGGGAAGATGATACTTATAACTCCTAATACTTTATCATTCTTAAAACCATAAGAAGCAGTATACATAGACTGAAGGTACAGGTATGAGTTGACTATGATGAGATGATACCCCCAAAACAAAAACAAAATTAAGGGATGAGAAAGAGAGATTCACTGGGAAAAGAGGAAGGAAAAGGTAGAATGGAATAAATTATCTTACAAATGAGAGTCGTGAAAGAACTTTTACAGTGGAAGCGAAGATGGAGGTGGTGGTGACAGGCAACACTTGGACTTTTCTTTCATCAGAGTTGATTGAAAGAGAGAATGACATACACACTCACTTGGGTATTGAAATCTATCTTACCCTAGAGAGAAGTAGGAGGGGATGGAGGAAGAGAAGGAGGAAGGAGCTGATAGAAGGGAAGGAATATTGGGGGAGGCAGTGGTTAGAAGCAAATCACTTTTACAGAGTGAAAAGGTGAAAGGGGAGAGGGAGAGGGAGAAAGAATGGGATGGAGGAAAATGCACAATAATTATAACTGTGAGTGTGAATGGGATGAACTCACTTAGAAAATGGAAGTGGCTAGCAGAATGGATAAAAAAACCAGAATCTTATTATATGTTGTTTACACAAAATACATTTGAAGCAGAGAGATACATACACAGAGTAAATGTAATGGGCTGGAGCAGAATCAATTATGCTTCAGCTGAAGTGAAAGAAAATTAAAGCACAAGTTAGCAATCATAAGCTCAGAAAAATCAAAAGCAAAAAATAGACATAATTAAAAGATATAAGGGAGGAAACTGCATCTTTCCAAAAGTTACCATAGACAATGAAGTAATATCAACACCAAAGAGATATGTGCCCCATGGTATAGCATCCAAATTCCTTAAGGAAAAGTTAAATGAGTTAAATGAGGAAATAGTAAAACTATGCTAGTGAGGAACTTCAATTTTCCCTTGTCAGAGCTAGATAAATTTAACCACAAAACAAATAAGAAACCAGTCAAGGAGATTAACAGAATTTTAGGAAAGTTAGATATAATAAACCTCTGAAGACAACTGAATGAGGATATAAAGGAATATGCCCTTTTCTCAGAAGTACATGGCACCTACACAAAAACTGACCATATATTAGGTCATAAAAATCTTATAATAAAGTGCAGAAAAGCACAGATATTGAATGCATCACTTTTAGATTATAAAACAATAAAAATTATATTCAATAAAGGACCATGGAGAGATAGATTAACAATTATTTGGAAATTAAATAATCTAATCCTACAGAATGAATGAGTCAAAGAATGAATTATAGAAGCAATCAATACTTTCATTAAAGAGCATGACAACAATGAGACAACATAGTAAAATTTTTGGTAGTAAGTTTATGAGGCCAGATTTTAAATCAGGTCCTCCTGATTCCAGAGCTGGTTGCTTTCTCTGCTGCACCATTTATTCATATCTTTTTGACTCAATTATTCCTCTATATTTTGAGACTAGTGACAGAAAAATTCCTATATCTCAGAATGATCGTAGCAGTACTTGGAACAATAAACTGGGGAAAAAAGGGTGCCTGTAAATTTAGGAATGACTGAACAAATTACGGTATATGAAAGTGAAGAATGTTTCTGCATCAAAATAAAACAAATAGGAACAGTTCAAAGAAGCATGGAAAAACTTGCCTGAAGTGTTCCAAGATAACAATATGCCTAGTGACAATGTAAATGATAAAAACAGTAAAGCTCCTTATGCCTCACTATCACCTTTAGAATCAAATATAACCTTCTGTGTTTGGCTTTTATAGCTCTTCACCACCTGGACACAATCTCTCTTTCCAACTTTCATTTACATATGGCAACTCTATTTACATTCTGCCATACAACTGCATTGAACTTCTTGCTATGCATTTTCCCCTTCTAAATAGAAAGCTGGGAAATATATATGTTGAATATAGCCAGATGTAGTTGCTATTATTTGACTTTAATTAAAATTTACATTTAAACAGGAGAGACAACATGCAGATACATATATATATATAAATAACATACGTATCAATATTTATAAAACACATTATCATAATTAGTGGTTCAAATATTGGGATAAACACAAGGTTAATGTGCTATGATAGAAAAGAATAGAGAGATTGACTCAAAAATAAAATATGAGCAAAAGCCCCAAAAGCGTGTATTATCCTTGATAAGGCATCATTGCTTAAAGCCACTACAAGGTTTGTATAATATAAAAATAATGCTCAAGTCAGGCATGTGGAAATAAATCTGGATCTACCTGATGCCAAACATCTGTAGAAAACTTCTGTTAGATTTTCCAGTGTAACAAAAGCCAGAGCTGTCTGTCCTTGGGTAAATAAAACATCTGGATTTCTGAATGAGTTTTTCAGTTCTCATCTGCTCACTGGGCTTTATATGGCTACAAAACTTTTCCAGACCCTAAACTGCCTCATAAGCACCATATAATCACACTGTTATTTAAGTGGAAGAAAATATCAGTATTCTTTTTTAAAAGTATGTCTGTTGCATTTTTCTATAACCATTTTGATTTGACTGAAAAAAATCATTCTTGAGGTAATGGATCTGGATTAAGGGAACCTTAGCTCAAATCCTAGCATCAATACTTACTAGCTTGTTAGATCATGGGCAAAAATACTATTATTAAGTTAAAAGAATATTTATTTATTAAAAACATTCATTTAAAAGAAAGGTTCTAAATTCTCTCCTTCCCTCCCTCTCACCACTCTTTTTCCATAGAAAAGACAAGAGATGTGATAGGAATTATACATGAGAAATTATGTGAAACTTATTTCAATATTACCACATTGCAAAAGAAAAGCAATAAAAAATTTAAAAAGTAAAAAAAATGTGCTTTAATTTGTACTCAGACTCCATCAGTTCTTTCTCTGGAGGTATAAGGCATTTTTCATCATGAGTCCTTTGGAATTGTCTTGGATCATTGTATTGATCAGAATAGGGAAGTCATTCACAGTTGATTACCCTTATAATATTGATGTTACTGTGTACAATACTGTGTACGATGCTCACTTCACATTACATCAGTTCATATAAGTCTTTCCAGCTTTTTGTTAAACATTCTGCTCAATATTTCTTATGGCAAAATAGTACTCTATCACAATCATTTACTAGAACTTGTTCAGCCATTCCCTGATGTCAATATCAATGCTTCCAGTAATATTTTCATTATATGATATATAATATATATTATATTTGCATAACATAAAATAGAATACACAAAATATATTATATACATATAATATTTTATTATTTATGAAAGTATCAATAATCAATCATTCAATTTCCAATTCTTTGCCACTGCAAAAAGAGTTACTATACTTATTTTTTGTACACATAAGTACATAGTTCAAAATTGTTGTCCAGAATGGCCAAATCAGTTCACAATTACACCAATAGAATATTAGTGTCCCTATTTTTCCACATCCCCTCCAACATTTGTCATTTTTCCTTTTCTGTAGTGTTAGTCAATATGATAGGTATGAGGTGGTACCACAGAGATTTTTTTTTAATTTACGTTTTTCTAATCAGTGATTTATAGCATTTTATCATATGATTTTAAATAGCTTTGATTTCTTCTTCTTTCTTCATATTCTTTGACTTTTTCACTTGGGGAATGACTCGAAGTCTTATAAATTTGACTCAGTTTTTATATATTTGAGAAATGAGACCTTTATCAGAGACACTGGATGTGAAATTTCACCCTTGTTATCAGCTTTCCATCTAATCTTGGCTGCATTGATTTTGTTTTTAAAACACTTATTTAATTTAGTGTAATCAAAATTATCCATTTTACATCCCACAATATTCTCTATCTCTTGTTCAGTTATAAAATCTTTTCTTTTCCATAGATCATATAGGTAAATTATTCCATGCTTCCCTAATTTATTTATATCACCCTTTATGTCTAAATCATGGTCCCATTTTGACTTTCCCTAGGTATACAGTGTGAGATGTTGGTCTATACATAGTTTCTGCCAAACTGTTTTCCTAGCAATTTGGTCAAATAGTGAGGTCTTGTTCCAAAATCTTGGATCTTTATATAATATATATAATACTAGATTATTATGGTCATTTACTATTGTATATTGTGTAACTAATCTATTCCACTGATCCACCATTCTTCTTTGCCTCTGCATTTTTTTTGTAATAGTTTAATTTTTATAATCACTTCTAGTCCTGGGGTATGGTGGATGGTGCCTTTGACCTCAGATCCTCCTCAGTCCTCTCCTCTAACCTTGAATTCAAACCAAGACCTCCAACCTCTTGTAAGTGCCCACAGCCATCAGAGTTCCCACTCCACTGGTTCTGCACTCCCCACTTTTGTGCTGTTTCCTTTTTGCCCCCACCATGTCTCTCCATCTCTGCAGTACTGCTGGGTCATGAGTTCGTTCCTTGTCCTAAGTGGTTCCCTAAGATCTTCTCCAGATTAGAAACCCAACTTTGCTCAATATTCCCCAGAGTAAAACTTCCATGGAGGCAGCCTCCCAACCAGGCTCACCCCAGGACTTGCAGCTTGTTGTTTAATTAGTTCCTAGCCTGGAGGTATTTACTCTTCAGAGGGAAGAAATATGGTCCTGGGATTTTTCTTCAAATCTTCTCAGATTGTCCCAGAAGGTCCCCCATTCTTCCCTTACTCATTTATTTTCACTTCACTGTGTTTGCCCTCAGGTACTTCTTTATCTCCTTTTTTGAGGAAAATTTGGAGAGTTTGAAATTTTCTGACCTACTCCACCACTGTCCCAGAATCCTCTTCTCTAATTTTTAAGCTATACTTCAATGGCCCTTTATAGAATGTAGTTTTCATTGCATTATGGTCTGAAAAGATGTCTAAATATGTCTGCTTTTCTGAATTTCTTTGAGAGATTTTCATATGCTAAAATATGGCCAATTTTTTGAAGGTGACATGTGTGATAGAAAAACAAAAAGGTATACTCCTTTCTATGCTTATTCAGTTTTCTCCAGAGGTCTATCATATTCAACTTTTCTAAGATTCTTTTCATCTCCTTGACTAATTTCTTATTTATTTTGTGGTTATATTTATTTAGCTCTGAGAGGGGAAAGTTGTGGTCCCCCATGAATACTGTTTCACTGTCTACATCCTGTAATTCTTTTAATTTTTCCTCTAAGAATTGAATTGCTATGTTATTTGGTGCATATCTGTTTAGAACTGATATTACAGTTTTTTCAGGGATGGAGTCAAGATGGTGGCGTAGAAGTAGCAAAACTCCACAGCTCTCCCCATAACCACCTCAAATACATATAAAATATGTAATCTAAACAAATTTTAAAGCTCCAGAACTCACAAAATGACAGACTAACAAAGCTTTCACTGAAGGCAGCTTGGCAGGCAGACAGGAAGGGGTTCATTGCAGCATGCTGGGAGCCCAGATCAGCACCTCGTGAACCCATGGCTGGAGCCCTAGGGCCATCAGAACAGGCCGTGGCTGGAGCTCAAATCACCGGCAGCTGTGGCATTTTCTAGAATTACCAACCCATAAGAAACAAGGACTAAGTGAAAGGTCAGTAGAACTCAGAAAAATTCGGGGAGAGCATCTGGCCAACTGCCCCAGGGCTAGAAGTGGCTGAAGCAGAGGACCTTCAGTTGCCTCCATGTGGTTGCTTTTGAAGCTCCTGGCCAGCAGATTGTAGGGGGGCCAAGTGATCATTCAGAGGCTAAGTGTTCTTGCCTTGAGATGCCTGGATTGGGATCGTGGTCTTGCATGGTGGTCCTGAGGTATGTTTTCAGTGAGCCAAAGCTGGTAGAGGCTGCAGAAATGGTGGCCTCCTAATGGCTCCAGCAGCTGTGAAAACCCCAGAGATTTCAGACAGAGTTTTCCCCTCTGAAGGCACAGTTCTACTCAACCTAAAAGTCAAGTAATTGACTAGCAACATGAACAGGCAAAGGAAGCAAAGTAAGAACAGCAATCAAACTTTAGATTCCTTTTTGGGGGAGAAAAAGGATCAAAGCATGGAATGGGAGGAAGACAACACCATCAGAACTCCCACACCAAAAGCTTCCAAGAAAAATGTAGATTTTTTACAAGCCATAGAGCAGCTTAAGAAGGATTTTGAAAACCAAAGAAGTAGAGGAAAAATTGGGAAGAGAAATGAGAATGATGCAAGAAAATCATGATAAGAGAGTCAACAACCTGAATGAAGAAAATAACACCTTAAAAAATAGGTTAACTCAAATGGCAAAAGAGGCCCAAAAAGCCAATGAGGAGAAGAATGCCTTAAAAATTGGAATTTGCCAGATGGAAAAAGAATCTCAAAAGCTTTCTGAAGAGAATAATTCCTTTAGAATTAGAGTGGAGCAAATGGAAGCAAACAACTTTATGAGAAATCAAGATACTATTAAACAG
>CM053586.1:144758179-144775279 GCA_028646515.1 Pseudochirops corinnae | reverse complement strand
AACTTCAGTGTGTGCCAGGGACTGCCCTGGGGACTGGAGAAGGACATGGGAGCTGTCTACTTCTGAGGATTGGACAAGGACCTTGGAGCTGTCTGCTTCTGAATCCAGGTGACTGTTTGGCGGATTCAGGAGGGAGCTGGGACTTTGGAAGGAGATCCTGGTGCATGGCATTACACAACCAACTTTGAAAAACTGGACTCTTATCAGCAACACACAGTTATAAGGCAACTCTACAACTCTCAGCATGGAAGGACATATCTACATTCAGGGAAAGATCTAGAAAGAATAGAGTTTAATTGGATATTGAAGCAATCTACATGTTAGTGTTCTTTTCCATGTCTGGTTTTCTTTCTTTTTTCTCATTGTTCACTCCATTGGTTACAACCCTTCTATACAACTAGACTAATGTCCAGTGAGAAAGTATTTGCAGATCCTATACTTGATTTTATGCTGCCATGGTGTGGGAGGGTGTGAAGGTTGGGAAGAAAATTTGAAACTCAAGGGACCGTGGAATTGAATCTTGTAAACTAAAAGTAAATAAATAAATCAATTAAAAAAAAAAAAGAGAACCCCAAATGGGTTACAAAGAGTCAGACATGACTGAAAAACAACTAAATAACAATACATTTTTATAAATGATAGCCAAATAATTTTAGCTGAAACTTCTCTTGTATTATAGACACATCTGGAAGTTTCTTGTTTCTTATATTACAGTACTTATGAATATTAGAACACATGGGTAGAAGGGCTGATAAAATAGCAACAGTTTTCAACTTTTCTTCACCTTTTCACATCTCAGTTTATAGTCTAACAACATCTATATTATAATGGAAGTTGCTTTTCTAACAGCATATCTGTTACTATAGCTACAACAGCAAAATCTGATACAAATTTCACAATATCATAAATAATATCATGGATTTAAAACATGAAACAAAACCCTTGAACAGTCAAGGGACTTCTAGTCAGTTGAATACATTTTCAAATTATGTTACAAAGAAAATCATTCATCTTATCACCATTGGCATAGTGTACCGATTATACAAAAATATCATACAAACTTAAGTATGAAACAATTACATCTAATTAAAGTAATAATAATAATAATAGTTAACTATATCATGTGCCATATGCCAGGCACTGTGTTAAGCACTTTACTGTCATATGATCCTCATAACAACCCTTGGCAGTGGGTGCTATTATTTCAGTTTTCCCTTTTAAACAGAGGTAAAGCCACACAGCTAAGAAATTTCTCAGACTGAATTTTAACTCAGGTTTCTCTGATGCATGCATTTCCCAGCAGTTTCATGCTTTAATGCCAAATAGCAAATAAAGTTCTGCAATGAGTTTTGATTTACAACAATTATCCTAATAGGGGAAATACATTTAGACCACATTCTGATTTACTTTCAGGACAGATTTTGACCAAATCAAATCAAATTAAATCCAATTTTATAATGACAGATGGCAACATTTAAATCTCTATATATCTAAGGTCATTTACTGTAGGCACATCAAAAAAGTGAGCCAATTTTATCAATAAGCTCATTTTAAGCATTATTAAAGACATGTTGTGGCAATTCCCAGCTCCTTATAACCTTTTCCTTTATTTCCTTAAAGAGCTGGATTAGTTCTTAGTCCCCAGTTACCTACCCCATCCCCATCTTCCACCTCCTCAGGCTTTCCAGATAAGAATAAACAGCAACTTCCCATTCCCATTCCCCTAGTTTAGGAATTCCAAGCTGCATATCACAAAGAATAACGTTTCCCATGTCTTTATCTGTATGAAATCAAAACCCTTTCTCAGTTCTCTTTTTCCGTGTTTCCAAAACTCTTTACTCAGACTACACAACTTTCCTTAACTTTCTTCTCATTTCCTTTTCTAACTTCCTTAAATATCTCTTGCTTTCTTTTAAATTTAGCTAAAAACAAAAAAAAATTGCTTGTACCCATCTTGTTTCTTTTACATCCTATTTGGACACTTCTCTTACCAATCATGTCCTAGACTACATCTTACTCCATTGAATTCTTCCTTCTTCCTAGTTACTGCTCCATCCCCTCATTGTCTCTTCCCTCCTTCTCCCATCCTCCATCACTGGCAGAAGGGTTTGCATAGCTTAATGAAACTATGAGCTATGCCATACAGGGTCACCAAGATGAGCTCCTCAGGTCAGATGGTTTCTAATGTGCTTGTAGAGGATAACTACAAGTAGCTACAGTACTAATGAAAGGGCTGCGCCAAAGCTGAAAAGAAGCTATGTCTGATGACAGAAGGAAAGTCCAGTACTGTAAAGATCAATATTTTATAGGAACCCAGCATGTAAGATTTATGAAGCAAGGTAACCTAGGTCAAGCAGGAGATGGAAAGATTAAACATTAACATCTTGGGTATTAGTGAACTTAAATGGATGGGAATGGGTGAATTTAATTCAGATGATCATTACATATGTTACTGTGGGCAAGAATCCCTTTTAGAAGAAATGGAATAGACCTCATAAAAAATGGTGAAAGTCCTGGGGTATAATGTCAAAAATGACTGAATGGTATCTGTTCTATTCCAAGACAAACCATTCAATATTATGGTAAGACAAAGTCTATGGTCCAAGCAAGGATCCCAAAGAACCAACGTTGATCAGTTCTATGAAGACTTATAGCATCTTTGAGAAATAACACCAAAAAAAGATGTCACATACATCATAGGGGATTGGAATGCTAAAGTAGGAAATCAAAAGATAATTAGGATAACAGGCAAATTTGGCCTTGGAGTACAAAATATTGTAGGTCAGAGACTAATAGAGTTTTGTCAAGATAACTTGTTGATCATAACAAATACTTTTTCAACAGCCCAAAAGATGACTCTACACATGGGCATCACTAGATGGTCAATATAGAAATGAGATGTATTATATACTTTGAAACTGAGGGTAGAGAATTTTTATACAGCCAGTTAAAACAAAACCTGGAACAGATTGTTCAGATCATCAGCTTCTTATTAAAAAATTCAGACTTACATTGAAGAAAGTAGGGAAAACTATCAAACCATATAAGTATGACCTAAATAACACCCCTAATGAAAATGAAGTGGAGGTGATGAATAGATTTAAGGAATTGAATCTGGTAACCTGAAGAACTTTGGTAGAGAGATTTGCAACATTACAAGAGAGGCAACAAAAAACAAATAAAATCCCAAAGAAAAAGATTATGAAAGTAAAATGGCTGTCTGTTAAAGTTTACACATAGTTGAGGAAAGAAAGAAAGTGAAAGGTTAAGGAGAAAGGGAAAGATGTATCCAACTGAATGCAGAATTCCAGATAATAGCAAGGAGAGATAAGATTTTCTTAAATGAGCCAGGCAAAAAAATATAAGAAAACACCAGAATGGGAAAAACTAGAGATTTCTTCAAGGAGATTAGAGATATCAGAAGGAAGTTTCAGGCAAAAATGGGCATCATAAAAAATAAAAATGATAGGAATTTAACAGAAGCAGAAGAGATTAAGGAGAGATATGAAGAATACACAAAAGAATTAAACAAGAAAGATCTTAACACCATTGATAACCGTAATGGCCAGACATCCTTGAGAATGAATGGGTTTTAGGAAGTGTTGCTAATAATAAGGCCGGTGGAGGTGATAGAATTCCAGCTGAGCTATTTTAAAACCCTAAAATATGATGCTGTAAAAGTGCTGCACTTGGTTTGCTAGCAGGTTTGGAAAACTCAACAGTTTTCCAACTGGATTGGAAAAGATCAGTTTATGTCCCAATCCTAAAGAAGGACAATGAACATTCAAATTATCTAACAGCTGCACTCATTTCAGAGTCCTGCAAGGTTATGCTTAAGATTCTGTAAACTAGTTTTCAGGAATATGTGAACCAAGAATTACCAGAAGAGCAGGTTGATTTTCTTTTCTTCTTTTTTGCTTTCTTTTTGGAGGGGGGAGGGCAGGGCAGTTGGGGTGAAGTGACATGCCCAAGGTCACATGGCTAGTAAGAGTTATGTGTTTGAGGCAGGATTTGAACTCAGGTCCTCATGACTCCAGGGCTGGTGCTCTCTATTCATTGCGCCACTTAGCCGCCCCAGAGCAGGTTGATTTTCAAAGAGGCAGAGGAACTAGAAACCAAATTACCAAAATTCTCTGGATTATGGAGCGAGCAAATGAGTTCCAGGGGGAAAAAATTACTTTTACTTCATTGGCCTAAAGTCTTTGACTATGTGGATCACAACAAAATAGGGCAAGTCTTCAAAGAGATGGGAATACCAGATCATTTTACCTGTCTCCTGAGGAACCTGTATGCAGGTCAAGAATCAACAGTTAAAAGGAAACATGGAACAACTGACTTAAGATTGGAAAAGGAGTGTGATAAGGTTATATATTGTCACCTTATTTATTTAACTTTTTTGCAAATTGCACCTTGCAAAATGCCAGGCTGGATGAATCAAAAGCCAAAATTAAGGTTGCCGGGAGAAATATCACTCAGTTATGAAAATGATACCACTCTGATATTAGAAAGTGAAGAAGCATTAAGAAGCCTCTCGATGAGGGTGAAAGAGGAGAGTGTAAAAGCTGGCTTCAAGCTTAACATCCAAAAAACTATGATCTGGGCAACTGGTCCCATAAGTTCCTGACAAATAAAAGGAGAAGAAATGGAAATGGTGTCAGATTTTATGTTCTTGGGCTTGAAGATCATTTGCAGATAGTAACTGCAACCATGGAATTAAAAGACTCTTGCTTCTTGGAATGAAAGTTAAGGCAAATCTGAATAGCACTAAAAAGAAGAGACATCACCTTGTCAACAAAGGTCTATGTAGTTAAAGCTGTGATTTTTCCAGTAGCAATGAATGGTTAGGAGAGTCGGACTATAAAGAAGTTATATCACATAATCAATGCTTTCTAATTGTGTTCTGAAAAAGACTTTTGAGTCTCTTGGACAGCAAGGAGATCAAATCAATAGTTAAAGAAATTAATTCAGCTTATTCACTAGAAAGTCAAATACTGAAACTGAATCTTACATACTTTGGCCCTATAATGAGAAGGCAGGATTTATTGGAAAAATTTTGATGTTGGGAAAGATTGAAAGTACAAGGAAAAGGGGACAGTAAAGGATGAAGTAGATAGCTAGTATCATGGAAACAATGAACATTAAATTGGACAGACTTCAAGAGATAGTGCAGGATAGAAGGGCCTGGTATGCTATAGTCCATGTGGTCACAAAGAATCAGACATGACTGAAAGACTGAACAACAACCCCCTCAATGTGAATATCTTATTCCCATTCTCTACAGTTAGTCTGTGCTGTTTGTGGTGGGTGTGGGGTAGGTGATTTCATGTAGCTGGGGAGGTGATGGACCCTTAATGGCTGTTTCATATCTTCATTTTTCATCCCTTGAGATTTAGAGAATCTACCCCAAATATTCATATGG
This sequence comes from Pseudochirops corinnae, assembly GCA_028646515.1. Taxonomy (NCBI): domain Eukaryota; kingdom Metazoa; phylum Chordata; class Mammalia; order Diprotodontia; family Pseudocheiridae; genus Pseudochirops; species Pseudochirops corinnae. The sequence continues at coordinate 144,769,860 of CM053586.1, read as the reverse complement.
ATTATTTGCATCCAACTTGGGGTAGAGTATTCTGAACTCATTGGTTTGATCAGCCATAGTCACACAAACTGTACCTTGACTCTGATATAGTGATGTCATTTTGGTCCTCTTGGAGAACAAAAATGAAGAACAACAACCAACCATTCCTCAATCCCTTTTTCATAGGATTAGAGACAATTACCATTTCAAAGCTCTTTTAACAGTGCTGAAAATCCCAAGCTTGCCTGGGTGATAGATCTTCAAATTAAATTTAATGGATATTTGATTAAAATATCCAAGGTCCTTACCTGTGTGCATGTGTGTGTGTGTGTGTGTGTGTGTGTGTGTGTGTGTGTGTGTGCATATATATATTTTTCTTTTTCCATAAATTTCCCATTCCCTATCAGCCTTATCTACTTGGACTTCTCTGGCAGGAATTTTATGAAGCTCTTGAAGTTTGATTCCCAGCTTTCTCTGTTCATACTGATATTCCCTTGCAAATGCATGCAAGGCCTTTACTACTTTGTGGGTCCCCAAGCCTTTTCTTTTGTCTTTCTTTGTGTACAAGTAAATAAAAAATCAAACTTTGGATTTTCAGACCTATTTCTCCTTTGCCCAACCTGAGTTCTGGGTAGATAAATTCTCTTTCACTTTACTTCTTGCTAACTTCTGGCAGAGGCGGTTGCAATGGGAGTAGTGAAGAGATTTGGGGTGAGGGTTTTTTCCACTCCAGGCTGTTTTCAGGCAAGGAATTGTAGGTAAGAGTCAATGAGAACCAGAGGTAAAAAATCACCAAAAAAATTTCCATTCTGGCTTCACCATTTATTGAAAGGGAAATTCTTTGTTTATTTTTTTACCCTGATTAACAAGACAAAACTCAGAACAAGATGAATTAGGAGTACATCAAGGTAGCAAGAAGTTGATGAGTTAAAGATTATCTGTGGCTTCAAGGTGGGGCCAGCTTTTCTAAGTAACTTTCCTAATGAGATAAAGACTAGTTAGCTCAAATCAGCAAAAGAGTTTGGGCTCTTGCATATCCTTTCCGCCGGAAGGTAGCAAGTATACGACAATTTCCAGTAAGAGTGCCAGACAAAGAGCAGGTGATACAAACAGGTGCAGACTTGGTGTTGCCTTCCCCAACACAGCCTCCTCCAAAACTGCCTGGCAAGTGGGACTGGGAACAATGAATCACTGAGTCAACATAACTTTGAGATGATGATTCTCCATTTCTTCTCTCCAAGTCTTTGCCCTGACTATTCCCCTTGCCTGAAATGCTCTTTCTTAGGCTCTGTTACTTAGGGTGCTTGAGGCTTAGTTCAAATTCCAGTTCCTCCAGATCATTCTTAATCCCCTTCAGCTGCTAGTACAATCCCCTCTAAGGCAACTTCCATTTACTCTGTATTTATCTTATGTGTTCTAATTTATTTATGTTGTCTCCCTATTTGAATATAAATTCCTTGAAAAGAGAGACTATTTGAATTTGGCATGGTATTTCCAGCACTTAGAATAATGCTTTGCACATAGGAAACACCTAAAAGGTGCTTTCTCAGTGATGGATAGATTTTAGAGAAACCATATAGGTTATTGTGATAGTCCAGAGAGGAGATGAAGAGGTGATGAAGACCTGATTTTGGGTGGTTGTGGAGTCAGTATCAGTAGCTTGATTTTAGTCTGACAGCCAGGTTTCTGACTCACTGAGTGTGTACAATGCTTCTTGCTTGATTTGTTACTTACTAGTTTTCCATGAGCTATTTTTCTTTCTAACTATTGATCTATATGTTGACTCATTTTGACTCTGATTTCTTCAAGTTTGTAGAATGAGGGTCATATATTTTGAGCTGTAAGGGACCTTAGAGGTCATCCAGTCCAGCAGGAAACTGAAGCACTCAGCTGTTTAGTCTTCACAGGAATTGCCCACAATTAGAAATTGTCTGAGGTAGGATTTGAAACTAGGTCTTCCCAACTCTACGTTCAGTGTCATTTCTACGATGCATATTCTGCAATTCTGCCACCTCCTGCTTCATGTTCTATCTTCATGCCTAATTTGACATCATTATTCAGAATGTGCTGCTGGTCTGTTGTGTCTTCATTCATCAGGGTATAGTATTATCCTGAGACTGAAATTGCTTGAGTTATGGGTACTTCTCAGCTGTCTGGCATCAAGCCGGGACAGAGTCAGCAAACACTCCCAGCACAAAAAATAGCATCATGGGAGAAGCACTCAGCAAGTCAAACTATCTCCTCATCCCTGGATGCTGTTGCTTCATCCATTACTGCTTGAAAATCAGCTCTGCTCTGCCTTGTCTTCCTTTTGTACCACTGTATTTGGAGCTATGATGCCCATTTCTGACTTTTTTCTTAATTGTTCTTGGCATCTATGTTTATTTCTTGGTCCACCTGTGCTTCAATCTTTGTTACTCTCTTTGCTGACAACTTTGCTTTATATATTAAATTTTGAATTGATAAATCGCTGATTTTTGTCATAGTTCTTATCTATCTCTGTTCTGTCAGGCGGATGCTGACTTACAGGGTAATTATAGGTAAGTAATTTAATTTCCTTGTGTCTCAGTCTCTTAACTGGCAAAATTTTCCTACCAATATGCTAGGGCCACTAGGTGGTACAGTGGATAGAATGCCAGGTCTGGGGGTAGAAAGATCTGAGTTCAAATCAGACCTCAGACACTAACTATATGACCCTGGGCAAGCCACTTAACCCTGTTTGCTTCAGTTCCCTTATCTGTAAAATGAGCTGGAGAAGGAAATGGTAAATCATTCCAGTATCTTCTCCAAGAAAATCACAGATTAGATCTCAAAAAGTTGGACATGACTGAAATGACAACAACCAAACTACTGGGGTTGGTAAAAATCAATAGGGTAGGTGAGCAGAGGAATACCACAGTATTCCTGTGTTAACATAGATATAAAAAGAAAACATATTAATTATGTGTTATTTTAAATAAGAAAACCAATGGGATAATACAAGTGAAAGTGTTTTAAAAATATGAAAGGCTTTATGAATTTCTAATACTATTGCTATCAGGCCCCAGATCACTTAAACAAACCTTTCTTGTATATCAGAGTCAGACAGGATAGATGGACAGTGACTCATATCTAGAGATAAAGAGGAAGATGAGAATGAACTGTATTGCTTTCGGGAGATTGCAAAGTTCATTTGTTGTCCTCAAGCTTATGAAAGCAAAAGGCAATGCTTTTAATGCTGACAATTTACTGGTGTTCCTGTTCATCAACAAGATATAGAATACAACAGTCTGTGAAGAATTCAAAATGAATTTTGTACAGAGAGAAATGAAGAGGCACACTGTGGGTATGAGCAGGCTGTGAGACACAACCAAGAAGGAACTTTGAAGAAAAAAAGAAGTAGATGTTCTCAGGGGTTGCAGGAGGGGAAGAGAACATGGGCTGGTCATATGGCGAGAATGAGGAATGACAGCTAGACAGCCAGGGTGTTTCATTAATATATCCCAAATGTTAAGAGAAATAAAAAACAGTGCTCCAGGACATTAAGTGCACCCTCTATAGCAAACTTTTAGAAGGACATGGACAAGAGTCATGGAAAACAGGAAGACATGAATAAATAAACTACATTGCTGGAGGAATTGCTGAAATCGCAGATCCATTTGAATATTCGAGTATTTGAGACTTGTATCTCATGTCATCAGGTAAGTGTTAATGTGCTGTGAGAATCCAGGACATATTGTTTTTGAACATCCTTTGGGGTGTAATGAGTCGACTTTTCTTATCCAATTGTAAAGCCAATCATGAGCAGCTCTCCTGAGGACAGCTGCTATGAATAACTTTAAGGTTCTAATTGCAGAGAATTGCATTCTCTATTTATTCACCAATAAACTAAAGCATAACATTCAAGAAACTAAAGCATAACATTCACAATAACACATAACAACTTATTATTAAGGTGGCCACATGGTCTTAAACAAAACATATTCAGTATATCTTATAGTCATCTTTAAGGGGTGGCAGAAAATAGAAACACCATCCACCCCTAGGTTACAGTAAGTCACAATCTCCTCAGTCAATACAGAGTATCCAAGTAAAGTCCTGACTTCCAAACCCCATGACTCCTTCTCCATGGGCTGACTGCTTCCAACTCTTGCTTGTATTCACAGGTAGACAACTCTCCACTCCTGTTCCATATCTCAGCTCATGGGGACTGCTCTATTCCAAGCCATTAAGCTTAACAGAGCTAAAACAATATTCACACACATTACCAGTGCTATCACCTCAATTCTCTTTCTGTCTGAGAAATCAAACACAAATCAACAGAGTGCTTCTGTCTGACAAAATAACACTAACAGAGATAAAGAGACAGAATGCTTCTGTCTGACAAAGTAACACAGATCAACCAAGCACTGAAATCACAAACATTCTCTCTCTAAGTTCTGCTCATTCCCTGCTCTGCTTGGGCTTTTCTCTGTTGTGCTCCTTCCTGTTTCACTCTTTCAGCAAGCTCCTCCCACCAAGGGCACCATGTGGTTATGTAAGACCTATCAAGGGCAGGGAAGGTCTTCAAATTCCCTTAGGCCTATTAAGGGTGACACAACTGTTTCCAACAAAGATTCTTGATATAACCAAAGGCTCAAAGGCACTTGAATAGCTAAAACAAGCAAAGTACTGCTTTGCTTGCCATTACACCAATCCATTGATGACTCTAGATCAGAAAGTTGATGGATGGAGGGGGATAATAGTCATAACTAACATTTGTATGGTACTTGCAAGGTTTTGGAATTTATTCATGTTGTCTAATTTAGACTTTACAATACCACTCGAACATGATGAATGTGACTTGAGTAATAAGAAAGCTAGACCTCAGATTTCTTCCTCCGCTGCAGCAGTAATAAACACACCTTCTCAAATCCCTTTTTATTTGTCAACTTCCCAGACTCTGGCCCACCTGGGCTACATTTGATTTGCTAAGTGAAAAAGAAAACTCTGGATTTCTCCCTCATTGCCTGGCCTGCTTAAGTTTCTACAGAACCTGAGTTGAGCCAGGATGAACAGGAAATGTTTATTAAGCAGTCTAGAAGTCTCATTAGGGAAAAAAAAAAGTTTCAATTTAGAAGGTGATGTGCTTGTGCAAATGCTACAACTTGAGCAGGTCCAAGGGGCCAGTTCAGGAAATTCTTGGCATTAGTTTTCTATTTTCTACTTTCCCCTGAGAGGCTCTCTCGATGCTAGATGCTACAGCAAGATGACTGCCAATAAGATTAAACTCATGTGGAAAGGCCAAGAACCTCCAATATACCCTTTCATCCTATTCTTCATTTTCTGCCTGACATTTACATTACCTCCCATCTTTAATTTGAGCACTGGTGATAGTAAACACAAAACTGAAAGCAAGAATTTCAGAATTTTAAATATGCTTTAATGGAAATCCGAAAGACCTGGGTTCAAAAATTGCTCGTTATGCTTATTGGATGAATAATACTGGGTGACATAGATGAGCCTCTGAGTCTCAGTTTCCTTATCTGTAAAATGAGGAGGTTAGACTAGATGGTGTCTAAGGTCCCTTCTAGCACTAAGCCTATGACCCCATGAAGATGGCATTGGGGGGAGGGGAAAGATTAGGATAACTTGTAGTTTCTGCTTTTAGTATTCCACTTGGGAAAGTTATTAAGCCCAGTTCCATCATACAACTCTATCAACAAATCTAAAAATATATTAAAACTCATTTGTATATCCCTTTAAGAGCATCACAGTCTGCTGACCAATTTTGTCCTGGGCAATGAAATATTCTAATATAACAGGTCAAGTTGTTAGACCTGAACGGGGCTGTCTCCCTCCAATAAGCTTTTCTTTTTCAGTTACAGAAAATATCCAATCTCCTAAATCTATTGATTGTAAAATCATTAGGATGGCAGAATGAGAACTGTATTAAATGCTCCCTGGAGCCCTTCCCCCCTTAAGCCACACACCCATCGGTATCAGGAAAGCCAGAGATAAATTAGATTGAGTTTTGTGATTCTTTTCCTACAAGAGGACCATAAAGAACATCAAGAAAAAAAACTAAAACAGCAACCTCCAAAACTCAGAAACTTTTTCCTCCATCTTCACTTCATTTAAAAATCATTTGTAGAATAGGCTAAGTTCCTGGCTGGAGGCCTTGGGAGGGATAAAAGGAGAAATTTAGATGATACAGAAACAAAAGGTAACACTTCACCCCACTAATACCTCCTCAAAAAAAAAACAACAACAGGGCATCAGTGTCTAGTGGTTCTTCCTGTTCTGCTACTATCTCACCTCTCTGTATCTCAAGTAAGAATATAATAAGAGTAAGGGGATCTGTATTTACTAATTTCCATTTCACAGATAAAAGATGTCCCATTCAATTGTGGGATTAGAAAACTAATCCAATTGGGAAAAATGGAAACAGGAGAATGTGAAATTAATTGGGGGGAGGTTTACTTGGAGTACTTAAAGTGGTTGGCAAAGTTATTGGGAAATGCTTAAAAATTATGAGAAGAATCGGCAGCTAGGTGGCACAGTAGATAGAGTAAAAGAATTCAAATTTGGCTCTGGAAACTTATTAGCTGTGTGACCCTAGGCTAGTCACTTAACCTGAAAAAACAAAAAACATTGTTATGTATTTAAAACCATTTGTAGGAAGCAGGAGAAGGAGTATGCAAAGTGGTTAGGGAGTTCTCCTCAGGTTCCAGAAGATCTGAGTCAGATTTTAGCCTTTGACGCATATTACCTATCCAACCCAGGCCAAAACAAGTCCCTTACCCCTCAGAAACCCAGGCTAATCTCAGAAACTCAAAGCAGCAAGACACCCTTTATCTGGGTTTCCTCATATTCATGAAATCGCTGGTCTGATCTATGAAAAGCAACACAAAACCAACTATCTTAAAGATACTTTCCCTTATCCCATAACACCTAACTCAGTAAAATTGTGATCTTCTCCTAGACTGTCATATACAGTTTTCTTTTTCCTCCCACCTCCACCACTAACACACTGTATAATTTGGAGGTGCTTTACCTTATCTCATAACATCTCTCTCATTCTGATTGTAAACTCCTTAAAGAATATGTCATATACAGGATCCTTTTGCATCCCCATCTCCAAAGTCTTCCAATCAGAAAATTATAGAACTGGGAACAAGAAGGGACCCTAGAGAGAGGTCAAACATGATAGTCTTTCAAATATTTCTCTTCTCCAGGCTAATCATCCTTGTTTGGAGGCCCCTCCATGTAATCCAGGTATTCTTTATCTCCTTTTGTGTCTTGGACCCCTTGGGTGATACAATGAAGACTATGGATCCCTCTTCAAAAACATGTTTTAAAATATTGAGGGAAATGCTAAATTTTAGTTAGAGTTTAATAAAAAGAAAGACTTTCGTTGTTATGAGTTCATAGATCCATTGACATCTGTTCATGAACCCTCAGGTCAAGAACCTTGGCTCTAATACAACTCTTTCATATTACAGATGAGATAGGTCACTTTGCTAGTTAATGATAATACTGAGACTAGAACCCAGGACTTCTGATGGAAGGCCTAGGCATTTATTATTTCTAAAATGGGTGCAGAAAATGACTTACTTAGGGTATTTTAATTTAGTGACATTCCATTGAAGAGGATATCCAATATCAGTCAATTTTATGTCTTCTTCGATAATATGCATTTACTTAGAAGGGACTATAGTAGTTATCTAGTCTATCCCTTTCTCAAATCATAAATCATCAATCTATAATATCCCCCATAAGGAATCATTCCCTGTAATGTAATGACATTTTGTTGTTGTTGTTGTTGTTGTTGCTGTTCAGTCATTTCAATCATGTCCGACTCTTCATGACCCCATTTGGGGTTTTCTTGGCAAAGAGAATGCAGCAGTTTGCTAGGTTGTTTCTCTTAGTACCTGGATCTTCCTATTCCTGGAACATCCTACCATACCTATAAGCTGCTTACCTTGAGCTATCCTTTAGCAAGACTTTTCTCCCTTTGATGAGTTTTTCCTCAAATTTCCATTTGTAAAGGGGCCATTCCTTCTTTCTGGACTTCAGACTGTATACATTCAAACCCCACCCCACTGCCCCATTCTCACCGCCTATATCTCATTCCCATTTGTGCATGGTTTTCCCTTATTTGAATGTAAGCTCCTTAAGGTAAGGGACTGTGTTTTCTTTCTATTTATATCTGTATCTCCAAAGCTTGGCACAGATTCTGGTGCATAATATCCTTCCTTCCTTCTTTTTTTCCTGCAGATAGGAAATGAAGCAGGTCAAAACTTTCATGTGGATTAATTTTTTTGGGGTAGTAGGGTCTGCCTATGAGTAACCATTGTACTTCCAACCTTGACAAGAAACACACACACACACACACACACACACACACACACACACGATATATGTATATGTACATACGTATGTATGATTATCCTTTGGTTTTGCATCACCTTCACTTCCAAATATAATCTTCTTCCCTTCTCCTCCTTCCATAGAGAGCTGCCCCTTGTAACAAAGAATAAAAAAGAAAGAGAAAAAGCAATTTAGTAAAACTAAACAACATATTAACCCCGTCAGACAGTACATGCAATGTTTCCATGAATAGCCTCTGAACTTTATTCTGCTCCTCTTTGGAGCTAAACTCAATTATTTTAATTAGAATTTTCAATTTTATCTACTTTGTAGTTGTTTTTCTTTCTATTAACATTGTCATTTATTTGTATATTTCATATTTATATATTTCACTGTGTATATTTCATTCATACTTAACTTTTCATCAGTTCATATAAGTCTTCTCATGCTTCTCTATAGTCTTAATATTCATTATTGTAGCAACCAAATCCTTAGGAAAGTGTTATTTTTTGTGGAGTCAAAATATATCTCCTTCTAACGTCAGCCAATTGGTTCTGGTTCTATCCTCCAAGTAAATCTATCTTTAGCTCCTCCTTCTTGCCCTTGGTGGAAAAGCAGTAAAATCTAAAATCTCTTCTATATGATGACCTTACTGATAATTGAAAACTGTTATAATGCTCCTCCTGAGTCTTCTCTATTCTTAGGAGAAACATCCTTAATTCCTTCAATTACTCTTTATGAGGCATAGTATCTAGTCTTTTATCCATTCCAGTTGCTGTAAAGCCAAGCACGAGCAGCTCTCCAGAGTACTGCTGCTGTGAATAGCTCTAAGGTTCTGATCACATAGTATAGTGAACTCTCTATTTATTTAGCAGTAAACAAAAGCAAAACATTCACAGAAACCTAAGTACAGCATTCACAATGATATAACATAACAACTTTTCACTAAAGTGGCCACATAGCTTTAAACAAAAGATATCATTCAGGATACAAAGTACAAAGGTTTCCCACCCCTAGGTCCCAGTAGATCATGATCTTGTCAGTCAGCACTAAGTACCCAAGGAAAGGCCTTTCCACCTTGCCTCCAGGCTGGCTCCCAAATTCCATGGTTCCTCTTCCACACTCCCAGCTCTTGTCTGAATTCACCCAACCATCACCTGGATTCACAGATAGGCAGCTCTCAGCTCCTCATCCAATTCCTCATCCAGTTCCCATTCCATATTGAAGCTCATGGTGACCAGTCCACCTAAAGCCCTTTGAAATCTCTGTTTCTGGGAAGACAAAGCTTAACAGAGCCACAACAACACACATTGCCAGCACCATCATCAAATTAATACAGAATCACAAACAGGGTCTGAGAAATCAACACAAACATCAGTAAAGTCCCAGGACCTCTGAAAACATCAGTAAAACCTTCCTCCATGACTTCTGTAAACAGACAACAAGAATATCCTTTTTCAGGGCTTCTGAAACAGCAATAAGGTCCCAGGGCTTCTGTAACAACAGCAACATCCTCTATCAGCAGACAGATCTGATAAAAGTAACATCAACACAGACAGAAAAAGTGCCGGGCCACCACAGCCATGCTTCCTCCCAGTTCTGCTCAGTCCCAGCTGTGCTCGAGCTTTTTATATGTCATTTGCTCTTCTCTGTTCTGCCCTTATGTCCTTCCTACCTCTTATGTCCTTCCTGTTCCTGTTTTTGGTAAGTTTCTCCCACTATGGGCTTCACAGGTTCTATTTCTTTCTTTTTTGTTATTTGTTTTTGCTTTTTGGAGGGCAATTGGGTTTAAGTGACTTGCCCAAGGTCTCACAGCTAGTTTTTGTGTTAAGTCTAAGGCCGGATTTGAACTCAGGTCCTCCTGACTCCAGGGCCAGTGCTTTATTCACTGCACCACCTAGCCACCCCATACAGGTTCTGTTTCCTAACAAAGACTTGATATAATCATGGCCAAAGCTCAAACGCACTTGAACTGGAACAAGGCTAAGTGCTCCTTTGCTTGCCATTATAGTTGCCCTCTTTAGAATGTCCTCCAGCTAGTCCATGTGACACCTCGAACCTACACAAGAGTCGGGCTATTGTTTGACTATAGCAGAAGACAGTGAGGCTCTCAGACATGGGACACAGCTGTATTCACAGTCTACTAAAATCTTTAGATTATTTTTTATCCCGTATTAACTGTTCTTGAGCCATGTCTCCCATCTTATACTTGCGCAATTTTTCTAAAAATTCAAATACACATTCTCATTAATTTTTATTTGATCCTACTCTTATTTCTAGCCTTTTGATATCTTTTGGATCTGAGATGCCATACATTGTTGTTGTTGTTCATTCTTAATTTTCAAAGAGGATCAATGACATCATGGGGTGATGTCTTTATTTGTGAGTGAATTGCATTTAAGTGAGGGAGAGTTGCACAAAATCACTCTCTTTTCTAGGGTCATCAGAGTCCATTGGTAAGACAAAAGTCAGGATGATTGGTTATAGCTCTGGATACACTGGATAACCTTGGTGTCTTTGATGTCTGCCCAACTCTGAGAGTTCCACAGTGCCTGCTTCAGTCACTTCCATGGCCATGGGAACAAACTGTTCTCATCCACCCATTCTGCCAGGGGAAGTCTTCACATTCTTGTGGTAAACACCCCCAATTCATTGACAGATTTGAGGCTGTAATAATAATCAGTTTAGCAAGATACTTAGCACTTAGTATCTTGGGGCTAAGTGTGGAAGGTACAAACTCTGTCCCACTGTTGAGAAGGCATGAACTCCCCTGTTGATGTGGAAGAAAGGGATTGGCTGAACCCCTGTTGATGTAGAAGAAGGGGATTGGCTGAGCCCCTGTTGATGTGGAAGAAGGGGATTGGCTGAGGTGTGTATATAAGCAAGAATTCCAGAGACAGAGAGACAGAATTGGAACACTGCTCCTGCTGAAGGAAAAATTGTGGAGACTGAAGCTGGCTGAGAGAAAGAGGGAGAGAGAGAGAGAAAGAGTTTCTCTCCCAGGATCTGGAAGCTAAGAACTGAGATGGAGTTTTCCTGAGACCAGAATCTGGTGAAGCCCACCTGGAAGGCTGAGAGGGCTTGCCTGAAGAAGCATGACCAGGATAGGACTTTGTTTGTTCGTGGCCTGGCTGATCCTTGAGTTCCAGGCAAGAGAAGTGGTGAAGAGTTTGAGATGTGCTGGACCCTGTGAACTTCAGTGTGTGCCAGGGACTGCCCTGAAGACTGGACAAAGACCTGGGAGCTGTCTACCTCTGAGGACTGGACAAGGACTTTGGAGCTGTCTGCTTCTGAATCCAGGTGACTGTTTGGTGGATTCAAGTAGGAGCTGGGACCTTAGAAGGGGATCCAGGGAATCAGAGAGACCACCC
>CM053586.1:144738638-144757679 GCA_028646515.1 Pseudochirops corinnae | reverse complement strand
GAAAGAAAGAAAGAAAGAAAGAAAAAGAATGGAACAAAGGAAGGAAGGAATAGAATGGAATGTTGTTGGGATGTTATATCTGGCAATTTCAAGTGAATTTCCCTTTCAGGATAGTTCAAGGCTTCAGAGTAGTGGCACCTAGCTAGGTAGTGCACTGGATAGAGAAATAGATTTGAAAGTTGAAAGACTTGAGTTCAAATTCAGCCTCAGATACTTACCAGCAATGTGACCCTGGACTAGTCACTTAACCTCTGTCAGCCTCAGTTTACTCCACTGTAAAATGGGGATAATAATAGTATCTATATCCCAGGACTCTTGTGAGGAGCAAATGGGATAACATCTGTAAAGTGCTTTGCACAGTTCCTAGTACATAAGTAGGTGTTTAATAAATTCTTGTTTCTTCCCTTCCCTCCATATATCTAATGTCTATATGGATCTCTACTTGATTCATACTTACAGAATTAGATCACAAAAAACAACCCCACTGAAACTGATACCTAGTTTCTAAATAAGAAGAGAAAAAAAAAAGCTAAGCATGGAGAAGACAAAGAATTGAGGTAAGGTAAGATGTCCTCCATTCTTGGGGAGGTTTGTAATCTAGTAGAGGAATAAGAAACATATAGTTATAATCTACAATATTGCAAGATAAACGCACTCGAAAGTTATAAATCAAGACATATTGTGAGGTCCAAGGAGAAAATTCATTACTTATCAGGAGAATCAGAGGTTTCCTGGGGGACATATGTTTTGAGTTACATTTTCAAGGATGGAGAGGAAATTAACAAAGAAAAGAAAGTGATAAGAAGACCTAATTTTTCAGCTAACAGATTTTTCAAGTTTAGTTCAGACATAAAGAACATGGACTAGATTTAACCTATGATACAACTACCTTTTGGTAGGATAATTCCAGGTTGTGGATGGCCTTGAGTATCAGGAAATGTAGTCCAAGTTTAACTCAGGAGATAATAGGGAATCTCAAAAGATTTTGAGCACAGGAGTAACACGTTCAAATTTTTGTGTAAATTGTCTCCAACTCATTCTCTGAACGTGTTGCGGTAGGGATGTTATGGTAGAGACAAGATTTGCAAGGAAACTAAAGCTGGCAGGTGGGTATTTATAGATGGAATAAAGAGGAAGGGATGAATACAAACTTAGTTTTAGAGATGGAATAGGTAGGCTACGGTTGGTCAGGCCAATCTAAGGTTTGCTCCCTGCTCAATGGTAACTGATCAGATGTGAGAGAGGTATGGAAGAAGGAAGAGCAATTGATAAGCCCTATTCAAACTGATTTCCTCCTGACTCCAAAGTGAGATCTCTAGTCCTATATCACCTAGCTTTATCTTTTGATAGTGAAAGAATGATCACTGTGCAATGCTGAAGGCCAATCTGGATTCATAATGGCTAGTTCCGTGGATTCAGTAAAAAAAACTTAGGGAAAAGTTTTTTTTTCTTTTTTATAGACTTCAAGTGAAAGCAAGTCTTTTTTTTTGCAAAATGGAAGGAATTTTGAAAATAGATCCCCCAAAACACTACATTTCAAAGTTTATAGATTGCTAGTCTGTCTCATATTATACTCCCCAAATTCATTTTTTAATTTGTCTATTTTTTCTTTTAGTTCTAGTATGTGACTTTGTCAGTGTAAAGAGCTTCCAGTATGGAAATTAAATTTGCTGATACAAAATTAGTGGGTAATATGTTGTTTGCAGTCTTTTTTTTTTTTAAGATTGGTTCTTTCTCTTACTAAGATGAATTTGCAACAGTCACTCATAGGCCTGATCCCAATGATGATTGGGACAGATGCTTTCACCTGTTCCATATACTTTACAGTCTTGAACAATTGCTTAGGGGCACTGAAGGGTTATATGGCTTCCAAAGGTCACACTATCAGTATGTGTCAGATTTGAACTCTGGTCTTCCTGATTCCAAGGCTGGCTCTCTAGACACTGTACTGTACAATATCTCTGGTCTATTATTAGGCAGAGGTAATAGAAATGTCAACTCCTATCATGTTCCTAGGAATCTTTTAGTGATGTTCATATTTTTAATATTATTTTGGATCTTGGGATTTGGGAGTCTGAGAAACAATTTCCTGCACTCTACTTAATGCCAAGTTTTGAAATTTCACATGGCTCCATTGCAGATACTTGTGAAAGTTTTAGGCCTCTTGCCAATTATCTTCTAACTGAAAAGTAACAGTAAGTTTTGTTTTGGCAACTCTAACCTACCCCCTTCCCACAGTGGATAAAACTATAAACAGCCAACATTATGCTTTTATGAATTATATTGTGACAGAAAATGAAATGCATCCAGGAATTAAAGTGTTTATATCATATAAGAAATACAACAGATTTAATACTTTTGAGAGCTGAGACCTGTCTTCATTGTGGGTTTAGTATTAAATTTGGGGTGTAAGATCCTGAATGATGATGTAACCAGGATCTATTACAAAACATCTGGCAAAGCAGACAAAGTGTCATTGATTTGTTTGTGGAACTGATCCTGTTAAAGTGGATGACAGATTGAAGAGGACTAAAGTAGCGTATTTGCTAGTGTTCTTGCCATTAAGCTTGTTTACAATCATTTCAAAACACTCATGCAGATTAGCACAGTCCTATGAAGACAGGATCTGGAAGACGTATGAAGACCTTAAAAGTTATAGTAAAACTCAGCAGTTAAACATGGAGAGAAAAATCCTGAATAGAAAAAAACATTTTTAGCGGAATTTTAGGTAGCAAATAACTACAAGGTGGCCACCCATTATTTGGAATATGGATGAAGAAATGGCAATATATAAATGTCATGAAATATCACTGTGCTCCAATGAAGTACAAATATGAAAAATTTAGAGAAATATAGCAAGACTTTCAAACAGTTGCAGAAAACAAAAAAGAACAATTTACAGTATAACTACTTTATAAAGTAAATGAAAGCAGCACAAAAAAGCAAATGAATTGAAATTAAAGATAATGATCAATATTTGGTTCCAAAGGATGCATGATGAAACATGCCTCCATTTTCCTTTTCAGAAGAGAGGTAGAGACTGTGGGTGGGAAGCGCCCCATTCGCAATCATACAAAATCACTATTTTGGTTTTGCTGTGCTGTTTTTCTTTGTTGTAAGCTAGGATTCTAAGAGGAGGAAGACATAAGAAATGACTGTGGTATAAAATACAAAAAAAATTTGTAAAAAACATCAGTAGTTCTTATACATTAATGTATCATATTCCTTGGATTTGCCTACTTCCAAATCTCACTCTGCCTAACACATAGTAAGCACTTGATGCTTGTTGAATAATACACCAACAAGAAAGTCGTGTAGTACCATATAGCACTCCAGAGCCATGTAGTACCATAAGGTGATGTTAATAAGACTTAAGAATGAGACATTCAGGGGCGGTTAGGTGGCTCAGTGAATAGAGCACTGGTCCTGGAGTCAGGAGGACCTGAGTTCAAATGCGGCCTCAGGCACTTAACACTAGCCGTGTGACTTTGGGCAAGTCATTTAACCCCAATTGCTCTGCCTTCCCCTTCCCCCAAAAAAAATTTTTTAAAAATGAGACATTCATTGAAACATTCAATGAGAATGACTAAGAGAAATCAGCAGTATTCTGGAAAAGTAGTAGATTACCAGTGGCAGGCTAAGAGTTACTTAGTTTGTAGCCCTGGAAAGAACTTTAACAATAATCTAATCCAATCTACTAATTTTAAGACAAAGAAACTGAGACCCACAGAAGTGAAATGATTTTCCAAAGTTCATGACAATGTCAAACAGTAGCTCTGTGGACTTGTGCCCAGGTCTTCTGGTACCTAATATGGTATTCTTTCCACTATATCACTCTTTCTCTAGTAAATACAGACTAAAGAGTATCAGAGTATCTTGGTTAAGAATTAAACCAAAGAGTAATGTTCATCAGTGGAGGCAAGAAGGCTAGGAATCTTAGGGGGAAGTAACCTCTTCATCCTATAGTTTATGACAGAAGACAGGAAATCAGGCATGGTCTGACATACACCCTATATTTGGAGAGAGTCTATGTCCTTTTCTAATGGCAGAGATACATGGATAATGGTGGGAATGGGGGAGGGGGAGGGAAAGGTGACTGGCATGAGCAGACATTCTCTGCCTATTGCCAATCTAACACATGAAACTTCACAAGCCAATTTAGGTCATGATGACTCAGGTTCATACTCTGCGGTATGAAACCTTCTAATTGACTTCAGAGCAGGAAGGATTAATAACTCAGGTGGCCTAGAGCCAGAACTGAGTTTGTGCTCCTTCATCCCTTTTGCATTTTCCTTCCCGTAAATGTGAGAGGTAAGAAATACAATGAGTGGCTAGATGAAAAAGGAATATTGGGTTCCCTTTCTCCTGGTCAACCACCATATGTCCATAAGTGTATGGCACTGCTCTTTCTCTTGTATGTAATCTTGTCTGACCTTAGGTGAATGAGCATTTTGAGAGAAGAAAGCCCAGCCAAAGGGTGAAATTGGACAATCCATCAAAAATGCCCAGCAGACCACCAGATCCCATAGCAGTAGTATTTGAGTCTGGTGATCAGCCAGAGCAACAGCTGAACACCGTAATTAACTCTGCCCAGCAGTGGCTTGACTCATCAGCCAAGACAAGATGAGAAACCAGCCGAATGGAGCAAGGAAGTAACTCATCCATTGTTGATGTATGATCCTAAAGCAAACTCAGTGAGAACTCTTCAAAGGGAGAAACGATTTCCAGGACCAGGAGTCTCAAAGCATTCCTCAGCCCCACATGCTGTCTACATGTTTGCCTCGCTATCTTTATGACTGAAGTTTAAGTCTACTTTCCCCAGAAATTATGTGTGTGTGCAGAGGGAGAGGTTACACTGGTTTGGGGGATGTTTTGTAACTTTGGTCTTTCCTCTACTTTCTCAGTATATGCTCTCCTGTGAAAGCTAATTGAAATCAACTGGTTGGTCAGTATTGTTGTTGTTGGTCATTTGTTTTCAAAGATGACTAATGGTATCGTGGGGTGAGGTCTTGACTGGCTTATGAATTGGATTTAAGTGAGGCAGAGTTACACAAAATCACCAGCCTCACACTCTCTTCCTGAGTCATTGATGTCCAGTGACAAGACAAAATCTGGTGATGGGCCAGGATGCATTGGATGACCTTGGTGTCTTCAATATCTGATCAAACCCTAAGCTAGTTTCAGCCACCTTCATGGCCACTAAAACAAATTTTTCTCAGGACACTGGATGGTAGTTTATAAGCAAGAGTAATGCAAACCCCAACTTCTCATAGTTACCTCTAGAAACCTGTGGGGGGAAATGGTTATCGACCTCTGGACACGTAAACTGCCAGTATAATGCAGGTTGGGAGAGTGATCTCATAGAGGGTACATGCATATGTAATCATCAGGCACAGGATTCCTTCCTTTGTCCCAGGGAATTCAGATTTTGGAAGATGAAGTTTATATGGTAAGACTCTTATATTCATGACTCTTAATAAGTCTGGAGATTTATTTACATCTTCAGGAAGAATGGTTGTTTGTTCAGGATCTCTACTTTGTTTTCCACTTTATAATAAAGCTTTCTTTTGAAATACTATATGTGCTTTCAAGTGGAGAGTTGGTTTTAATACATTGGGGGACATCATGCCTATAATTTCCCTGGTGTCTTGGGCAAAGACTATGAGTCAATGGAAATTGTCTCAAAGGATATTCAGGTCTTTCATATCATTAAAGTCTTTGACACAATGTCATCTTTTGGGGACGTATCTTCAGTCATCCATTAAATCATATTCTTTCTGCTTTTGCAGTCATTGAGTATGAGTAGTATCTTTTACTACTAATAAGTCAGACTGGGGTCCTACTAATTATTTCACTGTTATACTTTGTGGTGGGAGGGGAGGTCTTAAAGTTTATGCTCTTCCTAATCAGTACACATCTCTGAACCTTATGTTCTGCTTTAGAGGGAAACTTTCATTATTTTTTTTTTTTCCAAACTTGCCCTCAGATTGGTTTGATCTTTCCAGGCCTTTTTCAGGTTTATACTCTCTCTAGTTACCAGCCTTCCACACTTCTCAGGTTTTTTCCTAAGTCACCATGGATTCCTTTTACCTCCAGAACTTTTCAAATACCACTTTAATCTTAAATTTCTCCTGTTAACATGTTATTCCCTTCATTGAAGAATGTTGCTCTAACTCGCTTCAACTTAACCTTTGATTCAATTCAACTAGAATTTGTTAGAAATATACCATATTCAAGGCCTATGCTGGGTGTCCAAGATACAGAAACAAAAATAAAACAGTCTCTGCCTTCAAGAAGCTACTACTTGTAGATTTATAGCTCTGATTAGCAGATTCCCTTACAAAAGATGGTAGGACTTTTAAGCAGTAGAATTGTGTCAGATTATAGAAACAGAAAAGAAAATATTTTAATTTGTTTCATCACAGACAGTAAAGAACACGGGAGGGGAAAGAACATGAGCTAGAAGGGTACAAAGGAAGAAGAGAGAAAATGGAAAAGGGTGTCATAAAGAGAGATCAAAGTGAAAACAAGCAGTGAGAAGATCTTTCATCATGAGAATGAAAGATTTTTAAATGAGAGAGATCAGAACAAGTTAAGAGCTTACATAAGGGGATAATTCATTTTGCTCTCTGTGATGAAATTTCAGTATATTTTCAGCTGGGAAAAGTGCTGGAAAAAATTACTAGTATGGTATCATGAGAAGATGAACTATTAAAATAAGATGAAACTTAATTCTTTAGAACAGCGGTTCTCAACCTGTGGGTCACAACCCCTTTGGGGGTCAAACGACCCTTTCACAGGGGTCACCCAAGACCATCAGAAAACACATATTTCCGATGGCCTTAGGAACCAAGACACCACTACTCTATCCGTCTCCAGGCTGGTCCACCCCCATGCAGATACACCCACATATGAGTATTAAAGGGTCGAGGCATTAGGAAGGTTGAGAACCACTGCTTTAGAAGAAAAGTCATGGGAATTAAGGTAAGGGTCTTAATGGACCACCTAGTCCAGTCAGTTCTTTTTATAGATGAGGAAAATAAAATAAAAAGAGGGTGAATGATTTTCCCAAGGTCACACAGGTAACAAGTAGCAGACCAGGATTTCAACTCAGGTTTTATAACCCAATTTCAGCACTCTTAACACCATACTATTTTACTTTCTCTCTGTGCCTCGGTTTCCTTCTCAACAAAACCTCCAAGGTTTTAAATACCTTATCCTATGATTTTCCTATGTTCCTAGTATTACAATTTCCTAATATATAGAAGCTGAACTATATCTCCCAAGAGTGTTACTCTGGTGCTCTAACCCAAGTTTATCGAGCTAGTCACAGTACATTTGATGTTGATTATTTACTGGTGAGAAACTAAAAAACATAATATTTCTACCCTTGATCCAGTACTGAATCTATGTGGTGTAGTGGGAAAATACTGGGTCTGGAGTCAGGAAGACCTGAATTCAAATCTAACCTCAGACTCTTACTAGTTGTATAACCATGGACAACGAATTTAACTTCTTTCCACCTTAGATTCCTCAACTGTAAAATGGAGATATTAACAGCACCTGCCTCCCAAGTTGGCGTGAGGCTCCAATGAATTAATATTTGTAAAGTGCCTGGCACACAGTAGACTAAGCTTAACAAATACATGCTTCTTTCCTTCCTCAATGGATACAGTGATCTCAAAGTTCTAACTTATACTGAAAATATCATAAAGTTCCTAAGATTTCTTAAATTCTTAAAAATTGCTAAAGCTTGTAAAATCCTTTCCCTGAGAAAGAAATTCTTGATACTAATAATGGCCATTGCACTATGTTTTTATTATGACCTAGTGAGTTTTTAACAGTTTTTATCATCTGAAACGGTCTTGTTAGAATCATATAATACACTGTCAAGCCACTCCTCTACCATTCCTTAATGAGCATTTTTGAACATCTGTATCATTGATAACTGATTTACATAATGACTTCTCTAAGTCACTGCAACATCTAGAAGTACCTTCAGAATCAATTCTTCAATAAATCAATGAATCTGTGATCAATATGGGTATGAGGATCCTAGAGTCATAGGGGAGTGTGGAAGGGACTTCAGAGATTACCAATTCAACCTCCTCATTTTTGCAGATGAGAAAACTCAGACACAGAAATGTGAAATGCCTTTTCTAACATCATGGAGGTATTAAGTGGCAGAGCTAGACTGGAACCCAAATCCTCTGGCTCCAGATTCAGGACTCTTTCCACTGCAAAAAACAAATTTGTCTACATCTTTTCATCCTATGTGGTTCTTGTCCATGCTCTTCTAGCAATTCCGATTGGGGAATTGACATAATATTCGACAGGTCTTCCACTAGGGATTTTGACATTATATAGACACTAGTTTTTCTATACTCTCACTACATAACCAGTCCTTTTCCTCAACATATATATCCTGGGTGATATGTTTTAGTACAGAATCACAAAAATTGAACTTTGGATGGGACCTCTGCTGCAAACTACTCCAATCTACACACAAAAGGGATTCCTACTATAACATACCTAAAAAATGGTTATCTAGCTTGAAGACCTTCAAGAAGGAAGTACCCACCACTCTCTGGGCAGCCCATTCTACATAACAGCAATAATTCTTATGAAGCTGTTTTCCCTCCTGAAATCAAGCCTAAATCTCCCTTTTTGTAACATCCATTCATAACCCTATGAGGACAAACAAAATAAATCTAATCTCTCCTCTACCTGATAGCCCTTCAAAAGATGGTTATAGTTCCCTTCTGAGTTTTCATCAGGCTGAACATTCTCAGTTCCAATGACCAATTCTCCAGTTCCTAGATCTCTTGCCATCAGTATACTTTTCTCATATGCAATACTATTCCCTCCATCCTTTTACCTATCTTTTGTATAAAGTCTTCCAATATCTTCCATAGTCCTTTCATGGACTAAATCCCATCAAGTCTCAGTGATACCAATGAGGTAAAATTTACCTCCATCTTAGAATGAAATACACAACAGAATTGTCTTTTGCTAGTTTTTCCACCTTTTAAAGGATAAAATTTTCACTGAGGCAAGTAAGTCAAAAAGTTGTTAACTGCTCTATTTTAATCAGACAGAGAGGGATTGAAAGAGATAGAATGAGAGAGAATGGATTGAGAGAGAGAGAGACAGAATGGGCAGGAGAAAGGAAAAGGACAAAGATGGGGGAAGAGGAAGAAAGGGAGACAGAGCAAGACAGAGAGACAGAGACAGTTACAGCCAATGTCTAGATAATAGAATCCTACCCAACCTTCTATTATATCCTACCTCTGTGCCAAGTTTATGACCTATTCCCCAAGTTCCTCTTAATTTTTCCCTGTCTCCTGAGTTGTCTATAATATACTCCAATGACAAAAGCATTTCTGTTTCTCCTTCTGTTGACTTTCTCCCAAATACTAGAAATCATCAATCTATTTTCCTAATATGCAATACTATTCTCTCTCTCCTTTCATCTATCTTTTGTATAAAGTATTCCCATTTAGAATCATAGTGCTTTTGTGGGTTTTGTTGATGTTCAGTCATTTTCAATTGCATACAACTCTTTATGACCCTATTTGAGGTTTTCTTGGCAATGATACTAGAGTGCTTTGCCATTTCCTTCTCAAGATCATTTTACAGATGAGGAAACTGAGACAAAGAGGATTAAGGGACTTGACCAGGGTCACATGGCTAGTAAGCATCTGAGGCTGGATTTGAACACAAGAAGTTGAGTCTTCCTGACTTCAGGCCTATTGTGCCACCTAGCTGCCCAACAGGACAAATCACTCCCTCCCCCCTCAATGATAACTATGAGGTCAAATTTACCATATATTCCATGTATCAGGAACTTTATTTCCTCTTATTTATTGACTTTTTTGGAAATTTTCATGTTGACATTTAAGGCCATGGATTTTGTATTTGTCTCCTTTCTTGGATTCTATTTCCTGTAAACATCTACCTGTCTGAAGTGCTATTCTTCCTTCATTTAAATTCCACTCTAAACTATCTAGGGCCTCCCTTTCCCTTCTTTTTAGCATACAGTCAATTTGATAGATTTTCAAAATATACAGAAAAAATTCTTACAAGGCTTTGTTAGGTGTACTCCATCATTGGTCTATCATCCCTATCTATCATTATAGGCTATAGTCCAGAAAGTCAAAATCTCATTCTTAAATACCCCCATCTTAGCCAGTTGTTCATTTCCCAAATTCATATTTCTCTTCTGAATCGCTTGCCTTCCATGACTAATTGAGGAAAATACAACCTGTAATGACATTCAGTTGTTATTCAGTTTTTTGTCCAAAAGTTCACAGTCATTGACAACATGTTCTAGGTCCCTTCTGTTAATGGAATTTGTGCACATATTGAAGTGCATACCTTTCATGCCTCTTAAGAGATTGTCTCTTATGTCTTTGAGATACACGCTGTGGGAAGACGGGAGGCCTCTCTTTTGTTGCTATTGAGTTGACAAATAGCTGCTTCAGTACAGTCTGAGCAGGGAAATCACCATCTAGTGCTTCACTTTACTTCTTCCTCTGACCCTTACAGGATGACCTCTTGCCTGATCCCTTATGTGGTTCTACCACATCATTCTTTGGCAGAAAAGTAACTTCCTCCTCAGAGAATTCAGCTCTCTCTTCTTCAGAAAGAGCCTCAAGGCTATATTTAAGTTCTAATTGTACAGCTGTCCTTTTCCTTTCCTTTCTCCTCTCAGCAAAACTCTTCCACTTTCTAACATCCTCACAAAGGTCAGTTCTCGCCTCCTCCACCTCAGATCCCTGCTTTTGTTTCCTTTATAATAACAGCTAACGTTCGTATAATGCTTACTATGCACCAGGCACTGTGCTAAGAGCTTGACAATTATTATCTCATTTGATCCTCGCAACAACCCTGGGACGTGGGTGCTATTATTATCTCCATTTTACAGATGGGGAAACTAAGATGAATAGAGTTTAAGTGACTTGCCTCGGATCACACAACTAGGAAGAGTCTGAGACCAGTCTTTCTAACTCCAGAGCCGGCACACTATCCATGTGCCATCTACCTGTCCTTTAGAAACACTTCATCGTCCCTAACAACCCAGAGTGTGGCAAAGTGTTCTTCAAGTCTCTTAAGCTTCTCCTCCAGGAGACAAGTCAGGCCACCCCTGAAACACAGATGACAGTCACTCAGCTGTGGCAGAAATGTAAACATTGCACATGACACTTTCGTTACTTCTCATTCTGGTTGTCATTTTTAACTTTGTGGGACTTATGTGACTTTATGTAGATCCTCATTGGTAATATGAGGCAGCAGATTTATCTTTACTATGAACCTCTTCATTGCCCTTTGAGTCACCCACAACTTGGATTCTTGGCTTAGGGTTTTCCATGCTTCCAACCATGCGTTAATGCCTTTTGTATCATCAAAAAATAAATCATGCTCAAGATCATTTTCATGTTATGATCTTATATTTTAATTATTTGAAAACTGATAATCCATGCATATTGCATATAATAGTAAGCAATCAAAATATATAATTAACCAGGACACCCCATTCTTTGATCATGCTAGATAACAGAGAATTTGAATCATGGACTCTAGTGGGAGATTTTAATTTTGTGTAAATGTTTCTTGAAGTTGATCTTAAGTTACTTTGTTTTCTGGATTGTATAGACTGATATAGCTTCCTGTAGCATATGCGGCAACTCTGCCTTAGTGAAAAGGCCACTGGATTTGGAGTTGGGAGACTTAGGTGGTGGAAGTCTCAGACTTGTCACTTGTTGAGGGCCAGCAATGAGAGAGTCCATTTAAGAAAATCCAGGCCAGAGTTTTGCTCTTGGTCTGTTCTTTCTTTTCAGGCTTAATCTTCTCAGGATTGTTGGCTCACCATCTGATTCCTTGTGCTTTCCTTGATTAAGACATGGATCTTGCCTTTGTGTTTACCCATGTAATTCAGATCCCTCATCTTCCTGAACTTTGACCATCGTGCTAGGAGTCACTCACTTAAGGGATTGGGAAATATTCCGTGAGAGTGGCCATAAAACAATGTATGCTTTGCCTGTATAATAACTGACCCTCAAATGAATAACCAAATTTGCTTGCAACTTGCTTGCATTTTTCCACCTGGCCCACGTTTATTATTATCCATGCCTTCCTGTGAGGCAGCCCATGCGTAGTGGACCGCAGTCACTCAGCAGCAGCATGGCCATGGATAAGTTACCTACTTTCTCTCATCTCTGAGACTCAATTCCCCATGCAATGTTCAGAAAGGACTAGCACCTCTGGTGTGAGGGCTTGCTGAGCCCTAGTCAGAGCTGCTCATCCACCTTTGGAACCTACCTATCACCTCATTCTCACCTGTGGCTCCCAAGAAGCTGTAGCATGTGCAGCGGCCGTACTTCAATAAAATCATCTCATCAGGTAGTCTAAACCAGATTGAGGGTAACCAATAGGCCTCAAACCTGTCAGTGAGTTAAAGGGATGTCTACCTAAAGTGTGTGAAGACTTCCCCTGGTGGAATGGGTGGATAAGAATGATTTGTTCCAATGGTCACGAGGGCATCTGAAACAGGTACAATGGGATGCTTAGAGCTTAGTCAGCCATTGAAGATGCCAAGGTCATCCACTGCATTCTGGGCCACTAGTAGTCATCCTGAATTTTGTTCTTCCAGTGGATTTCAATGACTCTGGAAAAGAGTGTGAGGCTGATGACTTTGTGCAGCTCTTCCTCACAGTCTAATTCAAGTACAAGTAGAGACATCACCCTATGATGTCATTAGTCTTTGAAAATGAAGGACAAACAACAACACTTACTTCACAAGCTTGTGAATATCATAAAATGGAAAGAGAAATAAATTTGTGAATTCTAAGAACCCAGGTTTGCATGCTGGCTCTGTAACTACCGTATTTCCTGTGGCATATGTAATATGAAGGAGTAGGAGGAGTTTTGGATAGCCCAGTCTACAAGGCAACAAGTATTTCAAGTCATTTTGCTTCTCTGGACCTCAGTTTCATCATCTACAAACTACAGTTTTGTAGATTAAAACTACAGTTATTGTTTATAGGAATATAAAAACATCTCACGGAGCAGCTAGGTGGCACAGTACATAGAGTGCTGGGCCTGGAGTCAGGAAGACTCATCTTCCTGAGTTCAAATCTGGCCCCGGTTACTAGCTGTGTGACATTAGGCAAGTCACATAACACTGTTTGCCTCAGTTTCCTCATCTATGAACTGGAAAAATAAATGGCAAACCACTCTAGTATCTTTGCCAAGAAAACCCCAAATGGGGTCACAAAGAGTTGACCACTACTGAAAAAACTAAACATAAGAGAAGTGAAATGATGAGCCACAGGTCACACAGTTAATAACTGGTGAGGCTGGACTTCAAACCCACATCCTCTATCTCTCATTCATAAATTCGGTGATCTCCCTTGCAGCATAACTGTGCTTCTCAATACTTCTCTCTAAATGATGTTTAAAATGACTTAGGAAAAAGTATCAAATTTGTACATGTAAAATGTACTTAGCTATAAAGAGGGAAGATAGAGGTTGGGAAGAGGGAACAATAAGTAAGATACCGGGGAATGAGGAGAAAATTAGAATAATTTGTTTCTATTCTTCTTTGAAGCATGAAATATTGTGCCTGGATTTTCCCCATATTGAAGAAGAGAAAACCTTGGCACTCCTTCAAACAAGTTGTATGCCCATTTCAAAGAAAGAGCTACTCCCCCATGGCAGTGGCTCTAAGCTTCCAGACTTTCCAATCTCACTTTTATAATAGCACAAAAAAGGAACCAATCATTCCCAAACTAGAAAATGTCCTAATACACACATACACACACACATACACACACACAGACGTGTGTATGAATGTGTGTGTATGTGTGTATATATATGTATATATACATATATGTATATATATGCATATATATGTATATATATACACACACACACACACACAGAGGGAGAGAGAGGTATACACACGCATACACACACATATATATATATACATATACTATACGATACATGTATATACATGTATATATATTTTATATATGATATTTATATAGAATATATAATGGAATATCTATGTATGTATGTGTGTACATATGTGTGTAAAAAATGTGCATCGTGCCCCAAGCCATCCCACCAAGCTCTCCCTCTATCAAGTATTATACATAACGTCTTACAGGTATGGTAAATGTTGAATTGTGGATGGGAGGGTGGGAACCATACCTATTGCTACCTCTCTGTAGTCTGGAGCTTCCTTTTCCAGATCTGCAAACATGGAACCCAGATAGCCAGTTTAGCCAAGGGAGACCCAGGGAAAAATTGCCTGATACGACTCAACTGACAGGAAGCTTATTTGTAACAGAAAGCCAACTCAGTAATTTATAGTGAGAAAAATCACTGCCAAACAAACTAATAGATGCTCAATGCATTCTGAGTAGAGAAACCTAGTTGGAAAACCAAATTAAGAACAGAAAGCCACTTTATAAGCATAAGGAAAAAGAACAGGGAATGGTGCCTATGCTGCCAAATATATTTAAGGAAAATGGGCATCCCTAATGCTCTCCTTCCCTCTTTTCCCCTCCTCTTCCCCCTCATTCCACTCCCCCCTCCCTCCTTTCCCATTCCCTCCCTAATGGCTCCTCCCCTTCCCCTTCACCTTCCACCTGCTCCATTTCCTCCCCACCCTTTCTCCCTCTCCTTCCTCTTTCTACCTCTCCTTTTTTCTCCTCCCCCTCCTCTCTCTTCTCCTCCCTTTCCCTTTCCCATCCTCTTCCCATTCCTCTCATCTTCATCCTCACCCCACTTCTCTACTCTTCCTCTCCCATTCCCTCCCTGTCCCACCTCTCTTCTCTTCCCCTCCCCTGCCCTCCTCTCCTCAGCTTCCTCTTTTCCCCTCTTTTCTCCTCTCCTCCTTTCCTCTTTTCTCTTCTCTTCTGCTCTCTTTTCCACTGCATCTTCTATATATATTCTTTCTCTTAGAGTCAATTTTCATTGACTCCTTTCCGATACTGGTTAAACCTACTTACATACTCACTGACTTACTGTATCGTCAAGCACTCTAGCATACCCAGGATGGCTGCTAGCACAGGTTCTTGGATCTGTTTTTCTAAAGGAAAGCAACTCAAAATGGGTTAACAATCTTACTTTAATCAATCAAACACATATCATTTACCTAGTTCAGGGGGAAAAGTCAGTACCCTGAACTTCAGAGAATGTAAACAGAATACAAACACAAGTTAACAAGCAGAAGTTACAAGCAGACAAAGAAACAGATCAGCAGATGGGCTTCCAGCCGTCTGACCATTACATCCATACCTAGTCAGTTACCAGAGAGGGAAGCACCAACATCTGGGTTTTCAAAGCCAGGGGGCTCAATGGCTTCCCAGCATTTCATCTGGCCAAATCACACAACTCTTTCCAAAGTGAGCACCAAAGCAAAAACTCCCATCATGATGTATATAAAGCCTTCTCCTGGATCAGAAAATGTCACAGCCCTCTTGACCCACTGCCCAATCACAAAGTAATAAGGGTGGGCATTCCTGAAGAGCAAGCCTCCTGCCATAGCCCCATGTGACCACATTCGGCCTATTAGGGGGCAGAGCATACTTTCAAATCAGAGAAGGTTCTCAGAGCCACTTAAGCCTATCAAAGGGTCTAGGGGCAGGGAAGATCTTCAGATTCCCATAACACCTACTGGTCCTGGTGAAGATGCTAGACTATTCCTTATTCCCCATTACCAGTTCCTTCAAGACTCAGTTCAGGTGCCATGTAATGGAATTCCCAATCCCCTCACCTACTGGTCCCTTTGCTTTAAAGATTTCCTCATATCCACTTTGTATGAATCTTCTTGTACAGTCACTTCTGATTCTTCATGATCACACAGCTATTAAGTGTCTGAGGACAGATTTAAACTTAAGAAGATGAGTCTTCCTGACTTCAGGTTCACCATTTTATATATGTACTTTAATATGGACATACTTTCTCCCTATATATATGTACTTTATTTTGGACATGATCTCTCTCTCTCTTTCTCTCTCTCTCTCTCTCTCTCTCTCTCTTTCTCTCTCTCTCTCTCTGTCTCTCTCTCTCTCTCTTTGTCTCTCTCTCTCTCTGTCTCTCTCTCTCTCTCTGTCTCTCTCTTTCTCTCTCTGTCTTCCCCTCTCTATTTCCCTAGCTCCAGCATGGCATTTCCAACTGCCTCTACCAAATATTTCAACTCTAAGGTGTTCACCATATCTCAAACTGTATTGGTCCAAACTTGAATTCATCTACTTCCCTTTCAAATCCGCATAGTATGTTTCTAAAATACTCTATAGTTTTCTTTTCTGCCTTTCTTTTTTTTGGGGGAGGGGGTGGGGAGGGTGAGGCAATTGAGCTTAAGTGGCTTGCCCAGGGTCACATAGCTGGTAAATGTCAAGTGTCTGAGGCAGGATTTGAACTAAGCTCCTCCTGACTCCAGGGCCCATGCTCTGTCTACTATGTCACCTAACTGCCCCTACTCTATAGTTTTCAAAGTAAAAATCAGTTCCTCTAGGTTTCCTGGTTTCTGTTCATTCTCTTAATCACCGAGATTCAAAACCACCACCATCTTTAATAATCCCTTCCCCTAGCCCCTACATCCAATTAGAATCATAAATCTAAGAGTGGAAGAGACTTTAAAGACCATATAGTCCAACTTTTCCATTTTACAGATGAGACAACTGCAACTCAGAAAGGTTAAGTGACTTAGTCACTTTCCTTCATGATTTGCAAAGGTGGAATTTGAACCCAAGTCTTTCTTACTCCAGATCTAGGACTCTAAACACTACACAACGCTACCTTATCTTTTCCTTTCCAATCCCAAAAGGTACAATTACCTAATTATAGTCTTTTCTCAACATTTGTGTGTTTAACTTTTGAAACTTCAAGTATTCATAGGATTTTGTTAGCAACCTCATTTCCACTTTCATGTTGGCAACCATACACATTCATTGCTATGCACAGTAAATAAAAAAGTGAGAAGCCTGTACGTGCTGCTGGGCTCCCAAGCATCCCTGACATTCTGGTCTAGATTGGAGGAGCAGTGCTACTTAGTAGGGGAAGCCCTTGCCATCCCTGCCAGCAGAAAGCCATGCAGGGCTGGGCCAAACATCCCCCTGGGGGAGTTCCAAGCTCAGACTGGGGGCCAGAAATTCATCCTGAGGCATCTGATTTACATTGGGAAACAGTTCAAGCAGGGAATATAAAGGGAAATTAGAGATGGCAGGTATTGCCTCTTTCCCTTTTTTACCTCAGGCTTCTGACATCACCAACCCTCTCCTTCCCATCCAGTCTAGCGTTGCTCTTTTCCTCTCCCCTGAATTTTATGGGTTATTTGGTGGTTACTGTATTAGGAAAAGTAAATTGTTGTTTTTCAGTTGTGTCTGACTCTTTGTGACCTCATTTGGAGTTTTCTTGGCAAAGATACTGGAGTAGCTTCCCATTTCCCTCCCTAGCTCATTTTATAGATGAGGAAACTGAAGGAAACAGGGTTAAATGACTTGTTCAGGGTCACACTGCCAGAAAATGTCTGAGGACAAATTTGAACTCATGTCTTCCTGACTCTAGGCCCTATACCACCTAGCTGCCCAGGAAAAACATATATTATCAGGTTAATGTTTTCTTATAAAGAATTGTGTGCAGAAAGATGTTTTTTCAGCAGTCTCCAGTGAAAGATTATCATACTTGGTGTTCACAGGAATCTAACCCACTATTTCCTGTGGGTTCAATATATCAACATTTGCATTTTTTTTCCATGCAGTTTTCTAGGAATATCAGCCTTGGGAAGTTGAGGGATTGACTTTGTCTCCTATCTGGACAAAGGTGTAGCCTTTCTAGTCTCCCACCTTTCTCTATCTTCTTCAATGTAATCTATACTGTATTTTAATGTCAGATTATTCTCTCCTAAAGCATTTCTTTGAATCTGTCACTGCCCTATTTGGAAATCTCCCAAAGCAATGTGTTCAAAGCCGTGAATATCATATTTCCCTCAATTCTTGCTCCCCTTCCAAGACCCATGATGAAAATTTTGAGGTTATATTTGACTATCTTCTCTCCCACATCTCATATCTAGTGAAAAACGATGTCCTATCAATTCCAACAATTCAACACATCTCATACTCATACCTTCCTCTCTCTTCCTATTGCTACATGACAAACAGCATAGTGTCATGAAAACAACATTGGGTTTGGAGCCAGAAGATTAAATAATTCAATTCGGCTAATATTTATACAGTTCCTCTCACACACAAAGCACTGCTCTAGAAGTTGGAATTTAAGTTTGTGTCCTTTCCTCTCGTTAACTAGCTGTATGAGCTCAGCTAAAGCCCTTCACTTTTCTGAGCCTTAGGTTCCTTAGGGAATTGAAGTTGATCATCTCCCAGGTCTTTTCCATTTCCAAATTCTACAAGTTTATGAAATATCTTAGCATAGTCTTTCATTACTACCACTTAGAAAATTAAACCAAAATCTGCTCTAATTCATGCTTCAAACTGCTGCTGGTAAGATAATATTCTTTAAATCAGGTCATATCATTCCTCTGCCCAAAAAACTTCAATAGCTCCTTATTGCCTGGAAAATGAAGTTCCAATTCATTAGCAGAGCAGTTGATACTGTCTTTAATGTGCATTCTCTTTTCTTTCTATTCTACCTATATATCTGTCCATCTGCAAGTTGAGGGTAACCTAAAGGCCTCTGTAATGCCATGCACCAGCAGATTCCCAAAAGAATGCCACTGTGAACAGCTTTTAGAGTTCGGATTACACAATATAGTGAACACTCTGTTTATTCCATTATAAATCAAGACAAACATTCACAATATATCACAATATAATATTCACAACATTACATCTTATCACAGAAAATGGCCATACAGTTTTCACTACAGTGGCCACAATATTCAGCACAAGGAACAATAGAATCAAACTTCCACTCATGGGACAACTCAACACTTAATCACTCAATCAATTCACAATAGAATAATCAAATTTCCACTCATGGGGCAACCATTAACTTAATCAGTCACTAAAC
>CM053586.1:144714611-144738138 GCA_028646515.1 Pseudochirops corinnae | reverse complement strand
TCTCTTTCTTTCTTTCTCTCTTTCTTTCTTTCTTTCTTTCTTCCTTCCTTTCTTTTTCTTTCTTTCTTTCTCTCTCTCTCTTTCTCTCTCTCTCTTTCTTTCTTTCTTCTTTATAGAAAAATGGGCCCAAAGGCACCGAGGTTGGTGTGGTCCCATAATCTACAAAAAATAATGAAGGTTCTTTTTCTCCTTACATGTTTGTTGACTGATCAGTTGATTGATTGTGGACATTCGTATGCTTCCAGAGGGAAAACACACTTGGAACTTTTAAACATCAAATCCTTACCATCCTAACTACTCCCCACAAGACTGGAATATAAAGTCCAGGTTTCTTGTTCCCTCCTATCATGGATTTAGTACCTTTCTGTTGCCCCTTCCAGTAATGGTTGCCATATTCATAATCTTTTTTCCAGAAGACTGGATCTCTCAAATCTCTAACCTCAAATCACTTAAAGTGAACCATGGGACTATATTGCCCAAGACATGTCACTTTCCTCTACATAGGAATCCATCTAGATTCCACAATGGCATTGTTCAAGTTCTTGGACCACAGTAGCCATCACCTGGTTGCCTCTGTCATATCCTCTGTCACAAAACGGCTCTTGGGGAATAATGACCTTCCCTTTCCATTCCACCCTTCTGTCAGGATCTCTCGGGGAGAAAAGTGCTAATGGAAAAAGAGGGAAAGGAGAAAAGGCAGAATTCTTGTTGAAAACTCCCTTTAATTGAGCAGCAGCACAAAAGGTGGTGATTTCCAATAATCTGCTTAATAATAGTGGGAGTCAATCAACCAGTACTACAGGAAGTCCCTACCATCTGAATCCTGTCTTCCAGAAAGTGGGGGATGGCCCCAATCAAAAATCATTTGTTAAATGCTTACTGTGCTAAATTAATGCCTACTACTGTGCTAGGTTCTAAACCAATCAACTTACCTTGAACTAAAAATACCAAGCAAAGTTTTACTGCCCTATAAATTGTAGATCTTAGGATGGAAAGGTTCCCAGAGACTAACCACTCCAACAACTTCATTTTACAGATGATGAAA
This sequence comes from Pseudochirops corinnae, assembly GCA_028646515.1. Taxonomy (NCBI): domain Eukaryota; kingdom Metazoa; phylum Chordata; class Mammalia; order Diprotodontia; family Pseudocheiridae; genus Pseudochirops; species Pseudochirops corinnae. The sequence continues at coordinate 144,737,093 of CM053586.1, read as the reverse complement.
CCTGAGGCCCAGGAAAGTTAAGTGACTTTTCCAAGGTCACACAAGTAAGTGTCAGAGGAAGGAACCCAATCCTCTAATTTCTCATCTAATTCTCTTTCCACTGTGCCAAGCTGCCTTCCTGATGTATTCCTCTATAGAAAAAAAAAAAAAACTTCCTAGGGAAACAAACAATGCAACCATGACCATAGGGAATCTAGGAGACTTACCTGGACCTGATCCTCATTCTGCAAATAGTTAAATCTGGCCCAAGGCACCAGGGTTGCATCAGTACAGTAATTCACTAGCAATGATCTTTCTTCTTTACATGCTTCAATACTTTTAAGGTTATGTGATTTCATAAGTATAGTTATTTTCTCCAAGGTTGAAAATTTCAATTCCTCTATAACATAGCAGATAGTCTTTGACAATTACCATGGTTTAGAATTCCATCACCCAAAGACAATTCTGATTTTCCAATCAATCAATAAACATTTATTAAGTACCTACTATATGCCAGACACTGTGCCAAGTCCTGGGGATGATGAGGTACAGGCTCTGGGAACTCCCTTGAGCCCTCCTTGAATCTTTCCACAAGAGGCATTTGCCTGAGGCTATAAGCCTTTCATTGTGGCTCTGCCCAAACCTTTGTTTCTAGCTTAGCCCTCCTTTGTCCAGCAACTCCCCTTCCTCCCCAGATCCTCCCAAAATATCTATACTCAAATCTGTTACACCCTTGAACTGGCCTTGCCCACCATTGTCTGTGGTCTCCAGGTAGTCTCCAACAACTTCCCACCCTTAATCCCTCATTATTCGAGTCTGACCTCATTGTCTCCTTCTGAAAGACCCTCCCCAAACTCCTCCTCTAGACCTCCCCTAGATTTCTCCCATAACCTCTCTATATATCAGACCCATCTGGACTCCACAAAAAGAGTAAGGCTAGAGAATGATCTAGTACAATCTCATTCTGTGTCAGATGATTCTGGCTGGCTTGCCCAATGCAAGCATCACAGATACCTAGGCAACTTAAGAGACTACCCACTATGGTGAACTTTTAATAAACTTTGCTTTTCTTTGGCTGAGAGAAGCCTTGAGTCAAATTCATTTGACAGACTCGGTGTGTTGGATTTTGGAGTCTCAAGCACCCCTAACCCTATACCTCAACAGGGATACAAAAAGAGGCAAAAGAGAGTCCATGCCCTCAAGGAGCTTACCGTTAAGTGAAAAATAGATAGATGCAGTCTACGGATCCTTTCTAGCTTAGCAGAACCTACTAGAACTTTTGCTCTGTTGGTACATAGCCTTTGAAAATCCAGTGTCACTTCCATGACGAGGCATCCAATAAGACTGTAGTGGAGGTCTCTTTACATGACCTCAGTTAAATATTACCTTCCCGTGGTATAATTGTTCATGATGCAGCATCTTAGTTCTGAGTATCTCCACAAGTCTTGCCCAGTAACAGTTGAACACTGTGAAACTTTTCCTGACCATCCTAGCCCACCATGAGTACTCTCTCCCCTCTCTGAACTCTTTTATCATCTATTGTCTAGTTCACATATTTGAATTCTAAATTGTCTACCTGTTTGTACATCATACTAGCTAGGAACGTCCAGTTTGCTTTAGAAAGATGATCCGGTCTTTAATGCTGAAGGCAAAAATAGGAAGGGATGGCAATATGACACAGTAGCAGAAAGAATATTAAATTTGGAATAAGGTTCTGAGTTCAAATCTTGCTTTTAATATTTGTTTCCTGTATGACTTTGGGCAAGTCACCTCACTTCTTTAGCCTTTGGCCTCCTTATCTATAAAATGAAGGGAGTCAATGAAGTGAACTTTAAGATCCCTAATCCCAGAATCTATGGTTTTATAAGGCCTTAGCAAGGAGGCAGCATGACATTCAACAAGAAGGAGTAGATGGGATGGGAGCAGGGGATTAGGGATTCATGAATGGAAGGAGAAGTAAATACAGAGGCCTAGGCCTGGGAAGCCAGCAGTACCTGGTGCTGATTCAGGTCTCTAGTGACAAAGAGATAACAAGCCTTTGGGTTAGAATAGGTGCTTGCAAGTGAGAGTATACTAAATGTACATGGGTATGTGAAAGATTATTCAATGAGTCCATGTGCATAAATATATGATTGAGAGGAACCATTGCATGATGGAAGAAGAATAAGGCTTGGAACCAGTAGAGCACTGGGTTCAAATCCAGTCTGACAATGACCAACTTGATTACCCTGGGCAAACCCCTACCTCTCTCTGAGCCCCAGTCTCTGTATTGGCATTTACTAAAATCATTACTCTCTAAGTTATATGAGACACAGCTAGGTAGCTGAATGGACAGAGTTCTAGGCCTGGAGTCAGAAAGTTCTGAGTTCAAATCCAGCATCAGACACTTACTAACTACATGACCCTGGGCAAGTCACTTAACCTCTGTTTGCTTTAATTGATTTGAGAAGGAAATTGCAAACTATCCCAATGTCTTTCTTTACCAAGAAAACCCCATGGATGGAATGGTCCATAGGGTCACAAAAAGTTGGATACAATGACAAAACTGAAGAACAACAAGCTGTATAGTATAGTGGATGGAACCCCAGAGTTTGAACAAGACAGGCCTGGTTTCAAATCCTGCCTCTGACACTTACAAGTTGTATAAATGACCCAGGGGGAATTCTTTATGAGCTTTAATTTCCTTATCTATAAAATGGAGATAATAATAATCTTAATAGTGCCTACCATATAGGGTTATTGTGTGGCTAAAATGAGATAATATATGCAATTTTTTTCAAACTTTAAAATGTTTTTATTAGAGAGATATATAAATGAACATACATTTATTAAGCACTTATTTTGTGCCAGGGGCAGCTAGGTGTCACCCTGGATAAAGCCCTGGCCCTGGAGTTAATAAGATTCATTTCTCCGAGTTCAAATCTGGCTTCAGACACTCACTGTGTGACACTGGGCAAGTCACTTAACCCCATTTGCCTCAGTTTCCCCATCTACAAAATTGAGCCAGAGAAGGAAATGACAAACCATTCCAGTACCTTTGCCAAGAAAACCCCAAATGGGATCACAAAGAGTTGGACATGACTGGAACAACTGCACAACATATGGCCAACACTATGCTAAGTACTAGAGATCCAAAGACAAAAATCAAAATCTCTTTCCTCAGGGAGCTAAAAATGGCTGCTTCTGCTGCTGCTTATATTAATCTGATTTTCCCCTTTCCCTCTTAGGAAAGGGACCTACGGAGAGAGGAAAAATAAAGAAACAACTCTTGTCATAGAATATTAGAGCATGAAGGGACCTTTAATATCATCTTGTCCTTCATTCTTTCTTTACATAGGAAGAAAACTGAAAGACAGGTTTAGTGAGGAGCCTAAGATCACACAGTCAGGACCAGAAGCAAAACTCAAGCTTAGCTCTCCTCATTTCCACGCCAGGGCTTTTCCATTCCATACTGTCTCCTTGAATTCTCTCTTCAATCTAGAGTGCGCTCAAGTGAGACAATGTTGGCAACACTGCTTCAGCAGCCAGCTGAGCTGGCAATGTCCAGTGGTAGCAACTGTTTCAGAGCTGAGGGAATTGTGGTTTGTGTGTAAGCGCTGGCCCCTCTCCAACTTTCAGTCCCACCCCTGCTTGAGTTGCTTAAGGCCAAGTACCCAAGTGGACCTGCCCCTAAGAAACGAAGAATACTATTTACGGAATCACAGGCTTAAATCTGGAAGGAACTTTCTAGGCCATTTAGTCAAATTCTCACATTTTACAGATGAGAAAACTGAGATCCTCAGAAGTGAAAATGCTGTCCAATATTATGTGGGAAGTAAGGAACAGGCAGGCTCTCTGACTCCAAAACCAGTGTTCAACTCCCCAATACCATGCTTTTAACCTTAGTCAGCAAGCACAGCTATCTCCATGTAGCTTTACTGAACTGGTCACATGGTAAGACTGTAAAACTCACTAGACTACAATAAAGAAAGAACCCTCTCTCGAGTCAGAGGTTGCTGTTCAGTTAGTTCAGTGTTGGCTGATCCACATCTTGCTTGACAAAGGTACTAGAGTGATTTGCCATTTCCTTCTCCAGCTCATTTTTACAAATGAATAAACTGAGGCAAACTGGGTCTTGCCCAGGGCCACACAGCTAATAAGTGTCTTGGGCCAGATTTGAACTCAGGGAGATGAGTTTTCTTGACTCCAGGCTTGCTACTCTATCCACTACACTATCTAGCTGCCCAGGGTGTCAGAGGACCTCAGTTCAAAAGTTACCTTTAATATTTATTCCTATGTTTCTTTGAGGGGTTGGACTAAATAGCCTCTGAGGTCTCTTTTAGCTCTAGAAATATGATCCAATGATCCTTGAGGGCTCAGCCTATATAATTTTTGTCATAGTATCCTGGGCACTAACATAGGACCTGGCACATAATAAATTCTTTAAATTCTTATTAAATGAATGAAACAATAAATGAATTAATTGTAAGAAAGGATCCCAGTTAAGGATGAGATGTTTTTTGCTACCACATGAGATGCACTAAAATAAGCTGCAGAAAAACCATCCTTTGGGGGAGAATCAGTCTCAACTTTAAGTCTGAATTAGCTAACAGTAGAAGTGGCTTTCAGAGAAAGACCTGTGTGAAGCTTAGTAATTATGCTGGGACTCTTCCCCTTTACAGAATTTTCTGCTTTAAGGCAACTTTTATTTAAGGTTTGAGAACATGGATTATCTGCTGGCTTGATGAAGATAACAATGGGATGAAACAGATTATTTCTCAATTGCTACATTCTCTCTACCTAGGAAATACGGTTCTTATAAATATTAAAATCAAAAGGCACTTTGCACTATAATACAATCAAGTTCTGTGAAGAGCCTTTGAAATTAAGTGCCTATTTTTAAAATGCCTGCATATATTTCTAAGAATAGCAAATCATGATTCTAAAATGATAGGGCACGTAAGTATGTGTACTATTTACATTCTGCAAACTAATAAAGGGTTCCATTACGTGTTAACCCTGAGAAAAAGACTAGGATGGGTGACCATGGTCATATTATATTACAATGCATAATAAGTCCTATGCCAGCTGTTTCCTTCTCTCTCTCTCTCTCTCTCTCTCTCTCTCTCTCTCTCTCTCTCTCTCCTTCTCTGTCTGTCTCTCTCTCTCACACAGACACATACACACACACACACAGAATCTAGCTACTTAATATACTGTTAAGCACATTTTCTAAAACAAAATGAAAATTCATTCAAACACAGAACAGATGTGAATAAAAAGAAGAGAGTAGTTTAAAAATATTTCTTTTGCTATCAGCAATTATTTAGCCCCATGAATGGCAATAGGCTATTGAGACTGAATCTCAATAAGGCCAGTTTTGTTACTATGGAAGTCAGAACAATAGCCAGTTTCTCATTTTTTCCCAACCCAGGAGATGAAAATCCATTATGCTTTGCAAACTATAGTTGAAAATAAAGCATCAATTTAAAATGTTAAATAGTTTGTATGGATCATGAAATTATTTTGTTCCATATATCTAACATTTATTGCCAAAGGGAAAAATGCTTCTGAAGTTGATTTTTAAGCTATTTGTTCTTTCAGATGTGTCCAAGACTGTAAATAACTCCATTCCTCTGACTATTGATGTCATAATTCACCACTAGAAAGCTTTCATTCTGGCATTTCACAATGAAGTTATTACAGAAGTGCATAGAATGAAGGATTTGCATTAGGACATTCATTTATTTATTCCACAAGCCTTTACTAAGTACCCTTAGGCAATGTGTTAGATACTGGTGTTATAAAGAAAAGAATGAAACATTCTCTGCCCTCAAGGAGCCTTATATTTAGGCAGTATAGTAGATAAAGGAATAGATTTGGAGTCAGGAAGACCTGAGTTCAAATCCATCCTCAGAAACCGACTAACTGTGTGACCTTGGGGCAAGTCATTTAATCTCCTCTAGACTCAGTTTCCTCTTCTGTAAAATGGGGATAATAGCACCTACCTTATAGGCTTGCTGTGAAGATCAAACGAGATTTGTACAAAGTGTTTTCCACAACTTGAAATGTCATATTAGAGCTACCTACAATGTAAGATGATCTCTAACAACTTCCACCTGTCAGCTTGTGAAAATTGATTTTCTTTGAAAAGAAGCCATTTTCTTATCATTAACCCACTGAATACTTACCCTCATGCTCGTCTCAATTATTTTTACCTACCCCTCAGTATTTCTAAGTAGCTTCCTTTGCTTCACAGAATGATTTTTTTGCACTGTTTTAATAAGAAGATTGTGTATCTGATGGATGTTTCCAAATAAAAAATCTTTCACGAGAGTAGTAGCATCCTCCTTTTGAAAAGATACGTTCAAGTCATGACCCCAGTAAGGTCCAGGCAACATAATAGGGTGTTGAGACTGAGAGTGCAGAAGGGAATATATGTTGCTACCTGATCCCCTGCAAAGTGAGGTTTTCTCTTATGGATTATTTGGAAAGAAATAACATATAACTCTTACAGAAAATTTGGGTTTTAGGATGTTTGATGCTCATATTATTGCCCAAACCTCTTTGAAGGACATTTTCTATTGGTTTCAATCTGTCTTGCTTGAAAAACAGGTATTGTTTTACTTCTATGTACAACTCTGAGAAGCGGCGTGGCCGAATGAATAGAGAGTTGGCCTTGAAACTGAGATCTGACTTCAAATGGTGCTTCAGACCCTCTCCAGAGATATAAACCTTCTCAGTGTCAATCTCTGAGAATATGTATGCATATATTTGTGCGTGTATGTATACGTATATTTGTGTGTATGTGTATTTGTGTGTATGTATATATGTGTATGTGTATGTGTTTGTATATGTATTATAGAAGAGCTATTTCCTTGAATTGATTGAGAGAATTTTCTTATCTGGGAGTTCCCAGTCCCTCTAGATGGGTCAATTTTTTTGGAAGGGGGAGTGTAAGCACAAGCAAGGTAGGATTTTTGTTGTTTTCTTTTTGGAGTTCAGTTTTCCAGACTCAGGTTAAATTGTTAAATCTGAAGTATTGATCTCCTTTGAACTCTGATAATTCACAGCTGTGCTGAATCATACAGGTTTCATGCTTTCTGGCTCTGAGCCAATCACGGGCCGAGTCTTTGTTATATATTCTGGGAGGTTGGCATTTTGCTTTAGGGGTTCACTCATGAGAAGGATCTTTTGATTTCCTGGTCGAGACTCTGAGTAATCATAGGTTCAGAGCTCCTCGACTGCTTAGATGTTTGTGCTCCCTCAATCCAATGATGTATGTAAAGTGTATAGCAATATTGCTTTACTCAAACAGTGGGAGCCCTGTCTGTCTTTGTGCTAATTTCTCTGCTTGTATTTCCTATACTCACTTCTTTCTTTGTAATTAATCCCTTTAAAGCTGTCTTTCCTTTATAAAGCAGATCAAAAAACCTGTGCTAGCAAGCCATCCTGGGTGTGTTAGGGTGCTTGCTACTACAGGGGTGTCTTTTTATGGTTGGCTGTTGAATGCAATGTTTAACATACAAATTATAAAGTCAATCATGAGCAACTCTCCTGAAGACTGCTGCTATGAATAACTTTATGTATCGAATTGCATAGTATAGTGCAATTTCTATATAATATAGATATAGATATATCTATAGATATAATATAGATATAATATAGATATAATATAAAATATAATATAGATATAATAAATCTCTATTTATTCAGCAATAAACTAAAGCAAAACATTCAAGAAATTAAATCACAACATTCACAACAATATAACATAATTTATTACTGAGGTGACCACATAGTCTTAAACAAAACATATTATCTGGTAAGTCACAATCTCCTCAATCAATATAGAGTATCCAAGTCAAGGCTTCTTCCATCTGACTAGAGGCTGGCTTCTAATCATCCTTAAGCCAATCATCCTTAAGGGGTAGCAGAAAGTACAAAACCCATTCACCCCTAGGTCACAATAAGTTACCATATCATCAGTCAGCACTGAGTACATAAGTAAAGTCTTTTTTCATCTCAACTTGAGGTTGACTTCCAAACCCATGGCTCCTCTTCCACAGACTGACTGATCTCAGCTTTTGCTTAGATTCACATGCAGGTGGCTCTCTACTCTGGTTCTATATCACAAGCCACCCAGACTATTCTGCTCCAAACCCTTTGCAGTTTCTGTTTCTAGGAAGACAAAGTTTAACAGAGCTACAACAATATTTATACACATTAGGCTTAAAAGAACTACAGCAATATTTACACACATTGCCAGCACTATCATCTCAATTCACTTTCTGTCTGACAAAGTAACACAGGTCAACAGACAAAGCTTCTGTCTAAGAAATCAAACACAAATCAACAGTAAAGTCCCAGGACTCCTCTAAACAACAGCAAAGCCTTCTTTCAGGACTTCTGTAAACAGCAGTAAAGTCTTCTTTCAGGGCTTCTGGTAAAGTCCTCTTTTAACAGACAGAATGCTTCATTCTGACAAAGTAACATCAACACAGACAGAACAGACAGACAGAGTGCCAAGCATCACAAACATTCTCCCTCTCAGTTCTGCTTGGTCCCAGCTCATGCTTGAGCTTTTATCTGCTCTGCTCCTTCCTGTTCTGCCCTTCCTGTTCTGCTCTTTCAGCAAGCTCTTCCCACTGTAGGCTCCATATAATAACCTTAGGCCTATTAATGGCAGGGAAGGTCTCTAAACTCCTGTAAACCTATTAGGGACAACACAAAGTATATTGTTTCCAACAAAGCCTTGACACAATCAAAGCTAAGGGTCAAAGGTACTTGAATAGCTGAAACAAGCAGCAAAGTACTACTTTGCTAGCCATTACACACACACATACACACACACACACAAATGTGCTGTGATATTTCCTTTCTCAAGGAAGAAGATAATGTAGTATGCAAAACAGTATCTCAGATGTGTATGTGTATGTGCAAGTGTGTGTGTGTGTGTGTGTGTGTGTGTGTGTGTGTGTGTGAGTGTGTGTAAGGAATATCAAAGCACAGTGTGTCTTCCTAGGAGCAAGAGGGTGAATTTTTAATCAACCAAACAAGAAGCATTTATTAAGAGCTCACTATGTGCAACGTGTTGGAGATAGAAAGAGAAAAAAATGAAAAAAAAAAAAAAAGATTTCCTTTATGTAACTTACATTCAAATGAGTAGATGAGTGGGGAGAACAACATATAAATTTCGAGGATTTATGCAAAATATGTTTTTAAAAAAAGCACATACAAGGTAATTTAGAGAGGAACTAGTAGCTGGAGGGGTGGGGTGGAGCTGGGAAAGTCTTTTGCAGAATATGACAGTGGCACAGTGCTGTAATCCTGGCTACTGGCTACTGGGAAGGCTGAAGCTCACAGATCTTTTAGGGGCTCTGAGCTGCAGCTGGCTAAGCTGATTAGGTGGCTGCACTAAATCCATCATCAAAATGGTTAGCCTTTGGAAGAGGGGGCCATCGGGTTGCCTGATAAAATGGTGCAGGATGGAAACTAAGTTCTTGTGCTGAACAATATTGGGAGAGGGCACCTGCACTTCCAGCCTGGGTAAGATAGGGAGACCTTGCCATTTTGTTTGTTTAAGTGGTTCTTGAGAGGAGACTCAAAGGAAGTCAAAGTTTTAAAAGGGTAAATATGAGGAGGGACAGCATTCCAGGCTATCTCTCTGCTTATATTCACCATGCACATTCTCATTATTCTCAGGGTCACTTCTCATTCTTCATAGACTCTGGTATTTTATTATTCCCATCTATGTAGTATGACCAAAAGAATATTATCATGAAACTTTTTTAACCTATTTTCTTTTTTTACTTTGGGGTTAAGGGAAGTTCCAGACTCGTAATTCCATTGATGTGGGGAGCTCCCATTATGGAAATTACCTGCACCTATGCAGCCCATTATAGCCTTAGAGTATTAAGAATTAATAGTAATATTAAGTATTACTAAATTAGTATTAAATATTATTAACTCATAGAAGTTAAATAACTTGACCAGGGTCACAGAGCTATTATGTGTCAGAGACAATACTTGAATACAGGTCTTCTTGACTATGAAGTTGACCCTCTTTCCATGATGCTAGCCTCTTCTCAATGTAATTTTTAAAAATCTGCTTATATTATAGCTTTTCAGACCAATATAAATTTTGCATTCACAGGTAAACATTGAAAACATTGCTTTAATCAAAATCTTTTTGTTATAGTATTAAATGATATTGTGGAAAGTACTGTGGAACCGGAGTTAAGTAGGTTGTGTTCAGATTCAATATTTACATTGAAAGAAACAATTATTTCTCTCATATTAATAACCAATTAATATTAGGAGGGGGGAGGAGGAGAATGCAGATTTTTTTCCCTTTCTATTTCCTCACTCAAAGTCCAGCCTCTCAAGGCATTTCTGACCCTACCTGAAGAATTTACTACACCCAGACCATCTTATCTAGGTGGAATTGTTCATTGGCTGGGTGGAGGGTAAATTCTTTTGTGTAGATTGCCCAAGATGAGTAGTCTTCCTTGAAATAAATCTTTGTCCATTAGTGACATATCAGAGTTATGGACCCAGCTCCTCATTAGAATAGACCCACCTCTCATTATAATAACCATTCTCTCTTTAATTGTCAACCAGTCGGAGTTGATTTCCAGATCCACTTTTCCAAGGGCATATAAAGATTGAGTGGGCTCCATGATTCATATTTGGTTTATGAGAGAAAGCCAAATAACCTTCATTTTATTAACTATCTGCTAGCCATAATTAATAAAGGTGATTATTAATTACCCAGAAATTATGTCTTTCTGACTTTACATACGTCATAACATTTACTAGTTGGATGACACTAGGAAGTCATTTTAATGCTCTGACCTTTAGTTTCATCATTGGTAAAATGGAGATGGTAATGCTCGTACTTCTTATCTCACAAAGTAGTTGTGAGGAAAATGCTTTGTAATGCTTAAGGCACTATGTAAATTTCAAGTATTATTATAAAAACACCATTGTTTCTATAGAACTTATGTGATGTTTGGCAAATCATAATCTCTGGGACTCTGTCTCTTTATCTATAAAATGAAGGGTTTGCAAGGTCTTTTCCAGGTCTAGATGAAAGATCCTATGAGCCAAGCTGCCCTTATATTTAAAGTTGTGTTCTCATAGAACTAATTGCTGATTTTAGGTGGAACATGGCTGTAGGCAAATACTGTGAAATTTAGAGCCTCAATCATGAGGTACCCTGAAATTTAAGTGGGCTGCCTGAATTTGAACGGGCCATCATATAGACGTGACCCATCATTTTATTAGTGATTTCTTCTGCGGGTGTTGCACGAGCCATGTCTCCTTTTTGTTACCAATGGCAACAGAACCAACTGTTCCAAGTTTCTGGCCAAAAATAATATCACAAAAATAGGTTACACTGGAAAAAACTACACAGAGATACTCATGCTCTGGCTCTGTCACCATGATGTTTGATATCTAGATAAATTGAAAAAAAAAATATGTAGTAAAACATCTGGGTTTTTAAAGTAACTGAATGCCTGCTATCCATTTTTATTGGGTATTCTGTCTTTATTTCATGACAGTGTCTGTTACAGTTTTAGAGGTTTGCTTATAGTATGATAAAATGTGGCAAAAAGGTGAAAGAATTATATGGTCTTGAAATGGAAAACATCTCTACATTCTCCCTTTGGTGACTCAAAGTTGGTTGTGTGGAATGCAACAGACCTCTATTATAAAATGGAGAGGAAATATGGTATATTTTGAGAGCCAGTCTCAGCATCAGAAATACTTGGGTTCAAAATCTGTCTCTGACCTATGCTGGGTATGACATCTGTAAAAGTCCCTTCGCCTCAGTGCTCCAGTCGATTTTCTAAGACCATAAGTTATAGATCAGGTGATGTTCTGCACTGATAGAAGCAGTTTTCTTACTGAGAATTCCTCATACCAATGAAATCACAAGACCAGTTTCTGCTCTCCCCCATGCCCCCAAATAGAACTGATATCAAGAGACAATAGTCATAAAGCTAAGAGGTTTCTGTATGAAAGAAAGTCACTGTTGCATACCATGTACATAAAGGAAGTGTTTTTATCTCCAGTATAACTTTACATATAACAGAGAGATGCTTTATTATGGGTTTTCCTTGTCACCTTAAAATATCTGCCATGTAAATAGAGTCTCAGTTATTTTAAAATAACTTAAACCCAGGACTGGTCCTTGGTCTGGGAACTTTTGGCAGGATCTTGCTTGGTGTGAATTGAAAAGTACTGAGTATCGAACTTCCTTCCAAATAGTGTTCCCCACAATTACCAGAATGCCATAAAACCTTAATTTCCCATTATTGAAATAACCTTTGAGTTAAGATATTGGAAGGTAAACCACTTGGGAAGAGGATTTTCATAGTTATCCTCAGAGTTCTTAAAGTGTCCCAGAATCTCTACCTCTGTCTCTCTGTGTCGGTGTCTCTGTCTCTGCTTCTCTCTATTATTTTTCAAATAATAAAAATGGCTGGCATCTATCCATCCATCCACCCACCCATCCATCCATCCATCCATCCATCCATCCATCCATCCATCCATCTATCCATCCATCTATCTATCCATCCATCTATCTATCTATCTATCTATCTATCTATCTATCTATCTATCTATCTATCTATCCATCCATCCATCTATCTATCTATCTATCTATCTATCTATCTATCTATCTATCTATCTAATCACATTAAAGTTTACAAAGTTTTTTATACATATTACCTAATTTGATCCGCACAATAGCCCTGTGAAGTTGGTATACCCAGGTTTTAAAGATGAGGAAACCGAGGCTGAGAAAAGTTAAATGACTTTCTTTTGGTCAGATAACTACTTCAGTAGCTGAAGCAAGATTTATACTTGAGTATTCCTAACTCCATCTGGTGATTTATACAGTACACATTACCTAGCATATAGAGGGTGTAGAGATGAATAAAAATTCAATTGAAAACATCCCTGATGTTATAGTAATCCTTTGTCACAAAGCCCATTCCCATATTGACCCTATCCAAAGAAGATGTATCATTCTGCATCTTGAGTCCATCATGTCTCTATCAGAAAGTGGGTGACATTGTTGATCATTGGTCCTCTGGAATTGTGATTGATCATTGCATTTATTAGAATTTTTAGGTCTTTCAGAAAAATTTTCTTTAAAATGTATTTTTTATTGTACAAATTGCTCTCCTGGTTTTGCTCACTTCCCTACGCATCAGTTCATACAAATTTACCATGTTTTCTCTGAAAACATTTCATTCATCATTTATTATGGCACAATAGAATTTTGTTGCATTCATTCGCCATTATTTCTCCATACAGTCTCTAATTGATAGCTACCCCCTTTCCTTTTCAAATATTTGCTGCCACAAAAAAGAACATTTGCTAAATATTGAAGATTAGGTCTCCAACCTGTTAGACCTCTTGTGTATAAACTCAAGAATTTGCTTGATATATATTGAAATAAAACTTCTTTGTGGATAATTCCTAAATCTCTCTCTCCCTCCCTCCCTCCCTCTCTCTCTCTCTCTCTCTCTCTCTCTTTCTCTATCCCTCTCTCTCCCTTCCTCCCCATCTGTCTGTCTGTCTGTCTAACTGACCTTTTCCCTTGCTTTATCTTCAGTTACTTGATGTAAATTTCCACTTGTATGTTTCTGTCCCCATATATCTTCTTGCTTCTGTCCTTGCTACCACCATTCTACAAGTTTCTCTGACTTTACTTCAACTCAATGAACATTTGTTAAATGTCTGCTATCAGTTGTGTTACAGAGGGGAGAATCCTTGGATTTGGAGTCATAAGACATAAAATTTTGCCTGTGCTACATGTTACCTGTATAATTTTGGGGATGTCTCTGCATCTCAGACACCTTGACTTTAAAAAGATAGGGTTGGATTAGATGATATCTAAAGTCTCTTCCAGCTCTAAACATATAATCGCATGATTTTCCAGGTATTAAGAATAGAAAGGAAAAAAAATAGCTTCTGACTTTGATCAAAGGGCTTGCATTCGTAGGATCATGGAGCTAGACTTAGAATGGATTGTAGAGATTATCTAATCCATATCTCTCATTTTAGAGATGGGAAAATAGAGGCTTATAGGTTGTTAAATGACTCACCCAAGGGTCATACAGGTATAAGGTAAAATGAGGATTGAAATTATGATCTTGCACAGTTCATCAAGCTTTCCACGCCACTATTTCTTCTACTGAGAAGAAATGGCATATACAGATGAATAAGTATGGAAGAGCCACAAAATAAATACAAAGTAATTGCTTGTAGGAGGCACTAATGACAGGAAATCAGTTATACCTTTTATCCAAGGTATCACTTCAGCTGGACCTTTAAGGCATTTTGAGAGGCAGAAGTAAGGAGGGAGAAAGTTTACCAAGTCATGGAGGTAGTAAAAGGAATAATGTGTCTGAAGAAGAACAAATAAGAGAATTTGCTTAGGAAAAGGAGCTTCATGTGGTCCTTTTAGTTTCTGTCACAAATGTACATTATCACAATGGCTTCTGGAGAAAATAAATGATTATGATTTGATCTTTCTAATATGTTAGGTTTACCTGTATAAACTAAATAAAATAGTAATATATATACCAATATAGATGAGATCAGTGTAAAATATCTCTTGTAAATAATAATAATAATAATGTATTTATTTAACTGGGGTTGGATTCATGCATAGATCCCATCAGTTTGCTTGACTGATGCAACTCTTCCATTTGGCGAGGCTGGGAGGCTGCTTCTGTGAGAGTAGTGATGACTTATAAGAGAAATACCTTGGAAGGACTGGGGAGCTTGAGTAGATGTTCTGTAACTGGTTCTGGTTGGCTAACTATACAATGGCTCACTGAATGACTAAGGAGATATTCAAAAGGCCCAGACTGCTTTTGTCATTTCTGTTCTTCTCTGTGCCTGGTAATATGATTCTTTCAGCAATGGTTTGTAGTGTGAGACTATGCAGTGAAGAGAGAACCTATTGGGGCTTTAATATTCTCATACCATATAGCCTGCAAGAAATAGGTCTTGGTTCTTGTCTTATGTGTTTGCTTTTTGCTCTGCTAGGTTAAGGGAGGGAAGCCTTCATGACCTTAATGAGTTTTAAAAGGTCCAAAAAAGGTACTTTAGCATCATGGAGCTCCAGAATCCAGGTTCTAAAGTGCATGTAGCTGTGATACACCAAAAGAAGCAAGGAATGACTCTTGGGAATGACTTTTAAGAGCCCAGTTTGGGGACCAGCCTAGACAAGGACTATTCTGGCAGAGATATTACCTTTAGACTTGAACTTGTTAGGACCAAGGCCATGAAGGAATTGAGCTAAGATTGAGGTGGTATTAGTGGAAGGATGCTCCTCAGGGCATTGTGGAGAAATGCTTTACTTTGTTTTTGTTATATCTTTGAAGAAAATCTTTCTTTGTAATAGCTAATCATAAGTGGTTAAATGCAACTGAAGTTCCAGTCATTACCTCCCCACCCCAACAATGGGGGAAATGTAACTGGTGGCGACTCAAGCCAATGGTGATAGAGAAAAAGACACTCCATAAGCCTCTCACAGTCTCCTTGAACCCTGATGGGCAGATGTAGCAGCCTGGTTCTGGGACAGTAGGCCAGCATGTACATGTATGTGTGTGTGTGTGTGTGTGTGTGTGTGTGTAAAATATATATGTATGTGTATATATGTATATATGTATGTATATGTATATATACACATACAAATAAATATACACATACATGTACATACATATATATTGAAGACACCAGTGCTTTCTACCAATGAAATTATATATTTATATTATATATTTATATGATTAGTTATTATAAAGATATATAATTTATAATTACATAATATAGTTATTATATATTCTCTTATATAATTTCTTTGGGACAAGGCACTAGTTTCTCTTTAAAAAGTCATATTCTAAGAACATACTTTATCCCATATCCCAAGCCTAGGTAAAAAAACCCAAAAAACAAAGAAAGAAACAAAATAGAAACAAAAACAGCCCCAAACCCTAAACTTTAAATGACTGTTTACCCGCAGCTTTTTTGGGGGGTGTGGTATTACAAATATCTTAATAGAAGCTTTTTTCAAGGCATTTAAAACACCAGTGTGTGAGGATCCATTGGAGAGAGAGAATATAGAATACAGGTAACCCTAGAACCTTCTTCAGCACGATGATTTGGAATTTTTATACCTGAAAAGTTAACTTTGTTGGAGGTGTTGTTTTGTTGGAGGACAAATTTCCAGTGGGTTCTTCTCAGAGGGATGCAGTTGATGGTCAAAAGTCCAGTTACTAGTAGTTAGTAGAGAGCCACTAGCCAGTTAACTGCTTCAGGAAAACCACTTGCTTGTGGCTGTGGTGACCAGTGAGCATGAGCAGAACTGTGCCGGCTTGAAGTCTCCTCACATGCTGTCATGACAGTAGCTTTCTAGGTACATCTTCAGATAATACCTATGCATTTTGGGAACCTTTATACTGCTTGAGTTCCTCCATTCTTATCACCCCCAACTGGCTTTGAGATAGTAGCAGGCATTGTCTCTTTTTCCTTTTAATTTGGGTTTTTGTACACCTTATTTCTGTTTGTGCCTGGCTCACCAGGAATACATCACAGACCATGAGTATCTACCGATCTGTTGGGCCAGGACAGGGTTCTGACTGCTATGCTTTTGAGATTTCTTCACCACATTTTCTTCCACATGTTTTTTGTTGTTTTCCCCCCCTTTTTTGACTCCCTACCCTCATGTCCCACACTTTTGGTCCCTTTTGGGTTTTATTTTTATCTACCATTTTGAGAGAAGGGGAAGAGCTCAACCAAAACTTTCAAGATAAAATCATTACTGAGACTAGCATTCAAAACTTTCCATAATTTAGCATGACTCAGTTTCTTAAACTTGTTTTTATTCATCCTTAAAACAAAGGAACTCTCACCAGACTTGATTTCTTTCTTCTCTGAAATGTGACTTGACAATCCTATCTAATGAGACTTTGCTCGAATTCTATCCAGGTTCTCATGCCTAGTTCAAGTTCCACTTCTTTCATAAAGGCCTCTTAGATGCTCTGGTGCTTAGTGACCTCTCCCAATTCTGAGAGCACCTGGGGAATTATCCTGATCTTGTTTTGTAATTTAACTTTTCATGTGTCAGCATTTCATATTTTCAGCTCCTTCCAATTACATCACAACTTCCTTGAGGGAAAAGAACTCTGTATATTTCTTTGTGATTATGTGTCAAGTGGTTTGGGCTACATACACATTTTATTGGTGTCCCTATTGGTTCCCATACTGTAATCTATAGAAAAGTAGCCTGACACTTGCTCTTTTAAATAATTAACTAGTAAGAGAGTGTAATATACAATTTGACCACCAGGTGACACTACCTTCAAACCACAGCCAAATGGCTTTTTCGGGAAGGATTTGAAGAGTACATGAGCAGGCTTCCCCAAAAGCTGCAGTACCACCACTGCTCAACAGAGGGTGCTCAGACTATGAACTCTTAGAAGACTTCCCTTACCATCACTATGAGTGCACTAGACTTATGGCATAGTAACTGCCATATTCAAAATTGATCTTGAGGTATAGAAATAAGCAAATGAACATTTCTCTAAAACATAAGGATCCCAGATATCTTGATTTGGATCTCGGTCCTCTTCTCTCTCCTCCCGCCCCTCCCCACCCCCCACCCCCCCAATTTGGGGAGTCTCTTGCTCTCAGTCAACCAACATTATCCATAAGACTTAGATAATTTTTTTAGTCATCACATGGCTTATTAAAATAAAATAAAATAAGTAACTTCAAAAGAACTGTCACATAACATAGCTGTGAAGAATGTGATATTACACAGGGGAAAAGTCCTGAATCTTAAATAAGAGGGCCTGGGTTCAGATTCCACCTCTGATCAATTTACTCCTTTGGACTAATCAATCAACCTCCTTAAGTCTTAAAATAAACTGAGAATGTTAGATTGAATGGCTTGTGATGTATCTTCTATGATCTTATGATCGTATAAGCTCTATGATCCTATAAGTCCCCCTAATTCCCCCAAACCTCTTCCTAACTTGTAGGTGAGGGGAAAAACAAGGGAGAAAACTGCACTTTTGGAACCCAATGAGACAGTTCTACAAACAAGCAAGGGAAGACACTCTGGGGGATGGTCCAATTTTATTGGTAGCAATGATATTGGTCTGTTTTGCAATGCCTAGTCCCATGCTACTGGTTCTTATCTGTTCCAGTTCTCTATCTTACTACTGTAGCTCTCCAGGATCTGTCTTAGTTTGTTCCTGGTAATTACAGCAAACCACGAGTGACTAGTAGTACATGGTTGAGTAGGAGTCTGCCCTATTGACAGCATGGAAAGGATAGCCTGGAATGTCAAATTGGAAGACTAGACAAGGGAAAGAGAAGATGAAAACTGAGGATGTTGGAAAACATACATTCATATTTCCCATCTTCTCATTGTCTTGTGATATTTCCTCCCAAATCTGACTTCCAGGAGGCATTGTGAACACCTGTTACAATAACAGGATTTCACAGTTATATTTTGAGCTTTATGTTTTTTTAAAGGACTCTCCTCACAATTCAGTGAGTTACTGTATCTAGTGTAGGTATCACTGCCATCCTTTTTTTATGGATGAGAAATCTGAAACTTGGAGTGATAAAGTGATTAATCCATGATTATACAGTTAATAAGAATCAGTGTTAGACCTCAAGCCCTGGTCACCTGCAAGTCCAGCAATTCATGTTGATCCCCCAGCAGAGCCTCCCCCCCCAATAATAAAGTACAGACTCTTTTTTTATTGTCATCTTCCATAGTGATGTGTAGGGACATATTTGCTGACAAAATGAAAAAAAAAAGCTAATTTTGAAGGGGAAGGGAGGGCAAGGTAAGATCCACATTATGTAGGACTGCCTGGGGAAAGCATGTGGAGGTAGAAAGAGGGAAAAACAACTGTATTCAGAGATGCTTGCCATCAGAGAGAAGCATGAGGTCCAGAAATGGAATTTAGGGTAGGATGACTTGGGTTTTGCCCCAGGATGCCAACATCCTGTTGGCCCTATGCCATGGGAAATTTCACAAGAATCCCTTCCCACCCACCCTTTTCCTGACCATTTGCATTTCATAGGAGTTTCCTGGCATGACTATACCTGACCAAGATAGAATGTTCTTCATGTCCTCCCACCCACCTGCTGCCTAAACTGAGTTTGCCCTGGGCACCAAAATTCCTAGCTGGAGCTTTTGGCCAGCATGGAAGAGATCTTGCTTACACAAACTCATATGAAGACATCCAAACTTATTTTCCATATGTTAAATGTTGCTTAGGGATAGCTTCTCCTCACCTTGGAGATTGAATGTACTTTTGTTTAAAACCAACAAAGAAATCTTGTTTTGTTGCTCATTAAATTTATGTATATATATATATATATATATATATATATGTATATGTGTATGTGTATGTATCACACACACACATATATATTTAAAAGTCTATACATTTCAAAATAAAACTAACACATCATTCTAACTCCCCTACCTTTTGACTATTTTTTAAGAACTGTTAATTTTAAAGAAACATATATCACAAAATTATGCTCGAGAAATCTTTTAACTCTGAGCCAGACCCAAAGCACTGAAAACCAAACTGTACTGAAA
The DNA here is from genome assembly GCA_028646515.1 of Pseudochirops corinnae. Lineage (NCBI taxonomy): Eukaryota > Metazoa > Chordata > Mammalia > Diprotodontia > Pseudocheiridae > Pseudochirops > Pseudochirops corinnae. The sequence goes on along the minus strand of CM053586.1, from coordinate 144,717,481 downwards.
GTGACTGCATTCATTTTTAATCTCCACAATTTCTAACAGTAGATATAATTCAGGAGCCCAGCTGTTCACCCTTAAAGGGGACTTTGAGACTGGAATCTAGTGCTTTGTTAACTGTCTGTTCAACAAAAATGTAGATATCTTAGGTACTAAAGTTTCAAATAAAGATCAGTAGGAATCTGGGGCTCCAAATGTGTCACAAATCATGGCTGTCTAATTAGCTTCATAAACTGAGTCTTGAAAACACTCAGAAGACATGTTAAAATGTGTGCAAATGTGATTAAATTCTAAGTCAGGATGTACTGTAAATCCTTATCTCATTTGAGCACATTAAAACTGGGGTTGAACAATTTAGAGGAGACAAGATAATTCCATTTGGGAACTCTTCCCATTCTGTAAGGGGAATGGTGAGCACATTTTAGAGCAGTTGGATTAAAGTGAGTTTTAAAAAATGTTCAGAAAACTGCTAAAGATAGTACAAACTCAACTTGAGTTTTTAAAGTATTCAAAGTCCACTATTTTGTTTTGAAACTGGGTTTCTAGATGATCTGATGATAAATAGTAGCAAAAGAGTGGGTAGCTAGATGGTATGGTAGATAGAATGCTAGAGCTGGAACCAGGGAGAGCTGAGTTCAAATGTGACCTCAGACACTTACTAGCTGTGTGACCCTGGGCAAGTCACTTAACCTTGTTTGCCTCAGTTTCCTAATCTGTCAAATGAGCTGGAGAAGGATATGGTAAACTCCTCCATTTTCTTTGCCAAGACAGCCCCAAATGGGATCATGGAGAGTTGGACAATAACAAACAAAAACTGACAATTAGTAGTGACCTTGAAATCAGTATTTTCAGCAAATCTTTTTCTTTGACAACTTTCTTCCTAAGTAAATTGATGATCTCTCTGCTTGTTTTTTTTCCTACTTCAATACTTTCTATGGATATTTGTACTGATGCCAGAACTGATCAATCAAATGCCTACTCTATGCTAGGCACTACTAGATATTGGAATAGGTAACTGAGTACAACGAAAGAAACCAGCCCTACGGATAAGACTTACATTCCAATAGGAGAGAGAATAAATGTTATAAAAGTAAATACAGGATAAATATACAACTAACAGGTACAAATATATGTAAAGTATTTGAATACAAGTTTGTTTGGGAGGGAAGGCACTAGCAGTTGGGAGGATTAAGAAAGACTTCATAAAGCATATACATTTCTTTGCACATAATTCCTCAAACCAAAACCTTTTAATAGTTCTCCATCATCTACTAAATTAAATCCAGAAACTTTTTTGCATAGGATGTAAAACTCCAACCCACTTTTTCTGACCATTCACACCGCTTTCTAGCAGACTGCTATTGCTCAACTCCAATCTCATTCCTGACATCCCCCAGATCTGGAATAGATTCCCTACTATTACTAGTTGTGGAAATCTTTCTCTTCTTTCAATATATTCCAGGCACCATCTTCTCCATGAAGCTTTCTCTGATTCACAAAATTCATAGTCTTAGCCGGAAATCAAATCAAGTCAACAAATATTTCTTAAATGTATAATATGTGCCAGATACTGTGTTAAGCACTGGGGGACACAAAGAATGGGGGAAAATAGTTCCTGCTCCAATGGAGTACAAAGTGCTTTTTATCCACTATTTTATTTGAGTTTCAAAGCACCTCTGGATGCAGTGAAAGACCAATCCTTCCCCCCCTCCAAACAAGCCGTCTCTTGCTCTTAAGGAGCTCACAGTCTAATGAGGGTGGGAGGAAAAGAAAATACTCCTCTATATACAAACAAGATATATGTAGGATAAACTGAAGGTGACCTTAAAGGAAAGTCACTAAGATTAAGGAGGTCTAGGAAAGCCTTCTTGCAGAAGGGACAACTTTAGCTGAGACTTAAAAGAAGCCAGGAAGAGGAGATGAGCAGGGAGAGAGTTCCAGGCATGTGAAATAGCTAGCAAAAAATGCAGAAAATTAGGACATGGATTGTCTTGTGTAAAGAACAGTAAGGGGGCCAAGGACAAAGGGAAAGGTTAGTGGAGCTCATCTAAATTTGGGGGAGATGTTCTGGCCGACTGCCCCAGAGCTAGAATTGGCTGAAGCAGCGGCCCTGCAGCCTCCTCCATGTGGTGGCTTCAGAGCTCACAGCCTGCAGATTGCAGGGGGGCCAAGCAATCATTCAGAGGCTAAGTGCTCTTGCCTTGAGCTGCCTGGATTGGGATCACAGCCTTGGGTGATGATCCTGAGGTGCGTTTTCAGTGAGCCAAAGATTGCAGGGGCTGCAGAGATGGTGGCCTCCTAATAGTTCTGGCAGCTGCAAAAACCCTAGCAATTTGACACAGAGCTCTCCCCTCTGAAAGCAGAGTTCTACGGAGCTCAAAAGCCAAGTAATTGACTGGCAACATGAGCAGGCAAAGGAAGCAAAGCTAGCCCAGCAATCCAACTTTAGATTCCTTTTTTGGGGACAAAAAGGATCAAATCATGGAACAGGAGGAAGACAACACAGTCAGAACTCCTGCACCAAAAGCTTCCAAGAAAAATGGAAACTGGTTACAGGCCATAGAGGAGCTTAAGAAGGATTTTGAAAACCAAATAAGAGAAAAGGGGGAAAAATTGGGAAGAAAAGTGAGAATGATGCCAGAAAATCATGAGAGAGTCAACAGCCTGACTGAAGAAAATAACACCTTAAAAAATAGATTACCTCAAATGGTAAAAGAGGCCCAAAAAGCCAATGAGGAGAAGAATGCCTTAAAAAGTCAAATTTGCCAGATGGAAAAAGAATCTCAAAAGCTTACTGAAGAGAATAATTTCTTCAGAATTAGAATGGAGCAAATGGAAGCAAATGACTTTATGAGAAATCAAGATATTATTAAACA
>CM053586.1:144691150-144706429 GCA_028646515.1 Pseudochirops corinnae | reverse complement strand
CCCCCCCCCCCCCCCCCAGTAGCAGAACAAAGATTATATAGCCCCACTTCTGTCACAATCATTGGTCCTCTCTGGACAGGTCATCCCCTTTCCTAGGCCACTCTTCACCTGAATGGCTCTTCTCTTCATGCCACAGTATCCCCTGGTCAGGCAACAGGACTTAACTCCTATACCGTATGTGTCAGTTTGAATCCCAACCGGTTTGAACCGTCTTGGTCTGGTCTTCCTTCCCCTTTATATGGCTGGGTGGTATGTTCTGCCCTTTACTCCCAAGACCTAGTCTCTTCCATATAACCTGTGCAGGATCAGTTTCCAAAACATTCATAGTTCATATAGAATCTGTGGAAACCAAACTATCAGTATTTCTCACACATAACCAGTTTCCTTGCTCCTTCTTTTTATTCCATTTTAAACACTTTGATTAGATTTTCAAAACTCCAGGTAAATAGATTTTTGCCTATTCTTATTATACATATTCTATGCCTAGTCAAGAGTCTATCATGAATGTATTCTATGCTGGGTCAAGAACGCCATGTTTCTTTCCTGAAAAAAAAAATCTGACTTCTAAGACAAAAGAATCAGTAGGTAACATTAAAATAATATTTTCTTTAGGTATATACTAATTTTGAGATCATTTTTTGGAAGTTGACTATACCTGACTATACATCTGTTATCTTTTATAATTTGATAATAATTTAATTTTTTAATGAATCTATTTAGGAACTACAATGGATAGAGCACCAGATTTAAGCTCAGGAATTCAAATCTGAATTCAAGTTCTACTTCAGACATTTACTAGCTGTGGGGTCTAGGCAAGTCACTTAACTCTCTAGGCTTTACTTTTCTTAACTCCAAAATAAGAAGGTTGAACTCAGTGGCTTCTAATGTCCCTCATAAGATCCTCTGGCTAAATTTTTTAAAAAAATATATAATAATTATCTCCTTTCAAGAAAATTTATTTGTTATATTTATGTTGCATTTGATATAATACCTTAAAATTAGTAATCCTTTCTTCTTACCATATTTGCTTCTCCTCTTCAAATAGACATATTAAACATGCAAGAAAAAATTTAAAATACTCCAAGCATTAAATGTGGGTTTTTTTCCTGTTATAAAAGGAGAAAAAAAACCCCACATTCATCGCTGTTTTGTTAAGTACAAAAGAATAATAGGAGAAATGAAAAGTTTATAGACAAAGCCACTAGAAATTGGACCTTGGGACAGATTCTGAGCAAATAAAAAGGGATTATTCAATAATATAATATTACCTCTGCTGTGTTGATAAGTAACAAAAAAAGGACAAAAAGAATGCATTTAAAGTGAGGGGCTTTTAAAAAATTCTAACATTTGAAAAGGAGAAAAACAGTTTTTGCTTTACAAAAAGAAATATTTGACCTGTTGTATTTATTTGAGTCAACGTGGGGCTGGCAGGTTTTCAAAAAGACTTTAGATGAGAGAAAGCGACTACAAAAAAGGCCCATGTTTAAATATTAAGGTTGTGACATAAACTGACAAATGCCAGGCCATTCAGGCTGCCATTCATATCACTGAGCAAAACAAAGCTGGGACCTGGGGGAAAAATAGCATGTCATTCTTAATGCATGATTTTCTGGCTTTTGTCAGTATGTCAAAGATTGCATTTCTTTCTACATTTGCCAATCTATTTCTTACAAATGCCTCATGAACTTCAGAAAAGTGTCAGTATTTGAGGAAATAAAAATTATAAGGATTTAATCCTTTGGTCTCCATGCTCAATCATATTACATGATCATAATATCAGGGCTTTGCACATATCAGGCCCTTGAAAAGTGTTTGTTGAATTAAATTGTTAAATGATAAGAGAACCCTGAATGAGGGTGGTCTGTGAGTACAGCTCTATGCCTGAAAAGAAGAATAGAACAATTCAGTCTTCCACCTACCCCATTTAGTTATTCATTTTAGTTTTCAACATTCATTTCCATAAGATTTTGAGTTCTACATTTCCTCCCCATCTCTCCCCTCCTCCCACCCCATGCTGTCATGCATTCTGATTACCCCTCCCCCCAATCTGCCCTCCCTTCTATCACCCCCTGACTTCTCTTATCTCTTATTACCCCTTCCCCTTCTATTTTCTTGTAGGGTAAGATAGATTTCTATACCCCATTGCATTAATTCCCAGTTGCATTAAAAAACATTTTTAGCATTTGTTTTTTTTTGAACTTTGACTTCCAAATTCTCTCCATTCCTCCTTCCCCACTCACCCTCATTGAAAGAGTACGCAATTCCATATAGGTTTATAAAGCCAAGCACAAGCAGCTTTCCAGAGGACCGCTGTTGTGAACAGCTTTTATAGTGAACTCTCCATTTGTTCTGTAACAAATTAAGGCAAAATATTCACAGAAAATCAGAATGCAGCATTCACCATGTCACAACTCAATAACAACACTAAAATGACCATGTAGTTTTCACCAAAGTGGTCACATAGTTTTAAACAAAGTAGTTTAGTAACTCAATTATTTAGTAAGTCCTCAATTCAATCACAAAGTATAAAGGTTAAAGTTCTCTTTTAAATAAGGTGCATTCATGTAGTCAATCACAAAGTCCACCCCTAGGTCACACCATCTTGATCTCCTCAATCAAAAAGTCTTCCTTCTTAAGCAAAGTACATTCATTTAGTCAGCCACACAGTAAAAAGGTCAAGAATTTTCCACCCCTAGGTCACAACTAAATTATAGTATCATCAGTCACCACCAAGCATCCTTTCAAGGGGCAGTGGAAAGCACAAAGTCCATTCACTCCTGGGTCACAACTAGGTTCAGTCAGCATTAAGTACCCAAGGAGAGATCTTTTCATCTTGACTTGAGGCAGGTTCTCAGCTTCCATGATTCTCCTTCCCACAATTTCTGTTCCTGGGAAGTCAAAGCTTAACAAAGCCACAGTAACATTAATAACATTGCTGGTGTCCTGTGAAATCAATATAGACCCAACAACAAGGTCTGAGGCCTCTATAAACAATTAATCTGACAAAGTAACATCAAAATAGACAGACAAAGTACTGGCACCACAGTTATGGCTCCTCAGTTCTCAGCAGCTCTGGCTGGCCCTCAGAAGTCCTCAACAGCTCTGGCTAGCAGTTCTCTCTCTCTCTCTCTCTCTCTCTCTCTCTCAGCAATTCTGGCTCCCAGAAGTTCTTGCTCAGCATTCTTGTTCCCAGCAGTTCTCTCTCTCTCTCTCTCTCTCTCTCTTTCTCTCTCTCTCTAGCAGTAGCTACTCTGTCTCCACAATGCTGTTCCCAGAAGTCCTGACCTCTCTCAGCTTGGGCTTTTGCCTATACATGGTACCAGCTACTCCCTGCTCAGCCCCCTCCCATCATGTCAACAAGTCCATCCCACCATGGGATTCACAAGGTCTAGGTCTTAACACTTAACCTGAAACCAAGTGCTAAGTATCTGTTAACTTGCCAATATAAGGGCATCTTCAAATTCCATTACCGTTACAAGGTTATACATGTGTAGCCATGCAAAACACTTCATAATAGTCATGTTGTGAAAGATTGACTATATTTTGCTCCATCCTTTCCTGTTCCCCATTTATTCTACTCTCTACTTTGACCCTGTCCCTCCTCAAAAGTATATGATTCTGACTACTCTCTCCTCCAATCTCCCCTCTCTTCTGTCATTCTCCATTCTCTTATCCCCTTTCTCCCTATCTTCCTGTAGGGTAAGATAGATTTCCATTCCCAACTGAATGTGTATGTTATTCCTTCCTTAAGCCAAATCTGATGAGAGTAAGGCTCACTCATTTCCTCTCACCTCCCCATTTTTCCCCTCCATTGTAACAGTTGTCTCTTGCCTCTTTTATGTGAGATAATCTACCCCATTCTACCTCTCCCTTTCTCCTTCTCCCAGTACATTCTTCTCTCACCCATTAACTTTATTTTTTAGATATCATCCCTTGATATTCTACTCTCCCTGTGCCCTCTGTCCATATATATTTCCTCCAACTACCCTTATAATTAGAAAGGTCTTATGAGTTACAAATATCATTATTCCATATAGGAATGTAACCAGTTCAACTTTAATAAGTCCCTTGTGATTTCCCTTTCCTGTTTACCTTTTCATGCTTCTCTTAACTCTTATATTTGAAGGTCAAATTTTCTACTCAGTTCTGTTTTTGTTTTTGTTTTTTGTTTCATCGAGAATGTTTGGAAGTCCTCCATCACCTTGAATTTCCATTTTTTTCCCTGAAGGATTATACTCAGTTTTGCTGAGTAGGTGATTCTTGGTTTTAATACTAGCTCCTTTGCCCTCCTGAATATCATATTACAAGCCCTCCTTAATGTAGAAGCTGCTAAATCCTGTGTTAGTCTGATTGTAGCTTCTTGATCCTTGAATTGTTTCTTTCTGGCTGCTTGCAATATTTTCTCCTTGACTTGGGAACTCTAGCATTTGGCTATAATATTCCTGACAGTTTTCATTTTGGGCTCTCTTTCAGGAAGTGATTGATGGATTCTTTCAATTTCTGTTTTTCCCTCTTGTTCTAGAATATCAGGGCAGTTTTCCTTTATAATTTCTTGAAAGATGCTGTCTAAGCTCTTTTTTTTGATCATGACTTTCAAGTAGTCCAGTAATTTTAAAATTCTCTCTCCTATATTTATTATTCAGGTCAGTTGTTTTTCTGATGAGATATTTCACATTTTCTTCTATTTTTTCATTCTTTTGTTTTTGTTTCATAATTTCTTGATTTCTCATAGAGGCATTAGCTTCCATTTTCTCCATTCTAATTTTGAAAGAATGATTTTCTTCAGTGAACTTTTGTGCCTCCTTTTCCATTTGACTCATTTTGCTTTTTAAGGTGCTCTTCTCCTCATTCTCTTTTTGAACCTCTTTTGCCATTTGGTCTATTCTTTTTTTAAGGTGTAATTTTCTTCAGTATTTTTTGGCTCTCCTTTAACAAGCTGTTGATGCATTTTTCATGATTTTCTTATATCACTCTCATTTCTTTTCCCAACTTTTCTTCTATTTCTCTTACTTGATTTTCAAAACCCTTTTTGAGCTCTTCCATGTCCTGAGACCACTTCATATTTTTCTTGGAGGCTTTGAATGTAGGAATTTTGACTTTGTGGTCTTCTTCTGAATGTATGTTTTAATCTTCCTTGTCACCAAAATAAGATTATATAGTCTGAGTTTTTTTCCACCGTTTGCTCATTTTCCCAGTCAATTATTTGAATTTTAAATTCTTTGTTAAGGTAGGGCTCTGCTTCCAGTGTGATGGGTGCACTGCCCTAGGCTTCAGGGGTTTTGTTCAGCTGTTTTCAGAGACACTTCTAGGAACTCATAAATTTTCAATTCTTCCAAAGTGGTATGATCAAAGGCAAGTTGTTTACTCTTCTCCTGGCTTGTTCTTTGGTCTGTGAATGACCTTGAGCATCCTTTTCTGCCATGGAACTTTAAGGATGGTTTCCTCTCTACTGCTGGCACAAGCTCTGCTATGCCGGTGCTTCTTCTTGCCCCAGGATTGCCACCCAGAACTGTGACCCAGATCTGAGTATGGGCAAACCAACAGAATCCTACCTCAGTGCCAGCAAAGAGATCCATGTAATCTCCATCTGATCAGTTGTTCAACATCCTTACTGTCTGTGGACTGAGAACTCTGGGAGCGGCCTCAGCTTTCACCCCTTCAGGGCTGCACTGAGGCCAGGGCTGATCTGCCCTCCTCTCTTACCCAGGTCCAACAGACCTTTCTCATTGACCTTCTAAGTTGTCTTTGGTGAACGTGGGTTGAGAAGCCTGGAAACTGCCTCAGCTGCCAGCGATTCAGTCCCCTGAGGCCTGCTCTGGGTTTGCTGGGGCTTGGTCTGTGCTGGTGCCCATGTTGGACTATACTCCTCTCCCAGCTAAGTGCAACAGACCTTTCCCATTGACCATCGGGGTTGTCTTGGGTTGGAAATTTGTTTCACTCTGTCTTTTTGTGGGCTCTTGCTGCTCTAGAAATTGTTTAGAGTCATTTTTTTTACAGGTATTTGGAGGGGTTTGGGGGAGAGTTCAAGTGAGTCCTGGCTTTTACTCCATCATCTCAGTTTTGCTCTTTGAAACTAAGTCCAGCTCAGTCATTAAGATTAAGGCCTAAACTAGTGCTCTGTGTAGAAGTACCCACTGTCTTATTTCACAGGCTATTGCCAGAAAGGAGAGTGAAAAACATTCATTCATGTATTTACTTCATTTGTCAAAGGATATGAGCAGGTTAATTGCCAGATTAATCAGATATTAAACACCTATCCTTTTAAATTTTGAATGCTTATAAATGTTCAAAGAGCCAACACTATCAGAAATAGCCAAATGTCTGAAAATGTAACATTTTAAGATATTCCCTTAAGTTTTTCTCTTTTCCCCACCCTACTTCCACTCTATCCTCCCTCCCCTCCCCTAACCGTGGCAAGTCTCAGAAATTCAGGAAACATTTTTTTTTTTGTCTTGGGAAAGACTTCCAATATCCATGGGGAGAATTTTAAAGATCTTTCATCAAGACATTGGAATTGCTCCCTTAACAGAAAGAAAGTTTTTTATATATACAGACATATAATATACATCTATATATGCATATATCCATGTGTGCACATGCAAGCATGTAGGTATACACCCATAAACATACGGTACATATACATATGTATATATGTACATGTGCATACACATATACACACACACATATATACCTATATACATATATTTATCTGCATATCCCTAACTATGAATATGTAAAAGACAAGTTAATGATAGACTTTTAGTCAGAAGATGAGTTCAAGTCCTAGTATTCACAATGACTAAGTTTGTCACTATTGACAAGTATTCTTCTCCTTTCTTATAGTCTCCTCATCTGTAAAAAGGAGGATAGTAGTATAATGCAATGTTCTTTTTCAGTGATTTTTTTTTCTCATATTTGATTCTTCAGGACCCCGTTTGGGGTTTTCTTGTCAAAGATACTGGAGTAGTTTGCCATTTATTTCTACAGCTCATTTTACAAATGAGGAAACAGATAAACAGGATTAAGTGACTTGACCAGAATCAAATAGCTTGTCTGAGGTCAGATTTGAACTCATAAAGATGATTCTTCCGGACTCTGGGCCTGTCACTTCATCTACTGCGCCACCTAGCCGTCAAAATAATGCAGTGCAACACAATAATCACAAGTCTGTGGGATGAAAGACATGTGTAAGTAGTAAAGCACTTTGTCATAAACAGTTGTTGTTTTCTTCAACATCCTAACAAACAGAAATCCCAGGCCCTCCCAGAACTTCAAAGCTGTTGGTGTTGAGCAGGGAGATAAAAAAGGAAAGTTCCTCATATTGTAATAAGGAACATTAAGTGATTATGACATACTGCTTTGTGTTTGAACAAGGGTGTATGTTTCTCAAAGCAGTTTCAGGACTGTTCATCTATGTGATCTTCACATAGAACAACCTTGCGAGATAGATGTGATGAAAATGAGACACAGAGGTTAAGTTACTTGCCCAAGGTCATGTAGCTAGTAAATGTCAGAGGTAAGATTTGAAGTCAAATCTTCCTGACTCTAAGGACAGTGCTCTCTCTGCTCTGCCACTGAGCTAGACGCTTCATATAAGAATATGAAAAGACTTGTTGGAAATCACACAGATAGTGAGAAAGGTGAGATTAGAATTTGGATCTTTTGATCCTAATCCCAGGCTCTTTCCATACTCAACATCACTGTTTCATCTTGACTTAAGTTCTTTCCTACTCTTGAAGTGTAGAATTGTGGAGTGCATAGAGCTCTGTCCTTGGAACCAAGAGAAATCTCACTTCAAGTGTTTATTAGGTCTATGAACCCATGAACTGGACAAGTGACTTAACTTAAACTCTGAACCTCACATTCTTCTCTGAAACAAGGAAGTTCAGAGCCTTGCTTGTAACTATGAACATGCTTTGCAAACTTTAGGTTGCTTAAATACAAACCTTTTGTCACTTAAGTCATTATTGAAATGTGAGTGGCATAGCGGCTACAATACTTGGAAGATCTAGGTTCAAACTCCTGCCTCAGATACTCAGTAGCTGTATCTAACTGAATTCCCCATACAGCTGAGTAAAAGCAAGTCACTTACTCTTTCTCAGTTTCATTTCCTCATCTATAAAATGGGGATAATTAATAGCACCTACTTCACAGGGTCTATTGTAAGGATCAAGTGAGAATCTGTCTTCTATCTATTTGCCTATCTGTCTGTCTATCTGTCTATCTGTCTATCTATCTATCTATCATCTATCTATCTATCTATCTATCCCTTTATATTCTTTAAAGTGGCAAAGTCTCTTATTTAATGGCATTATTTTTAAAAATTAATTTATTTCATTTTGGTTTTCAACATTCACTTCCATAAGCTTTTGAGTTTTAAATTTCCTCCACCTCCCTCCCCTCAATGTTCCGCCTGCCTCAGTCCTTCCCAAGATGGTGTGCAGTCTAATAAAGGTTCTCCATATACATGCTTATTAAACACATTTTCACATTAGTATGTTGTAAAGAAGAATTAGAATGAATGGGAGAAGCCATAAGAAAGAAAAAACAAAAAAAGAAGAGCAAATAATTTGCTTTAATCTGCATTCAGACTCCATAGTTCTTTCTGTGCTTGTGGATAGCATTTTCTATCATGAGTCATTTGGAAATGACTTAGATTCTCACATTGCTGACAAGAGCTAAGTCTATCAAAGTTAGTCATCACACAATATGGCTGTTACTGTGTATACTGTTCTCTTGTTTCTGTTCATTTCACTCAGCTTCAATTCATTTAAGTCTTTCCAGGTTTTTCTGAAGTCTGCCTGCTCATCATTTTTTATGGAACAATAATACACTTGTTCAGCCATTCCCCAATTGATGGGCATTATCTCAATTTCCAATTCTTGGCTAACACAAAAAGAGCTACAATAAATATTTTTGTACAAGTGGGTCCTTTTCCCATTTTTATGGTCTCTTTGGAATATAGCCGTAGAAGTGTTATTGATGGGTCAAAGGGTATATATAGTTTTATAGCCCTTTGGGCATAGCTCCACATTGCTCTCCAGAAGGGTTGTATCATTTTACAACTCCACCAACAAAGTATTAGTGTTACAATTTTCCCACATCTTCCTCAGCATTTATAATTTTCCTGTTTTGTCATGTTAGCCAATCTGATAGGTGTGATGTGGTACCTCAGAGTTGTTTTGATTTGCATTTCTCTGAGCAATAGTGATTTAGAGCATTTTTATATGGCTATAGATAGCTTTAATTTCTTCCTATGAAAAATGCCTATTCATATCCTTTGGCCATTTATCAATTGGGAATGACTTGTATTCTTATAAATTTGACTCAGCTCTCTCTATATTTTAGAAATGAGGCCTTTATCAGAGACACTGGTTGTAACAATTCTTTCCCAGTTTTCTGCTTCATCAATGAGTCAAAACATGAAAGTTATTCTAAAAAATGAATAATAAGTGAAGGAAGTAGTGTTAGTCTTACTTTTAGTGAAAGTAGCATAAGAGAGAACACTCCTGACATTGAGATTCCTGATGTTCTCATGGAAGGAGATTACCTTTCCAAGCAATAACCCTTCCTACTCCTCCTTCCTCTCGTCTCTCTCACACCAGCCACAACTCTTCTCAAAGGTAAAGTGCAGGTTAATTTGTTTTGTTTTCAGCTTATATTGTGTACTGATCATTACTATTGTATTTCAGGTGCATTAGGTACAAAAAAAACTTACAAAATTTTTATATGAACATTTTTGGGATGTGGTACCAATCATCTGACTTTACATTATTTCCTATGGGAAAAGTCGCTTTGCAATATGAACAAATCGTATGATGAACAGAATCTCATAATGAATTAAATTTGTAAACCAAGGTTCTACTGTAGTTGGATGAAGAGGCCACTGATTTAGTAAATCAGTGTATGTATCTAGGACAAGAACTGTGAATGGACCAGGAAGTGGATTCCAAAATAATTAGCTAACGAGAAAGATGGGTAGTGTTTTGCATTGAAGACAAATACACATATGAGTACAGACAATAGTTATAAAGCAAATAAAATACAAATACAGACCCAATAGTTAGATATAAATTAAACTCGTTTGAAGGGAGAACAGATAGCTGGGGGAGGCTGAATCTCTACTTCCTGGGCCATGTACTATTTGGGGAGGCAAAGTCAGTGAGGATTACTCAGACAATGTCAGTTTGATGGGAAGGATATTATTGCTTTTTAGCTGTACACCAAAGTAAGTTTACATTTGGAAAAGGGGAAAGGTTACAGAATAATATTATATATGTCTTGGAGTAAAAGTATGATTTCAAGAAGTAGGGAGGGATTCACCAGAATGTCAAAAAATTATTCTCATAGCAAACCCCAAGTTTAGTTTTCCTTGAAAGGAGATAATTAAACATTTTACGTGAGTTCTTTTTTTTTGATATGGGCCCATTCAAGACCATTTCATTTTCCTTAGGGTAACATAAAGGCTACCACATGTCTATTTTTCATGAACTACCTTGAATTCTGGGTTAGGGGAGATGTGGCCACCTTTATGAATATTTAGGGAAAACTAGATGCAAGATACACTATGAACATAACACTTTCATGAAGTGATTCTAGTTGGAGGGGGGCACTGAGCCAAAGGTGAAAAAAAATGTCCTCTATTCCTTTATGTAGGGTAACAGCTTTGAGGGTGTTTGAACCAAAGTGTAGGAGCTCATAATTTTGGAAGACTCTAGGGGTTACATTTTTATGCCTAAGTCCTTCTTACCTTGTACACTTTATGAATGTTTATGGACTTCAATTACTGGTGTACACCATGATCCCGTGAACGACTGCATGAGATTGCTCTAAATAAATTAATATTTCCAGCCCTGTAACTAAATTAACTCAGCAATGAACGTCTTATTTAGCTGGACTTCTCTCCCTATGGAGGTAATAATAAAATGTTACTGTGTGTTTTTCAGCTCACCTAATAGTTACTATTTGAGTCACTAAGTGGCTATTTGCAAAAATACATTTTTACTTGAAATGCTTTGCAAAAAGAAAAAAAAGGATCTGTGATAATTGCCATGTGGGAGAACACCTGCGTGGGAACTCTCTCCAAAATGGGGATCACAACATAACTGTGACTTTTTATAGATGGCTATCCTCATTCTTCTCCCACCAGAACTTGGAATCTGCCCCTGAGATTCTGGGCTTTGATAGGTTATTCTGTACCTCATTTTGCCTGGAACAAAGACCACCGTGACTGCCATTTCCAAACCAAGCCACTTCACGTAAATCCTCTCCCCACTCTCCAATATATTGTCCTCTATCATTAGAATGTAAGCTTCTTAAGAGCAAGGATAGGTTTGCTTATATTTTTAGCTCTAGCACTTAGCACAATTCCAGGCCCATAATAACTATTTAATAAATATTTTTTTTTCATTCACTCATTCATTTCCTATGGAATTGACAGTTATTTAGGTGAAGTGACTTGCTTAGGGTCTCATAACTTGAAAATGTCAGAGACAGAGATGTGAACCAAGTACTCTATTTACAAAGTCATGTTGCCTATATTTGAAAAAGATAAAACCTTACATCTTTTTCTCCTTTTTAAAAATTCTGACATGCTTTCCCTCCCTCATCTTCTCATCCTGGCTTGAGTAACTTACTTCAAGTCCTTACTAAACTTCTGCTTTCTGCAGGAAGCCTTGCCCCATTCTCCATCTTAATATCTTCTCTCTCTTGATTATTTTGATTTTATCCTGTATATAGTTTGTATGAACAGAGTTATTTGAATGTTGCCTCCCCCATTAGACTGTGAGCTCCTTGAAGTCAGGAACTGCCTTTTAGCTTTCTTTCTAGCCACCGACCTTAGAATAGTGCCTGGCACATAGTAGGTACTTAATAAATGTTTGCATCCATGAGAAATAGGCATAAAGACTGCATGCATTCTTTTCTCTGACCTAGTTCTAGTTTAATTATCTGAAATACCAGAGAGAGCAGTTTTCCAAAGTTCATTAGCAGCACACTATACAAATCTAGAATTCCAGGGATAGACAGCATGAGCTAGAAGATACCAAGATGCCAAAGGTTTTTGTTGGTTTGGTTCTTACTGAATCTTTTTCTTTGTAATTTCAGAGAGTTTATTTCAATTTTACAGATAGGGAAACTGAGGTGTGTAGAGATTTTTTTTTTAAACATGTATTTTAGCTCAGGGGAAATATATTAGGACTAATTACTTTAAAACATTCTGAGTATGAAATGAAACAAATTCAAAGATGTGTAATACAACTTGCTGTGTTACATAGAAGAGACCACATATTCTCTCTTTGTTTTTCGTTTTCTAAAGAATGCAGAGTATGGTACAATGGGAAACATAGTGGCTATGGGGTCAGAAGACTTAGGCTTAACTACCAACCCCTTTTACTTAACCTCTGTGGGCTTAAACAAAGTCACCACCACTCCCAGATTCAGGTTCCTTTTCTGAAAAGCAATCTGCTAAGAGAGATTGCTAAGGTCCTTCTCAACTCTAAATCTGGGATGATTCAGTATTGAACAATGCTACAGCTTTCTTTTTAATACTAAATAACGAATGAATGTTAAGTGATTTATATTTTAAAGTACAATATAAATGCTAATTAACCATATGGTATTGCTTGTATTGCTTTTGTAAGAGCAGCAACAAAACCTGGATAAGTTTTTTGCCCTTTATATGTTTCATTGTTGTTAGACTTAAAAAAAAAAATGGTTGACCTTTTAGCTATAGACATATAAATTACAATTTGTCTGAGAGAGCCTGTAGAATCCTAGATTCAGAGCTGGAAAGAACATTAAGGACCATCTCATCTAATTTTCTTCTTTTACAGATAAGTCTCAGAGAAGTTAAATGACTTGCTCAGAGTCACACAGGTCACATTTGAACCTGTCTTATGATTCTAGATCAGACTGTGCATTCCTGGGGAACTATTAGACTGTAATCTACATCATAAGTACAACACACATTGAGGCTTTATCTGCATTCCAAATTCCACCTGCATTTGGGCACTGTTGGACATGTCTAATTCAAGGTAGTGTTGATGTAATTTGTCAGGGATTCAGTGTTTGGTGATGACTCTGGCCACCAGAGGGAGCCAATATTGTTTCAGAAACTCAAAGGAGACATGATTATGAGTTTTAAAGTTATTCATTTCTTTTTCTTCCAGATAGTCAGGGAATTTAGAAACTTGCTCTAGAGTCTGGATAGCAGAATTCCTGTAGATTTCCAAGTCAGGTCTCAGTATATTGAAAATACAACTCCCTTGGCCATCTCTTCCCTCCAAGGAATAACAACTTCCTCTGTTATTCTTTGTAAACAAACACCCATAAATAAAGTGTGTCATGATACTGTGTATGGGAAATATCTTAAGCAAAAGGTTTAAAATGCCTTTCGTCATCTCCATAATAGTCTAGGGCATTTGGTTAGAAATAGTTATGGCAAGTTAGACTGGAACAACTTTGATAGAATCCAGGCACACATTAAAGTACAACTAAATTCAGTTCCACAGAGGATCATAAGTTTACAGATGGAAGGGACCTTAGAGATGATGTTACAAATGAGGAAACTGAAGCCAAGAGAGGTCTAGTGACCCAAGGTCACAAATAGCAAGGGGGAAGAAGTGAATTTAACCCTGGCCCCTTTGACTCCAAATCTATTGCTCTTTCCACTGTGTCATGAATACATAAGACATTTTGGTCACATAGTTATGATGGAAAACAAAGATAATGAAGTCAAGGAAAAGCAGAAAGTGAGGCATAAAGTTGGAATTACTATTTATTATTCAGCTTGGTCTAATTCTTACATATAAATGATCCTCAAATGTTGAGTAGAAGTAGAAAGTTTAAGGAAGTTACAACAGTGGTCATGTGAGACAAATGACTAAGGCCTGTACAAATTCTGAGTAGGCTCCTACTACTTGGTACTATGAAGTATCAGATAATTTGGCCCCCCCGCTCCCCAGCCTCCAATAGCTATTTATAAAGAGAAGCCTGAATAAACAAATGACAATTTACTCATATTGGACTTCTAAAACAGTGGGAAATCATGAGAAATGAAGGTTGTTGGGAGGAAAATAGTAATATAAATAGATTAGTTTATATCTTCTATACCTTAACTCTTTTCCTTGACACCTTTTTGAGGTATCCAAACATTAATACCTCAACAGATACTTCTAATAATGTATGTAATTATAATAACGTAATAATAATTTTATCATTTTCTTACTTGACCACAGAGTGATAGTGTGATCATAAGGGACCTGAATATGCCTCATAAGGGACCTATATTTAACAAGACATAAGGAGTTCCTAGAGGTGAACGGAAGTTAAGAGACTTGTCTCCAGGGTCCCAGAGCTAGGGAGTGTGAGAGATAGCATTTGTACTCTGGTTCACCTCACTTTCTTTTTTTTTCTTTATTCTTTTTAAAAAAAAATTGATTTATTTATTTTCTTGTTTACATCATTCATTTCCATGAGATTTTGTATTACAAATTTTCTCCCCATCTTTCCCCTACCCAGCACCTCAAAACAGCCATACCACTGTATAACCCCTCTCCCAATCTGCTCTCTCCTATGTCCTCCCACATTGCCTGTCTGACTTCCTGGTAGGGCAGGATGGATCTCCCTAGTGCAGTACCTGTATATCTTAATTCCCAGTGGGATGTAGTTAATAATAATAATTATATATAAACACATATATATTTTTAACATTTGATTATAATACTTTAAATTCTCTATTCTTTCCCTTCCTCCCTCATCACCCACTCCCACTGGAAGGACAAGCAATTAAATACAGGCTGTACATGTGTAATTACACAGAACATCTCTACAGTGGGCATGTTGTGAGAGATTGATTACATGTCCCTCTTTCTTATCCTGCCCCCACCTTGTTCTATTCTCTACCCTGTCCCTGTCTCTTTACAGAAGTGTGCACTTCCAGCAACCCATCCCCTACCCTGCCCTCCTCTCCGTCATCCCACCTCTCATCCCCATATCCCCTACTCTCCTGTGTGGCAAGATACCCAGTTTAGAGTTTATGTCATTCCTTCCCTAAGCCAAGTTCAATGAGAGTAAAGTTGACCCTTTCCCTTTTGCCTTCCTGTTCTTCCCCTCCATTGTAACAATTATCCTTTGCCTCTTCTATGAGATGATTAACCACATTCTGTCTCTCCCTGTCTCTAATCCTCTCCCACTTCAGAATTTCACCTTTTAGAGTATCATCCCTTCCTATTCAATTGATCCTGTGCCCTCTTTGTACTCATATATAAATATACTCAG
>CM053586.1:144675278-144690650 GCA_028646515.1 Pseudochirops corinnae | reverse complement strand
GGGGATAGGTTGGAGGGAAACGTAGTCAGTCTTTCACAATATATCCACTATGGAAATGTTTTGTGTAATTACACATGTATAACCTATATTAATTTGTGTATCTTTCCAGTAAGGGTGGGTGACGAGGGAGGAAGGGAAAGAATCTGGAATTCAAAGTTTTAAAATCAAATGTTTTAAAATTTTATTATCATTATTATTATCATTATTATTATTATTATTAATTACATGCAACTGAGAAATAAGATATATAGGCACTGGGGTATGGAGATCCATCTTTCCCTACCAGAAAGACAGGGTGGGGGGGAGGATACAAGAGAGAGCAAAATGGGGGAGGGGTTTTTCAGTGGGATTGCTGTTTTGGGGTGGTGGGTAGGGGAAAGACAGGGAGAAAATCTGTAACTCAAAATCTTGTGGAAATGAATGATGTAAACTAAAAATAAACACAAAAGTTAATTTGAAAATTTTTAAAAAGAAAAATAGAACATAAAAGAGGATTCAAAATTATATCAATATATTTCCATTTCAAGAAAGCCTATGTAATAAACATGATACATTTATTCAGATCTGTCCATTTTTTCTTTCCTTGCTTGTAAGTTTTCTTTTGTTCTCTGTTGTATACTTTCTACTTTATTCTTTTTTCCCCCTTCCTCCTCTCCACCAAGAAGACTACAAGTAAGTGCACACACACAAACACACACACATGAATGCATATATACATAGTATGCAATATATATCATACACATATAAGATCTTATATACACACATACATATACACACATGCATACACTTACATAATATATGTAGATATCAATCATCATACTTACATATATAGACATATACATTCATATGCTTCTATGTAAGACCATACCATATTAATTTGTTCTCAGTTGCTCTGAGGATGGAAAACCTCTTACTTCACAAGTCTGAGTCTTTCCATACTTTTCTATGTTCACCAACTTGTCATTTCCTACACCACAGCAATATTCCAACCTTTTACTGTCTAGTTATTTTAAATAGTCTAAAGCAGTATTGATTAATATGGCTGACATATAGTGTAGTATCCCTATTTTTCTCTTTTGATGAAATTCATTAAATATCTTTCTTTAATTTTGTTTGAGATTGTGATTACTAACCCTGATTTTTTTCTCTTTTTAATTCTACTCCTGATCTTTATTTTATATTTGTGTATATCTCTTAATTCCTATCCCTCCTAACTCCTCTACTTTACTTCTACCAGCTACTTTGCTCTCTTATTACCTAACCTATCAACCCTCCAAGGTTCCCTCCCTGGGACATGGAGGGTGGATGATGGACTGTAATGTATGGGAAACAGTTATCAGAGCATTTTTACTGGAATAGAGACTGTGTGAAAGGCAGTACTGTATAGAAAGTATTATGCTCTATAGACTACAAACTGTAATAGAGTCATTTTCTAGTCTCACCAGATTTTGATTTATTTGAGCAGAGAATCACAGGGGAAGCCTAATAAAATAAATAAAAAACATTTATAGAAATTTTAAGCCATAGGATGAATTCTGAGGGGAGGGGTAAAAATGTAAATATGTATAGAATTGGTACTTCAAGAAAAGTGGGAACTGGCATATGATCATAAAGTTCAAAGGGACCTCAGAAGCCATCTAATCAATTCTCATTTTATGGAAGAGGAAACCAAGATCCTTGAAGATTAAGTGATTTGGTCAAGGTCAAACAGGTAGTATCAGAACCTTATACCTATGTCAATGCTCTTTCCACTCCACCATATAACTTCCTCTAAGTTTGCTTTAATTTGTAGTTTGTAGTCATCTGAAAGGTAAGAGATGCCACTGCTATGAACGCTACTACATGGGGAAATCAGTGGAGAGCAACACTGGGTGGAAGAGGACTCTACCATCTGCTAGTCCTATTTTAAGTATTTTTATTTTTTTATTATGTAGGTGCTAAGTTCTGTTGTTTTTATGCTGCTGAAAGATAGCAAGTTCTGTCAGTGCCCTCTAAATTTGGCATTAGCTAAACTTGGCACTCTCTGGGACAAAGCCTCCATCTCCTTGGCCTAGTTATGATTCTGGGGCTTCCCTGCCAAACAATCGTCTCCCTCTCTCTGGTAAGATTCAGGAAAATGAGATGACCAGAGGTATCAGGACTATAATAAAAGGGATTCCTGAATTGAGAATGAAAATAGACCAGATGATATCTAAGATCTTTTTTGATTCTAAGATTTTATAACTGCTTTCTTTAAGATTTCATTATAGCTCTAAAGTCACATTTTGAGAATGTAAAAATGAATTATATTTAGCTTGGGATACTCATAAAATTATAATTTTTGGTATAGTAAGTTAAAAAATATAGTTAATTGAGATAATATATTACTTACTAAAGGTAGTCTAATTTTCGTTATTGCTATATATGGTGTTAAAATCTTTAAGAAATCTAGAGGCACCTAGGTGGTGCAGTGAATAGAGCACTGGCCCTGGAGTCAGGAGGACCTGAAGTCAAATCTGGCCTCAGACACTTGACATACTTACTAGCTGTGTGACCTTGGGCAAGTCACTTAACCCCAATTGCCTTGCCTTCCCCACTCCAAAATTTTTTTAAAAAAAGATTTAAAGAAATCTAGTGTTTTCAGGTTTTTTTTTAAAGTTGTAAGATATAAGTACTCACAAAAAAAAAATCAACATTCAAATAAAATGGAAAATAAAAAAATTAATAAAATCCAAATGAAAACGGGAAATTGTGTTTTCAAGACTTAATATCTCTCACAATTCTATACAAAATACCTATCTACTTTAACTAAAAGATCCAGAAAAATATTAAATGAATGAACAAATGAATGATCGAATGAAATAAGGAATGGATGAAAAGCATTCATTGCTTCCCACATGTCAGGCACTGGGTTTGTAAAGGAAGTCCCTGTCTCCAAGAAGCTTATATTCTCTTTGTAGCAGATGATATTGATTGATTTAACTATCTGTCTATCTATCTTAGATTTACTCATCTATATCTATAGATAGGTAAATATTTATTCTGTTGTTTTTCAGCTATGTATAACTCTTTGTGACTCCATTTGGAGTTTTCCTGACAAAGATACTGGAGTGGTTTGCCATTTCCTTCCCTAGCTCATTTGACAGGTGAGGGGACTGAGGAAATCATGGTTAAGTGACTTGTCCAGGGTCACACAGCTAGGAAGTATCTCAGGTTGGTTTTGAACTCATGAAAATGAATATTCCTGACTCCAAGCCCAGCGCTCTATTCACTATGCCATCTAGTTGCCCCATGTACATAAATAGGTATGCACAAAATGGATGCAAGGTAGGAGGTCATTGGTGGCAAGGAGTTCTGAAAAGGCTTCATGTAGAATATGACACTGGTCTTGAAGGATAACAGAAATTCTCAGAGTCAAAGATGAGGGAGAAGTATGCAACCTGTGCAAAGATGTGGAGATGGGAGGTGGAATCTTGTGTGTTTTTAGAAGGTCAGTTTGGCTAAGTCATATTCTATGTGAAGTTGAATACTTTATAATAAGACGGAAAGACTGATTTGAATCAGGTTGGGAAGGACTTGAATTGCAAAACAGAGGAGTTTTTATGTTTGATCCTAGAGGTAACAGGGAGCAATTGATGTTTCTTGAGTGAGTGACTTGATCAGAACTTCATGAAACACTTTGGAAGTTGTGGAGGATATATTCCTATATATATATATTAGAATGGGAAGGGACAGTATATGGTGTATTTTTCAGCTCTCCATGGCTCCCATCAGGGAACACTAGTTGTTGCTCACTACCTTCCACCTTTTTCAGACTTCTATAAGGTAGAATTGATTACTTTCGCAGTTATTAGAAATTTTTTGCCTTGTTCCACTTGAAGTTTGATGCAGACTCCAGCAGGTGGCACCATTACCTTTGATCTAATGAACAGCTTTTCTCCTCAAGATCCATAAGGTAGAGAGCTGTGGTTGCTGTACACTCTAAATTTTATTGAGCCACACCTCTAATAAGAAAACAAAAAGAGAATATATCCCCAATATATGTATACTTTTTTATAAATTACATGGGAAACAGCATGTTGTAGTACTTAGCAAAAGTATCTAGGTAGCTAGATGGCACAGTAGATAGAAATCTATGCTTGGAGTCAGGAAGACCAGAGTTCAAATCCTACTTCAGACATTAGCTAGCTATGTAAATCACGAAACTTCAATTTGTCTTAGTTTCCTCAACTGTAAAATGGGCATAATAATATTTCCTACGTTCCAGGGTTATTATGAGGATCAAATGAACTATTTCTCAGCTCCCGGGCACATTGGAGGTACTTAATAAATTACTTGTTTCCTTCTTTCCTTCCCTTGAGCACAGGTCAGAGAGACCATTTTTAATAGATGACTTTAAAGCTAATAGTCTGTTTGAAAGATTTTTTTAAAAGGCTAGAAAATTGTATTTTCAAATTTTTCAATTGTATAAACATGAGAATTTTCATGAATCACACACACTTTTCAAGAATGCAGACTTTGTCGTTCAATGTCTTGTTCATCCTGCTGTCTTTGTATAAACAATAGCTAATGTTTAAAGGCACAAGTACTTCCGGCAAGGTTCACTGTTAATAACAGTGGATATAAATCCACATTTCAAATTATCTCGCTAATTTTAAATTTAGTTGACTGCTTTTTTATTGGATCTGATTAGATTGTCATTGCTGTATCTCTCATAATATGGCAGATAAATAGAAGTAGGCCTGTTAGCACTGCAGTTTTCTTGTTAGTCATTTATACTAACATTAGTATATCATCAATCTGATGATTCTTTGTAGGAATCATTTTTAATTTATTTTCAGTGAACAAAAATCCATTTCCCTCCTCCTAACATCTCCCAATCCTCCAAAATGGAAAAAGAAAAAAAAATAAGCATAATTCAGCAAAAAGAATTCCCACATTATCCATATCCAAAAATTATATACCTCATTCTGTATCCTGAGTTTATCACCTCTCTGTCAGGGGGAGGATAGCATGCTTCATCATTAGTCTTTTTAAGTCATGCTGGCTCATTTCATTGATCAAAATTCTTAAATCTTTCAAAGATGTTTTGTTTTTACAAAGCTGTAGTAATTGCACAAATTGTTCTCCTAATTTTGTTCACTTATCTCCGCACAAATTTGTAGAAGGTTTGTCTGAATTTATCCTTTTGCATTTCTTTTGGCATAATAAAAACCTGTTACATTCATACACTATAATTTACTCAGACATTCCCCAAGTGATAGGTATACCCTTAGTTCCAGTTCCTTAGCCCTGTAAAGAGAACTGCTAGAAATATTTTTTTTGTACCTATGGATCCTTTTTTCTCTTTCTTTGGTTTTTTGGGGGTATAGATCTAGTACTGGGGTATCATTGGGTCAAAAGGTATACACAGTTTACTTATTTTTGGAGTTCAGCAGTATTTTGTTTTTTCCAATTGTAGATAAAGACAATTTTTAGCTTTCGTTTTTACAAAATTCTGGATATTAACAATTTCTCTCTTCTCCTCTCTCCAATGGTAAGCAATTTCATATAGACTATATATGTTCAGTCATGTAAAGCATATTTTCATGTTAGTCATAGTTGTGAATGAAGTAACAGAACAAAAGGGAAAAACCACAAGGAAAAAAAAAGCAAAAGAAAGTGAAAATTGTATGTTTCAATCTGCATTCAGAGTCCATCAGTTCTTTCTCTGGATGCCAACAACATTTTCTATTACGAGTCCATTGCAATTGTCTTAGATCATTGTATTGCTGAAAAGAGCTAAGTCATTCATTGTTGATCATCACACAATGTTGCTGTTACTGTATACAATGTTTTCCTGATTCTGCTGATTTCATTTTGTATCAGCTCATACTAATCTTTCCAGGTTTTTTTTCTGAAATCAACCTGATCATTATTTCTTATTTGACAATAGTATTCCATTACATTCATATACTACATCTTGTTCAGTCATTCCCCAATTGATGAGCATCCCTCAATTTCCAATTTTTTGGCATGCATGGTTTAGACAAAATTGCATTCCAGAATGGTTGAATTTTTAAAGCCACTTATATATTTTTGTAAAGGATACAGTTGTTTATTATTACAATTTTTAATTAATTTAACTTTCTTGTACTTTTAGTTTATGGAAAAAAAACAAGCATTTCCATAATGTAGTATAATAAAAAAGATGATTACACATGAAATTGTAAATCTGTTATGTACAACTTGTTATTCCTTTTAAATATATAGCAAGGTTATTTCTTTTATTTCCTTTTATTCTTTCCTCTTTCCCTGTTCCCCAGAGATGGCTTCCATTAGAAAAGAATAGGTATATACATATATACATACACACATACATACATTTATACATCCATCCATCCATCCATTCATATATAATTATGTATATATATACATATATATGTAAAATTATTCTATACATACTTCTATCTCTTTGTGATCCCATTTGGCAAAGATATTGGAGTGGTTTGTCATTTCCTTCTTCAGCTCATTTTACAAAGGAAGAAACTGAGGCAAAAATGTTAAGTGACTTGCCCAGGGTCACACAGCTAGTAAATGTCTGAGCTCAGATTTGAACTCAGGAAGATGAATCATGGCCAGCATGGCCATCTATCCCTGCCACCTAGCTGCCCTTTGTGAAGGTTTGCCTTGTTAAACAGAGTGTATAGTTCATATACTCACTCAACCCAGCACTTGTGAATTGCACTACATCACAATATCCTAAATATAAGTGAGGGAACTGCTGTTAACCCTTTTACAACTCTACAATTTCTACTCTTCCCTCATCATTCCTTGAATACTGTATGTAAAATATATGACATATGGACACAGTGAGAATGCCAGTTTTCATCCAATTATTAAATATTAGTAAAGTTTAACATTTTCTTACTTTTAAGAGAAAAAAATTAATGAAAATAGAAATCCTAATATTTTCTTCTGGTACACTAACGGAGAACACATACCTTACTTTTAAAACAACTACTTTACAGGGCAGCATTTTATGGCTTTTTTGTTTTACAGGAGGCACAGATTAAAATTCAAACACAGTGCCATTTCAGGGTTCTTTTCTATGATTGTGACAAGATGCAATTTCTTTGATTTCTTAATTTTCTCTCAAGCTCTTTAGGTACCACCACTAATTAAATTGTTCCTTCCCCCTCCCCCCCGCCCCCAATTACTAAAGGTTTCTTCCCACAATTCTTGGAACAAGAGAGCATCAATCCCTTCCTCCTTTAATCCCTCGCACTACCACTCACAAAGACAGTAAAAGGAAGAAAAAATAGTTCCTGCTATTGTTTCCCTTTCTTTTGATGCTTTACTCTTCTAGGACAAAGGGTCTTAACTTTGTGTATGTGTGTGTGTGTGTGTGTGTGTGTGTGTGCGCATGAGTGTTCGTGCGCACTTTTTTGCACTGTCTCTATAGACCTCTTCTCATAATAATTCTTTAAATACACAAAATAAAATGCATAGGATTACAAAGGAAACCACTTATATTGAAATGTAGTTAT
Organism: Pseudochirops corinnae; assembly: GCA_028646515.1. Classification (NCBI taxonomy): domain Eukaryota; kingdom Metazoa; phylum Chordata; class Mammalia; order Diprotodontia; family Pseudocheiridae; genus Pseudochirops; species Pseudochirops corinnae. The sequence goes on along the minus strand of CM053586.1, from coordinate 144,683,142 downwards.
GAAAATATTTGTAAAAAACCCAAACAAATTCAAGGTTAGGAACCCGTACGGAGTACTTTAGGATTGAAAGAACTTCAAGGGATTTTAAATATCTCCTAGCCTAAATCTTTAATTTTGTTGTTTGTCTTAATGAGGAAACTGAGGCCTTGATATATGAATTGAGTTAGCCAAGGTCACATGAGGTACTGGGAAATAGAGCCAGGATAATAGCACAGGGGCCTCTTATTTCAAGCCTAGAACCTATGACCCTATATTTGTGGGTATGACACTCTATTTCGGAAAACTAGATTATTTTCCCATATAGAAATCAGCCTCATGATTCTCTCTGCTGTTAGGTTATATTATGATTTCAGTATACTTCCCATCAGAATAATCCATACATTGTGAAAGATGGCAGGATAATGAGGTAGAGGAGAAGCAAGATTATTTAGAGGCTAGGTCATGTAAAAGCCATCTCATAAGCTCAAGAGACAATGTTGAGCAGAATCTATAGCTGCCTTTCTGGATGAAACACCTGCAAAATTTTATATTCAGCAATTTTTGAAAGTACCTTTCTGATATTTAGTCCTCAGGGTGATGCTAATTTTGCTATCCAAGCAAATGCTGTGGCAATGCTTATGTAAATATCTACCTTCAAATCCCAGATCCAAGAAATGTGTAGTAGTATGAATTAGCTTCCACATATGGAAGAGTGCCCTGTTCCTTATAATCTGATCATTTTGTGTGTTTTTTCCATTTTTTCAATTTATAAGCTTTTTGTTCTCTTCCTCCCACAATCTAACAACAAAAATAAGAGTTTTGAAACAAATACACATGGTCAAGCGGAACAAATTTACATATTAGCCATTTCCCAATATATATCTTATTCTGAATCTCGAATTCATCACCTTTCTGTAAGGTGGTGGACAGCATGTTTCCTCATCAATCCTCTGGATTCATGATTTAATCCTTCCTTGATCAGAGTTAAGCCTTTTAAAGATATTTATTTTTATAATATTACTGTTATGATTCTGCTTACTTCACTGTGCATCAGTTCACAAAACTCTTTCCCTTCATTGTTTCCTATCACACAATAATGTTCTATCACTTTTCTCCAGGTTAACCATTACTGCTCTCTGTCACGTTCTGACCTTTCAAACAAGCAGGAAAATATGCACTTGCCTTTTCTTTCTGCAGAAATAACTGTATACAACTGTTGTTATTTAATCTGCCCTTAGTCCAAAGAGACAGTGTGATACATCGTAAAAGCACCGATTTTCTAGTGAGACAATGTAGTTTCAAATCTTCTTTCTGACACTTCCTATCTATTAAATCTTGGGAAAGTCATTTAATCTCTTTAGTCATCAGTTGCCTCAACAATAAACTGTGGGAGATGAACTCAACGACCTCTGAGATCCCATTCTGGCACAGATCTATGATCCAATGACCCCAGGGACCTGAATTCTCTTCAGGAATGCAGATCCATAGCCACCAAATGTCAAGTCAAAAGTCAATAAGAATAAACCAATAAACAAGGAAAATATTGGATCCATTTTTGATTGTGTAAATAAATAGACCACCCATTGCTCTTGCGTTTGAGAGTTAACAGAGAATTTGAAAAGATATAAAAAATCATCTAGTTCAGTTTCTTATATTATATGGGTTGCTCCTCTCTAGCACCCATGGCAAGTGGTGATCTACCCACTGCTTGAACACTTACAGTGATGGAAAGCTCACTTTATCACAAAAAGCCACTTCCATGTTTTTGAAGATTATAATTATGATTATAATATATAATAATCAGAAAATTCTTCCTAAATTGAGCCAAAATATCCCTCTGTGACTCTTTATTCTTTGTTCTGGAAGATCTTCTCAGGTGTCACAATTTTTCCTTCTCCTGCCTAAGTTCATAGGGTCACATCTAGAGCTAGAAGGACCTCCATCCAGTCCAGTCCATCCATTTTTATAGATAAGGAAGCAGAAGTCAAAAGAGGTTATGGAACTTATTTAATATCATGCCTATAGTAAATGGCAGAGTTAGGATTTGAACCCAGACTCCCAACCCCCAACTCAAAATTTAGTAGTCTTTCCACTCTACTAGTCAAGTAGTATGCAAAATACTGTTCTATGTACTCTTTTCTCTTCCTCAGGTTAAAATAGGATCAATGGATCTGTGTATGGTATGATATCATAGCTTCTCACCAATTCGGTCACCCTCTTCTGAATGATTATAATAATATGATGTTGATGCATTTATATATCCATGATATATCAATATATTTATTGATCTATCTCTTTCCAATTTTTTTTTGCCACCAAACAAAAAACTGACATAAATATTTTCATACATGTACAACCTTTTCCAATATTTTTGATTTTTTTGAAATATAGGCTTATAAGAAAAAAAAAAGGCACGAAAACCCCCTACTTGTTCTTTCTTGTGTTTTGTTTTGTTTCATTCCTTCTTTCTCATTATTTACTCCATTGATTGTAATTCTTCTTTACAACTTGACTAATGTTTGTTGTGAAGGTATTTGTAGGACCTATATTGAATTGCATGCTGCCATGGTGGGGGAGGGAGGAAGAGAGGAAGGGGGAGAAAATTTGGAACTCAAGGGATTGTGAAACTGAATGTTGTGAACTCAAAGTAAATAAACAAATTTAAAAAAAGAAATATAGACTTAGCAATGATATCAAAATATAAAGATATTTGCAGCAAGTTTCTTGAATAAAGGTCTCATTTCCAAGATATATAAATAATTGATTAAAATTTAGAAGAATGAAAGAGCCATTTTAAAATTGATAAATGGTCTAGGGATAAGAGCAGCCAGTTCTCAAGGGAAAAAAAAAAACCACACCTTGCTATCTATAGCCATACCCTCCCCCCCAAGTCCCCCACCCACCAAATGCTCCAAATCATTTATTAGAGAAGGGCAAATCAAAGAAATTCCGAACAAATCTGAGATTCACTTTCTAAATAGTGATGCCCTTTGACCCAGCTATACCCTAGACTTATACTTCCCAATCTTTTCTGAAGATGGGAAATACTTAGGCATGCTTTTAGTTAGTAAAGGAATATGAATAGATATGAGAAGGAAAAGGAGCCAGTAGATATGGAAAGATTAAAAATGAGAAAGAGAATCTGATTGAAAGGGCAAATCCTCAAAAGATCAAGGGATCATAGATTTAGAGCTGGAAGGGACCTTAGAAACCTCTAATTTTACAAATGAGGAAACAGAGTCCAATGGAAGTTGTGTCTTTCTCAAGGTCATGAGTAGATCCATAGCATACAATAATAATGTCTAGCATTTATACAGCACTTTAAAGTTTTCAAAGTACTTTACATGTGTTCTCATTTGATCCTCAACCAACCTAGCCCATTAATCAGAACTCCAAAATTTGAAGGCTTAAATTAATAGGCTCTCTTGCTACCCCATTGACCTAACTCCAAATCTAGTAGTGAGAGTCTGAAGGAAAAAAATGGTAAGAATGGGGAATTTGTATCTTTCTATTTCTTCCAAGTCATTCATTGCAGTCCTAAGAAAAGGAAGGAAATAGGAATGCTAATTCAATCTATTGAATCTACATTCAAGCTAATCAATAATTCAATGCACACATATTTTAGAATTAAGTATAAAATACTTAAAATTATTTGTTCAAATATTGTTACCCAAAATTTATGATTATTTCTTTAAAATTTTTTCAATGGTAAGATGGGTTTAGTCCGTTTTGCAGATAAGAAACTTGAAACACAAAGTTAAGTGATTTGCCCAGGGTCTCACAACTTTTGTATAAAGCAAGATTCAAATTCAAATTCAAATTCACACTCCAAGTTCAGAGCTTTATGTATTCTTACCCCTAATGGCCATATATCAAAATGGCACATTATTTCGTAGATGGGGAAACAATACTCAGAAGTTGTGACTTTCCCAGAACCATACAGTTATTAAATATTAGTATCAAGAAATAAACTTCAGTTTTCTTCCAAACCCAGTCTTTCTCCATTACATTATTTACCCCCTCTGTTATGATTTCTTTCAATGCGTAGAGACATTGTAGCCAAAGATTCTCACTGTGGTCTGAGCAGCACAGAGTATGTAGTAAGACTCTTTCCTTCTTTGTTCTGGATGTCTCCTTCCTATTAACGCAGCCTAGATTTTTTTCAATAGATTTTTTGGCAGCAACATGGCACTGTTGACTCATTTTGAGATTGGAGTCAACTAAACCCTTAAGCCTTTTTCACAGCTGCCCGGTACTGTTTGTCCTCAGTGAGGAGGAATGCTAATGATCTCATGCTGCAGATAGTTATACATACACAAAAAATCTTCTTGTTGCAACTTTTAAAAAAGAAATAATTATAAAAATTGGATAAAATATTTGAACAAATAATTTTTAGCATTTTATTCTTTGTTCTAAAAACACATACGATTGAAGTATCATTCGCTTTTCCCTTCCTTTTCTTGGGAATACAATGAAATGACTTGGAAGAAACATAAAATTATAAATTTCCCATTTTTCCTAACTCTTTAAGTATGGAGTTAGAAGCAAGGCATGGTAGTCATCAGAGGTTCATATATCTATAGCTGGAAGGAACTTTAGTGGTCATTTAATCAACCAAATCTTTTTCTAGGTGGCACAGTGGATAATCAGTAGGGATAGGTAGTCAGAACGACCTGAATTCAGATCCAGCTTCAGACATTTGCTAGCTGTGTGATCCTGGCAAGTTACTTAATTTCTGTTTTGCCTTTGTTTCCTCAAATGCAAAATGAGAATAACAATTGTACCTACTCCCCAGGGACACGGTAATGATCAAATGAAACAATATTTATAAGACAGTATAATGTGTGGAACAGGGTGGGTACTATGTAAATATTAGATATTAAGATTATGATTATTGGGGTGGCTAGGTGGCGCAGTGAATAGAGCACTGGCCCTGGAGTCAGGACCTGGGTTCAAATCTGGCCTCAGACACTTGACACAAAAACTAGCCATGTGACTTTCAGCAAGTCACTTAACCCTAATTGCCCTCTAAAAAGCAAAAAAAAAAAAAGATTATGATTATTATTTTTAGCCACAGCAGTTATAATAGGAGTTGAGGAGGTGATAGTAGTAGTAGTAGTAGTAGTAGTAGTAGTAGTAGTAGTAGTAGTAGTAGCAGTAGTAGTAGTAGTAGTAGTAGTAGTAGTAGTAGTAGTAGTAGTAGTAGTATAGAAAGTGATGCTGAGCGAGATTGACTTGCCAGAGGGCACAAAGGTAGATTTGAACCTAGATTCTCTCACTTCAAAACTCAGAGATGATAAGTGATTTGGCCATGGCCACAGAATTGGTAAGTGGCAAAAGAGAAATATGAACCTATACCTTTCTTGAATCTCACATACAACATTGTTTCCAATACAACACACTGCTTATAAATAAAAGGCATTTTTCCTAGTATCAAGTCAACAAGATTTAACTCAATAGACTGTGTGCCAAGAACTATGCTAAGTACTGGGGATACACATATAAGTAAAAAAGACAGTTCCTGTTCTCAGGAGGTTTCTCTTTCCATGATACCATGCTGAGTTATCTCTGATGCCTCTGCTTCTGACTTTACAGCCTGCACTGACACATTTCAGTTCCTTTCTCAGCCTGGAAGATCCCCTTCCTCTGAGGTCTTCTTACCCTGGAACACCCTTCTTCTAGTAAGATTCTCTTGGAATCTCCATTTTGAAGAAAGAACCAAGCTAGCCATCCTTCATTCCTCTCTTGGCTAAGCTTCTAACTCCCCTATTCCAACCTATCTTTTGACCCAATTCTTTCCATCTCAGTCTTCCCCTATTCTAATGTGAACCTCCTGAGAACAGGAACTGTCTTTTTTACTTATAGGTGTATCCCCAGTACTTAGCATAGTTCTTGGCACACAGTCTATTGACTTAAATCTTGTTGACTTGATACTAGGAAAAATGCCTTCTATTTATAACAGTGTGTTGTATTGGAAACAATGTTGTATATGAGATTCAAGAAAGGTATAGGTTCATATTTCTCTTTTGCCACTTACCAATTCTGCGGCCATGGCCAAATCACTTATCATCTCTGAGGCTTGGTTTCCCTGTATAAGAATAGAGGGAACCTACAAAAAATGAGGGCAATGATATCTATGAAGTAGCTCCCTCTTCATAGGATTTTTGTGAAGATCAAATGAGATAATAAAAACAAAATCCTTTATAAACCCCGAAGTATGCTATAAATGTCAGCTATTATCATATTTTTAATTTTGATATCTTTGCTAAGCCTATACATCAAAGAGATCAAAGAAATAGGAAAACAAACAAAACTGATCCTGGTTTATAGATCATAGAATATAAAGGTAGTAGATAGCTGAGCTGGGACTTGAACTCTATGTCTTGCAAGTACAGGAGCACAACACTTTCCATTATGTCACACTTTTGTTGGTTATGTTTTGGAATTTGGAATGACAATCCTGAAGCACTTGAAAAATCTTGAGCACTCAAGAAAATATTTTTTCTATATCTACTAAGGCAGGAATTCCTTTAGCGTTCTTTTATATTTTAGAAAGATTTTCAGGGATAAAGAGTATAATTAATGGGATCATTTGTATAAACCTCACTTAATAAGACTCACCATTGCCCAAACAATCTAGTTAACTGAGGCTTTATTCAATACTCAGTAGCAAATTGTTCCTGAAAACCTACTGTACATTGTTTTGTTTATCCTGTGTAGGTTCTGGATGGAAGGCTATGTAAAAAGATATTTTTATCCCAACTCAGGAACAGTATCTGCAGAAGAGAAAAGTGAAGGAAAATGATTGCTAGGCAAGCAAACAGAGCAAAGCAAAACAAAACTGTATTTCTTTCTTTTGTGCCCACGTTTGTTCTAGTGCTCAAGATCTACGATACAAAATTAGGCATCTCATCTAAAATTTTAAAATGAAAATTTTAAAGTCAATGTATTTATTTTTTTGTACATTCTCTATACTAGTATAAGTGATTTCTGATTTTTCTCTACTTTAAAATGCCATGCAAACAACAAAGTCAGTGAGGTGTATCAACATAAGCGATGCAGTCCTTAGGGAAAGAATGTTCTTTATTCATCTGCACATCCAGCATACCTTTTCCGAAACAGAAGGAGACAAATTTTATTGAGTTAGCTATGCATTTGATGGCAGATACTGCTCCTGAGGCTAGATATTTTCCAACCAAGATAATAGCATCCATTTATGTTTTGCCCTTTTCATTAAAAAAAAAAGACCGAGAGCTTAAAACCAAAAGTGAGTGAGGTAGATAAGGAAGGAAGATTAGGAAGCAACCATGGTGTGATTTTTTTGCATCTTAGGCAAAACTTTCTCTTAATGGTATTTATTTCTCCCCACCCTTTCGTACAAGGTAATATGAAGATGCTAATAATTCCCATATAAAATGCTACCCCCAAAAAGAAACTCCAAGTTCTCAAATAGATTTTTACAAAGATGCTACACGATGGAGAAGTAAATGTTTCTTTTTCCTTATAATTCAAAAATTTTTTTGAGCAAGTATTTATTTATTTTTTTTTCATTGACTTTATTTACTTTTAGTTTACAAGATTCAGTTCCACAATCCCTTGAATTTCAAGTTTCCCCCCCCTCCCTTCTCTCCACCATGATGGCGTGCAATCATGTATAGGATCTGCAAATACTTTCATATTGTATAATAGTCTGGTTGTATAGAAGGGTTGTAACCAATGGAGTGAACAATGGGAAAAAAGAAAGAAAACCAAACATGAAAAAGAATGATAGCATGTAGATTGCTTCACTCTCCATTTAAACTCTGGTCTTTCTAGATCTTTCTCTCAATGTAGATATCTCCTTCCATTCTGAGACTTGTAGAGTTGTCTTATAGCTGTGCATTGC
>CM053586.1:144641604-144665037 GCA_028646515.1 Pseudochirops corinnae | reverse complement strand
TGTGTGTGTGTATATATATATATATATATATATATATATATATATATATATATATATATATATACATGCATTATTATTTCCTTCAACTATCCTCGTACTGAGAAAAGTCAGTGGAAAGAGTACAGGATTTGAATCAGATGACCTGAGTCCAAATCATGGTTCCTCCTTAAATCACTTTTGTGAGTTTGGACAAGTCATTGTGGGTTTCAGTTTCTTCAACTGTAAAAAGTGAAATGAGGTGGTGCTAGACTAGGTCATCCTGAAGGTCCCTTCTGATTCTCCTTCTACAGTGAAGTAAAACAGGACAGAGTGGATAGAGACAGAAACAGTGAGAATGACTGACTAGTCTCTGAGGGAACTACTGAGGATCAAAGGAATTGTAACAATCCTTCAGTGCATCCCAAAGACTGAATGAGGGAAAAAGCATTTATTCAGCATTGACTTTATGTAAAACTATGCTAAGTGCCTAAATGTGGTTATACAGCTATGTAAGTAAAGAAAGTCTTTGCCCTCCTGATTATAAAATAGGACAAACACTATTCCTAATTAGTTGAGTGGTTTTCAACAAGTTGCTTTACTTTCTTAGATTTTTTTAAAATCAAAAATCAAGTCAAAAAGCATTTAAGCACCTACTATGTGCCAGGCACTGTGCTAAATTCTGGGGGGTAAAAAGAAAGGCACAAAACAGTCCCTGTTATAAAGGAGCTCACAGTCTAATGGAGGAAGAAAACATGCAAACAATTATATTACAAGAAGATATAGAGATAATAAATTGGAGATAATTTCAGATGGAAAGTATTAGAATTAAGGACTGGGAAAAAAGCACCTTTTTCTGGTTCAATTTGAATAATACTTTATTTTTTCCAATTACATGTAAAAACATTTTTAGCTATCATTCTTTAAAAAAATTCGAGTCCCAAATTCTCTCCCTTCTTCCCTCCCCTCACCCTTTCCTGAGATGTCAAGCAATTTCATATAGGTTATACATGTGCAGTCATGCAAAATATATTTCCTTTTTAGTCATGTTATGAAGAAAACACAGACAAACCTTCCCCTTCCAAAAAAACAAAGTAAAAAAAAACCAAACAGTATGCTTCTATCTGGATTCAGATCCCATCAATTCTTTCTCTGGAAGCGGATAGCATTTTTTATCATGAGTCCTTTGGCATTGTCTTAGATCATTTTATTGCTGAGAATAGCTAAGTCATTCACAATTGATCATCCTTACAATATTGCTGATTCTATGTACAATGTTCTCCTGGTTCTGCTCACTTCATTTTGCATCAGTTCATGTAAGTCTTTACAGGTGTTTTTTTTTTTCTTCTGAAAGCATCATGCTCTTCATTTCGTATAGTGCAATAGTATTGCATCATAATCATATGCCACAACATGTTCAGTCATTCCCCAGTTGAGGGGTATCTCCTCAATATTCAGTTCTTTGCCACCACAAAAAGAGCTGCTATAAATATTTTTGCACAAATAGTTAATTTCTCCTTTTTTGGAACTCTTTTGGATATAGACCTATTAGTGACATTGCTGAGTCAAAGGATGTGCACAGTTTTATAGCCCTTTGGATATAATCCCAAATTGCTCTCCAGAATGACTGGATCAGTTCATAACTTTACCAACAGTGCACTAGTGTCCAGATTTTTCCCACATCCCCTCCAACACTTGCCATTACTGAGAAAAACTTCTCGTAGAAAGTGGAACTTTAGCTGAGACTTAAAGGAAGCCAAGGAAGACAGGAGGTGGAAATGAGGAGGTTGAGAGTTCTATATATGGAGAACAGCCATTGAAAATATCCAGAATTGAGGGATATGTTATGTCCTGGAGATCAATCTTTCAGGTGAGTGGAGGATGGACTGGAGTAGGGGAAGACTTGAGGGAAGGAAACCAACCATTGGACCATTGTAGTGGTCTGGGTGTGAGGTGATGGGGCTGGGTGAAGGTAATAGTGGTTTCAAAGGAAAGAAGATATTTACAAGAGATGTTACAAACATAACTTAGAAAGCTAGAAAAAAATGACATAACTTGATGAGTCAAGGATGAAACTGAGGTTGTGATTCTGGTGAGAATTTGGTGGTGAGCTTGACATTCAGAAAGAGGGGGAAAGATAGCGAGTCCCATTCTGGATATGTGGAATTTAATATATAAGATGTCCAATAGCCAGTTGGGGATGAGAGATGAGAGGTCAGTAGAGAGGTTCAGGCTGGACAAATGGATCTGAAAATCATCTTTATGCTCATTGTATCTATGGGAGCTAAAGAAATTGCCAAGCCATTGTCCTTCTTCAAGGTTATCTTGTATCTCTTGTTATGTGTGTATGTATTGTTTACATTAGAATGAGACTTCCTTGAACATAGGGAATCTTTCTCTTTTGTTTTTGCATCCCCATTGACAGTCACATCCTGGTTTTTAAAATAACTACTAGTTAATTGAATCATTTTGTCACATGAAAATGAGCATTCCAGATGAGTTTAGTCTCATCTCTAGATTCTATAAAAACAAACCTCAAAATGTCTGCTTTCTGATTATTTAAAAATTCACTGTAAGTTCAAGTGACCCTGAGATCTTTAAAATTTCTTTCATATTCTTGGTACTAGCTCAGAATGCATAGTATCATTATTTGACTATACTCCTGAGCAGTTTTGCTACAATGGGTAAAATAGAAAATTCTGAATTATAGGAGACTTCTTACCAAGCTCTCTCCCTGCTCCCTCACTCCCCCCTCTCTTTGTCCCTTAGTTTTGCCTTCCTTCTGCAATCATGACAGGAAAGCTGCTGGTCCTTTTGCATTGATATGTTTTCCACAGTCACTGCAATAAGAAGTTCTCCTCCTTATCTATAGCAATTTCACTTAATGAGCTTTCAACCAAGTAGGTCAATAAGATACACGTAGACCATCATTAATGGCTGTACAAGTGGAATCCACACTGTAGTTAGAATTCAGATGAATACTCAGGATCATACCTAAAATGGGAATCACTACTGTGAAAGAGGAAATCCTCCTCCTCTCCTCAAATACACATTCCATAGAGAGAAAACAGCTGACATAGATCATATGGAGTCGTATAGTAGGGAGGAAATATAACCCCACAAACCAGGATCACAGACACAATTTGGACAGACTGGATTCACTGGAGGAAGGCCTGCACATACATGTCCTCTTCCTCCTACCCCAAACTCCCCACTTCCAGTAAAAGCAGGGAATGAAGGAGGAATAAGCAGAACCTAGACATTTTCTGTTACTGTGAGTCATGTGGACTGTGTAGTCCCTTGGCTGGTTGGTTGGCTTGTTGTCCTTCATTCTTTTAGAGGACCAAAAGGACATCACCATGCTAGAATCAAGTTTCAGTGTATCCAACTGTGACTGATTAGACCAAAATGAGCTTGGAATGCTCTACAACAGGTCAGGCATAAGGTACACATTTTGATGACATTTTGATTCATTTTGATGTCTTTTGATTCATGTGTAAATTGGATTTAAGTGAGGCAGAGTTGCACAAAGTCATTGGCCTCATTCTCTCCTCCAGAGTCATCACAGTCCAGTTATAGGACAGAATGAAGATGCCTGGTGATGTCTCAGGATATAGTAAATGACCTTGATGTTTTTGCTGTCTAATCAAGCCCTAAGCACTCCCCAGCACCTGCTTTATCTGCCTTTATGTCCTTTGGAACAAATTGTTAGGCCCTAGGAAAGGTGAAACCACTAGCTCATACGAGTTGTTGTCTTGATGTTTTACATGTTTAGTAATGAATCCTTTGCATTTTTCGTCAGGTTCAATAAAGTTTATTCCATATTGGATACTTTGTTAGCCTGAATGCTTCCAAAAGAAACAATTAACCTTTGGCAGCTATTAACCCAGTGGCTGGAGATGTCCTAAGGGATGCTAGTCCTGAGAAGTTTTCCCAATGAAATAGATATATGACTAAGAGGGAGCCTTGAGGGATGGAATGAAAAATTTTCAATTTTTATTTATGCTGATTCTTGAGCAGTAGCAATGGCTTTGGTTGATTGATCTGGGACCTGGAGAAAAGAGATAGACGCTTAAAGGCTTTCCAGTTTGAGGTGTGAATCAATGTAAGATTTTGTTGATGCTTCTTGTAACAAACAATTTCTTGTGAGGCATGCCCGTGCCCATCAGAGACAGAAATTGGATGTTCTAAAGACATCATAAATTCAACACATACAAAACTGAACTCATTTTCTTTCTTCCCCAAACCTCTTCTCTTTCAAACTTCCCTATTTCAATTGAAGGCACTACAATCCTTCCAGTCTCCCAGATTTGTAATTTTGGCATTCTCTTAAACTCTTTACTCCCCTTCACCTAACATATGCAATTAGTTATGAAATTTGACATTTCTACTTTTATAACATCTCTCATATCTGAGCCTTTCTCTCTGCTCACATAGTGACCACCTTAGTGGAGATTCTCCTCCCCTTTAACCTAGATTAATACAACAGCTCCCTAATTGATCTCTCTGCTTAGAGTCTCTCTCCCCACACTATCTATTCTAATTTTCCTTAAACGCAGATCTGATTATGTAACTCCTCTATTCAATTAACTTCATTGGCGTCCTCTTGCATCTAGGGTAGAATTTGAACTTCTCTGTAAGGATAGAAATAAAATGGGATAGAAGGGTAAAGTGTAACCTTATATCTGTAGTTTTAAAAGTTCTGAGCAACCTGACCCAAACCTATATTTTGAGCCTTTCTGGACATTACTCTTCTTCCCACATTTTGTGATCTGGTCAGACTTGTGATCTCCAATGCTGGTTCTTTCTGTTACACATACAGAGTACAATTTCTCCTATCAGTACCTTTCCCTTGGCTATTTTCTATGCCTGGAATGTATTCCATTCAATCCTTTCCTTCCTAGAATCTCCCTCTTCCTTTAAGATACAGCTTAAGCACTGTCTTCTTTATGAAGTCTTTCTGATTCCCTCAACTTAACTTATGTATGGCTAATTTGCATAAATTTGCATTCAGTGACTTTATACTAATGTTCTCTATATTTTTATCTGTATTTATTTTCTCTCCATTAGAAAGTAAGTTCCCTGAGAGTAAGGATTATTTTATTCTTTGTACTTGTGTCACCAGTTCCTATTACAGTGCCTAACACATAATAGGCACTTAATCAATGATTGATTGATGATGTTTGACTCACTGCCCATGTGCAGTGTATGTCCAAATTATTTGTAGTGATAGATAAACTTTATGGGTTGTCTAACCAACTAAATATTACAGTCTGAACAACAGGCAATATTCTTCCACTAGATCTTTTCTTTTTAAATAGTTAAGAAAGCTTTTTTGGCAAGATTATTCGTTTCATTTTGTAGGCTCAACAGGTTTCAGGGTCTGAATGAAATCAGTACAACATCATCCCCCCCCAAAATAAAAGAATATCTAGGAGACCTTCCCATATATAAGGAATCCTTTCTTTCTTTCATTTAGATCTTTTATGTATGATAACACAACTTTATCAAAGAGATTATCTTTGAGAAATAATATAATCAAACCATACAGGGGTGTGATGGTGAAGCTGTTGTTTTTAAAGTTCATTCCAACTTTCCACCATACCAAGCACCTCAAGATACTATGGAAGATGGAAAAACCAGTGCATATCTCTCAGACCTTTTTTGCATTAAAATTGACACCTTGAACAGATGTGATGGCAAAAAAAGGGGATATGATGAAGAAGTGTATGTTCTGAAAATCCAGTGGCTTCCATGGTACTTTAATCCTATATTGTAAAGACATGCACAAACAGCTTTTCAGAAGAATGCTGCTGTGAACAGCTTTTAAGTTTCTGATTACACAGTATAGTAAACACTTTATTTATTCCATAACAAATCAGAGCAAAACATTCACAGTAAATCAAGGTACAGTATTCACAATGTTACAACTTATCACAGAAAATCAAAATATAGCATTCACAACAATTCCACATAGTTTCCACACAGCGGTCGCAAAGTTTTGAACAAAGAACAATCATTTAGTAACTCAATCATTCAATAATCTTTAAGGAGGTTTGCCTCCTTAAGGGACACAAAGTACAATAGTAAAAGTTCTCCGCTCATGGGGCACACTAAGTTACAGATCAGTCACTTACTCAGTCATCAATCACTAAGTACAATCATGTAGTCAATCAATCATTCAATCAACACAATTATTCAATAATCTTTCATTATTCACTATTCAAATCATCAGAAAATACACAGACCCTCTACCCCTAGGTCACTAGTAAATTATAATTTCTCAGTCAGTACACTGTATCCAAGTAAAGACTTCTTTCAGCTTGACTCAACATGGTCTCTCAGATTCCCTGGATCCCCTTCCATGGTCCCAGCTCCTACCTGGATTCACCAAATTGTCACCTGGGTTCAAAGGCAGACAGCTTCCAGGTCCTTGTCCAGCTCTCGATGCAGTTCCTGTTCCATGCTGAAGGCCACAGTGTCCAGTCCACCCCAAATCCTCACAGTCTCTGTTCATGGGAAGTCAAGGCTTAACAAAGTCACAAACAGGTTTGCACAAAGTACCAGCATCACAGTCATGCTTCCTCAGTCTATGGCAGCTCCAGCTGGCCCTCAGAAATCCTCAGTAGCTCTGGCTGGCTCTCGGACTCAGCAGAAGTTTCAGCTGGTTCCCAGAATCAAAATCATTTCATCCAGGTTCTCCAAATAAAAATCATTCTTTCCAGCCTGGGTCCTTCCTCTTCAACTTCCTCAGTGGCAGTTGCTTCTGCCTCTACAAAGCTTACTCCAAGAAGGTCTATCTTTCCAAGCCAGTGTCTTTCCTTATATACACACAGCATTATCTTCCCATTTCAGCCAACCCCTTCCTGTTACATCAGCAACAGGGATTCATACCTTCTGTTTCTTTAACAGAGGCTTGATTAATTACTAAGTGTTAAGTACCTGTTGCCTTGGCCAATACAAAGGGATCAACTTACATTATTATTACATATATCCCGAATAGGTATTGACTGCAACTAAGAGAAACCTCTTGCACTGCATTGAATGAATGGGTTTTGTATGATCAATTTATCAGTTACAGGCAAGTTAAGAACTATGTGAGGTTCTTGAAAGGCAAGTACTCAGGCACAGAGTCTTGTTGGGAAAAGTGGCTGTGTCATCTTGGGTTAAGAGGGTCCTATTGTCCTTTTGCAATATAGGTTCAAAGTCCATATGCTCATATTGATGCAGACCTAATCCCTAGTCTCTGTTACTCTTATAAAAGTATCATTCTAGTTATTGAATTCAGCAGAGGACATATGAGAAATCAAGCAAGCAAGGGTCTACTGTGTGCCATGTCTACTATGTGCTAGGAGTGAGGGATGGTACAAAAAAATTAAAAGGTGGCTAAGTGCAGCGAATAGAGTGCTAGCCCTGGAGTCAGGAGGACCTGAGTTCAAATCCGACCTCTGACACTTAACACTAACTAGCTGTGTGACCTTGGGCAAGTCACTTAACCCCAACTGCCCTCCAAAAAAGGCAAAAAAATAATAATAATAAAAAAGAGATATTATATGGTCAGGGATCTCTAAGATAAACATAAAGGGGGAGAGTAATGCTCCAACACCTACAAATTCTCAAAGAAAAAAATAGCTTACCCACAAGATCAATTAGAATTCCTAGAAGAAATGGTATGAGTTTTAAAATAGCTTAAATTGATATTATAGGTAAAACCATATTGTGGAGGAAAAAAAATGGAAAAGAAACAAAAACTGCAGAGAAGGGACTTGGGAAAAGAATTAACAGAGTAGCAAAAGAGGCACAAAAACTTATCCAAGTAACAGATATTAGAATGAACCAAATCAAAGTTAATGACTCCTTGAGACAACAAGAAATATTGAAAAAAAGTTAAAAGATAAAAAAATAGAAGAAACTGTAAAGTATCTCTTATCAAAAGTAAATTGGAAAGCATATGATGGAAAGATATTTTAATAATAGTTGATTTACCTGGAATTGAATGCTTAGACCAAAAAAAAAAAAAAAGATTTTGGACATCCTGTTTCAAGAACTCATGAGAGAAAAATGCTTAGATATCTTAGAAACAGAGGACAAAGTAGAAATATAAAAACTCCACTGATCAATTCCTGAAGGAAACTCCCAAATGAAAAGTAAAAAAAAAAAATGCCAAGGAAAATTCAGAGCTTCCAGGGTTAAGAAAATATACAACAAGCAACCAGAAAGGAAGAGTTCAAGTACAGAAGAACTACCTTCAGGATCGCATAAAGTTTAGCAGCTTCTACCAAACAGAAGAGAGAATTCCTGTTTTTCTTCTAATATTGGCTGCATTGATTTTTGTTTGTGAAAATGATTTTTATTTTCATGTAAGCAAATTTAATTATTTTATTTCCTGTGATCATCTTTATCTTTTGAATAGTCATAAACTCTTCCATTATGCATAGAGCTGCCAGGTACATTTCCCAGGCTCTCCTAATTTGCTTATGTTATCACCCTTTGTGTCTTAATCATTTATCCATTTTGATCTTGTCTTGGTATACAATATGAGATTTTGTTCTATGCCTAATTTCTGCCAGACTTCTTTCTCATTTTCCAACCAATTTTTGTCAAATAGTCAGTTCTTGTCCCAAGAGTTTGGCTCTTTAGGTTTATCAAAAACTAGATTGCTATAGAAATTTATGATTTCTGATTCACCACTCTATGTCTTGGCCAATACCAGATTATTTTAATGGTTAATGGTTTATATTTGAGTTTGAGGAGCTATATGGTGCAGTGGATAGAGTGCCATACCTGAAGTCAGGGAGACCTGAGTTCCAGACCAAAACTCTTGCTAGTTATGTGGCCCTGGGCAAGTCACTTAACCCTATTTGCCTCAGTTTCCTCATTTGAGAAGGAAGAAGAAAAAGGAAATGGAAAATCTCCCCAGTATCTGCCAAGAACACCCCAGAAGAGGTCATGAAGTATTAGCTACATCTTAAAACAACTAAACAAAACAACAATATAGTTTGAAATCTGAAACTGCTGGGCTGCTTTTTTTCACATCATTTTTCATTTATTCCTTTGATATTCTTGACCTTTTTTTTCTTCCAGATGAATTTTTAAAAAATATTTTCCTAGCTTTATAAAATAATTCTTTAGCAGTTTGATTGGTATGGCAGTGAATAAATAAATTAACTTAGGTAGACTTTTCATTTTTATTAATTGACACCCTATTCAAGATCAATTAAATGTTGATAATTTACGTATATACACGCACACACACATATATGTAAAGATACACACATTTATAATATTATATCTTGCAACCTTGCTAAAGTTAATTGTTATGTTTCTACTTCTAGTGAACACCAAATTGCACATGACACCGGTGCTGCAAGAGGTGGGGAAGGCGCCGGGGACCCCGGAGTCAGAGGCTTCGGGGGGCTTCGGCAGTGGGGGCCGAGGTCGAGGCCGGGGCCGTGGCCACAGGGCCCGGGGAGGAAAGGCCGAAGACAAGGAGTGGGATACCACTAAGCTGGGCCGGCTAGTCAAGGACATGAAGATCAAGTCTTTGGAAGAGATCTATCTTTTCTCGCTTCCTATCAAGGAGTCTGAGAGCATAGATTTCTTCCTGGAATCTTCACTGAAAGATGAGGTGCTGAAGATCATGCTTGTTCAGAAACAAACTAGAGCTGGACAGCATACCATGTTCAAAGCTTTTGTGGCCATTGGTGACTACAATGGCCATGTTGGTCTGGGTGTCAAGTGCTCCAAAGAAGTGGCCACAGCTATTCGTGGTGCTATCATTCTGGCCAAGCTGTCCATCATTCCTGTGAGACGTGGCTACTGGGGCAACAAGATTGGCAAGCCTCACACAGTACCCTGCAAGGTCACCAGGTGACATGGATCGATTCTGGCGCGCCAGATTTCCACCCCCAGAGGTATTGGCATTGTCTCAGCTCCTGTGCCTAAGAAGCTCCTGATGATGGCTGGAATTGATGACTGCTACACTTCTGCAAGAGGCTGTATGTCACTCTGGGCAACTTTGCTAAAGCTACCTTTGATGCCATCTCCAAAACATACAGCTATCTAACCTCAGACCTGTGGAAGGAGACTATGCTTACTAAGTCTCCTTATCAGGAATTCACCTACCATCTTGTGAAGACTCACACTAGCGTATCTATCCAGAGGACCCAGGCAGCTGCTGTGGCAACCACATAGATGTTTTTTATAAGCAAATAAATTGAACTATGCCTGCTAAGAAAAAAAAATAAAGTTAATTGTTTCAACTAGCTTTGTTTTAGTTAGTTTTTTAGTCGATTTTATTTGATTCTCTAGGGTTCTCTAATTATATTAATATATGATCTGCAAGGAAGGATAGCTTTGTTTTGTCATTGCCCATTTTTATTCCTCCAATTTATTTTTCCTGTCTTATTGTTATAGCTAACATTTCTAAAACAATATAGAATAATAGTGGTGATACTGGACATTCTTACTTCATTCCTGATCTTATTGGGAAGATTTCAACTTCATTCCCATTACAGATAATACTTGCACTTGGTTTTAGATAGATACTACTTATCATCTTAAGAAAATTTTCATTTATTCCTGTTTTCCAGTTGTTTTTTTTTTTAAAGCAGTAATGGGTATTATATTTTATCAAAAGCTTTTTTTGCATTTATTGATAAAATCCTATGACTTTTATTGATATGGTCAATTATGATTATAGTTTTCCCAATATTGAACTGGTTGTACATTCATGCTATAAATCCTACTTGGTCATAGTTATGATTTTTGAGATATAGTGTTATAATCTCCTTTCTATAATTTTATTTAAAATTTTTGCATCGATATTAAGGAAATTCATCTGTAGTTTTCTCTCTTCATTTTTGCTTTCCCTAGTTTAGGTATCAAATGCATATTTATGTCATAAAAGGAATTTGGTAGAATTCTTTCTATACCTATTTTTTTCAAATAGTTTATATAGTATTATGATTAATTGTTTTTTAAGTGTTTGGTAGAATTCACTTGTGAATCATTCTGTTCCTGGGGAATTTTTCTTAAGGACCTCATTGGTGGCTTGTTGAACCTCACTTTGAACTAAAGCAAAAGGGGGTAGATCAAATGGAATAATTTATATAATTCAATAATAATGTAATAAATAAATAATGTAATACATAAGCTATAAGAACAGTGTAAAAGTGAACAATTTTGAAAAATATAAGAACTGTGATTAAGCCAGTGATTAAGTATGATTCCATTGCTTTAAAGCTAGAGAATATCTCCCCTTTCTTCCCCTATCCCCCACTACCCTTACAGAGTGCTGGTGGACTAGATATACTGACTGAGAGACATTTTTGGACATTGCCAATGTGAGAATTTGTTTTGCTTGATAATGTATTTTTTATTGAGAGGTTTTGTTTTTGTTTTTTTTCCCCTCAGGGCAAGGGGGGCAGGAGATTGGTGGGAAAAAGAGTTGGCGTTTGTTAATTATTTTTTAAAAATAATCAAATGGGGGAAAAATGCACAAGAGAATTAGCATAGAGTATGTCATCAGAAAGCCACATGACCAGAAAAGAAGTCATATGAGACAAAGGGTAACAATCCACATGTTCAGTTGATAGCCACACAATGCCAAGAGAACTAGAAAAAAACCTCCTGCCCTGTGAGTAAACCCCAGTGAAGCGTTTATGGAATGACATGAACAAAAGTCACACAGTATGAGTGGCTGTGGATGAATTAAAATTTGTATAAATTGTTATTGTTAACTCGTCTCAGTTATGTCTGACTCTTCATGACCACGTTTGGTATTTTCTTGGCAAAGATACTGGAGTGATTTGTCATTTCCTTCTCCAGCTCATTTTACAGAGAAGGAACTGAGGCATGCAGGGTTAAGTGATTTGCCCAGGGTCACACAGCTGGTAAGTGTCTGATGCTGGATTTGAACTCATGAAGATGAGTCTTCCTGATTCCAAGCACAGTACTCTATATATCATGCTACCTAGCTGGCATATGTAGTCATGGGGAGTACCCTAGTGATGAATCCTAGATCCATTAAAAAAATCATGTGTATAATCCAACAATTATATGTTCTATATTTGAGAGTTCATATCATTTTATGGTGAAAGCTTAAGTATGTTATGCAGAAATGTTTGTATTTTTAAGGCCCACTTACTGCAAAGGGAAACTTAAAGAGTGTTTTATAAGGCAGCAAAATCAGTAAATGGACTGAGTACTCACCCAGGAGTCAAAAGACTTAGGTTCTAGTTTCAGCTCTGCTTCTAAATAGTTGTTGGACCCTGGGAAAGTTATGTCACCTCTTTAGGCCGCAGTTATCCCATCTTCAAATATTATCTCATATTTATAGAATACTTTTGATTAGCAAAAGACTTTCCTTACAATATCCCTGAAATGAATGAATAAAAAAAGGCGTTTATTCACCACTTATTATGCTCCAAATGTTATGCTAAGGGCTAGAGGTACAGATTGAAAAAACAAAGATAGACCTTGTGAAGGGAAACAACACATTTAGGAGAGTTATCACTAAGGGGAGTATTTTGGTTTGGGAAGTCACAGTGATGGTGAGTGGAGTCATACGGGATTAGACTGGCACTGATTTGGTGGGGATATCTATGAACCTGTGGATTAAAAAATATTTTGATAATTGTATTTTAACAGAACTGGCTTCCATTGTAGCCCTATTTATTTTATTGTATGCTTTAAAAAACCCAAACATTGTTCTAAGAAGGGATCCACTGGTTTTGCTTGACTACCAAAGAAGTTTAGGAAAAGTTAAGAATTCCTGACCTATCTGATCTCTAAAATACCTCAAGTCTAAAATTCTGTTATTCTATAGGATGACTCTTTTGAGGAATATTGGCACAATATATTCATATAAATTTTTTTTCAGATAGGGAAGAAATTGAAGTTAGCCCTAAAGACCATGGACACAATAATTTGTGGTTCTTTAATTTTTCCAATCATTCCCTCTTCTCCTTGAGTCATACAACCCTTCTCTACTCCAGTAGATTTTCTTCAAGAGTTTCTCTGGTTGAAAATGTTATCATGCTAAAGATGATCTGAAGTTGAGACTGTCTGAATAATGTTAGGCTCATCCTAAGTCAATGTCTGAAGCTTTCACAGGTTTATAGGAACTAACAAACTTTGAACTCCACTGTCAAAATACTTAATTTCACCCCTATGTCACCTGGAGGCATCAGAATAAGACTTTAGTAGAAGTGATCATAATAATAAAAATACATTTATAAAGCACTTTAAGATTGAAAAGCCTTTCCTCAAACAATATCGTGAGGTAGGCAATGTAAGCATTGTTATCCCCATCTTATGGATAACAAAACTGAGATCCAAAAGTTTTATTTGAATGGCTAGTAAATATGAGTTGAGTCACAAAACTTAATACTCCAGGTTTAATTGTTTTCATTACATGAAAAAATGTGAAGAAGGAGCCTACCTTTCTCATTACCACCAACACCATGTAACGTTAATGGGAAATAATATCTTCCCACCCTTTAATAGGTCTCATGTGGAGCCCATTGTGGGAAGCTTGATTAGGGGAGGTTTGTTTTTCAGGAAGGGCCACACCTTTTGTTACTTTGTAATTAGGTAGTGGGTCACGAGGGTTGTGATGCCCTCTGACCCTGAATAAGGGCATATATACTCTGAGGTTAGCATTTTGCTTTGGGACTTACTCATTGGAAGACTATTCTTTTGATTTGACCAGATGAGACTTTGGGTAGCTGTTAAGGAGTCCCCCAGCTTTGAAAAATCCAGATGTTGGTCTTTCTCTTTCTGGTAACTATGTATGTGTTGCCTTGATCAGACAGCTGGATGTGTCTGTTGATCTATGCTAATTTCTCAGACAATTAGAAACCCTGTATGTTGCTCTTTATTTCTCTACTTGTATTTTCTGTTAGTATTTTCTCTGAAGTTCAGGGCACTAACCTTTTCCCTGAACTAATGAATGTAATTTTAAAAAAAGATTGTTGACCCTTGAACAGCTATCTTTCCTAGTAAAGCAGATCTAAGAACCTATGGTAGCAGCTATCCTGGGTATGCCAGTGTGATTGCCATTACATACCAACAGATGACTGATTTCCAGCAACGGGAATGTAAGTCCAATATGCCTTGTGGTGACAATGCTATACGTATGTGCTTCTAGCCCTGCCTCCCAAGGCATCTTCTAAGGAAGCAATCCAATTGAAGATGCAGCCTGGCAACTACTTCTGTGAGTGCTGCAGATGCAGCTACTGAAGATGCAGAAAGTCCTTGATACCAAAGTCCTTGCCAGTATTAAATGGTTCAACATCAGAATTGGATACGGTTTTATCAGTAGACATGACATCAAAGAAGATGCATTACTATTTGCTTTACTGCTGCATCCTAAAGATTGTGAAACCTTTTCATCTGACTCGTAGCTGAAATCTTTTTTTTAAGTGTTATCTCCCCATGGGAATGTGAGCTCCTTGAGAGTACAGGCTATTTCTGTTTTTTTTTTTTTCATTTGTATCCCTAGTTCTTAGTCAAATATTTTGTCTGCATGAAGTTTTTATTAAATGCTTTTCATTCATTCATTCACTCCCTACCTTATTATGTTCAAAATATTAGACCTGTGATATGATAAGTTCACATAAAAAGAAAATGTGGTAATTAAGGTAACAGTATTAGAAATTCCAAGAAATACCATAGTAATAGCAGAAGAAATTTGGAGCCAGTTGATGATTTATCCCTTTCATAAGAATTAATGAAGTAGCTGACTTTGTCTGTGTGTGGAAACTATCTTTACCAAGACAGGTCCTAAATCAACTATGGCTTAGTGCATACATCCTAGTGAATTGCCCAAGGCATATTTCGGTGATTTGCCTAAGGTACAAGAGTCAATTAGGGATAGCAAATTGAACCCAAGAATTCCTGATTCCAAGCTCAACACTCTCTCCCTTATGTTATGATAACTCCATGTCATGAAAGTTATTGGAGGAAAATTCAGCAGGAACCAGAAACTCTGAGGTATAGCTGGTGCTGTAAAAGAAGGAAGAGGTCTGGGACACACACATATACACACACATCAAAAAAAAACAACCCAATTTGTTGTTTTTCATTTGTTTTGATTGTGTCCAACTCTTCATGAGCCCATTTTGTGTTTTCTTGGCAAAGATACTGGACTGGTTTGTCATTTCCTTCTCCAGTTAAGTTTTTATAGATGAAGAAACTGTGGCAAACAAGGTGAAGTGTCTTGTCCAGAGTCATACAGATATTAAGTGTCTGAGGTCAGATTTGAACTCAAGAAGACTTATCTTCCTGCTTAGAAAGGACCTCAGAGGTCATCTGGTCTACCCTACACCAAATTTTACAGATGAGAAACTGAGGGCCAGAAAGGTTAACATCCTTAATTTCACAAAACGTGAACACCAGAGGTAGGATTTGAACCCAGGTCCTTTGACTCTGGAGACAGTACTCTTTTCATTGAATCATATTGCCACTTTCTAAGAGCAAGCAAAGCAAGGACTCTTAACCATTTTTGTGTTATGGACCCATTTGGCAGTCTGGTGAAACCTATGGATCTCTTTTTAAAATTATGATTTAAAATTCATAAAATAAAATACATGATATTACAGAAACAACTGTGTTGAAAAATTTTTATCAAAATTTAAAAACAAAAACAATTCCACAGACCTCAGACAAAGAACCCCTGATATGAAGAAATAGGCCAGCATGATTTCTCTAGAGATTAATAATTTGGCATTTTAAAAAACTGTCTTTAAGGCAGTGGTATTTAACTAGTTGCCAAGTTATCTGTTCCTAGCAGTATAATACAATGCTTTCTATTAGCAGGTCTTCAGGAGGTAGTCAGGGGCATGAGGATGGGAAATGTACTGGGAGTCCTTCTAATTGTCTATTCTGATGTCTGCACCAGACTGCAATAGACCACTAGCTTCTACCTGAAGCACTAAGGACGGTTATAGCATTTTTAAATAAAGAAAACTCCCAATCTAGATTGGAATTTTAATAAAGGACATGCCTGTATATTTTTAGAGTGAGGATCAATAGGGAAGATGGATGGTCACCAAGAATACTATAAATCACTTTTTGCTCAGGATGTATAATCTCCTCTTTAAGGCTAACAAGTAGGCATTTGTTCACAAGGACAATTTTTCAGGAGTCTGTTGGAATGCTTTTATTACTCAGGTCTAACTCAGTCTCTAATTAAACTTTTAAATATCTGCGATCAACTGAAGAATGTCTCCTATTACTTTCTATGCTCCTCACCTTTGACTTGTAGGACACCCCAGACTTTCAAATGGTTTCTTCAGATATGAGATTTCTCCTAAGAAGAGAATAGCTCCTTAGGAGCAGGCATGGTATTAACACAGCAGAGTCAGGAAGTCCTAGGCTCAAATCCTACCTTAAGACAATTATTATGTGACCTTGAGCAAATTGTTTAACTTCTCTGGACCTTAGTTTCCTCATCTGTAAAATGAAGGGGTTAGATTAAATGGCCCATAAGGTCTATTCCAGCACTAAACTTATGATCCTGCGATCTGATGAAAGTCTATATAACCTAGGTTTTTTAAAACTGGCCTGGAGGAGAAAAAAAAAATCAAAATCATCTCAGAGAAACAAAATCTTAAAATAAAATGTGAACTTTCCTAGTAGCACTCAACAGAATGGATGCCTGAGGAAACTGGGGAATTCTCATACATGGGGAGCTTCCATATTGTGAGACATGGGCATGGAGCCATACCTGGAAGTGCAGCCAAGATGATGCCACCTGCTTGTTTTGTGGGTATACTGTATTACTCTTTTTGCTTTTCTTCACCCTTTGCCTCACAATTCCTATAGAAGGCTACCTGGTCTGAGGTACTGCAGGGATTGCTGAATTCTTCTGGAGGAAACCCCATGGTTAAAGGGACTGAAGCTTGAATTTGGTGTTTTGATGAAATTTTTAAAAGGAAGAGTCCAATAAATGAGAAATATCATTATTAGTAAGTTCATTCCTTTTAAAACGCAAGGGATCACATTTCACTCCAAAGATTGATTTTGTTTTTAAAATTTTTTTTCAGAATTTCACACTTTTCTCATTTCTTTAGCTCATTGGTTCTCAACCTTCCTAATGCTGTGACCCTTTAATACTTGTATGTGGGTGGACCTGCCTGGAGACGGATAGAAGAGCAGTGTCTCCAGTTCCTAAGAGCATTGGAAATTTGTGTTTTCTGATGGTCTTAGGTGACCCTGTTCCACCCCCAAAGGGATTGTGACCCATCATGATTTATGCATGTACATTTAAAAACAAGAACAACAACAAACCAACAACAAACCTGGGTAGGGAAAGGACTCTGAAAATTGTAACAAAGACAAAAAATTGCCTGAAACCTACTTCAATGTAATTGCTTTTTAATTTTTTTTTCCCAAGGTTTAAATACTTTTATCATATCCCCACACATCCCTAAAAAAAAAAAAAAAAGGTCAAAGGCAGGATTTGAACCCAGATGTCTCCAGACAGTCTAGCACTGTTTCTATTGCACCACCTTGCAATTAAGGGCTCATATTTCTAAATACATTTACAGTACTTCCAATGGAGATTTAACCCTTCCTTACCTACCATTCTGTGGCACAACATTCACTTCAGCTGCTGATCGCCTTCTCTCCTTATATTCTCTGGGGGAAATAACATATGCTCATATGAGCGGATAAAAAATTACATGAAAGAAATCCAATTAATGATTCCCTTTCTGTATAGGTATGCAGTAGGAGCAGTGGATAGAGCACTGGGCTTTGAGTCAAGAAGATCTGGATTCAAATCTGGTCTCAGACACTTACTAGCTGTGTGATCCTGGGCAAGTTACTTAAACCTGTTTGCCTCAGCTTCCTCATCTGTAAAATGAACTATTCTAGTATCTTTGCAAAGAAAAGCCCCAAATATGGGCATGATGAACGGACACAAATGAAATGATTCGATAACAACAAAAATACAGTAGGCAGTCAAGATGCACAACTAGAGTTGTCCTGTTACCTTAGCCCTCCTTCATTACTCCCAGATGTTTGGCTTCTCTCCAGGAGATGCTAATATTGGCTTCCTTTCCAGGTACCTTTCCTAGAGCAGTGGAATCAAGAAGGGCTTACCCTGAAACCTCAGCTGACAGCATCACCAGTATTTCCTGCCTCTAGAGAATCAAGAGACACTGCTCTATTTAAACCTTTTGCTATTTTACACCTGGATCTCACAGTCCCCAAATCCTCATAAACAATCTCTCCATATGACAGTAGAAATGCCTCTTCTCTGGCCTGTTGTAAAGGTCTCTGGGTCACCTTATAGGGAACCTTCCCTCCCATAGCATTGGAACAATGTGCTTCCCACTCATCTCAATCCCTCCAATGAGTTTTTTGAGGGGACTCCCAGTATCTTTTCATTTGTCTTGAATGTCCCTATTTGGCACAACTGGGATTAGTCATACAAATTATCTAAAATTATCTAGGAGGGAAGGAAAGAAAAACAAGACATTTACATGATAATATTTTTTAATATTTCCCCAAAGTTGGAGGAGGAAGGAGAATTATTATGTCAGCTAGCTTGTCGTCACACAAAAGAAGGAAACAGCATGCGTTGAGTGCCTACTATGTTGTGCCAGGCACTATGCTTGCTCTTTACAAATATCTCATTTGATCTTCACAAAAACCCTGGGAGGGAGGAGCTATTATTATCCCCATTTTAAAGCTGAAGATATGGAAACAAACTGAGGTGGAGTAACTTGCCCAGGATCACACAGTAGTAAATGTCTGAAGCTGGATTTGAACTCATATCTCCCTAACTCCACACCCAGCACTTCATCTACTGTACAATGAAGTCACTGCATGGGATAAGACTGCTGGATTTGGAGTCCGTAAGACTTGCCTCTGACACTAACTGGATATGTCACCCTGGACATAACCTCTCACATTAATTTCCTTATCTGTAAAAAATGCTGTGGAACTTGATAGCCAGCTCTAAATCTATGACCCTGTGAGGTAGAGAGTGAGGTCTCTGTGACTCTGCTTGGATTTTTGTTTTTCTTGCTATTCTTGCCTTGTCCTTTTTCTTTCATATGAAAGATCAGGAGGGATTGAGGAAAACCACAGGGCTTCAGATTCAGATAGTCTTTGGTGCTTTCTTGAAAGGCAGACCCTAAAAATAATTTTGAAAGCGTGCAGGTTGGCAATCAATTATTGAAGGAAATGAAAGGGGACATCTTAATTCTAAATCAAATAGAAGTTTGCGGCAGAGACATTGAGAGGGGAGGATCAAAGACAAGATTAAAATATCTATGGGCTTTACTTCACTGGTTAGCTGTTCTATGTTCTAAGAGATCTTGTCACCTGCAGTCTAGGACTCCCTTTCTGTAAATAAAAGCCACATGCAGCTGAGCCTGTAGGAACTGACAGATGCTTTTCCTTCAGGAGAGGAAGAATCAAAGCATTTCTTCCTAGAGGTGTGTGAAGGGCTTGTCCCTATTGCTCAAAGGGTTGAAGCTCAGACCTCTGGGTTCTGCTTTTTAATTATTAAATTTTATTTGTAATTTATGGAATACAGCAAATATTTCCATAATATAGTACAATAAAAACGATGATTGCGCATGAAATTGCAAATCTGCTATGCACAACTTGCTATTCCTTTCAAATATATAACAAAATTATCATATAAATTTCTTTTCTTTTTCTTTCCTTCCTTCCTCCTCCCCCAGAGATGGTTATTGTTAGATATGTGTATATATATATATATATGTAAAATTATTCTATACATTCTTCTATTTATCAATTCTTTCTCTGGATGCAGATAGCTCCTTTCTTCAGATGTCCTTTATAGTTTAGGCCTCTGGGCTCTAACTTAAAAGAGAGACAGCAGAGCCTACTCTTCCACTTCTGGAGATGGGGAAGTATGTTAGCCAAGTAATCCAGGGGAAGCTAGTTGGAAATAGAGATGTTTCACATCTCATAATCAGTTTTAAAATACCTGGCAGCAACAATGAGACTACTTACTAGTAACCTCACAGAGATTATATGTCATACCCAGGTTCAAAACAATTGAAAGTACAAAAGTACAGTGGCACCACCAGACTCCAGTGAAAGCCTTGTATGTAACATGAAGTCATGAGAGGTACCTCTACTTGTGCACCCTGGTCACGTGTGTTCTCTATTCCTGTACCTTACCATGAAGGTGACCTGTATTTATTCATGGATACACATACACTAGGTTTATAAGGAGCAATTCCTATTATTTATCTTACTACCCAAGCCATTTTATTAAATATCTTTGTTTTTTAAGTCAATTTCATCCTCTGGCTAACCAGTGTGTATGTGTGTGTGTGTGTGTGTGTGTGTGTGTCTAGTATGTATGTATGTATTTTCCCTCATTCTTGAAGAGGATCAAAATGACATCACTGTGTTGGGGTCAAGGTACAGCATGTCCAGTTGTGACTGATCAGACCACCAACTCAACCTCCTCTTTAGTCCTGGCTAATAGTCTTTTCAAGTTAAAGAATTTGCCACCAGTGTGATAGCTGACCTTAATGCCATCTTTATCCTTGTTGAAGGCATCTGATAACACCGCTGAAAACATCACGCTAAAAAGCATGGGAGTAAGCACACAGCCTTGCTTCACTCCATCGTGACGGGTAAAATGTGAAAGCATTGTCCATTGTCCAGAACCCAAGGCATACTGCCATGAAACTGATATATAATACAGATGAACTCTAGGCAACCAAATTTTCCCATAATTTTCCAAGAACCCTCATGACTGACAATGTCAGAGGTCTTTGTTAGAGTGATGAACTTTGTGGGCAGACCTTTGTTAAACTCCTGGCATATCTCTTGTAGTTGTTAAGCAGCAAATACCTTATTGGCCATTCCTCAGCCCTTTCTGAAGCTACACTGGATCTTGAGTAGATGATCATCTTCAAGGTGGAAGAATCAGTCTATTAAGGAGGACTCTGGCAAGGATCTTGCCAGCAATGACTAAGAGAAAAAGCTCCCCTACCTGCTGTGATTGTCACAGGGCAATCTATTTCCTTTTCCTTTATAAAGATGGACAATGGAGGCATCCTTGAACTCCAGGGGGATAACTTCCTCTTGCCATATAAGCTGAAAATTTTAGTCTGGTTTTTGCATGAGCAATGGAACCCCAACCTTATAAATCTCAACTGGAATAGAATCAGTACCAGGCACTTTGTGACAGGAGAGGACCCTAAATGCATTCAAAACCTCTTCTTCAGTTGGAACTTCAGCTAGGGAAGGATTGACTTCAACTTGAAGTATATAGCCAATGGCTGCTTCCTATACATTAAACGTAAATGTGCAACACACATGTTATGTGCATACATACACATACGAGCATTTGGTGCACATATACATGCATTTATTCATGTGCATACATATATGTATGTAAAGGATTTCTCAAAAATCAGTGCAGTTGAGTTCTTTAAAACTTACAACTGCTCCAAGACTTTTAGGCCACCACAAATGTAAATGTATAAATGTATACGTACATCTTAATGATCTCATATACCAAGTGTTATTTTAAATTTTTTATTCATTTAATTTTTAATTTATGGAATAAAACAAATATTTTTATAATAGAGTATAATAAAACAGATGATTATACATGAAACCAAAAATCTATCATGTACAACTTGCTATTCCTTTTAGGTATGTAATAAAGTTATAATGTACATTTCTTTTTTGTTTTCTTGTGTTTTCTTCCTCCTGCCTAGAGATGTAACGACATTAGACACAAATATGTATATATAATATATATGTGTGTACATATATATATATATTATCATTTTGTGCACACTTTTATTTATCAGTTCTTTCTCTGGATGCAGATAGCATCTTCATATGTCCTTTGTAGTTAATTGGGGGTGTTTTTTAATAGTCAAGTTTTTTTGAGTGGATACAGACTTACAGAGTATTTGCAAACTGTACTAGTTTGAATGGAAGGTTGGTAGTGGTGGCATATGTGAAGGACGAGGTGTAACCAATTGTTACATATACTAAATTATTTTAATATCTTATATATTTTATTCCCTGGCAAAAGAGGTAAAGGGGATGGAGGATAGCTTAATTGGATGAGGAACTTGTGGCCTTGAGGCTACATATGGCCCTCTAGGTCCTCAAGTGTAGCCTTTTGACTGAATCCAAACCTCATAGAACAAATCTTCTTAATAAAATGATTTGTTCAGTAAAAATTGGAATCAGTCAAAAGGCCACACTTGAAGACCTAGAAGGCCACATGTGGTCCCCAAGGCCACAGATTCCCTGTCCCTGGAGAGTCAATGAATGTGAACTTTTTTTTTTACTGAAAAGATCTTCCTCAAATTTTATCAATTAGAGAATTATCTAAGTTAAAGCAGTAGTTATCTCCTGGGAGACTTCAACCTCATTCATAGTATAGTGTTAATTAATCAGATAATCAAATTTATCTCTAACAAAAAAAGAGCAGCACTAAGAAATAGGAGTTTTGCTTGCTACAGAGAGTAAGGGACACTTTGCATCGAGGGCACTCAGGTGGAAAGAGAATATATAGAAAGCAGAATGGGAGTTGTTATTTGGTAGGGAAAATAAGAAGTAGGAGGTATAGAAAGAGAAAATGAGAGGGTCTACTTTGCTATTTTGCCTAGAATTCTAGAAGCAGCCGAAATGCTCCTGAAAATGATTTCCTGAACTTAGCAGGGACTCCAAGTTGAATTATCAAAAATAGTTAAAAAGTTCATCATCATCACCTCCTTGAAGTCAGGTTAGTTGAATCTCACTCTCCATAATTTCAGCATTGAATAATGTTTACAGGATTTGAGTCTCTGTTATATGCACAGACTCTGTGTTGTAAATAAATTGTAAAATCTACTATTAAACAAAAATGGCAATGTACAAGGAACAATCTCATGCCCCACCTAGACTTGATTTAAGAAGAAATTTTTATTTCATAAAAGAATGAGCATTTTCAAATGTATTCACAAGTCTTCAGGGTCTTATTATGTTCAAAGTCCTATCTCCCAAGCTATCTTCTCTCCCTAATATGAGCAAATTGGCTTTATAGTCAAGTTCAAGTATTTATGGCATCTCTTCTCCAAATACCACGTTCCTACTGTCTGCATTCTGTCTACTGTTCCCCCTATCTTCAACAATCTGTATCCCACTCATTCTTCAAGACACAGATAAATCCTACCCCTTCCATGAATACTTCTATTTGATCCTAAATTTAGAATGAATACTCAGTATTTGCCTCAGTTTCCTCATCTGAAAAATGAGCTCGAGAAAGAAATGGCAAACCACTCCAGTATCTCTGCCGAGAAAACCCCATCATACACCAAAGTCAAGTCTAAATGGGTGCATGATCTAGGTATAAAGGCTGATACTGTAAATAATCTGGAGAAGCAAGGAATAGTTTACTTGTCAGATTTATGGAAGAGGAAGGACTTTATGACCAAAGAAGAATTG
>CM053586.1:144601153-144635470 GCA_028646515.1 Pseudochirops corinnae | reverse complement strand
ACCATTTTATGAGCTACTTCAGCTATACTCACTTCACTTCATGTTTTGCTCATATTACTCTTGTAACTTCTTCACACCTTCATCAGGCTTTTTGCACCTGTCCAGGTATCATTCTCCATTGTGGAGACTTGTTGTTTGCTTGTGCTCGAAACTCTATCCCTTACTATGGTGCTGGAACAAGGTAAGAACTTGATAGATACTTTATATATTTATCTATATACCATGGTAAAGTGAATAGAGGATGGGTCTTTAAATAAGGATGATCTGGATTCAAGTCCTACCACTGACATACACTGGATATGTGAATCCTGGTCAAGTCATTTTACCATTGACTTCTCAATGACCCAGACAACTCTCTGTCTTTAAATTACCAAATAGGATTTGAGCCAAATCAGTAGAGGCAGTTTCCATACTAGGATTTCCTCCAACAATGAAATCACAGGATTGGACAAAAAAAGATAAAGAAACAAATATGATAATTTTAACTCCACAAAGTTATAGAATTACATATATATATATATATATATATATATATGGTATCCATCAAGAATTAATTTTCAAGAAATAATTGGGATGAAATAAATCTATGGTAAAGCTAAATGAAAAGGAATATAGTATAGTATAACATACAGTAGATACTTAATAAATGCTGACTGGATTATACAGGACTGAGTTTCTTTCAAATCATCGAATATTTTTTTGAATACTCAATTTGTTTAAGGCATTGTACTAGGCATTTTGGGATATATGTAGAATGTAAAAGTACAATTTAAAATAGTATATTTACCCTAGTAGATTCAAAGCAATCTATTGAAAAATTTTTTGGGGGTTTGGGGGGAAGATGTTTTTAAGCTGAACCTGTGATTTTATCCATATGGAGAATACTTGATATGGAAAGTCTCTCCACAGATACATGTCTGTAATCTATACTCTTAGAGAACTTCCTGGGGACAATGAGAGGGTAAGTTCCTTGGTTAGGGTCACACAGCTAGTATATTTCAGAGGAAAGACTCAAAACCGAGGTTACGTACTACATGGTTATCTCTCCATCCACTATGCAATAGTGCCTCACGTGGCTCTCTATACTGAACACTAAAATACAAAACACTAAAGCCATAAGGAACATAATTTAATCTTCCTTTGTGATTCACAAGGCATCTTGGGATCTTATTTACATCTTTAATTCAAGGTGATCACATCAATTACTATACAATGGTATAGAAAATAATTCTTTTTATATGATATTCCTAAATAGATTCAGAACACAAATAAGTTTAATTGAAGTATAACTTCTCATGATTTTTGGGGCTCTATAAAAGAACCATTTTGCACTCCATTGCAAATTTGAAATACATTAATTATATCCAATGAAACCACTCACACACCCAAAATTCTCTGACATTTTTCCCACATTTTCTACATATTTTGCATTTAGCTTAACAAAAAGAATGCTCTTCTCTGCATTATTGTAGTATGGCATAAATAAGTCTATGATATATAAAAAAACTTCTAGAAGATTTTTTTCACCCAGAGCAATTGCAACATGCCTGTTTTGGTGATGAGAATAACAAGATTAGGAGCATGCCCACTTTTGCACTTGCAATACATATTCTGTCTTTTTGAAATTACATTGTATTTTGAATGTGCCCATCAGCCTGCATCTTGTGTTATCCCAATAGAATATGGACTCTTTCCTCTCTCTTTCTCTCTTTTTCTTCTTAAAACCTATCACAGTTCATGGTACATGATAGTCATTTAATAAGTATTTTCTCATTTGAACTGATCATTTGACTGATCATTGAACTGATTTTAACTCAGTGTAGTCGTGGTCAGATCATTTCCTCTTCCCTGGACCTCAGTTCCTTCATCCATAAAATGTACCATATGTTCTTTAAGGCTCCTTCCAATTCTAGCTCTTATGAGTGTGACGTTCTATAACCATCCCATATTCCATTTTATCTCAGTTGTTGTTCCCATTAGTCTATGAGCTTAATTAGAGCAGTGATAACTTTTTTGCTTTTCTTTGTATCCTTAGTGTGTGGCACTTAGTAAGCACTTAATTGTCCTGGTTGATTGCCTATCCATAGACACCATTCTTGAAGTCAAAAGATCGGGTCATCATCTCTGCCATCAACTATCTCTGTGACAAGGTATACTACTTAACCTCCTAAGGTGCTGTAATAGATGAATGAATGTGGAGTTAGGAAGACTGGAGTTCAAATTTGGCTTTGGATACTTACCAGCTGTGTAACCCTAGGCAATTCAGTTAACCTCTTTTTGCCTCAGTTTCCTCACCTTTAAAACGAAAATAATTATAATACCACCTACTCCTCAGGGCTATTGTTACGATCAGATGAGATAATAATTGTAAAGTGCTTGGGACATAGTAAGAACCATATAAATTCTGGCTCTTATTATTGCAAATCTTAAACTGGTATCTAAATATTAGCTATTATTTTCTTTTAAATGAAGACAATACATGCCTTTCTCTCATCCCTGATGACATGGGCTTGTCATGAGAGTCAAATAAGATTATCTGTACAAAAAGCTTAAAAAAAATAAAGAGTTTCACTGATCCGCATTCTTAAAAAAAAAAAGACTAAAAATCAGTATTTTCCTATAGCATACTTTTCTGGCACAGTTTTGCTTTGTAAAAAGGTAGTACTAGTTCACACAGTTTAAAATCAGAACCATCAGGTCCTTGTTCCTTGATTCGATCTTTTGCTATTGCTATAAAATCATTCAATATAGCTACCTTCAATTTACCTTTTATATTAGTTCATTTAAAACTATATAGCCCATGCATTCAGAGTTCATAATTGACTTAGATAATCCTGCCTTACCCCCCTAACATGCCCTACCCCCCCTCCAGGGTCAGTGATTTTGTTATGAAGGAAGTTCCCAGTGAAATTCTCTTTACCAATGCAGATCAGCAACTGCTCTGAAGCCTACAGTCTTAGAGAATTGCCTAAGATTCTGAGAGCATCTTGCCTAAGGTTACATAGCCATTATTTGTTAAGAAGGAGACTTGAACCCAGATCTTCATTCCTCTGGGGCCAGCTCTCTATCTACTGTGCCATGCTGCCTTTCTTAGAGAGAGAGTAGATACGAGAGAGGACTTAAGCTCAAATTAGGCAGTTATATTAGCGAGTGTTAGTAATTATAGTACAGTATAATGAACTCCATGGGATATGCTAATTGTAGTTGAATTTGGCTATAATTAATACATGCCTTCAAATTACCTTTCTACTCTCCAAATCTGGGATTGGAAAGAACTAGCGCTCAGGCTTTCTATATAGAATTTCCAAATGTATAAAAAAGTGCTTGAATTCCAGGTGAGGAACAGAGGTTTCATCTCAAATACTAATAACATCCTGACACAATGTGGTGTAATGGAAGGAGTTCCAATGTCTGGGAACATGGAGACCCAGGCTGGAACCTGGATTCCTCTTTGTGCTTCAGGCAACTTCCCTAGGTTTTGTCTACTAAATCATAGGTGTGATCTATATCAGTGGGAATAATTTCTTTTGCTCTGGAAATAGCCTATGCTGATAGAATCACATATCCTTCATGCATTCCCAAGTAAACAATAAGTACAACCAAAATATATTACTTTGAACTTTAAATGTATTTTTCAGCCCACTAAATGTTTCCTCCCTACCTGCACATTAATAAATGAAATAGGCATGGTCTTGTTAAAGATGAAAACAACAGCCAAATTAAGAACATACCTTATTACTGTAGTGATGTGGCATTGTGCTATTAATCAGAGGGCTGAAGTGGGAATGTGGCGACCTTAGTTTGGTTTCCAAATCAACCATTGGATCACTGGCATTTTATTTCTCTGGGTTTGAGGGATAAATTCAGAGGATGGATTTTTCCTGTTAATTTTCCAAAATTTAACACTAAATGCTCTCCCAGTAGTGGTTCAGTGGATTAAGCACTGGGCCTGGAGTCAGATAATTCTCAGCTGAAAACTGAACTCAGCTACTGATTGTTTGGCCCTGGGCAAGTCACTCAACCCCATTTGCCTCAGTTTCCTTAATTGTAAAATGAGCTGGAGAAGGAAATGGCAAATCACTCCAGTATCTCACAAGAAAACCCCAAATAAGGTCACAAAGAGTCTGAACAACAATAAAGTGTCTCAAGAGATAGTTATCAAAGAAACACAAAATTATGAATTGGTAAGGGTTGGATTAGTTACTGGCCAGCCAGTCAGTCATTTACTTTAACCCTTTTTGAGGAGATTGTGGATACTGAAAAGAAATGTATTCACTCAAAGGTTTATAAGTGAGGCAGTTTATAATTCATGGCCAAGCAAGTATGTGGCTCCTCAGCCCTAGGGTCCCAAGGGTACAGAAGTGGTGTCTCAGACATATTGTGGGCTGTGTACATCAATTGAGAGGCCAGATCTCTGGGTTATATATCTGCCCTTATATCTGATTATTGTTGTGAGCAATCGCAAAGATGGAATGAAAGGGGAGCATTAGGGAAGTCAGTGGGTGGTCTGAACTGCAACCTCTTCATAAGAGCATTGTGATTAAGAAAGTTTGCTAACCTTGCACATAAAGATTACAGTTTGCTAAGCTGATTATTAGTAGAGCCTTGCATTCCTTGTCTAAGTCTAGCTGACTAAGCCAGTTATTAGGTACATAGCAACTTCTTAATACATAGGTGGGTCAATTGCTGGTCAGAGATAGAGTTTCTTCTGTCAGGGCCTAGATAGCCTAACAATAGAACGGTCCTTCCAACCTTACCCCAAAATAAATCCCCATTATAACATCCCAAGTAAATGGTTACCTGGTCTTTGCCTTAATCCAGTGGGGCAGCTGATTTCACTTGTGGACAATTCTATTGTTAAGAAGTTTTCTCCAAGGGGCAGCTAGGTGGCACAGTGAATAGAACATAGGCCCTGGAGTTAGGAGGACCTGAGTTCAAATACAGCCTCAGACATTTAACACTTACTAGCTTTGTGACCTTAGACAAGTTATTTAACCCCAACTGCCCTGAGTTCTCCCCTCCAAAAAGCCAAAAAAAAATTTCCTCCTGATATTGAGCTTTTTGTATCTCCTGGCAGCTTCTAGCCATCTCCCTTTGGAGTTAAGAAGAATGAGTCTAACTCCTCCTTTCAGGTCACAGTCTTTAAAAATATTTTAAAATACTGAAAGATAATTATCATGTTTTCTCTGAGACTTTCCAGCTCTAGGCTAATCATCTCTAGTTTTTTCAACTTCTTCTTTTCTGAAATGGATTCAGAGTACTTCACCATCCTTATAAAGTATTCTTTGTTGCTACTAGAAAGTGGAAACCAAATCAAACATGTATCTTACATATTCAAGTAGCATTTATTGAGAATTCCACCATAGGGAGCTAGGAAATGGTAGAGAATGGTTCTAGAAAGCATCTGCCTCTGTTGTTCCTCCTAGTTGTGGAATGAATCTTCATGTTTCATTGATTCCCACATCTGTGGAGGACAAGTAGCAGTGAATCTTTGATGAAACTGATCTTTATCAGAAGGCCATTTGAGTCTAAATTATTCTTTCTTATAAATAGTAAAACATTAGCTTCTGATGGCTCTCATCAGTAAAGCATCCTTTTTGACTGGGGTATGGAAAAGTTGTGAGCATTTACTGATAAGGGTAGTTCCATGTGGTTGAGCTCATGACCGCTTCTTTGGAACTAATTTGTGGTCATTTTAGGTGATCTTGGCATACTTTCAAAATATTTGTTGACCTTAGAAACTGTAGGCCATTATCTTTATGGGAGACCTATAATGAACAATTTCTCATAATTTGCCTAAGGAAGACACATTGGAAGGCCTCTATTATCTCAGAGTAGATGGTTTGCCCAGGTAATCGCCAGGAATTTTCCTAAGAATAACTTTGGAAGAAGTTGTAATTATCTTATATTAGTGGTAGGTGGTTGAGATGAGCCTTACCTTACTGGTAAGACTTCTTGCAAAAATTACAAAGCAGGAGGAAAAAAAAATTTTCAAAAAAATTTTTAACATGTAAACCATGAAGTTTGATGTAGTCATATTTCAAAAAACTTAAAATATAAGCAAATATAGTTAAAATAAAATATCACTTAATTTAAATACTTGTTCTAGTAAGGAAAAAACTTGCCTAAATGGAGATTTATATCAGTAGTTTCAGAAGATTATAAATAAGTGGATCCAACCCCATTCCGGAGGTTGGTGCATCCCTTACCTTTATTGGTAGAAATTTATACATCAATAGTATCTCATATTGTAATGTGGATCACAATAATCCCAAAGACAAAACCCAATTTAAAAAAATCACTGATATTTCATCCATTTTCTTTATCAGTTTTTTTTAAATCGAGGAAATGAGAATGATAATATTTACCAAGGAATTTGAATTTTGAAAATTATTATGCAAAACTTCAAAGGAAAAAGTTGAATTGTAAAAATATAAAATATATTCAAAATATAATAGACCCATGTCCAGTGAGTGACTCTATTATGGTGGGGGCTCTGCCCACGCAAAAACTGTTGAGGTTTCATGATGTGTCGTGGTGGAACCATCTCAAAGAATTCAGTCAGACCACCTCTCATCCAGGTATAGGCATTAATTGAGATTGATGTCTCTCATGAAGCAGACTAAGTTCCAAGAGGAACCACCAACTTCAGAGAAAGCAAGATAGATTTTTTTATAGAGTAAAGATACAATTACAAAACAGAAATTTACATAGAATATAAGAATATGATTAACATTTAAAAAAAAACAGGAAGAATTTGTTAAGGGATTAGGTAATGGAGGAGGGGTCCCATCTATGATTCAGTGGTTAAACATTCTGGTCATACTGCCCTCCAATTGGCTAGCTATTTTAATCCTTAGATATTGTGGTCCTATGTTGAGCTAAATGAATGATGTGATTGTGGTTGAGTACAAGAACACACCTGTTTCTGTGGGAGTGGGTCTGAGGGCTGGGATCTCCTCATATGGACACGCCTACTGTTTTTGTGAGAATTAAGAGTTCATGGACACACCTGTTATTTTAGAGAGCAGTGAGGCATTTATGTAGAAGTTAGTACATTGATGTGGGGGCTAGGTAGTTACAGTGGCCCTGCTATTCCAGCGGGCCTATCACGAAGTTAGAATATTGGGACTGGCTGCAGCTTTATTAGGATTCCATCAACTATAGTTTGAGCATCCTACTTAAGAAAATAAATTAGTTTATTCATGAAATATTTGCTATAAATGAAACCAGAAGGATCATGTGGTTGGCAGGATGATGAGTTAGTTTTCTGTAAACATGTGCTAGAAAAAGAATAACTAAATGTATATCCATGAGATAAGAAAAAAGAAACACCATATAAGATACAAGTCTCATTAATTAATATTAGACCACTAAAGCAATTAAAATGTCAACTCAATGTCTCTTTCCCTAGCCCAGGCATGCCCCTCTCCAGAAGCTGCCAGCATATCCAACCTCACAGACTTATTCTCTAAAGTCCAGTGGTGTGGGTCAGTGACTCATCTCATGTCAGTGACTCATTCTGGACTCTACCCTCTCTTCACAAGAGGCAGAACACACTGACTAGACCCAGCTTTACTGAGGAGTGGAGTACAACTTGGGGGAACAGTGGCAGAAGATAGAACAATGTAAAGTCAGTTAGTGGGAAAAAACTTTGAGGCATTGGTGCCTGTGGGAATAGGCACTGAAAATTCGTCAAAGTTACTTCTTTCCTCAGGGAGTTTATTCTATATATTGAGGCTACTGGGTTCCCAAATCACCCAACATGAAGAGATTGGGCATGGTTCACAAAGCCACCAACAATGCATTAGTGTCACAGTTTTTCCACATCTTCTCCATCATCTACCATTTTCCTTTTTTGTCATATTAGTCAACCTGATAGGTATGATGTGGTACCTCAGAGTTCTTTTAATGTGCATTTCTCTAATTAATAGTGATTTAGAGTATTTTTATATGACTATAGATAGCTTTTATTGCTTTGTCTGAAAACTAGCTATTCGTATTCTTTGCCCATTTAACAATTGGGGAATAGCTTGTACTCATAAA
The DNA here is from genome assembly GCA_028646515.1 of Pseudochirops corinnae. Lineage (NCBI taxonomy): Eukaryota > Metazoa > Chordata > Mammalia > Diprotodontia > Pseudocheiridae > Pseudochirops > Pseudochirops corinnae. The sequence goes on along the minus strand of CM053586.1, from coordinate 144,627,424 downwards.
TTTGACTCGGTTCTCTATATATTTGAGAAATGAAGCCTTTATCAGAAATACTTGTTACAAAACTCCTCCCTCCACCTCTCTGGTTTTTCATTTTCTTTATAATTTTGATCACATTGGCTTTGTTTATATAAAACTTTTTTTAATTTTATACAATCAAAATGATCTATTTTACATGTTGTAATGCTCTTTATATCTTCTTTGGTTGTAAATTCTTCCTTTATCCATAAATCTGACAGATAAACTATTTCATGCTCTCTTAATTTGCTTATGGTATGACCCTTAATGTGTAAATCATGTACTCCCTTTGTTCACAGTATACATTGTAAAATATTGATCTGTACTTAGTTTCTGCTATATTGTTTTCCAGTTTTCCCAGCAGTTTTTGTTAAATAAGGAACTTTTGTTCCAAAAGCTTGGATCTTTTTGGGTTTACCATATGCTAGATTACTAAAGTCATTTATTATAATATAATTTGTGCCTAATGTATTCCACTGATCCATCACTTTATTTCTTAGACAGTACCAGATTATTTTGATAATTATTACTTTATAATTTAGTTTGAGGTCTGATATGGCTACGCTGCCTTCTTTTGCATTTTCCCCCCATTGATTCCCTTGAAATCCTTGAACTTTTGTTCTTCTAGGTGCATTTTATTATTATTATTCTAGGTCTACAACATAATTTTTTTGATAATTTGATTGGTATGGCTCTGAATAAATAGTTCAATTTAGATAGAATTGTCATTTTTATTGTATTGATTTGGCCTACCCATGAGTAATTAATATTTTTTCCAATTTTATGTTTAGATCTGGCCTTATTTGTGTGAAGCTGGACTTTGCTGGTAACATATAGAAATGCTGATGATTTATGTGGATTTCTTTTGTATCCTGCAACTTTGTAAAAGTTTTAATGATTTCAAGTAGTTTTTCAGTTGATTCTCTAGAATTTTCTAGGTATACCTTCATATTATCTGCAAAGAGTGATAGTTTTGTTTTCTCATTGCCTATTCTAATTATTTTAATTTATTTTTCTTCTCTTATTGTTATAGCTAACATTTCTAGTACAATATTAAATTATAGAGGTGATAAATGGGCATCCTTGCTTTACCACTGATTGTATTGGGAAGGTTTCTAACTTATCCCCATTAAAGATAATGATTGCTGATGGTTTTAGATAAATATTACTTATCATTTTAAGATAAGCTCCATTTATTCCTATGTTGACTATTGTTTTTTAAATAGTAATGGATACTGTATTTTGTCAAATGCTTTTTCTGCATCTATTGAAATGATCATATTGTTTCTGGTGGTTTTATTATTGATATGGTCAATCATTCTGATTATTTTCCAATTATTGAACAAGTCCTGCATTCCTGATATAAATCCCATCTGGTCATAATGTATGATCCTTGTGATATATTGCTGTAATCTCTTTGCTGGTATTTTATTTAAAATTTTTGCATCAATATTCATTAGGGAAATTGTTCTATAATTTCCTTTCCCTGTTTTTTCTCTTCCTGGCTTAGATATGAGCACCATATTTGTATCATAAAATAATTTGGTAGGATTCCTTCTTTGCCAATTTTTCCAAATAGTTTATATAGCATTAGAATTAATTGTTTTTTAAATGTTTTATAAAATTCACTTGTAAATCCAAATTCACTGATGGTTTGTTCAATTTTTTTTAAGATTGGGTTATATAAGAATTTTATTTCTTCATATATTAATTTGGGTAATTTATATTTTTGTAGATTTTCATCTATTTCATTTATATTTTCAAATTTACTTACATATAATTGGACAAAATAGCTCCTAACAATTGTCTTAATTTTCTTTTTATATATGGTGAATTTACCCCTTTCATTTTTGATACTAGTAATTTGCTTTTCTCCTTACCTTTTTTAAAATCAAATTAATCAGTTTTTTTTTCTATTTTATTGTTTTTCCCATAAAACTAGTTTGTAGTTTTATTTATTAGTTAAATGCTCTTCTTACTTTCAATTTTATTAATCTCTTCTTTGATTTATAATAACTTTCTATAGTCAATTTTTTTTTTGTGCTTATTTTTCTGCCTTTTTTGTGACTTGGCATTTTTATAGGGGAGTTGGGCTCTGGTTCAACACTGTCCCTAGCTTTTGCTCAGGGTCTTATTTCTGACTTTCACTGAGTTTCAAGGCCTAGCTGTTTGCTTTCACTAGAGGGTAGGCTTCCTTTCTGGCTTGACTTGGGGAGAGATGGGGCCTCCCTCTTGATCTCCCTTGGGTGTAGTGTTTAGCTACTAGGGGTTGGGCCTTTCTTCTGACTTACTATTATAATGGAATCTTTCTGGTGTCTGGCCTTGCAGGACAGATCTTATTGCTGGTCTGCACCACAGTTGGGGCCCTGCAGCTGGGTTGCTATGGAAGCAGTCTCTCTGCTGGTAGCCCCCAGGAGCATTGACTTGCAGTTAGTTATCTCCAAGGCAAGGCTTCATTAATGGTCCACAATGGGGCCAAGGCCTGGCTGGTGGCTTGTGCTAAAGATGGAGTCACTGGGGGGGGGGGGGAGGTCCTTGCTGTGTTACACAGACTGCTTACTTGCCTAGGGGTCTGCTGGTTTTCAGGAGGATGGGTTCACTCTGATGGATTGCCCCAGGTTCAGAGCCTTGCTGCAGACCCCATGCTGCTGCTGCTGTTCTAGGATTCCAATTCCTTCCTGCCGCACTGGGACAGACCTTTCCTACTGGGCTGGTAAGCTGCTTCCCTGATCCTAGACCAATTCTGAGGCAGTTTTCAAGTTGTTGGAGGGGAATTTGGGAGGGCTTTAGAGGTCTTTCCATATTCTGCCATCATGGCATTGGACATCTGTTTTTGTGTATTTCTATGAGGAAGCTAGATGGCACAGTGACAGAGTCAGGAAGGCCTGAGTTCAAATATGGTCTTAGATACTTTACTAGCTGTATAATTCTGGCATAGCCTTTGTTGGCGTAGCCTCATCTTAAAATGGGAATAATAAAATAATAGCCTACCTCCCAGGATGGTTGTGAGGATCAAATGACATAATAATTATAAAACATTTAGCATAGTGCCTGGGACATAGTAGGCACTATATAAGTGTGAATGAGGGTAGCAAAGAAAGCTAAAGCAGCTCCATTTAATTATTATTATCTCATACATACATATATATATGTATAAATGTATAGATACATATATTAGTATCTCTCTCTATATATATTGGGAGAGAGAGAAACAACTTGAGATAGAGGGAGAGACACACACATAGAGAGATTAAAAGGCAAAGTCAGTCAGTAAACATTTATTAAGCATCTACTAAGTACCAGACACTATTCTAAGCACTACAGTGAGTTAAAGCCTAGGTAGGTTCTAAGCAGATTAAACTAATAGAAACTCATAAAAACAGAAGGAAAAGAGTAAAAATTCAGAGAGAAGATAATATGTCAAACAAATATAATATAAAGGACAACTTAAAGAAATAAGTCTTGAAAAAAGAGAATTGTGTAAACTCCCTAGAGATCATGTAATATCAAGAAATCTCAGAATCTAAAAGATAGATATAACTTTTATTAAAACATTATGATAAAAATTAGATCTGAAACCAGAGCACTAAATAAAGAATTTTTAATACATATTTTATTTTATTTATTTTAGTTTACATCATTCATTTTCATGAGATTTTGAGTTACAAATTTTCTCCCCATCTTTCCCTTTCCCTCCAAAACAGCCATCCCCTTGTGTAACCCCTCCCCCAATCTAATCTATCCTATGTCCTCCCCCATCACTCCTCTAATAAAGAATTTTAAAAACAAAGACAAGACAGAAAACAGAATATATGTTGGACAATCTCCAAAAATTAGAGACTAAGTGATATGATAGATTTGGATTTCAGAAATGCAAAAATGGAAGACAATTTAATAGATGCAAAAGGAAATAACTTTAAAACATGAATTTTATGCAAGCTAAGACCTCAAAGAGAGGATGTATGTGTTTACAAATTAATTTCTAGAGGTGGTGTAATGACAGATCTAATATGAAAAACTATTTGTTAATTGAAAAGGACTCTTATGGAAGGGTAGGTAGGGTACCACGGGATAGGTTAATTGGGTTGACACTGATAGATCTGAAGAAGCAGAGAATGGTGGCTAGGGAGGGGATCCTAGGCAGACTTCATCTTAAAATCATGAGAATTTTGAGTAGAGCCATATGATAGCTCACTGTCATACCTTTCACAATGGCAATAGGAATTTATGTCTAATTTTCAATCTCTGAAAAAGAGATAGGAAGTATGGGACTTGGTGAGGTAGGAGTAACTGCTTGGTTGCAGGGCAGATGGTGACTTCCTTGTCCTGCCTGATGTTTAAGGCAAAGTCCTGAAACCTGGATGTTTAAAGAGTAATGAGGACTCACCTTTCCGTTCTAGGTCACTTCTGTCATATCATCTCAGTTCATCATTAAATAGATTTTTTAAACATGATTGATGGAGACGTATGGGAGCATTGGGTTCTAGACTCATTCATTGTAGAAGGAAGTGGGACCATTAGAGCACATAGTGATTCTCTGGTCCCACTTGTTAATTGAAAAGGAGAAGGTGGTCAATGGTGTCAAGAAAACTAGAGAAAGGTCAAGAAGAATGATGACAAAAATAAAACTTTAGGCTTTGGTAATGAGAAGGTAATTAATGCACTTTGAGAAAATTATTTTGCTAGAATGGTAAGACTGAAAGCTGGATTGTAAGGCATTAGAGAAAGGGTAAGAAAATACAAGCCATGAGTGCAGAATACTTCTTCAAGATATTTGGTAGTGAAGGAGGACTTTCGTCCTCTTCAATATCTGGAGAGACTAACAGAGTAGCCAAGTAGACCTGTATTCTGAGGGGGGAATGTCTGAACATGCACAGTTGTTGTCACACCCTCCTACTTCCCCATGTGGAAATACTTCACCATTTCTAGGTACCCCTAGGCATTTCAGATTGTACTGTGGCTATCCTCCTACTATGCTACTACTAGGCTCTTCCCGTCACCTCCCTTCCTCCTCCTCTTCTGACCTTCCAACTCCCAGAAACATGAGTTTCTGATTGGAGAAATCTCTCTATATCACAACATCTCCAAATTCTCCAGAATATGCTATGACCACCTTACTTCCATGCTATCACATATCTACCTTTTTCCTCTCCCTTTCCCTATCACCATTTTCCATCTTTTGCACCAAAAACAGTAATGAAATCAACATGAGCATTCTGAGAAAGAATATGTCAAGCAATTGTCCATTTACCTACAACTGAATTCACCATGTTTCTAATTTCTCAGACCAAAACACTTTCCTGGTCATAACTCCCTGAGAGGTATTGTTTTCTAGTATTAGAATATAAGCTCTTATGGGCTCTTTTTTTTTTTATGTTTCCCCCATACTTGCCACATAATCAGTACTTATAATTTTCTTCATTCATGAATTTTAGTATGTTTGTGTATAATGATCAACGGATTTTTTAAGGATAAAGGAGATAAGTTAATGTTTGTAGGCAGATGGTAAGGAGTCAGTGGAAAGTAATCAAAGAGAGGGGGACTTATGGCTTCAGCAATTTCCTAGAGGAGGTAAGAGGAGAGAGGAAAAGAAAATATAGTATCCTAATCAAGGACCAGGCATATTCCTTCTGACATAGGAGGAAAGAAGGACAGAACAGGTGATGAACCTGAGAAATGTTGAGAAGTGAATATGAGTTGAAAGTATTGTCATTGCCTAGTCTTCATCTCCTTAGCAACCATTTAAATAATTAATATCATTCAGTGACTTTTGATGGAGCATCATAAATAGTTACTCATTCATCCAAATTATAATTAAAACCAAATTGATTTTACATTAAAATAGTGCTACAGGTCAGAGCTGACTAAGCCTGTCCTCTGGTAGTTTAAGCTTGAGATGGGAACAAAAGGAGACACTTGCAATCTATCTAACAGTTAACCAAAGTACCACTTGGGAGGTAAATTCAAGAAGGACACTCAGAAAAATGTATTGATTTATTTGAGTCAGCTCCCCTGACTCTGATTTGTCCATGGTGGTGTAGTGGCCAAGGAACAGGGAGGAGTTGTTGTTCCTCTTGACTTTTTGAACTAAAAAAAAAACCCAAAACATTATCTATCAACCAAGCCTTTACCCCCCGTGCCAATTAAGATTTGAGGACAACTTCAATACGTTTTAAGGAAAAAGAAATAGCTTGGCATACATGGCAGGGGAATATGGAAGACAGTCTTTTTCCCACAAATGTAAAATTGCATTAAAATATTTTAAATTACATTCATTCCCTACACTTAAGAATACAGAGCAAGAAAATTATATTGATTGGATTTGGAATAGGAGAATTTGTGTTTTCTTTGTCTCTGAAAAAATTGAATTTAATTCTTCCAGCAAACATTTGTTAGGAAAACTGATTATATACAACACATGATGCCATGTCCTGGGAATCAAATGATCAAAAATGACATAATTCATGCCTTCAACAAGCTTAGGATCTAATGTGGAAGCAATATGGTTTAATAGAAATGTACCATATCCAAAGATAAATATCATTCATGGTGGGTCAGGGAAAGGAGAAAACTGAAAAAAAAATTGGGGAGGGAGAGAATACTTAGAGTGCCCCAAAGTGAAATTTATATTTCATTATTTATTCAGCCAGTAGTGCTCCCATTTGAAATGATCTTGTATTTTTAATACTAGCTCAGAAAGCTCTACCACAGGTTGGGTACAAATAATTCATATGAACATTTGGAGTAGAAATATATTGGTCTGATCATTCATAGTCAGACCCACTGTGCCTTGACCCTGACATACTGATATCATTTAGGTCCTCTCTGAGTACAATGGACAACAACTAACAACCAATCTCGTATATATTTCATCTATGTTTGGCACATACTTTTAAGTATATATACTGTTTCCCACAAATGAATGGTAAGTCTTCAGGAGACAAATTTTTTCATTTATTGCTCCTTAGAATACTTCCTTTTCCTTCACAGCTCTACTTAACAGTCACATTCTATCCAAAACCTTTCCTGGTATTTTCTCCCCTTTCAAAAAACAAATCACCTTGTATTTATTTTGCATGTATTCATTCATGAATTTGCTGTCTCCTTCTTGGAATACAAACCTCTTAAAGATAACCTCTTAATAAATAATATCATAAATTAATATTTATTTAATATTTAATAAATTAATAAATAATAAATCAATAAATCTTAAAGATTAAACCTCTTAATAAATGCTTGTTGATTGACTTACAATGGGAATTAATTTTAATAACAGGTGAAATGCCCTAATTTAAATAGTTACTTCTTTTTCTAGGCAGAATTCAAGTGAGTCCAAAGGGCAAGATGCCTAAAAAAAAAAAAAAAAAAGGAAAAGATTTGTTTTGTTTTTCAGTAGAGCAGATAAGGGCTCATATAGTCACAGAACATGTTGCTAGCTCTCTTGCTTGTTAAAATGCTTCTTGCTCAATTTCAAATTTCAATGACCTGCTTCCTGGTCAATAACATAAGCAGTGGCAAAAGCATCTTTTCTTAAACCTGGATCGATCCCCTTAAGAAAGCAGTCATTTAATTGATAAAGCTGCTTCCAGCAGGAGGTTTTCAATGCACCCTGGCAGCTTTGCCTTTCTGTGTTTCCTGCCTTTATGCGTTGATCTGCTCTTGGATAATCTCAGTGCTAGGCAACGATTTCCCCTCCTGCTGGCAAGGATGCCTGTCAAGAAAGGTTTTCAGGGCTGGCTAGCTAAAATATGCCTGCCTTCCTCCAGCTGTAATTTAAAATGTTGAGACTAATAAACAAGGACCTAAATAGTTGGAATTCTGATTTCCATAAAATCTTCTGCTAGCTGAAATAGACTCACAAGAGTTATGGTGAGCTGCAGCTTTTCAGTTAACCATCCCAATATTGGAACCTTGGATAAATAGAAACAGGGTATTTTTCATGAGAAATCTTTTAAATCCTGTTATTTTCTTCGTAAGTATTGTCTAAAAGCACCATTTTTCCAGCCTCAGGGCAGAATGAAATGTATAACCTAAGGCTATCCTATCAGATAAAACTCCAACTAAATACCCAGTTCATAATATTTCCTTTTTTTCTAAACAAATGTATCCCTACCTACCTCACTGGATTTGGGGAGGATTATTGAGGTAATTGTTTTGTAAAGCAGCCTCAGCTCCTTAGAGTAAAATTATTCAATAGCTTGCTTAACTCAAGTGAAAGGATAGAAATAAGCCTGCTCAGGAAGGTTAGATAAATAAAAAACGGAGACATTGCTTCACTGTACATGAAGATTATACCTATTTATCTAGTTAGCTATTCGTATATATTTTTCCTAAATGCTAAACTTTGGCTAATGTCAGAGAAGGCAGAATAATTATTAATGAATTCATTCATTAGGGTTCTTTATTTTTTAGAGTTCTGTTTTAAAACATTTGTTGGCCTAAACAAGGCTGTGACTTACAAAGAACTGCCCGTTCATTCATTCATTATTAAACACCCACTCATTTAGGATGTTCTGCAATGTTCTAGGACATGAAACAATTAACAGGATGTAGTCCACAAATAGGAGTTTATGGAGGATCTCATATATATGAGTAATCCCTCTTCTATATGGATTCTGTGTTAGATGTCCTTCATAACTGATGTCAATGCTTTTGGTGAGCATGTATTTTCATGTTTTGGGCAGGGTATGAGGTGTTCAGGGAGGACCAACACCTATGTTGTAACAGCTTGCTGAATCCTTTCCAGGGCTGCTCATCTACCTTTGATGTCCCTCTGTCACCCAACTTTCACCTGGAGCTCTAAGAAGCTATAGCATGTGCGACAGCCACACCCTGGTAAAATTGCCATGGCAGACAGGCCAAACCAAGTTGAATGTAACTGAAAGGCCTCAAACCTGTCAAAGTGATAGGGAGAAGTCTGCCACAAGCATGTGAAAACTTTCAGAATGGGCAGACAAGAATAATCTGTCCCAATAGCCATGAAGGTGGCTGAAGCAGGGGCTGAGGAATGCTGAAAGCTTGGTCAGATATTAAAGATGCCAAGGTCATCCACTGCATCCTGGGCCATTACCAATCATCTTGACTTTTGTTTTGCCACTGGACTTCAGTGACCCAAAAAGAGAGTGAGACTGAGGGCTCAAAACAACTCTGTACAAAACAACTCTGCCTCACTTAAATCCAGTTCACATACAAATCAAGACATCACCCCATGATGTCATTGGTCCTCTTTGAAAACGAAGGATGAACAACAATTTTTGTATTTTATGCCTTGCTTCATATTCATGATCAGAAGAAAACTATATAAAGTGCACCTGCTATTACATCTATCAAACAGTCTTATATGTTTTAAATATATGCATGGGAGAATTTGAAGAGAGCCTTTAAGGTATCTCTAGCAAATCAAATGTTTTCTTATAGTTAACAAACAGTAAACATATCAAGGTCTTGAATTCACTACACTTGTTTGTCAATTATGTGACTATTGAGATGAGTGGGAAAAACACTGAATATGGATTATGTAAACCTTAATTCAAAGTCTGGAACTATCATCTACTATGTGTGTTTCATTGAACAAGTCATTTAACTTCTCTACTTTCCAATTCCCTCATCTGTAAAAGGAGAGTGTTTTTTTAACAAGCATTTATTAAGTACCTACTGTATGCCAGACCCTGTTCTAACTATTTTCCAAATTTTATCATATTTTACCTTCACCTATCTCTGGGAGGTATTATTATCGTCATTTTATAAGTTGAGGAAATTGAGGGAGACAGAGGTAAAGTGACTTGCCCAAGGTCAAACAGCTAGTAAGTATCTAAAGTCAGATTCAAATTCAGGTTTTCCTGACCTCAGGTCAAATATTCTATCTACTTATCTATCTAGCTGGTCCTTTTAACTCTAAATCTATGATTCTATGATTTTGAAAGAAGGCATACAGTCAGTGAGAATATTACATAAGTTCCTAAATGAGACCAATAATCACTCAAAATAATTTTTGTCTATATAATGTCTAGTTGGATGTTGGTCCATCAAAACATATATTTTGTTCAAGTGAAACAGGGAACTAGATGCAGAATTCAAGAATAGTAAAAGAAAGAGTTGAAATTCTTTTGGAAAACGAAGGTCTTTTAAAAATAATCCCCAAGCTTTTCCTTGAAATCAAAGCCCATATTTTTAAACAACATAATTCTTATGCTGTTGCTCTGAGACAGTTTTGAATGAGATAGATTCCACAGTCTTTGAAGAATTAAATTTGCAGGTCACTGAAAGGGTCATGGAAAGATGCATGGTAAATACAAATAGGTTGCAGCATATTATTATTCAAGAATTGAACAAAAGATGCAGGTGAAAAGTCTTGTATTGGGAGACCTTCTTCTCAGGGCCCCTTAGCTTTGGGCTCATAGATACACACAAATTCAGTTCTCCTGGAAACTGACATCTAAAGAGAGGGCTATTCTCATACTTTCAGGATAATTTTGCTCCTACCTGAAAACCCCAGGAAAAATTCCCAGGAAAAATCCCTTAAAACTCAACTATGACTCATGTTAAGAGTCTCTCCAAGAGGTACTAACTGGGTCCCTGTTAGAAAAGTAATCAATGTATGTAGGCATCACATATGGAACAGTTATTTATTTATTTTTTTACCACAAGAGACACTTAAAACACAAAAAGCTCATAAGCATGCATTATCAAATACTTAAAATACTAAACAAGAATCCATAACTTCTCTTATGGTTTCCTAGGAAAGTATTACTTAAAATATTAAAACATGGAACACATTGTGGTCATGTTGAAATTGAGACATATATACATATATATATATATATATATATATATATATATATATATATATATATACACATACATATCTATTAGAGGGGGAAGGTAGGGCAATTGGGGTTAAGTGAGGCTGCCCAAGGTCACATGGCTAGTAAGTGTTAAGTGTCTGAGACTGCATTTGAACTCAGGTCCTCCTGACTCCAGGGCCAGTGCTCTATTCACTGCACCACCTAGCCACCCCCACTTGCTATATTTTTTGAACCTTTATCTCAGCTCTCTACAATTTGATCAATTCATTCAACATCCATGTCTTCTAGCAAGTCAGAGAATGACTTAAGCTTATCATCCTTTTGGTGGTCAACTACTTTGAGAAGTTGTTGCAGAGATCATTTTCTTTAGGTAACCAAGACTCAGACTCATTCACTCCCCAACCTTTTGAACTCATGATGTTGTTGCCTTGTTTAGAAAACACCTATCTCAGTACTGCTGTTTAGTTACCTGTCTCAGAGTGGGGGAAAACCCAAACACACAAAGCAGGAAAGACAGCCAGATGCTTGAGATTGTCTTTCAGATGCATCTTCATAACATGTGCTCCCAATGAGCATGTGTGAGAAGCCTTTAGAACTGCTTAGAGGACTAGTTTTGGGGAAGGAATCAAATCCCACCAAAAAAACCCAAAAGAATTCTAAGGGAGAAGCTTGAAAAGTTCTGTCATGCCTACAGGAAAAGAGGGAGAGTAGTAGAGGAAATTGTTTCTCCTTTCAAGTCTTTTGAATAAGTAGCTTTTCTTCCTCCGACCCTGGAAAGCCCAGAACCTTTGTGCGATGCTGAGTGCTTTGTGCCTTACTTTGTATCCCCAGAGCTTAGCACAGTGCCCGGCATATAATAGGTACATGATAAATGTTTATTGACTCACTGATTAGTCAGATGGAGGACTACTCAGCATTATCATATTCGCTGCCCTTACAACCTGAAGACCTCTGATACTGTTACCTGACCTACTGATGATTCCATGACTGCAGAGCCTTGATATCTGCCTTCCCACTGCCACTGTAGGACCTCCAGACCTTCCCAACTGCCTGTCTGAATGTTTATGTGTGTTATATCCCTTATTGTGAGTGTGATCTCCTTGACAGCAAGAACTCTTACTGTTCTATTCTCATCTCTTGCACTTAGAACCTTGCTTGATATAGAGTAAATATTTAATAAATGATACTTTTTCATTCATTTCTTATTCATTCATTCCTCCTGAGTGGTTGATCCTTTTTGGCTTAGCTCTGTTTCCTGCATCTGTCACAGAGACCGTGGGACCAATAAGGAGATTGCTTCACCATCTGAATACACAAGTCAATGGGGACTAAGGACTTGCTTTATCATGCCAGAGTACCAATTCTTCAGCACTGAGCTAGTGTACACATCTCTCTTTATACAGTCAGAACCTGCATGCCACAGATTGGTCCCTGTTAGAAGCATTAAAGGATATCATCAAAGAGAAAGTATTTGTAATGAAGGTGTGCCAGTTAATAGCTGAATCCAGCAATCATCTCATATATTGCCAAGAGATCTAGAAGAAGGCCCCTAGCACATTAAGCAGACTTCCCATGGAGGACTTTGGGGTGGACGTGGAAAAATATCTGCGAGGATGAGAGGACAAAAATAAAGGGATATAAGTAGGTAAATCCTAGGTAGTTGCCTGAGGAACATAAAGTTTAAATAACTTTCCCATGATCACATTATGTGTGGGAGATGAATCTGAACCCATGTCTTCCTGACTTCAGACCTAGGACTACATCAACTTTGCCAAGTTCCCTCTACAGCTTGTCTAGTAGACTTGATTAAACAGACACATAGATAAATGTAATAAAAATTAGAATTTGATGAATGTATAAGAGGAGGTCAAAGTATTGACTAAATTACAGGACCATAGTCTTATAGGACATTTGGAGACATTAAGATCTTACCAACAAGTAACCTCATCTCCAAGTTACCCAGTAAGTAGTGGTCTGCTGGATGAGGTGGGACATTTCTGTTGATTAAGCTGCGGAGTTCTGGCATAGCAGGGTATATGTGAAATCCTTAGACTGTCACCAGGTACTTCTTAATGTTGATTCAGTGTAGTAGGATAGAAATTCTCTGTCACTCTGGCAATCAATATTAAGACAGTTAGTGAGGGTATAAATGATTGATGGCATAGTCAGCTGGAGACAGGAATTCTGGCACACTGGACACATCCTTCTTTCTCCTTGCCCTTTTCTTTGCTGATTTAACAGGAAAAGGTCCTGGGATAGGTCCTGGGTGGAGAGGTGAGGAAGGAGAGAGTGGAATTCATCAAGGACCTGGATTCATTCAACCAGTGGGAGTGGTGGAAAGAGGGAGGGTGGAACCTTTTTGCAGATCAGCACATACAAGTTCATACATTTAGAGCTCATACATTTAGATGCACATCTCTTCTTAGACTGGTCAAATAATTTTTTGCTGTTCAGTCATATCTAATACTTCATGACTCCATCTGGGGTTTTCTTGGCAAAGATATTGGAGTGGTTTGCCATTTCCTGTGTAGGTCTTTATGGTCTTCTGCTTCATTTGCCAAAGGCTTTTTTAACATTGGGGAAAATATTTTTATTATTATGTAATATATCTTATTATATAATTATTATAATACAATATAACAATATCTTTATTATTTACACTTCCAGATTTTTTAAATGGTCATTTTTATCTTTCCAGATCAGAAGATGAATTTGTATCATTTTAAAATTTATATCGCTTTTATTTTTGACATCACCTTCATTTCCATATGTATAGTTTTTCCATTGATTTCTCATAAAGTCAGGTTTTCTACCAAAGAATAAAAAAAGAGGGGGAAAAGGTAAAAGTAAGTAATGCATCAACTGAATCTGACAGTATATGCAATGTTCCATAGCCATAGTCTTCCACCTCTTCAAAAAAGAAAGGAAAAGTCTAGCAATGATTTATTTAGAATATTCAGTTTTATTTAAATCACTAAGATTTTCAAACAAGATTTCCAACAAATATGTAATTTTCAAGAGGGAATTTTTATATAAAATTGAATCTGCTTCACGATCTCTAAGAAAAATGATCATTTCTTTGTTGACTTCAAAAACTCATCTAAGTACTTTGGCAAAAGAAAATCAGCATTTCTCAAAATAATGTAGAAGTACCTATATGTTGTTATGTGGTTTTTCAAAAAGCGTTCCTTCTAATGAGCTGCTTTAAAAAAAAATAAACCTGATTATTCTTGTAACATCCTCTAAAAATGGTATGTAGATCCTTAGACATATTTTTCAATAACAAGTTGTTGTCTGTGAAGCATGTGATGTGTCCAAATTGCCAAAAAGATCTTGTTTTTATGGCATTTGTAGACCTGCATTTTGTTCAATTGAGCCCTGTCAATAAAAAATTCAATATGGTGCTTCCACATCCTAATATTTTCACATAAAAATCCTTAGTTTTATTGAAAATTCATCCTGAAGTGACATTACCATCAATAAGTTTGAGGGGTAACATCTTTTTTCCTAACACTTTCAACAAGATATTATACACATTGTAATCAAAAAAGCCTCTGCCACTTGCAATGTAAAATAGGAAGATTTTAATTTCTCAAATAATTGTTTGCAAAAGGTTTTAACACACACAGATAACTTCCTTCCTACTAGGATTATCTGCAAATGCAACTATTTGAAGCTACTTTATATAATCATTCACAAAGCATCATTTCAACCACATCTATACCTGCTGGAAGCACCAATTGTCCTTCTCTTGAATAAGATTTGTTACACTTTATGCAATTCAGCAATACTTTAGATGTTACAAATGAAAGGGGAAAAAAGGTTCCTTCCCTTCCCCCGTTATTTAAAGTATGTAATTTTTCTCTGGAAAATTCTCTTGTCTTAATAATGTATTCTATATGGTCACTTGCATGATATTTCAATTTATTAGGTTCCATGCTTTCTGTAGTTAAAACCTTCATACAAATCAAACACACTGGTTTCTTTGCCTTAGCACTTGTGAATCTAAATGAAAAAAGGATTAAATTGCATTTTCTGGGTTTGGTCTTTTCACTTTTTGTTCCTGAATTTTTGCTATTTAGACTTTCTCTATTGTCTTTATTTGAACTAGTTTTAGCTATTCAAGTGAATTTATTTTTCACTTTTAAAAACTAGAGAATAAAAAAAATTATGACAAGTTTAAATATATTTAATATTTTGATAATGTTGAATTATTTTATTTTTAAAGGTTATAGTTTCTTAGAAACTAGCTTATTAAAGGATACTGAGTAAATGGAATGACATTGACACATGACAGATACCATGATACTTTTAACAGCCACACAAATATTAATGTTGAGTTCATTTTCCTTGATCCCTTCCTTGCTTCAGCGATTCCCCAGACCTACTCAATATTTTCGTGTCTCCAACCCCCCAGTTCTCTGCTGTATTAGTTGATTTTACAGATTTATAGATTCACTGAGCTTGCAGATTTCACTTTCAAAAGCTGCAAGCAACATAACAACATAATATATGTTTCATGATCTTACACAAAAACACATCCACATGAAAATTTGACATGCACTGATTAAATTTGACCTCATTTGCTGATACCATATTAAATAATCACCACAATGAGTTCATTTTCAGTTGTAAATTTACTATGTTGCTTTCACTTTTATTAACTTTGATTTAAATTTTGTTTTCATAGAAAAGGTAGACGTATTTTAAAGGAATTGTACAACCAGTCACTTTGGTCATTGCTTTGGTCTTCCTCCTGTCTTGCCCTGTCGCTATGGCATCTAGCATCATCCTAGTAAAGGACTTAAAACTTTATCCTAAAAGATGGTCAGGATCATAAGATCATAGATCTTATGGATGGTAGAGATTTTAGAGATTATCTAGTATACCTCCATTTTACAAATGTGGAAACTGAGGCAAGTAAAGGTTAAGTAAAACATTGTCACACAGTTAATAAGTAGTAGACCTATTGTCCAAACCCAGGGTTTCTGACTGCAAATCTAGCACTTTTCCCATTATACCATGATGGAGGCAGTTCTTTGTCTTGGAACCAAAAACCAACAAATGCGGTTAAAAACAAAGATTCAATCAAAATTAATAACATAGGAACAGAATCAAAAAACAAAACAAATCATTACGATAAGTTATGATGACTTAAAAAACCTGAGCATAAGACAATGAAACAGCTAAAATTGACAATTACATAGTAGTTTTGATATAATCAATAAACAACACTTAGTAAACAAATATTTATTAATTGCTTGAATATAAGCACATTAAAGAGCAGTATGGGTATAAATATTTTTATACCCCTCCCCCAAGTGCCAGTAGAAGGATGTGCCAGTTTGCAGGAGAAGCCCATAGTAAATTAACTGATGTTGTTTTTTCTGGGAGTCTTAATATTGGTTGCTTTTTTCTGCTTCCAAGTTTGAGAGAAGGGGAACTATCCTTTCCTCTTCATTGTGCCATACTCCAGTCTGGAAGGGAGGGGAAAAAGTTGTGAACAGAGAAAAGGGTAAAATTAAGTGGAGCCATTTCAGAACTCACTATTACAGGTTACAGAAAATAGTTTTTGAAACCCACAGTTCATCCCCCCACCCGTGACTATCAGTTGCAAAACATTTTGAAGGTCACTCTAGTCCAATCAGAACCAATCAGACCAACTAGAGGAGTTTCTTGTGTCCTCTTAGCAATGGGTTAAAATAGATGCTTGTTGTTCATATTTCATTCATATTTGTTCTTGAAGAGGAGCAATGACATCAGGAGTGTGAAGTCTTGACTTGCAAGTGAATTGGATTTAAGTGAGGCAGAGCTGTACAAAGTCATCAGTTCCATTGTCTCCTCCAGAGTCATCAGAGTCCAGTGGCAAGACTTAGGTCAAGACAAAAAGTGTCCCTTCCTACAAAGGATCACTTGGTGTAATCTCATCAAGTGTGTTAAAGAGACTCATCCGTCATATTGATCAGGCATTTCCTTGATCAACCCTGATACCTTTCTCTGTCTCTCTCTGTCTCTGTCTCTCTCTCTCTCTCTCTCTCCATCTCTCTCCCTCTCTGTTTCTCTTTCTCTCCGAGTCTTTCTGTTTGTCTCTCTCTTTCGCACACACACTCATATACAATTTTCACTATTTCAGGAAGAGAAATTCTACATGGAATACATAAACTTAATTGCCTTCTCTCTACCCCATGCCCCTGCAACCTTTCCTTAGTCTATTTTGTTTGATCTTTTTCTTTCTTGAGTAACTCTCCAATTCCCAGACTCTGCCATATTAATTGATTTATTTTTTTTTTCTGTTGCTGGATTTTACAATTACTTAATCTATCAGTTAACAGATAGTTATAGATTATCTACTATGTGCCCAGTGCTATACTGGATGCTGAAAGTGAAGAGAATATGACACTGGGCCTATTGTCAGGAAGACTCAGCCTGAGCCATTTACTAGCTATGATATTATCTACCTTCAAGAGTTGCTACAAGGATCAAACGAGTTACTATTTGTAAAGTGCTTTGCAAACCTTAAAGTGCCATATAAATGTTAGCTTTTATGATCATAGGACAAAACGCAACTGTTGTAACGTAGGAAGAAGAATATCAGCAGAGAAGACCTGTAATTCAACCAGACAATAGCCAAGAAATGAAACAGTAATAAAATCCATTTTTCAGCTATCTTGTTACTTTAATGGATCTGTGATCTCATTTATGCGAGTGTGTTCTGCAGTGATGCACATCTCAATACACTTGTGCCTTCTTATGCTATGTAACTCTTATGAATGAATAAATACAAAAGCATTTCCTAAGCACTTATTATGTACCAAGTCCTGTGCTAACACTTGGGGATGTGGATTAAAAAAAAGAGAGAAAGTTTTTGCTGTCAAGGAAGAGGAAGGAAGAAGCTTTCTTAAGTGTCTACTTGTGCATTAAAAGCTTCACAGATATCTCATTTGATCTTTTCAGTATCCCTTGAGGTAAGCGTTGTTAGTATTCTCATTTTACACATGAGGAAACTGAGGCAGACATATTTTAAGTGACTTGCCCTGGGTCACACAATTAGTAAGTATGTGAGGTTAGATTTGAACTGATGTCTTCCTGACTTCAGGTCCAGTGCTCTAGCCAGTGCCCTCCCTCACTACCTTGAGCAAGGCAACATATACCTATTTAAACATACGTGACACAAACATGCCATTTGTGTATCATATATTGTGTTCTAAGCTAGGTAGAAGTCTAAGCATGTAATATAAGCACAAGTTAAGAAGAATCTGGACTGCTAATGGTAATTGTGGAAATGACAAGGAAAGAAGATAATGGAGAAATTTCCTCAGTGATGAAGTTTCTAACAGCCATCTTTTGAGGGTTTTTTTCTACTTCTCTTGACTACAGCAGATGCCAGAAGACAGTTGGCTTTTTTTGTGATGAATCAGGAAAAGGGAAATGAAAACCTGAATAACCTACTATTTTCTGTCCTGTGGACTTTTTCCTTATCTACCTTAAAAGAACGGGGATGGATGTCCAATTTTAGTGGCTAAATGTAGTTCATAAGTGTTGATAACTGTCCTGTGTTGGCAAAACTAGGTGAATGTGGGCCGGGGGAGAGGGAGGATTCTTTGTAGGATGAAGGAGCCCATCTCAAATAGCAAACTGGGTATTTGAGGAAAGAGAAATATGACTTCACTTGAACATTAGCAATCATGATGGATCAGGTGTTGGACAGATTGTTCTCATGGAAATCAATGCATGTTTTGAAAAGCCCAGGAGCTGGAGATGCATTACTTGCTGAGTGAGGAGAATTAGACTGCAGTTTAGTAAGAAGTATCTATGTGTGTGTGGTTACATGCTTTAAAAATACAGTGTATTGTATTGGTGTCTAGCAGACCAAATTGTAATTCATGTTTTGTAATTATTGTACCCTTTTAAAATCACCTCATATGAACACTTCCTGTCAATTGTTTGTCAACATCATGTGTATGGTAGGAGCAATATTTAACAATCTTCTTTCCCTTTCCCCAAGCCCTCCTCATCTGCCCATGGATAAGCAAGACTTGCTTTTCTGTCCCTGAAACTTGAATACCTCAGGAAGCTAAGACTCAAACCACTGATATGGCTTCCCAGTTACATAAAACAGCATAAATGAGGCCAGCATAAGAGGAGTTAGTGACCTTCAGACTCGGGGACATTACATTGCCATTCCAGTTATCATACCTTTCCCTGTCGATCATACATGATTCTATATAGAAATGAGGGGCCTGAGTCTATCTGAATCAGTGCTGTATCTTTACTGAGTATCCTTACCATTTTGGCTAAGATAACTTTCTTTTGTTAATTGTTAATGGACCATGAGTATTTCATTTCACTCGAATCTCAAGCCTGAGTTATGAGACCTATTACAATGTAATATCTAACTTTGTATTCCTTTGCTTCTCTTTTATACTTTAGTCCTTACTAAATTCCCCTATACCAAAGGCAATTGTGAGTGATTTATGTTTTTAATTTTTCTCAAATGTTGCAATATGTTCTGACATTGGAAGTTACACAAATCAACAAAATAAATAGAGAAATAAGTCCAAACAAGAATTTAAAAAAATTCTAACCATATAAGACAAAAATGAATTTCCAAGTACCTTATCTACCTAATAGTAAATCATTTTTTTATTAACCATGCCAAAATATTAATATACCCATATTCAGGTACCATATTCTCTGAGGTATTTAAAATGCATATAAAGCACTGAATTAAGTCAACTCAAATTAACAAGGATTTATTATGTGTGTATCTGCTATATGCCATATACTGTGTTAAGTGCTGGATTAGTGGATAGGTCTGCCCTGGATTCTGGAAGACTGGCACCTAACTAGCTACATGACCAACTTAAGATTATTAGTCATAGCTGAGCTGCTAACCTGTATCAGTGGAGTTAGTTTCCAGAACAGGATTTCTCTACACTAATTAAATCAGAAGTTTGACCCAATATACACTTATGTACAGGTATATGTGGGCTTTTTCAATGCCTATGAAGAAACAATTTGTGAATTTATATGTTGAAAATCACTCAGTAGTATTGTTCAGAAGTATTTCTTCTCAGAATTAGGATGTCAAAGAAAAGAATAAAGCAAAAGTACTTTTTAGCATTTTGTTGGTTGTGCAAAATCTGCAGATTCTCTATGTTCTCCAGCTATTTGAAATTAGTTAAAAGATAACCTGAAAGCTCTGTGAGTAGTTTGTGGATTAGTTCTGGGTCTACAATATCCTTTTCCATAGCTAAACTATGATGTCTCAGCTTCCTGTTGTCTTAAAACATTAATGTTATTGGAGGAGTTCCCATTGAAGAGGGATTTCCTATTAGTTGGTAAGATTCTCCAGATTTCCTAACTTGTGCATGACATTGTGCTGGTGAATAAGATCCTTGTACATTTCATAGCCTCCTAGGTAAGATTCATAAACACATAAAAAAATTATTTCGTGACTATCCACAGAGTAAAAACCAAGAAAATAGGAAATGCTTCTTGTCTAGTAAAATGAAAAATCTATACGGCTTGTCCAACTGTAAATGCGTGTGTGTGTATATGTGTGTGTGTATAAATACACAATACATTTACTTTACCATCTCCAGATCACTGCCTTGTCATGGCAGAAGGGCATATGTATCTCAATAAGAGTTTGATCTGTTCCATGCAGGGTTACCCAAGAGGGATAGGTCATGGAAGAGAGTTCTGACAAAAGGTGATCCATTGGAAAAGGAAATGGAAAATCACTCCAATATCTTTGCCAAGAAAACCCCATGGACAGTACTAAAATGATAACAGAGATGACATCAGAAGATGAGCCTCTCAGGTTGGAAGGTATCCAATACACTCCTTGGGAAGAGCAGAGGACAACTACAAGTAGCTTTAGTACTAACAAAGTGGCTGAGCCAAAGCCTAAAGCAAGCTCAGCTGCAGATGAGTCTGGTAACGAAATTAAAGTCCAGTGTTGTAAACATCAATATTGCATGGGAACCTGGAATGTAAGAATGTAAGAAGCCTCGTGTTGAAGATGGAAAATGAGAGTGTAAAAGCTGTTTTGAAGTTTAACATAAAAAAGCAAAACAAAACAAAACAAAAACCCTAAGATCTTGGCAAATGGTCCCATCATTTCCTGGCAAATGGAGAAGAAATGGAAGCAGTGTCACATTTTGTACTCCTGGGCTTAAAGATCACTGCAGATGGTAACTGCAGCCAAGAAATTAGAAGACATTTGCTCCTTGGAAGGAAAGCTGTAACAAACCTGGACAGCATGCTGCAAAGCAGAGACATCACCTTGCTGACAAAGGTCCATAGAGTCAAAGCTATGGTTTTTCAGTAGCAATGTATGACCATGAGATTTGGACTATAAGGAAAGCCAAGCCCCACAGAACTGATGTTTTAGAATTGTGGTGTTGGAGAAGACTTCTGAAAATCCCTTGGCCAGCACGAAGATCAAATGAGTTAATAATTAAAGAAATTAGGCTATTAGGCTATATACTGTTAGATAGTAAACTCATTAGTAAGACCTATGATATATAGATTTAGAAATGTTAATTATTAAATTAAATTAAATATGTAATTTAGGCTATTCACTAGAAGGTCAAATACTGAAGCTGAAGCTTAAATACTTTGACCACTTAATGAGAAGACAGGACTCATTGGAAAAGGCCCTAATATGGGCCAAGACTGAAAGCAAAAGGGAAAGGGGATGGCAGAGGAGGAGATGCATAGATAGTATCATAGAAGCAATGAACATGACCTTAAATAGACTGGGTGATACTGGCAGAAAGAAGGGCCTCGTGTAACATGGTCCATGGGATCACAAAGAGTTGGCCGTGACTGAACAAGTGAAAAACAATAATTATTAGAAGCAATAGGCCCTCCGTGTTGAACTTAAGGGAGGAAATGGATGAGTTTCTCTGGATGGGCAGGCATGGGTAGGTTTTTGCAAGGGAACATCCATTTCATCATGTGAGTATTTTAATGAAGCAAGAACTAAAAATGAATCTAAACCTTAACTCTAAGCCCTGTAGATATGAATAGTTATTAAATTCATATTGGGAAAAAGGGAGGGTAACATGCAAAACTTATAAAGCTTCAGTTGCTGATTCTATTGTTAATTCATGTCCAACCAAGGATCAGTTAGTGTGAATAATAAATCTCCTGAAGTGATTGCATTATTTAAATTCACAATGTCTATTTCTATTGGAACCAATTGGAACCAACTACCATATTTTACATAATTACAACTTATGAATAGTATGTTTTTTTAATACCTGTAACCTTTTTAGGGGATTCATAATTTTTACTAATCTTGCTGAGTCTTGATTAACTAAAGTTCTTGGAGAATGTATATTGGATTGATATTGTTTACTGGTCAAAGGAGTATGAGGTGTTTGTTTTTTTTCAATCCTAACTGCTGAAAATCTTTTTAAACTATATTAATCTGCCTTCCTGCCTTAGTAAATAGAAAGTAATAAACATAATTTATTACTTCTTTTATGACTGAAGAATTGGAATGCTTCAGGGTCATAGATGCTTAGAATCTCAGAGGTCCTTTGATCTAACACATACCTGAGTAAGGAATTCATTCCATAATATCTTAGATGAATAATCACTGAAGTTCTGTTTGAAGACTTCCAATGTTTATTAACTCACTAACTCCTGAAAATCTCATTCTATTTTGGTATAATTTTAATTAGAAAATGTTTTTTCCTTATAAATTGTTTTTTTTTTTCTTGAACTACAACCACATTTTTACTCTCAGGTTGGATTCCTCAGAATTCAGTTACTTCATATTTGGGGTACTCTGTGAGTTTATAAAACCTTTGTTGTTCAGTCATTTCTCAATTGTGTCAGACTCTTCATGACTCTATTTGGGATTTTCTTGGCAAAGAAACTGGAGTGGTTGGCCATTTTCTTCTCCAGCTTATTGCACAGATGAGGAAACTGAAGCAAGCAAGGCTAAGTGACTTGCCCAGGGTCACACAGCTATTACATGTCTGAGGCCAGATTTGAACTCAGTAAGATGAGTCTTCTGGACTCCAGGCCTGATAATCTATCCAGTATGTCCCCCTTGAAATCCAGTCTATAAAATTTCTAAATCTATATATCACTGCTTTTACTAATGGGTTTACTATCTAGTAGTCAGCTAATTGACACAATAAGTTTAAAGCAAAGGAATTTTTTGGAAGTCTAAACATAACGTTTTCCTCATAAACCAGTAGTACATTCTCCCATAAATGAATAGTGTCAGTAGGAAATTCACAAGTGGAATTAACAAATGGAGAGGGACAATGGGAGGAAATGTAAGTGACCAAGGCATGGAAAAAGAGAAACAATTCATGCCACTGATATTTCAGAGCAGTAGGACCACGGATGTTTTCATACAATTCCTGGTGACCTTGATCTTGGAGCCTATTAGAAGCTATTCCACTAATGGTTGCTATGGTAGTGGATACAAGTTCACAGCTTTACTGTAGTCATCATTGCCTCCAGCTTTAGGATCAGTTAATATTCTGGCAGAGGGTACTATTATATCCTGTCAGAAAGACTATAGTTCACTCCCTAAGACCAGCAAGAGTCTTGGATCTGAGACTTGCCATTTCCCAAGAAGGATCCTGGCTCAAAGCTCCAGATTTATAGCTCCTCTTGGCTGATCAATTCAACCTGTAGCTAGATTATTGTTCCACTGCATGCTATCATGCGCTTTTGTGGCAATGCCCCATTGGTAATCGGACGTGGAGAGAGAAGAGAGAAATCCCTTTCCTTCTTATGTCTTATAAGTGTTGTTGTAAAGCCTTCTTGCATGCACCTAGTTCTTTCTCCAATCCACCCTCTACAAAGCTTCTAAATAGATATCCAAAATCTCAGGTCTGGCTATACCACCACCCTGCTTAAGAACAAACAAACAAACAAAATACCAAAAAACCTTTATTGGCTCCTTATAAATTGCCTCTAGCATAAATTACAAATTCTTCTGTTTGATTCTGCATTTATACCCATCCTTTAAATGTGAACTCATTGTTTCCATATCCATGAAATCTTTCTCTTTTCCCTGGTAAAGAATTACTTTTCAGATTTCAAACAGCATTGCGGTCTTGCTTTTTCTAGTGTATGTATAGTGTCAATTACACATGGTAATGGATAAACTGGGGCACTTTGATTTAGGAAGATCTGAGTTCAAATATGACTTCAGACTCTTACTGACTCCTAACCCTGGTCAAGTTACTTAACTGTTGTCTGCCTCAGTTTGCTAATCTGTAAAATGAGGATGATAACAGCATCTACCTCCTATATTTATAAGGATAAAATTAGATTTTATTTGCCAAATGATTTGCAAACCTTAAGGTGTTATATAAATGCTAATTATTATTATTATTTCATTTTGTGTTTTATTTATTAATATTTGTGCCTTATCTTCCTAATAGGTCATTGCGAGCTCTAGGAGGCCAGGGATCATGCATACTGTATCTAAACTTTGTATGCCTTGCAGTGCCTAGAACAGTGCTTTGCACACAGAAGGTGCTTAATAAATATTAATTGTAGTGTTTTTCTTGGCAGTCCACAAAGTCATATACCTTTGTGCTCTTGATAATCAAGATTTAAAAGTGTAGAAGGAGTAAACATTAGACTACTGTCCCTTTTCCCCTACTCTCATCTCTTCTTTTTGACTTTTCAAGGAGATTTGATTTTGTACTTGCTCATTAATTAAATTAAATTTGCCTAAAGACAAATAATTCTACCAGGCCCTCTGAACCTAAAAATAATTTATAGTTTTTGTTATTTTAGGGGATGAGGTTACCTGGTACGTCTGGGTAGCTTCATATTTGGGCTTCCCTTTCTCATGTCTTTCCCCATTCCAACTCGTTTTCCACACACCTACCAAGGTCTACCTTGTCTGCTCTTGCTTTTCCATATATAGCTCCAATATTTTCCCTACTCAACTTACAATGTATTCAGTTTTTACATATTCTATGTTATTTAAATATTATCTCCACTATTAGATTGTAAGTTCCTTGAAGTCAGGGACTATTTCTTTTTAGTCTTCGTATCCCCAGTGCTTAGCACAGTGCCTGGCACATAATGGGCACTTGTTGACTGAAAAAGGTCACAAAGAAGCAAATTTAGTTTTAATGTCAGGAAATACTTCTTAATAATGACAGTTATCCAAAAGTAGAAAGGTGTTTGGGTCCTCATTACTGGAGATTTTCAAGTGAAGGCAGATTTTTAAAATAATAATAATAATAATATATAAATATATATTAACATATGATTTTAGAACTTAAAATTCTAGATTCTTTTCCATCCTCCCTTGTCACCCACCCCCACTGGAAAGGGAAGCAATTCAATAGAGGCCGTACATGTGTAGTTACACAGAACATCTCCACAATGGACATATTGTGTGAAACTGACAATATTTCCCTCCTTTCTATCACGCCATCCCCTTGTTTTATCCTCTACTTTGCCCCTGTCCCTTTAGAGAAGTGTGTGCTTCTAACAACCCTCTCCGCAAACCTTCCCTCCCCTCCATCATCCCCTTCTCATCCCCTTCCCCCCTACTCTCCTGCAGGGCAAGACACCCAATTTAGAGTGTATGTCATTCCCTCCCTAAGCCAAATTCAATGAGAGTAAGGTTGACCCATTCTCTTTTTGCCTTCTTCTTCTTCCCCTCCATTGTAACAGTTATCCCTTGCCTCTTCTATATGAAATTATGGACCCCGTTCTGTCTCTCCCTTTCTCCTCTCATTCTATTCCTCTCCTACCTCTTAATTTCACCTTTTAAAAAATATCATCCTTTTCCATTTCCTGTGCCCTCTATGTACACATACATACACATACTCCCATATGTTTTCATATGCATGTATACCCACCTATATAGACATATGTATATGTATACATGCATATATATATATATGTATATGTATATGTATACACACACATCTATATTCCCTTCACCTATTCTCACACAGAGAAAAGTTTCATAAGTTACAAATCTCATTTTTCCACATTGGCATGTAAATAGTTCAACTTTGATAAGTTCCTTATGGTTTCTTTTCTGTGTTTACCTTCCCATGCTTCTTGTGTTTTAATGTCAAATTTCCTGTTCAGTTCTGTTTTTTTTTTCCTCAAGAATGCTTGAAAGTTCTCCACCTCATTGAATCACCATATTTTCCCCTGAAACATTATACTCAGTTTTGCTGGGTAGGTGATTCTTGGTTTTAATCCTGGCTCCCTTGATCTTTGGAATATCATATTCCAGGCCCTTCAGTCCCTTAATGTAGACACTGCTAGATTCTGTGTTATTCTGATTGTGTTTCCACAGTATTCAAATTGTTTTTTCTTGACAGCTTGTAATATTTTCTCCTTGATCTGGGAACTCCGGAACCTGGCTATAACATTCCTAGGAATTTTCTTTTGGGGATCTTTTTCAAGAGGTGATTGGTGAATTCTT
>CM053586.1:144585096-144600653 GCA_028646515.1 Pseudochirops corinnae | reverse complement strand
TTCCTTTCCTTTCCTTTCCTTTCCTTTCCTTTCCTTTCCTTTCCTTTCCTTTCCTTTCCTTTCCTTTCCTTTCCTTTCCTTTCCTTTCCTTTCCTTTCCTTTCCTTTCCTTTCCTTTCCTTTCCTTTCCTTTCCTTTCCTTTCTTTTCCTTTCCTTTCCTTTCATTTTCTCTTTCCTTTTCCCTTTCCTTTTCCCTTTCCTTTTCCTTTTCCTTTTTTCTTTCCTTTTCCCTTTCCTTTCCCCTTTCCTTTTCCCTTTCCTTTTCCCTTTCCTGTCCTGTCCTGTCCTTTCCTGTCCTTTCTTTTTCTTGTCTTTCTTTTCTGTTCTTTTCTTTGCTAATTAGGGCTGGGTATACAGAGGAGGAGGGAAGAATAAAAGAAAAAAATGAAAACCAAGTGTTTATGTTATGATATATCACATGATAGCATAGCTAGATGTCACAATAGGTAGCATGCCCAGCCTGAAGTCAGGAAGATTCATCTTTCTGAGTTCAAATCTGGCCTCAGACACTTACTGTGCGACCCTGGCCAAATCATTTAACCCTATTTACTTCAATTTCCTCATCTGTAAAATGAGCTGGAGAAGGAAACCTCAAATGCAGTCATGAAGAATTGTACACGACTTAAACGACTCAACAACATATCACATTTATTTCAGGCAATGAACTTCCCTGTCAAAGAGGAATGGTGAAAATACATTGTTATCTTGCTACTAAAAAAGAAATACATCACTGCATTACCTTGATTGGCTAAGTCTCCTATTGACGTTGCTATTTTTGGTACTTAATGGAGAGTATTTATTGTAGAAATATTTTAAGCACAAATTTTAAAGTGGACAACATTTTATGTTTTAAATCATGGCATTACTAAGACATGTATTTGGTATAATGAAAAGATAAGCAAATTAAAAAAAATAACTCTTGGCTATGGGAAATGAAAGAAGATGAAAACTCAAAGACAATATCAGAATTTCAATTTTTTACTTTCCAGGTGACTTTTTTCTGTACTTATCTTTCCTTTTGGTCAACTACCACTGTACATATTAGTTATCTGTTCAACTCAGAATTTCATCATTCAAAGACTTCACTCCTCTCCAGTCAATTAGTGAGAACACATACTTCAGGAAGACTACTTTGGCAACTGAGTGGACGTTAGACTAGAGTGAAAAGCAACCAGTAGACTACCACAATAGTCCAGGTATGAGGTTATGAGGGGAGACACCAGTGTGATAGCAGTGTCAGACGAAAGAAGGAAGGTTATTAATGAGATGCTATGAAGCTAAATCTGCTTATCTTAATAATAAATTGGATATGGACCATGAGAATGAGGAGGATTACCTCTCAGTGGAAAGCCTATGTTGCTGGGAGGATACTCTTACTCTCAACAGTAATAAGAAAGGTAGAAAGCAGTGAGGGTTTATAGAAAACATAATGAGCTCAGTTTTGAATGTCTTGAGTTTGAGATATCTATGTGAAATTCAATTTAAGATTTCCAGTAGGCAGTTGGAGATACGAGACTGGAGGTCAGCTGAGAAATAAGGAATGGAAAGCTTGTTTCTTTCTTTCTTTTATTTTTGCAAAGTGCCTTATTTTTTTCAAATGTTATTATTTATTTATTTTTAACATTCAGTGGTTTTTTTTTCCAGATCTTGAGTTTTGTGTTCCCTCTATCTCCTGCCCCATTGACATCCACTGAGAGGGAAAGAAATACAATATCATGTAAAACATTTCCATGTTAAGACATGTTGCAAAAAAGCCAGAAAAATAAAGTGGAAAAAAAATGTGCTTCAGTCTGCACTTGTATTCCATCAGTTTTCCATCTAGAGGTGGAGGGCATTTTTCATCCCAAGTCCTTAGAAATTGTCTTGGATCGTTGTATTGATCAAAGTGGCTAAGCCATTCAGTTTATCTTCATATAATATTGCTGTTACTACATACAATGTTTTTCTTGTTCTTCTCTCTTTACTTTATATCAATTCACATGTCTTCTCATGTTTTTCTGAAGCCATTCTACCATTTCTTATTATTCCATCAGAATCATATACTACAACTTGTTCAACTATTCCTCAATTGATGGACATCCCCTTGATTTCTAATTCTTTGCTGCTGCTAAAAAACTACTATAAATATTTTGTACATATAGGTCCTTTTCCTTTTCCTTTGCTCTCTTTGGGAAACAGACCTAGTAGTGGTATTCCTGAGTCAAAGTGTATGCAGTTTTATCGCCCTCTGGGCTTAGTTCCAAATTGTTCTCCATAATGATCTGACCAATCTACAACTCCATTAACAATGCACTAGTGTCCCAATTTTTCCCCTTTAACTTTTGTCATTTTCCTTTTATGTCATGTTAATCAATTTGATATGTGTGAGGTGATACCTCAGTGTTGTTTAGATTTGCATTTCTCAAATCAGTAGTGATTCAGAACATTTTTTCAAAATCTTATAGATAACTTTGATTTCTTTTTTGAGAATTGCCTGTTCATATCATATGACTGTTTATCAATTGGAGAATGACTTGTATATTTATAAGTCTGACCCAGTTCCCTCTACATTTGAGAAATGAGGCCTTTATAAGAGAAACTTGCTATAGTATGTTTTTCCCAGTTTTCTGCTTTCAGATAAGTAGTTTAGAGAATTATCAGAACAGTGATAGTAGAAGTATCATTGGTAGCTGATAAGATCAGCAAATGAAGTGGTATAGAGGAAAAGAAGAAGGCCCATGACAAGAGCTCTGTGGGGCACCTATGATTAGTAGGTGTGATGTGGTCAAAGATTCATCAAAATAATTTGAGAAATAACAGTCAGAAAGATAGGAGGAGAACCAGTAGGGAATAGTTCTGCAAAAACTAGATGGAAGAGAGAATCAAAGAGAAGGTGTTTGACAGAGTCAAGGGCTACAGAGAAGTCAAGAAAGATGATGGTTGAGAAAAGGCTATTCATTAAATTTGCCTATTGTGAGATCCTTAGTCATTTAAAGATAATAGCTTTCTTTGGTTTAATGATGATATTGGACCCAGACTGCATAGCTGAGAAGAGAGTGAGAAGGAAGGAATGGAGACAACTATTTTCTCAAGGAGGTTTCTTTCTCAAGGAGGTTAGCCACAAAAAGCAAGAGGGATATGGTTTGGTGGCTATTGGGGAGGGATGGATGGAGCTAGTGAGAGTTTTTTGAGCATGGGGGGAGATATTGGAAGGGGAATAATGGAAAGGAATAAACATTTATTATGCATCTATTATATATTAAATTCTTTACAATTATTATCTCATTTGGTCCTCAGAACAACCCTATGAGGTAGTTGCTATTATTATTTCCATTTTACAGGTAGAGAAAATGAAGCAGATAGTAGTCAAGTGACTTGCCCAGAGTCACAAAGCTAGTAAGTGTCTGAGGCTAGATTTGTATAGGTCTTCCTGATTCCAGGATCAGCACACTATCCACTGCACCACCTAGCTGTCTACAAACATGGACATGCTTATAGGCATGTATAGAAGTATAGAAGTGTCCAAGAGACAAAGGGAGATGAAAGAAAAGTCAGAGAGTGGGAATGATAGAAGAGGCAATCTGCTGAAGAACATGGGATAGAATGAGATGCCCAAACAGGAAAGGTCTCTAAGGCTATGTATTTCTTTTTATCTTATGTATCTATGATTCCCATGTATTGCTTAAATGTTTGGAAATTGATTTCAATGTTCCTTTCCTTGTTTTTACTTCTACGTATCAAGTATTTTAAGGATTGGATTCCTTTTAAAAAAATTACAATATAGTTCAATTATCAGGATTATTTAGTATACTTTTTAGTATACTTCAATATACTTTTTAGAGTTCAATCAAAATATCTTTCTCATAGTTACACTCTGATACATCATCATTGTATAGAGATAACTTTGAATTCTGAAAGGTTATACCAACATAGGGCAAGTCCTAGTGAGTTCTATCATTCTAGAACAGTGGTTCTCAACCTGTGGGTTGCGACCCCTTTGGGGGTCAAACAACCCTTTCACAGAGGTTGCCTAAGACCATCAGAAAACACATATTTCCGATGATCTTAGGAACTGAGACACTGCTCCTCTATCTGTCTCCAGGCAGGTCCGCCCACATGCAGATATGCCCACATACAAGTATTAAAGGGTCACAGCATTAGGAAGGTTGAGAACCACTGTTCTAGAAAGACTTCAGATATGATAATGGTAACATAGTATCTGATTTCTAGGAACCAGCTGAGCTGTATATGAAAAAAAAGAAACAACAACAACCAACAAAACAACAACTCATCAGCAGTAGGTAGGTCACTTAGTGATGTAATAATCAATGAAACAAAGAAATATGTAAAATGGCCCCCGATCATATGTGGCTCTCTTATGTCCTATAGTGCTGTTAGCAAAGTGTTGAATGTAATCCAATTGTCATTTGTCCTTCATTCTTGAAGAAGACCATGTCATCAGGAAGATGATGACATGACTTGTAATTGACTTGTAATTGATTTGTAATTGAATTGGATTTGAGGGAGGGCTATGCAAAGTCAATAGCCTCACTTTCTCTGCCAGAGCCATCTGGGGCCAGTGAATAACTGGAGATAACCCAGGATGCAGTGGGATCCTGCTGTCCCAGAATTTTATTTGGCTTTTTAAAGCTAATTTCTTTTCACATTGTTACTTTGAATGAGGCAACACCTATGCAATGAATAGGTAGTGCCTATAATGTTGCAAAACACTATTCTAGGTGTGAGGAATATAAAGATTTAAAAAAAAAGGCATTGCCTTTCAGAAGTTTACATTATGGGGTATGTGTGGAAAAAAGTATAAAAACAGTTAAGTGCTTATGGAAGGAGTTGTTGTCCTTCATGCTTAGAGAGGACCAAAATGGTATCACTACAGAAGGGTCAAGGTAAAGTGTATCTGACTGTGGCTAATCAGATCAATACAGATTTGGAAGGTTCTACCACAGGTTGGGCACAAATAATCCATATGAACATTTGGGATGGATATAGTTCTAACTTTGTGCATCTCCCATTTCTTTTGACATACAGCAGTTTTGGTAATTTGAGAAAAGTACAGATTTACAACTAGGTGACCTAGAAAGACTATACATATTAGGTGAGTTAACTCATGTAGGGAGTTAAGATATGAAGGAAGCTAGAGATTTCTAAAGACAGAGTTGAGGAAGGAGTGCATTCCAGGTATGGGGGACTGATAGCCTGTATAATGGTATAAAGGCAGGAGGTAGAATGTCTAGTTCAAAAAGCAGCAAAATAGACCAGTTAGGCTAGAATATAGAGTTCATGGAGGATTATAATGTGCAATAAATTTGGAGAGGGAGTCTAAAGCCAGATTATTATAGACTTTAAATGCCAAGCTTGGACATTTAAATTTTATCTGAGAGAAAATAATTAGCCAATTGAAGTTTATTTAGCAGGTGAGTGACACACTCAGATGTAAGTTGACACTGTCAATGTAAATTATTTTGGTAGCTATGTAAAGGATACATTGGAGAAAGGAATTATTGGAATCTTAGATTTCAATAGTCCAGGTAACATTGGATAAGGGCCTAAAGTAGGATGGTGACCACATGTGTGCAGAGAAGGGTAGTAATAGGAGATTACATATGTGTGTATACATATACATACATGTGTGTGTATATATAATGGAAGCTGAAATACTAAGACTTGGAAAATGCATGGATGTTAGAGTCAAGAAGAAGCAAAGAAATGAGAATAACTTGAAAGCTATGAATCTGGGTAAATTAAAAGATAATGGTGTCAACGATAAAAATACAACAGTCTGGAGGATGGGAGAGTTTATGGGCTAAGACAACTAATTTTAGACAAGACTTATGTGAGATGCCTGCAAGACATTTAATTTGAGACATCTAACAGGCTATTGGTGATGAGATCCTTGACCTCTAGAGAAATAGGATAGAATATATAGATCTGAAAGTCATCTTTCATCATAGAAAGTCATCTACATCTGAAAGTCATCTACATCTACATCTACATGAAGCATTCATTAACTAATAAGCATTTTAGGCACCTACTGTGATCCAGGTATTATTTTAAGTTCTAGGAATAGAAATATGTAAGTTAAATAGTTTCTGACTTTGAGGAGTTTCTATATAATCTACCTAGGTGAGACAAAATGTATATATATATTGTTTTGTACAAAATAGCTGTAAGAATATTTGGAGGAAGAAGGTATAAAGGTAATGGCAATTTGAAGATCTTCCTTACCCCTTAATAAGCCTAAGGGAATTTGAAGACCTTTCCTGCATTGCAAATATACTCTGCCCCCTAATAGGCTGAATGTAATCTCATGGATCCTGTGTTGGAATGAATTTACTGAAGGGTAGAGCAGAGCGCACAGGAAGTTGGGAGTCAGAGCCAGGTAGATGATTGGGAGGAAAGCATGCTTCCAAAGGAGACAGATAGGCTTGTGAGTAAAAGTTGGTGTTTACCCCCTGCTGTGAGAGTTAGACTTGTTGGTTTGTGGGCAGGCTAAAGGATGGTGTGGCTCTCTGCTACATTATGACTTATTAAATTCTTTGCTATTATGATGGAATTGGCTTACTGGTTTTGGGATTCAGTTTTCTTGTGTCTAAATAAATGTTTTCCTTCTGTCTTCTATGTGGAAAGTCTGTTATATTTTGTGATTGAGCACCATGCAGGCATATTTATAGTAATTATGGCCACTGTAAATATTGCATTGTTGCTACAGAAGGCATTAGTAATAGGAAAGATTAAGGAAGACATAGAAGATTATAGAAGATTACATTTAAGCTGATTTTTACAGAAAACCAGAGATTCTAAGAAGTAGTGGTGAGGAAGAATGCCCTCTAGGCATAGAGGGATAGCTAATACAAAAGTATAATGATAGAAAATTACATGCCTCATGGGGGGAACAGCTAGATCAGTTTAACTTGACCATATGTGTAAAAGGAAATAATACATAAAAAAGTTTAGAAATGTAGTTTGGGGCCAGATTTTGAAGGGCTTTCATGTCAAACAGAAAAGTTTATATTTGGAGTTGGGGGTAATAGGAATCTACTTAATTTTATTATGTAGGGGAGTGATGTGGTCAGAATTATGCTTTGGGCTTATCACATTGATCACTGCTGATGCAATAAAAAATGAATGAATGAATGAGCCCATGGGAATCAATGAGAACAACAAGAGAGAACATGTGGAAGGAGAAGTGAAGAGGGAACAGAATAAAGCATTGGGGGTTATTCACAGTTAGAGATAGGTGGGATATAGATGATAATCAAAAGACATCAAAAAGAATAATCATATTGGTAGGAGAAAAGCCATAAGAAAAAGGGAACACAAAACCCCAGAGAAGTATTGATGCTGCAAGGATGTCTAGAAGGATGAGAATTGAGAGAAAGCCATCTAAGAGATCCTTGGTAACCTTGGAGAAGGCAGTTTAGGTTGAGTGGTAAGGTCAGAAGCCCTGTTACTATGGGCTATAAAGTGAGCAGGATCAGAGGAAATAGAGGCAAGAAGTATGGGCAATATTTCTGTGAAAAGGAGGAAAGATACAGGACAATAGCCTGAGGGGGTTAATGGAAGAGTTTTTTGCTTTTGTTTTTTGATTGAGAGAATGAATCTATGTAAGTTTTTAGTTAACAGGATAGGAACCAGCAGATAGAGAAAGATTGAAGTAGTGGGAAAGTGATCAAATGGATAAAGTCCTTGAGATAAGGGGCACATAAGAAAAAAGGCACAATTAAAATTATTGACTTTGGTGAGGAGAAGATTCACATATTCATCAGACTGATGCAGACAGAAAAAGAGTAGGGAGTGGTGTGCTAGGTACACACATTAAGCTCATCTTGAAACCATCATGGACCGTGGTGCATGTTCTGCAGAAACAAACATTATATTGCCTCTCATTGCAGTATTAAGATAATTTTTTCTGATTTAAATTTATTCTGTTTCATTTGTTTGCTTGTTTTTTGTATTTTTCTATCTTGCAGATTTGCAAATGAACTGATATGCAAAACTGTTCAATCATTCAGTAGGATTTCTGTTAAAGGATAGCCAACATGCCAGTGATAGACCTGTGTATTAGAAAATATGGTTTTAGGGGGGCAAAATGAAAGGGAACAAAGGCTTATAGAAAATACAACATCCTAGTGCCTATATATGATGAACTTTTTTTTTCTAGAGAAGAGTTGAGAGGTGCTAATCCTGGGAATTACTGAATAACATCTCTCTCCAAAGTAAGACTGATTATAGCTAAAAAGACAGGAAATGACTGCTTATTGATGTGAGATTAATTTCTAAGACAGATGTCTGTACGTATTCCAAATAACAACTTGAGTGATCAAAGATCAAAATGAAAAACAAATTAGAAGAAAAAAATGGAAAATAAGAAGAGAGCATATAATTAAAATATCACTGGTCTGATTTTTTTTTTTTTAATAAGTGCACTACCATCTTTCTAGTCAGTGGATCTTGCAACCTAGATGTCATTTTTACCTCTTCACATGCACTAACCTGCTATATCTAATCTGTTGTCAATCCTATTAATTTTACCATGTCAACACCTCTTGTATAAATCTCCTTCTCTGATCTAACACAGACCCCATTCTGGTGCAGGTCCTTATCACCTCTCATCAGGATTACTTCAATAGCCTTCTGGTTGGTTTCCCTCTCTTAAGTCTTCCCTAGTCCAGTCTGTCCTCCAGTCAGTTATTGAAATGATCTTCCTAAATTACAGATCTTCCCAAACCAACTGTCTACTCAGATTCCATTGGCTCCCCACTATATATAGGATCACTATAAAATCCTTTTGATTTGAAAGCCTATTGCAACCTGGTTCCTTCCATTCTTATGCTTAGATTCCCCTCTATGTAATCTACAACCCTGCAATACTGACTTCTCTGTACAAGACACTCAATCTCCTAATTTAGTGCCATTTTTTTCTGGCTGATCTTCATGCCTAGAATGTTTGTCTTTCTTTGCCTTCTTACTTTTCTAACTTCATTTGCTCAAATCCCACTTCCTTCAAGAGGTAGCTCCCAAAGCTAATCATTTCCCTTTGAGATTACCTCCAATTTTTCATGTATGTATCTTGTATGTAGATAGCCATTTGTACCGAGTCTTCCCCCTATTACAATGTGAATTATTTGCGGGAAGAAACTATTTTTAATATTCTTTGCATGCCTAACATTTAGTGCAGTGTCTGGTGCATTGTTGTTCAGTCATTTTTCAGTCATGTTTCACTCTTTGTAACCCCATTTAGGGCAAAGATACTAGAGTGATTTATCATTTCCTTCTCCAGCTCATTTTACAGATAAGGAAACTGAGGGAACCAGAGTATCCAGGGCTACACAGGTAGTAAGTGTCTGAGGCTAGATTTGAACTCAGAAAGACGAATTTTACTGATTCCAGGTCTGGCACTCTATCCACTGTGCCACCTAAGCTGTCATGCCTAGTGTATAGTAAACACTTTTTTGGGGGGCAAGGCAAGGCAATTGGAGTTAAGTTACTTGTCCAAGATCACATAGCTAGTAAGCATGATCAAGTGCCTGAAACTGAATTTGAACTTGGGTCCTGCTGATTCGAGGGTCGGAGCTCTATTAACTGTGCCATCTAGTGGCCCCACATAGTAAACACTTAATAGATACTTGTTTCTGTTGTTGATGTCAATGCACAATGCAATCATTCCCTAAAGAAGTTTAACTAACATAAAAGCAACTGTTACAATGTGTTGATCAAAAGAACCAGGAAACTATTCTAATTAACAATTAATTAATTTAATTAGTCACCTAGCTACATGGACAGATATGGCAGACAAGGACAACAGCAGTATAGAATATAAATTCATTTAAGGAAACTTGTGAAGAAGTGTTACAAGATTATGAGACATGGAGCCTTTTAAAACAGAAAAATATTGTGAGATAATATGAGTTTTCAGGAAGTTTGGTGGGAGACTCAGCTAAACATCCCTGGATCATTTAAAAGCAAAACTAAAAGGACAACAAGAAGATGAAAAATAGAAAAGATCTATCAAAATGACTATAATAAAGTATTCTCTCCATCAATGAGAGTAGCCTGCCTATATTTAGCCTCTTATGTCACAGTCCTCAATATACTGCATGAAAAAATAGAAATAAAGAAATGGCACTAAAGAGAACAAGAGTCACTGCATCAGACTAAGCATATGCATATACTGCATTGACCTGTACACCATATAAAGAGATCTAGAAGATAGCCTTAGCTCATAGAATGGAACTCCCTTAGAGCGTTTTGTCATTGGAAGTCATAAATAAGAATCACATGAAGAGAGACACTGTGGATAAGTTGTAATCTGGACCATAGAAGGAAGTATCCACATTAATAAGATCGTGGTTCTATCCAAATATAGATGTAACAAAGTAATGATTGTGCATGAATAAAAAGAAAACAAGAAATCTGAAAACTTCCCAAATTAGGTATTAATGATTAGTTTTATTTTCTTTTGAGTCTAATGAATGCAGCAAAGAGAAAATGCATTTTGTGAAAACCCCATGATCTTTTTCAATTGTATGTTTTTTTTTTTAAGATTTTGTGTACTGTTTATAAGAATAAGAAAATTGATTAACTATCAAAAGAAGTTAACAGAAGGAAATAACACACCTCCTGGAACACCATGTTACTGAATGTGAGCTAGCAGAACATCAAGTTTGTTTTAACAATGAAAACCTTCATTTCATGTACAAAAATAGATGAAAGTGCAATAATCTCAGGGAAAAGCCTTAAAAAACCAGAGGGATATTTCTATATGACTTTCAGTGATCTTGGTACAGTGTATTATGAAGAAGAAATCACTATTTTATTGCTCACATAATTTATACATTATGAAACTGTGTTCCACTAGGAAGAACAACTAAGTATTTAGGGGCTTAATTATTTTAAGTCCATGTTTCTCTACTTAACAAAGGACAAATATTCACAAAGCTAGATTGCACCAATAAATAACCCTTTTCTACATAAAATTGGATTGTATAAGCTATGAGCTCAAACTAAATCACTTCTTCTGTCTTTATTTATAAAATGGGAAAAATCCTCCTTATGCATATATGTAATAATATCAGCATGATAATTTGCAAAACAGAATGCTGGCCCATTATGCAAAGAGAAGAAACTAAATGCTAATCAGCACGCAATTGAAACAATGGTGTCTAAAACCTCACAGTGGAAGACTGCAAGATAGATAAGCCCCAGAGCTGATAAAGAACCTAGAGATAATCCTGTTCTATTTTGTCATTTTACAGATGAGAAAACTGAGATTCAGAAAAGGTGAAGTTACTCACATAGATAGGAACAGAGTCAGGACCTGACCTGATGACCTTTGACTCTAAATGTTAAGCTCCTTGCATTATAATACCTACAGTTTATTCATGAAGAACTGTGTAGACCTGGTAGGTTTTTCTTTGTTTTTAGAATTTTAAATTTAAGTTTTTATTATTCTGAATTGAACAAACATTAAAAATTTGAGTATTACCATATACAAAGAACAGAAAAAGATTTTTTATGAGACTGTGAATCTATCATCTATAGCTTATTCAGTTTAAACATGTATAACAAATCAATACATTTGTTCCAAAGGAGCTGTGATTTTTGCTGTCTTCACTTGAATTTTAGCTACATTCAGTGCATTTACAAAATAAAAAGTTTCATTAACACATTAATATTCTCCTTTGGGGAGGAAGGGGTAGGGCATTCCTATCACTAGCAAGTAATTTTAACCCTAATTTCCCACCCCCAACAGAAACCCCTCCCTAGTAACAAATAAGCATTGTCAAACAAAATAAACCTACATATTGACCATTCCTAAAAATCTATGTGTCATTCTGTATCTCCCATCTATAAATTCTCTATAAAGGGAAAGAGAAGAGAGCAAGTATCTATTAAGTACCTATTACGTGCTATACATTGTGCTAAGTGCTTTAAAAATATTATCTCATTTGATCCTCATGACAGCCCTAGGAGAAGTAGCTGTTATTATTATACTCATTCTATAGCTGAAAAAAGGAGACAGTTTAAGCACCTTATCCATAGTCAAAGAGCCAGTAAATACCTAGGCCAGGTTTGGGTTGTACTATGTT
The DNA here is from genome assembly GCA_028646515.1 of Pseudochirops corinnae. Classification (NCBI taxonomy): domain Eukaryota; kingdom Metazoa; phylum Chordata; class Mammalia; order Diprotodontia; family Pseudocheiridae; genus Pseudochirops; species Pseudochirops corinnae. The sequence continues at coordinate 144,588,567 of CM053586.1, read as the reverse complement.
TTAGTTGGGAAGCATGATTAATCATTTGTCTTTTGGAATCATGCTTGATCATTTCATTAAAGTATTTAAGTCTTTAGAAGCTTTTTTTAAAGCAATATTTTATTCATTGTGTATTTTTTCCCTTGGTTTCACTCATTTTTCTCTGTATCATTTCAAACAAATATTCCTCAGGTTTTCTGAATCTGTTCCTTCCCTCATTTCTTATATTACAATATCATTCCACCAAACTCAGACAATATAATTTGTTCAGCCATACTCCAATTAATAAACATCTCTTTACTTTCCAGATCATTGCCACAACAAAAAGAGTGGCTACAATTGTCTTCTTCATAGGAGAACTTTCTCTCCTTTTTTTAAAAATTAAATTTGTTTATTTTTAGTTTTCAACATTTACTTCTATAAATTTTAAATTCCCACCCCTGCTCGCTGCTTTTTCCCCAAGGCAGCCTGAAATCTGATATAGGCTTTACATATACATTTCTATTAAACATTTTTTTCACAACTGTATAGAAGAATTATAACAAATGGGAGAAATCATGAGAAATAAAAAACAAAACAAAGAAAAAGAAAATAGTATGCTTCATTTCGCATTTAGACTCCATATTTCTCTGAATGTGGATGGTATTTTCCATCATGAGTCCTTTGGAAATGTTTTAGGTTCTTGCATTTCTGAGAAGGGCTAAGACTATCAAAATCAGTGATCGCAGACTGTGGCTGTTACCACGTCAATGTTCTCCTGGTTCTGCTCCCCTCACTCAGCATCAGTTCATATAAATCTTTCACGGTTTTTCTGAAGCCCTCCTGGTCATCATTTCTTATAGCACAATAATATTTCACTAGTAATGTTATTTTGGTCCTCTTTGAGAATGAAGGACAACAACCATGCCATAACTTGTTCAGTCTTTCCCCAATTGAAGGGCATCCCCTCAACTTCCAGCTCCTGACCACCACAAAGAGAGCTGTTGTAAATATTTTTGTACATGTGGGTCTTTTCCCATTTTTATGATTTCTTTGGAATACAGTGCCCTCCCTTCTATCATCCGCCCTCATCCACTTACCCCCTACTTTTCTGTAGGGTAAGAAACCCAATTTAGTGTATATGTTATTCCATCCTTAAGCCAAATTCAAGTGATATTTCTGGGTCAAAGGGTATACATATTTATTATTATTATTTAAATGGATTTGTTTATTTACTTTTAGTTCACAAGATTCAGTTCCACAATCCCTTGAGTTTCAAATTTTCTCCCCTCCCTCCCCCATTTGGGCATAGTTCCAAATTGCTCTCTAGAATGGTTGAATCAAATGTTCACAACTCCACCAACAATGCATTCATGTTCTAATTTTCCCACATCTTCTCCAGCACTTATAATTTTCCTGTTTTGTTATGTTAGCCAATCTGACGGGTGTGATGTGGTACCTGAGAGTTGTTTTGATTTGCATTTCTCTTATCAATAGTGATTTAGAGCATTTTTTCATATGACTACAGATCACTTTAATTTCTTCCTCTGAAAACTGCCTGTATCCTTTAACAATTTATCAGTCAGGGAATGATTTGTATTCTTGTAAATTTGACTCAGTTCTCTATATATTTTAGAAATGAGGCTTTATTAGAAATGCTGATCGTGACAATTCCTTCCCAGTTTTCTGCTTCCCTCCTAATCTTGGTTATAATGACTTTGTGTAAAAACTTTTCAATATAATGAAATCAAAATTATTCATTTTGCTTTTCATAATGTTCTCTATCTTTTGTTTGATCATAAATTCCTTCATTCTCCATAAATCTGACAGATAAACTATTCCTTTCTTTTTTTAAATTAAATTTTATGTTTATTTTTAGTTTACAACATTCATCTCCACAAGATTTTGAGTTACAAATTTTCTCCCCATCTGACCCACCACCCAAAACAGTGACCCCACTGAATAATCCCTCCCCCAATCTGCTCTCTCTTATATCCTCCTCCATCCCCTCTTCAACTTTCCAGTAGGACAAGATGGATCTCTATATCCCAGTGTTTATATATTTTATTTCCCAGTTGCGTATAAATAATAATAATGATAATAATAATATATATGTATTTAAACATTTGATTTTAAAACTTTGAATTCCAGATTTTTTCCCTTCTTCCCTCATCATCCACCCTAACTGGGAAGATAAAGCAATCCAATACAGGTTGTAGATATGCAATACATTTCCATAGCGGATATATGGTGAAAGACTGACTGTATTTCCCTCCATCCTATCTTGCCACTCACTTGTTCTATTTTCTACTTTGACCCTATCCCTTTTCAAAAGTGTGTATTTCTAACTACCCTCCCCCTATCTGCCCTCCCTTCTATCATCCCCCCTCTTATCTCCTTACCCCCTACTTTTCTGTAGAGTAAGAAATTGAATTTAGCGTATTTGTTATTACCTCCTTAAGCCAAATTCAAGGAGAGAAAGTTTGATCCATTCCCTTTTGCCTTCCTATTCTTCCCCTCCATTATAACAGTTTTCCTTAGTCTCTTTTATATGAGATAATTTACCCTATTTTGTCTCTCCCAATCTCCTCTCATTATATTCCTCTCTCACCTCTTAATTTTATTTTAAAAATATCATCCCTTCCTATTCAATTGTTCCTGTGCCCTCTGTCTATGTATACCTGTACACATATATACACACATTCACATATATATTCATAAGCACATATACCTTTCTATATAGACATATATGTATGTATACACACACATATAGAATTATATTCCCTTCAACTAGCCTCATACTGAGAAAAGTTTGATAAGTTACAGTTATCATTTTCTGATGTATGCATGTAAATAGTTCAACTTTGATAAGTTCCTTATGATTTCTTTTCCCTGTTTACCTTCTCCTATTTCTCTTGCTTCTTGTATTTGAATGTCAAATTTTCTATTCAACTCTGGTTTTTTCATCAAGAACGCTTGAAAATCCTCTATTTCATTGAATGAATATATTTTCCTCTGAAACATAATACTCAGTTTTGCTGGGTAGGTGATTCTTGGTTTTAATTCTAGCTCCTTTTAAAAAAGTGACCCCACTGAATAAGCCCTCTGGAATGTCATATTCCAGGCCCTTATATCCCTTAGTGTAGATGTGGTAGATCTTGTGTTATCCTGATTGTGTTTCCACAATATTCAAATGATTTCTTCTTGGCTACTTGTAATATTTTCTAGTTGATCTGGGAACTCCAGAACCTGGGTATAATATTCCTAGGAGTTTTCTTTTGGGGATCCTTTTTCAAAAGGTGGTCAATTTTTTCAATTTCTATTTTGTCCTCTGGTTCTAAAATATCAGGGCAATTTTCCTTGAGAATTTCTTGAAAGATGATTTCTAGGTTCTTTTTTTGATCATGGCTTTCAAGTAGTATGATAATTTTTGAATGGTATCTCCTGAATCTATTTTCCAGGTCAGTGGTTTTCCCAATGAGATATTTCACATTGTCTTCTATTTTTTTGTTT
>CM053586.1:144560651-144576120 GCA_028646515.1 Pseudochirops corinnae | reverse complement strand
GCAATTCAGGCATTTTCCTAAGCCAAAAGCACTAAGTAAAAGGAATTGTTCTGGTTGATTAGCTTTTGCTCAGGTCATGATTTCACATGGGTCCTTAATGACAAACCTATCACTTCTCCATTCCCCCTGTATCCATCTAATCTAGGCACAAGTTCCTAGTATCTGAGAGTGGAGAGGAATTTGAAAATTATATATTTTTTTCCCTATTCAATAAATATTTAAATGTCTATGTACTAAATCCTGGGGAATACAATTGTGGGCAAAAATAAAAGTTTCTTCCCCCAAAATGATGTGTAGATTTGCTTGTTTTGTGAATTTAAAATCATACTGAGTATGAGATTTCTTTGGGATATCCAGGTAGGGGGGATGAAGAATAGAGGAAAAAATTCCCATATACAAAAATACTTATAGCAGCACTTTTCATAGTATCAAAGAACTGCTATAACATGGGTATCCATGGACAATTATTAACCAAATTATGGTATATGAAAGCAGTGGAATATTCTTTCATTATAAGAAATTAGGAACATAAAGAACTCATAGTATATCCTGCAGCCCAGAAAACTGTCAAGGAATTCTGAGTTAATATGGCAGTTTGGTGATGCAATGGGTAGAATGTTGGATCTGGAATCATGAAGATGTGTCCAAATCCAGTCTCAAGAATTTAAGAAATGAGTGACCCTGGGCAATCACTTAATCTCTGTCTGCTCAGTTTCCACATCTGTCAAATGGGTATAATAATTGTACCTTACTCTGAAGGTTGTTTCAAGGATAAAAATGAGATCCAATTTATAAAACAATTTGTAAATTTCAATACAAATATTGTACAAATTCTGGTATTATTTTTATTATTAACAATTTGATACTTGAAGCCCAACTTCAAAGGGGTCAACTTATCTTTGTTCTTTTTTGAATATTTTACTTTCCCCAATTATCCGTAAAAACAATTTTTAACTTTAAAAAAAAATTATGTTCCAAATATTCTCCCTCTTTCCCTCCCCTTTCTCCTTCCTGACATGGTAAGCAATTTCATATAGGTTATTCATGTGCAATCATGCAAAACAAGTTTCCACATTAGCCATGTTTGAAAGAAAACACAGACAATAAATTTTTAAAAAATGAGAAAAAATAAAGAAGGTGAAAATGGTATGCTTCTATCTGCATTTAAATTCCATCAATTCTTTTTCTGGAGGCGGATAGCATTTTTCATCATGAGTCCTTTGGGATTGTGCCAAATTATCTTTGGATCATTATTGATTCACTTGTATTCCTCCAGGAAAATCTCTAAAACAAAGTTTAGGTATGGCTTATGCCTAGGGTCTCCCAAAAACTGAGTAATAGAGTTTCCTTTTTATAAAGATACTCAGCATTCAATATGGGTATCAACTGTGGAACAGCTTTTTACTTTCTCCAACTCAGAAACTATATAGACCTCAATAGGTCCAAAACAGAACTCATTATCTTAAGTCAAAAAAACAGACTTCCTTTGAGATTCTCAACTGTCAAGGACTCAACCACCTTACCAGTCACCTGAGGTTTTTCATTCTCAACTCCTCATTATCAGCCATTTTAGTTTATTAAACGACTAATTTTGTGATTTTGTTGCTTCAATATCCTCCACATTTTTCTAATATAGCCCCGGCTCACCACTCACATTGCAACCACTCGACTTCTGGCCCCCATCATTTCTTCCCTGGACTATTGCAGTAATCTCATAGTTGGCATTCCTGCTACATTTCCCTCCCTACTCAAATTCATTCTTCACATAACTGTCAGAGTGATTTTTCTAGCATTCAGGTAGGACCATATCATTCTCTCTTAAATGAACTCCAGAAACTCCCTGCCACCTTTAGGATTAAATGCAGTTGCCTCTATTTGGAGCTCTAAGCTCTTCACAACCTGGTCCCTTCCTGTTTTGTGACTTTCTTACACATTGTACTCCACCTACAGTCATACTGAACTTTGATTTGCTGTTCCTCACACATTGCGCTCTATCTCTTATCTCTGTGGTTTTGTGCTATCTCTCCCCCATCCCTAGAATGCTTTTCAGTTTATCTCCTTAGATTCCTTCAGGACTGAGTTTAAATATTACCTTCTGCAAAAGGTCTTTTCTGGTCTCACTAGCTGCTAGAGGTTTCTTCTCTAAAGTTACCTGTTGTATGTACTTGTATTGTGTGTATTCTATGTATTTTATATATGTTTGCATATGTACAGGTTTTCTTTCCTACTAGAATATAAGTTTGTTGGGATTTCTTGATGTGTTGTGGTGGAAGTGTCAAAGAATTCAGAGTCAGACCACCTCTGTCCAAGTATAGGCATTTATTGAGATTGACGCCTCCCAAGAAAGGGGGTTAAGTTTGAAGAGGGACCAGCAACTTTGGAGAAAGTGAAATGGATTTTTATAGGGTAAAGATGCAATTACATAACAGAAATTATGACTATTAAAAAGGCAGGAGGGGTTTGTTAGGGGATTAGGTAATAGGGAAGGGGTACCACTATGGTGGAAGTACACATGCGATTGCCCACAACACATATAGAAAAACCCATTGGTGGGTGTGTATCTATGATAATTTTATTATAATAAGGCTCTCTATATCATAATTTTGCCTAAAGTACAGCTTTTGCTATTACTGTGCAGGTACGTAGGGACAGTCTTTTGTATTGTTTTGGGCTTCATTTCCTGCTCCAGCATCCTGCTGGTGCTGAGTATTGTGGATGTGGTTGTGGCTGAGTACATGGACATACCTGTTGTTTCTGTGGGAAATATGAGGAAAGGGTCTTGGGGTGCAACTAGTGGCACTGGCTGGGATCCCATCACATGGACTCACCCACTGTTCTGTGAGAAATATGAGTTTGTGGATACACCTGTTGCTCTAGTGAGCAGAGAGGAATATATGAAGAAGTTGGGATATTGAGTGGGGGGATGGGTGAGTGGCTAGGAAGTGGAGTGGCTATTTTTATAGGGTAAAGATGCAATTACATAACAGAAATTATGACTATAAAAAAGGCAGGAGGGGTTTGTTAGGGGATTAGGTAATAGGGAAGGGGTACCACTACAGTGGAAGTACACATGCGATTGCCCACAACACATATAGAAAAACCCATTGGTGGGTGTGTATCTATGATAATTTTATTATAATAAGGGCTGCTGTTCAGTGGGGCCTATATGGAAATTAGAATATTGGGCTGGGGGCAGCTTTCTTAGGATTCCATCAAGTTCCTTGAGGACTAATCACTGGCAGAAAAAAAAGCATAGGGATACACTTTAGTTTACAGAAAAGGCAATTAAGGAAAAGGAACAAGAGATAACTGGATTTAATAACTACTCTTCTCATTCTATTCTGTTCTCTGTGATAAAGATGTGCTTGTGTTTCTTCAGTGTACCTTGAATCTTTAAGTCTAAGGGACCGTGAAATTTTAGAGCTGGAAGAAAACTTTAGGTGAACACATAAATGAGGAAATTGAAGGCTATAGAAATTAAACAATTTGTTAATTTAACAATAAATTTAAATTAATTAAAATTAAATTAAATGCATTTAGATTTAACAAATAAATTTAATAATTTTCTTAAAAATAATGCAGGTAGTAAGTAGTAAAGACTGATTCCAAATGCAAAACCCTTTCCAACATATTATGTTACCTCTTATCCAATGTGGTCAGTCTTAGATGATATAAGCACTGATGAATTTGTAACAATAACTTTCATATCAGTGTTTTCCAATCCAAACTATACTGTGACTGGTAGAATAAGTAACTAAAATCTTTATTGCACACTACTACACCTTCTACGACCAATACAAAGTTTCAGAGACTAAGGGAACAGAGACCAACAGGAGAAATGAAAAAGAGCAGGACTCATGAAGAAGGAAGAAGTGGGATGATTTTTGATTCAGTTGTATATGAGGTAAATTTTTTCAGAAGTAAGAATTTTTGATAGTAAGTTTTGTGAGCTGGTGAAAATATGTCATAGACTAGCAGTTGGATAGCCATAATTGGCTCCAAACTGTTGGTCTGTGTCCCTCACAAACTCACTGATTTGCTTTCTATATTGGTAGATGCTACATTGCTGTAGAGAAAAGGGTTCTACTTATCTCCTTGCAGTACTGTTGACCTGAGCTACTCATGCATAGTTTCTGAAGGAAGTTCCGAAGAAGGAGTGCCCTTAAATGTTTAGACAATGATGGCATCTTTAGAATAAATGTAAAATCTTCCAAGAAGACTATTTGAAAGGGGACAACATTTATTTGGTATCAAGATTTCTGATATAATTTTTAAAATGAATAATTTTCTGATTATATAACATCATATGTAATTGCTAACTTGTATTATCTAGGTTAGAAATATATTAAAAGTTCATGTAAAAGACAGGTAAATATGACTGTACTAATAATCAAGGAAGGCTTTATGGAAAAGATGAAACTTGAATGAGGTTTGAAGAGTAATTAACATTTGTATAGCAGAGAGGAAGTAATCACAGTTTAGGTAGGGAGAACAACATCATGAACCAGAGACTAGATGACCTCAAAGACCCCTTTAACATTAGATTCTGTCAGAAAATTAATCAATTAATTATAAGGCATTTATTAGGGGGCATAATAGGTGCCAGGAACAGTGGGAGACATTGGGAATAAAAAGACAAAATCAAAACAATTTTTGCCTGCAAAGAAGCTATATTAGCTATAATTTAGAACAGATGCACAGAGTGCTTTGAACCTTGGATGGTTGTAGTCTAGGGAACCCATTGTTTGAGGCAGGGGGAAGGAGTGCTTCCAGATACATGGCATACACACATACATGTGTGTGTATATGTGTGTATAATATAATCAATCTCTGGCATCCCTGCCTCTCCCAACTCACACATTTGGCTCCCCAGAGTTCAAATACCCTAGATTCAAGGTGTTCTGTGCATCTTTACTCCATACACTGATGCGGTTAACTTTAATAATAATAATAATAATAATAATAATAATAGCTCAGAGCAAAGTCATTTTCTGAAATAAGCAACAAAGCTTCTGCACCATAAACCCCGGTGTTCATTTCCCTACACATATGCCCAATATCAGTGGTGAAAGTAGACTTATGTAGAAGTTCCAAGTAAAGAAGGAAACTGAATACAATACTTAAGATGTTGTCCAATTAGGGCAGAGTATAGAATATCTTTTACTTCCTTATTTCCTAGCATCTAGGTCTCTCTTACTGAAGCTTACAATGACTTGACTGACTCCTTGACTGCCATATTACCTTGTTGACTCATATTAAGCTTGCAGTCCACTAAAAATGATTTAATGAATTACTGTTTAGCCATACATTCACCATCTTGTACTTGTAAAGCTGGTTTTTTCCTTTTACCTAAGTCTAAGACTATTCATTCTTATGCAACTTCATCTTATTAAATTTGACCCAATGTTTTAGCCTTTCAAGGGTTTTTTTTTTTAAATTCGGAATCATCTAGTATTCTAGCTTTCCTTCCCAATTTTGTTTTATCTGAGAATTTTATAAACATACCACCTATGCCTTTTTTCCAAGTCCCTAATAGAACTGTTACTGAGCATGGGGCCATTGCAGATCTCTGGAGAATTCTCCTAGATATATCTTCCAAGTTGATATCTAATCATTCAGGAATAATTTTTGGTGCTGACCATTCAACTGGCTCTGAATCTAATGAATGATACTGTCATCTAGCCTATATCACTCAATTCTACATCCTCCCCTCAATAATAACAAAAGAAACTCTCTCAAAACTTGCTAAAAACCTACATAAAGAGTATCCATAGCATTCTTCTTAGCTATCTATCTAGTGATGATGTAAAAAATAGACATGATCCATTATCTGAAATGATCCATTCTCAATCATACCATTATATTTACTGTTTGCTTTTCTCCAGATGTTTCACTAAACATCTCTTTAATAATATGGCCAACAATTTTACCAGGACTAAAACTCAAAGTCACTGGCCTATGATTCACAGAATCCATTATCTCCAACTCTCTGCCAGTTTTTTTTTTAAATGAGGCATTTACCCTTCTTGAGTCCTGTGGTTGTTTCCACCTTATTTATAATAGTTCTTATAGCACATACAGTGGCTCAACAATCATAGCCACCATTTTTTTTCAATATACTAAGATGTTGATGTGGGTAGCTCTGTTTTTTCTTTGTTATGTCCCTCTATGTTACTATTATCATTTTCCCAGACAATTACTTCATTATCCCTGACCTGGAAGACAGCAATCACCATTATACCTCTCTTTTTTCTCTTAATCTTTCATGATTTCTCACTTGGCAACACTTCTTTGAGATACAAGCAGATGTTGCCTCTTTAGAGTATCCAGCACTTTCCTCTTTAATAAGGAGAGACTCATGATAGTGTCAAGAGTTCTAAGAACTCCAAGAGTTTATTAATTCTTCCCATTCTCCTTTTATCGATATTCTATTTTTCTACCTCCTGATATTTTCAGACTCCCATCTATCTCTTTCAAACTCTTTTTCATGTTGAGGTTCTTCCATTTGTTTAAAGAACACTTCCTCGTCCTAGATAACATGAAAATTGTGGGGATGTCCATCACCTGGGAAATGGCTGAACAAGTTGTGGCATATGATTATGATGACATATTTTTGTGCCATAGGAAATGATTAGCTCGTTGGTTTCAGAAAAACTTTAATAGATTTGCACAAAATAATGAAGAGTGAAATGAGCAGAATGAAGAGATCATTATATACAATAATATCAATATTGTTTTAAAAACAACTTGAGTGAATAAGTCATTTTGACTATTTTGATGTGCAAATTAACTACAAAGTACCTATGAAGGAAGACACTACCTACACCAGAGAAAGATCTGATAAGTAGAAGTATATAGAGAAATATTATACATGTATATACACACACATATATGCACATGTACACACACATTTGTGTCTAATGGCAACCATCTCTAAGGTGGGGGAGAAGAAAAGAAAAAAAGGGAAATTACATGATAACTTTATCATATACTTAAAAGGAACAGGAAGCTGCACATAATACATTTGAAGTTTCAAGTGCAATCATTTTTTTTTCTACTATGTTATGGAAATGCTCATTTATTTCATAACCAATATAAAATAAATTTTAGAAAAACGTGGAGACTAGAATGATGTTCTTGTAGTGTCTTGCTGAGGAGGGAGACCAATCAGCACTTAGAACACAGAGAACAGCACCTTGACTTTGGAACAAATACAAGCAGCATTCTAAATGAGGATAATATCCAAATTCTCCCTATTCTTTGTCCTGAAATGACCATGAGATCTTCAGTCAATGTTTTTCTTTCTAGTAACTTCCCTGGAAAAATACTGTAACAGATTTCTTGTGGCTGACTTCAACTCTGAAGTCATAAACATCCTTCCTTATTACCTCTTTAGAATCTTGTTAATATGATAATAGCCACACCCAAATTTGTTTCTCCTTTCTATTAATTAACTTCTTTGTCTTATCAACTGCTATCTTCTTCTTGACTGCTCCTTTGTTTCCCTCTTCTTTTTCTAATTCTTCAGCTACAGTCCTCTCACCTCAATTCATTCTTCTCCTTCTCTAATAGCCGTGTTTTTTCTTCCTTGGATCCTTCTTCTCCTACAGCTCAATTCCTTGTCCTTCAACTTTAGTTTTTTCCTTCCTTTTAATTCTGCTTATCTTTCCCAATTACCCCTCCCCAACTTAGTCTAAGGCTTTCAGAATTCCAAAGTTCTCTGATCAGAGTTTACAATTCCCCCTTTTTCCTTGTGGGTGCTAGACATCTTCCTCCCACTGCTTTCTCCCCTGGAGTTAGGAATAAAATGTTAACCTTCCTTCTCTGTGTCTCTCTTTCCATATACATATACAAATACACATATTTATAAAATTATATTTATATATATAGATGTATATACATACATGTGTGTGTATACATATATGATACTGTTCTCAACTTACTATATTCTCTTTTACCTTGCAAGAAAGGATTACTATTTGCTAATTTGAGATCTTTAAGCTTTCTTTCAATGACAAGAGAAATCTATCTCTTTCGTGCTGAATCCTGTTCAATGTATTTTATCTGGCTTTAAAATCAATAGTTCATATATTTTTTCAATATTTGGAAGGACCCATTTAAAAGGTTTAAGCAGTTTTTTTTAAGTGAACAGATAAAATGTGTTAATGAGTGTTAAACTTGAATGTTCTCAAAATATTTACAATATGTAAACAGTGAACACATGCTCTGAAAATATATACATCCCTCCTTCCCTCCAAATTAGACTCCTTACTGTAGCACCCAGGGGACCAGCTTGTGCAGTCTGAGGCTGCACTGCTTCTATTTATGACTTTGTTAATCATGTTGCAAATTTATAGTTTCTAAAACAAGTTGTCTGTGTTGTTTATTATGGTTGCTTCATTTTTTTTTGTCTATGCTGTTTTTTTCTTGGTTTTAAAATTAAAACTTGAAAGTTCTAAATTTCAGACACACCTGGGGGGAAAAACAACCAAAAAACAAAAACAAAAAGGAAAGATTTTGTTTTACTTGGAAGGGAAAATGTTTTGAAATAGGAGTCAGGAGAGCTGAATTCTAATTCTATTTTCTTTCAATTCAATTTGAGTTGAATTCAACTATACTCAATTTAATGAACATTGATTAGTTACCCACATGTGCAAGGCATTTTTTTCTTCATCTGCCACCTTGGAGCCTTACTTGCCTCTGATTGACAATAGTTTTTTGTAACTATCCAGACAGAATCTGACCAGACAGTTTACTGGCTGGCTTCCTGATATCTTTGTGCCAAGTTACAACCCCATCTTACTGATATGCCACCCCACCCCACCTTTCTTCCTTTGGCTCTTAGACCTAATTGAATCAACATTGTTATTACTGAAAAGGACTTGCTTTTTGATTGCCCTGTCCCTTCTCCACCTTCCAAGTGACTTGGAATTACCCTTCTCTACCAGAGAGCCCCTTATGTGTATTATCTTCCTTTATTAAAATGTTAGCTTTGTGAGGGCAAGATCTGTCTTCTTTTTGTAGTTGCTTCTCTAGTGCTTAGCACGGTGCTTTTTACTCCAGAGGTACTTAATAACATATTTCCATTCATTAATTCATTCATTCAGTAAATGCACATTTATTTATGCCCTTCCTGAATGAAGAGGACTGTTTCAAGTAGTGTGAGAGATATAAACTTGAAATCAAACATGGTCACTGTTTTCATGGAGTAAGTAATTTAACTTTTATGGCATCCAGTTTCTCCATTTGTAAAGTCTGGTTATCTCATTCTACTAAAAAGTCTTCTGAGGTATCATATTGCCTGCCAAATCAAATTTAAATGATTTTTCTCCATATTCAGGAATTTCCACAATGTAATACCAAACTAGTTCTCTAGCCTTTTCTCTTATTTCTCCTCTCTGAGCATTGTGCCATTGAAATCAGAAAATTTGACCCCCTAATATATATGACCTGGATTTTTTGCCTTGGTGTCTCTGTTTATTTTGTTCCTTGTACCTTGATTGTATTTTTCTTCTTTTTATCTATGGAATTTCAACACATCATTTAAAGGCCAGTTCAGATACCACTTTCTCTATAAAGATTTTTTATTTCCTTTAATTAGTAGAAAATTTCCTGTTCAAGTCTTAAATAGCACTTTGTTTCATACCTATCTCATGCAATTACAATGTAATATTTTATACCATACTTACCTGTATTTGTGTCTTTGTATTATAAGCTTGATGAGGATAAGGACTTTATCTCAACAAAATTTTGGAACTCTCTGAATGCATAAGATGGTGCTCTGAAAATAGGAGATATTTCATGCATGTTTGCTAAATGATTGATTGAATCCAGTGAGAGGAACTGGACTAATTCTCAAAGGACTCTTCCTGCTCTAACATTTTATAATTCTATATTACCCTATCAAAAAATACTTTCAGATAAAAGAAGTGAGAGGTGAATGGAAGTAATAGTAAAAGTTCTTGGGTGCATAAGTTGGTAAGAAACCAACTTTTGATCAATGCTCAATTGTCTTAACCTTTCAAAAACTAACTTTTCCCTTTCAACTTAACCATATCTTAAAATTCCAATAATCATATTATTGTATCATTATTCATTATTAACTGCTCCCAATCTTTAAAAAAAAAAATCAAATATATGCCAAGAATATTGCTCATTTGGTCTGAAGCGATGTTGTCAATCTATTTGAATCCTATTCAAATTCTTTCCAGATTTCTTTTAGCTATTTTATTAGACATACAATTTTATATGTTGTCCTTCATATGGAAAGATAACTATGTTTATGAAGATGATTTATACTGTTTTCCACTCCCTCCTGTGCACTGCTTCAGTGCTTCAGGGAATCAGGGAATTTTACCAATATTGCCTCCTCCAACTGCACAGGTCACAAATGGCTCTTGAGATTTGTGATGGCAAAAAGTTGACCCTGTGGCCAACCAAATAAAGAATGTTACCAAATTTACTTTGATTGGTTCTTGGAAAATAGGTATATAGTCCAACACCTGGTGGATACTTGAAGCCTTTATGGCTTGGTAGAGCTTGCCAGGACATGTGCTGCCTCAGGTTCATGCATTTTCTCTGGCTGTAAGCCATGATTTTAATGCTCTCTCTCCTTGTCTCCACTCCCCGCTTCACTGGTCTTCTTCAAGTCCCAGCTATAATTTGACCTTATACAGGAAGTCTTTCTTTATCTCCTTTAATTCTGGTGCATGTCACATGTTGATTATTTCCTATTTATCTTCCACATAGCTTGTTTGTATGTATTTATTTGCTTGTTTGTATCCTCCGTTGGATTCCCAGTTCCTTCAGAGCCAGGGATGTCTCTTCCCTTTCTTTGCATGCCCAATACAGTATCTGACAGAGCAGGTTCTTAATAAATGCTTATTAACTGATTGGTTGACTCACTGCTCAGTCAGGGACTGTGAAAACTCAGGATCATTTTCAATGCTTTGATGTCTCTGTATCAGAAGTGAACTTTGGTGGAGGCCCTTATGAAAAAAAGTACATATATTCAAGATTACTAATCTTCTATAGTCCTAGAATGGAATTGTCTTTAAAACAAAACTGGTTATACAGTGTGGGGAATTTGTCTCTTGGCCTTAGTCTATTTTAAATCAAGGCTCACTCGATTGGGCTAATTAATCAGGCCACCTGCAATTACATATCTTATTGAGATCTCTATTTACAGAAAGAGGAATCTCAGTTTTTATGCTGCCTATAAATATTCTTTCCTGCTGGTATTCTAAATGTGGGATCCTTGTTCCATGACCAGCAGGTGTACATAGTACTGGAAGAACTGAATCGTGAGAATCTTGACATTCTCAATATAAACAAAACCAGAAGACAAAAGAAGGTTGCATCTGACATGAAGAATGGTACACACTTAGCTCCCCAAGGATGCAAGTGATCGTGTTTTAGGCTGGTTCCTTTGGTAGCATTGGTCTGATATTGAAATGAAGTGAGAGATTCCTAAATCTTTCAATGGTTAACAAAAGGCTTATTCAACATATAGAAAAAAATACTCAAGAAAAATACTGCACATAGTTTGGGTCTATGCAGAAGCCTACCTCTACCTTGTCTCTATATAGAAACCTATTTGTAAAATTTTATGGAGAATGATGGTAGAAGTTTTTTTTTTTAATCTTTTAATCTTTAATTTTTTTTCCTTTTAATCAATTTCATAAAACCTTAAGAAGTGAGTGACAGAAAAATAAACTGAAGTAAGGAACTTAGGGGCATCTAGGTGGTGCAGTCATGTAATGCCAATCACAGCAGCACACCTGAGGACTGCTGATGTGACCAATTTTAAGGATCTAATCATATAGTATAATGAACTATCTATTTATGCAGCAATAAATTAAACATTGTTCAAAAAGGCATAATATTTATAGAAATATCCTTAAGCAAAACATATCATCTATCTATCTGTCTATCTATCTATCTATCTATCTATCTGTCTGTCTGTCTAGCCATACATACACACACGTATCATAATGCTCAGTATATCATATGGTGCATAGATACACAATCGTATTCAGTAACATTCTCCAAAATACTTGTCTACACAATCAGGAGGTCCCAGGCCAAAGTCTTCCCTAGCACAACACATCATCCTTAAGGGGTAGCAGAAAATACAAACACCATTCATCCCTAGGTCACAGCAAGTCATAATCTCCTCAATCAATAAATAGTTTCCAAATAAAGTCCTCTCTTATTTTGACTCATTTTGACTCTTTCATTTTGACTCATTTGACTCTCTCATCCTGCCTGACAGCAGGATGTTTCTAGGAAAACAAAGCTAAACAGGGTTACAACAATATTTATACATACTACCAGCAGCAGCATCTCAATTCACTTTAACATTTCTTAAAAGGGGCTTAAGCTAAGCCTCCTTCCAATGGGTGGATCTCTGCTCTTCAGCTTAATTCACTCATAAAGATCAACAGACAGCCCTTCTGTCTGAGAAATTAACACAAACCAACAGACAGCATTGACATCTTGAATATTCTTTCTGTTAGGCCTGCCCACAAGTAAATTCCCCTAGCTGGCTTATGTGTGCTTCTCTCAGCTCTGCTCTTCTCTCTTCTCTGTTCTCTCCCTCCAACCAGTACAATATATACTGTTTCTGATCAAAGACTCTTGAATCAATCGAAGGCAAGACTCAATCAAAGGCACTTGATTGGCTAAAACTCAATCCAGAAAAACAGCAAAAAAAAATCCTACTTTGCTTGCCATTACATGTCAATAGAGCACTGGGATGGGCTAGACTGTGAAATTTGACACAAATATTTTTTTTCCCATTCAAATGCTTCCATTTTTAAAGTTGTTGCATTAATTTTGTTGTATAGAAGCGTTCAATTGCATATAATCATAATTTTATATTTTATCTTTTATAATTGCCTCTTATCTCTTATTTGATAAAAACACATCTCCTAACCACATTATGAAAGGTAAAACAATTGTTTGCCTTCCATTATTTAATATTTAGATTATATATTCCTTTTGAATTGCTGTGGAATATGGCATAAAATATTGGTTTAAGACTAGTTTCTGTCAGAATGCTCTCCAGTTTTTACAGTAGGGTTTTCATGTGTTTGTTTTTTGGCAAGTAGGGAGTTGTTTTCTAACTAATTTATGTTTTCATGTCTATTGAAGACTGATTTATTTATATTCTATTATTTCTTATTCTCCTCTCTCTAAATCTATTCCAATGATCTCTTCTATTTTTTAACCAATACAAGGTCCTTTTCATGAATGCCACCTTATGATATAAAATACAAAGTGATATTCCCTCTTTCTTTCTTAGATTTTTTGTTTCTGCTTAATACATTTTTGTTATTTTGTTGTTATGTAAAGTATCCTTTTAAAAATTTTATTACCAAAACATTAAAACTAAACTAATTTGAGTAATAGTGTAATTTTTATTATATTGCCACAGCCTAGCCATGAACAACAAATATTCCTCCAGATTTTCAAGTTTCTCTTTTCTTCTTTAAGGTGGGCTTTGTAATTTAATCTCTACAAGTATTTTGTGTGGTCTAGCAGATATTTTAAGCATTTTTAATTATATGAAATGAAATTTAAATTTCTATTATTGTTTCTTGGATTTTGTTATTATTTTATGAAATTGCACTTAAGAGTTTATTTTAAAAACCTGCAACTTTGCTGAAAATAGTGATTTTTTGCAATTAAAATCTTTGTAGATTTCCTTGGATTTTCTAAGTAAATTATTATGTCTTTAGCAAACAGGGATAAATTTATGTTCTCTTTGCCTACTTTTATGCCTTTAATTTCTTTCAGTTATTGTTATTACTAATCATTTCTAGAAACATAAAAAATCATTGTATAGGGAATGGGGAATTTTGCTCATTCCTATATTTATTGGAAGAGCTTTCAGTGCATGTCCATTGTATATGATACTTACTTTTGCTTTTAGATACCTTTTCTGATATTATATAGGATCACTCTATAAATATATATTGCAAGGTTTGTTTTATTAGCATAAATGAGTGTTCATTATCAAAGACTTTTTTCTGCATCTTTTAAGATCCTGGGGCTTTCAGGGGAGGGGTGGGGGCAGAGTTAAGGTGGTGGTGTAAAAGCAGCAAAACTCCACAGCTCTCCCCATAACCACCTCAAATACCTATAAAATATGACTCTAACCAAATGTTAAAGCTCCAGAATTCACAAAATGACAGAGTAACAAAGGTCCTGCTGAAGGCAGCCTGGCAGGCAGATGAGAAGGGGTTCATAGCAGCATGCTGGGAGCCCAGACCAGCACCACATGAATCTGTGACTGGAGCCCTAAGGCCTGCAGAACAAGCTGATGCTGGAGCAAGAATCACCAGCAACTGTGGCATTTTCCAGAATTACCAACCCATCAGAAACAAGGACTAAGTGAAAGGTCAATGGAACTCAGATAAATTGGGGGAGAGGGTCCAGCCAACTGCCCCAGGACTACAAGTGGCTGAAGTGGAGGCCCTGCAGCTGCCTCCTCATGGCTGCTTCAGAAGCTCCCTGCCTGCAGATTGCAGAGGGGCCAAGAGATCATTCAGAGGCTAAATGCTCTTGCTTTCAGCTGCCTAGATCAGGATTGTGGTCTTTGGTTGTGGTCCTGAGGCGTGTTTTCAGTGAGCCAAAGCTGGTGGGGCCTGCAGAAATGGTGGTCTCCCAATAGCTCTGGCAGCTGCAAAAATCCCGGAGATTTGGGATAGAGCTCTCCCTCTGAAAGCAGAGTTCTACTGAAGCTAAAAGTCAAGTAATTGACTGGCAACATGAGTAGGCAAAGGAAGCAAAGCAAATCCAGCAATGCAACTTTAGATTCCTTTCTTTGGGGACAAAAAGGACTAAAGCATGGAATGGGAGGAAGACAAGGCAGTCAGGACTCCCACACCAAAAGCTTCCAAGAAAAATGTAGACTGATTACAAGCCATAGAGCAGCTTAAGAAGGATTTTGAAAACCAAATAAGAGAAGTGGAGGAAAAATTGGAAAGAGAAATGAAAATGATGGAAGAAAATCGTGAAAGGAGAGTCAACAACCTGAATGAAGAAAACAACACCTTAAAAAATAGGTTAACTCAAATGGCGAAAGAGGCCCAAAAAGCCAATGAGGAGAATGCCTTAGAAAGTCAAATTTGCCAGATGGAAAAAGAATCTCAAAAGCTTTTGGAAGAGAATAATTCCTTCAGAATTAGAGTGGAGCAAATGGAAGCAAATGACTTTATGAGAAATCAAGATACTATTAAACAGATCCAAACAAATAAAAAAAATAGAAGGCAATGTGAAATACCTCCTTGAAAAAACCATTGACCTGGAAAACAGATCCAGGAGAGACAATTGAAAAATTATTGGATTACCTGAAAGCCATGATCAAAAAAAGAACCTACAAAGCATCCTTCAAGAAATTCTCAAGGAAAATTGCCCAGATATTTTAGAACCAGAGGGCAAAATAGAACTTGAAAGAATTCAT
>CM053586.1:144529994-144560151 GCA_028646515.1 Pseudochirops corinnae | reverse complement strand
CTTTTTAAGGCATTCTTCTCCTCATTGGCTTTTTGGGTCTCTTTTGCCATTTGAGTTAGCCTATTTTTAAAGGTGTCATTTTATTCAGTATTATTTTGGGTCTCCTGTAGCAGGACATTGACTCACTTTTCATGATTTTCTTGCATCATTCTCATTTCTCTTCCCAGTTTTTCCTTCACTTGTCTTACTTGATTATCAAAATCCTTCTTGAGCTCCTCCACTGCCTGTAATCAATTCATATTATTTTTTGGAAGCTTTAGATGCAGGAATTTTGACTTCTTCTGGTTCCATGTTTTGATCCTTTTTGTGCCCAAAAAACCACCACAGCTGATTCACTCTCCTGAAGTCTGCACTTGCTGGTCTGTGCCACTGGCAGGGCTGCCCCACACCCACAGTGCTCACATGGGACTGCCCTAAGCTCCCAGTCTGGTGTGATAGACCCTTCCTGTCAGCCTGCCAGGCTGCCTTCAGAGGGAGTTTTGTTTCTCTCTGCCATATTGTGTGTTCTGTAGGTCTAAAATTTGCTTAGAGTTGTATTGTACAGGTATTAGAGGTGGTTGGAGTGGGAGCTTAGCCAAGTTCCTTCTTTTACTCTGCCATCTTGGCTCTGCCCCTCCATTTGTTCACTTTGAAAGGAATACTTCCAATGCTTCCCTTTTAAAAATTAAAATTCATTTTTAGACTCAGGTTTGCTAGATATATGTTCTCTGTCTATCATTTATCCATATCCCATTTTTTTTCTGTAGTTTCTGGTGAGTACACAATAGTCTTATGTTATTTAAACTTCCTTTCCATTATAATTGAAGGTCGTTCTTCTGGTTTCTTACAGAATTTGCTGTTTTTTAATTATATGTTATAAATTTAACTATAATGTGTATAGGCATTTTTGCAGCATCTATTTCCTTCTCCCATGGTGATTTGCATGTTCTTTTGATTGGCACTTTATTTTCTGTATTTGGAAATTCTGAGCAATATTTATGAATTATTTCTTTTTCTATGGTATTTTTTATCCCCCCCACTTAATAATGTTTTATTTTTCTAATTGCATGTAAAGATAGTTTTTAACATTCATTTTTTATAAGATTTTGAGTTCCAAAGTTTTCTGCAACATCCCTCCCCATTTGTGTTCACATTAGTCATGTTGTGAAAGAAACACAGTAAGAGAGAAAAAAACACCAGAAAGAAAAAAGAAAAAAAAATGAAAATTGTTTGCTTTGATCTTCATTCAGACTTTGCTGTTCTTTCTCTGGTTGTGGATAGTATTTCTCATCATGAGTCTTTTGGAATTGTCTTGGATCATTTTAAGGCTGAGAAGACCTAAGTCTATTATAGATGATAATTGGATAATGCTGCTTTTACTGTGTACAATGTTCTCTTGGTTCTACTCACTTCACTCAGCATCAGTTCATGTGAGCCTTTCTAGGTTTTTCTGAAATCCCACCTACTTATTATTTCTTATAGCACAATAGTATTGAGTTACATTCATATACTACAACTTGTTCAGCCATTCTCAGCTGATGGACATTTCCTCAATTTCCACTTCTTTGCCACCACAAAAGAACTACTATAAATATTTTTATACATGTAGGTCCTTATCCCTTTTTTATGATCTCTTTGGGATATACACCTAGAACTGTTATTACTGGATCAAAGGGTGTACAGTTTTATAGTCTTTTGGGCACAGTTTCGAGTTGCTCTCCAGAGTAGTTAGATCAGTTCACAACTCCACCAGCAATGCATTAGTGTTCCAATTTCCTCAAATCTTCTCCAACATTTATTATTTTCCTTTCCTGTTATATATGCTAATCTGATAGGTATGAAGTGGTACCTCAGAGTAGTTTTCATTTGAGTTGCTTTAATCAGTAGTGATCACTTGCAGCATTTTTTCATATGAGAATACATGGCTTTAATTTCTTCATCTGAAAACTGCCTATTCACATCCTTTGATGATTTATCAATTGGAAAATGATTTATATTCATACATGTATGTGTGTATACATACATACATATATACATATACATGACTCCATTCCCTACATATTTGAGAAATGAGGCCTTTACCATAGTCAATGGTTGTAAACAATGTTTCCTGGATTTCTGCTTTCCTTCTAATCTTGGCTCTATTGGTTTTGTTTGTGCAACCCCTTTTTAATTTAATGTAACTGATATTATCTATTTTATATTGCATAATACTCTCTCTCTCTTTCTCTCTCTCACTCTCTCTCTCTCTCTCTCTCTCTCTTTTGTTTGGTCATAAATTCTTCCGTTCTCCATAGATCTCACAGGTAGACTATTCCTTGCTCTTTTAATCTCCTTATGGTATCAGTCTTTTTTTTTTTTTTTTGGTATCAGTCTTTATATCTAAATCATTTATCCATTTTGACCTTATCTTGGTATGTGATGTGAAATAATGGTCTATGCCTAGTTTCTGTCATACTATTCTCCAATTTTCCCTGCAACTTTAATCAAATAGTGAGTTCTTATCCCAGAAGCTGGAGTCTTTGGGTTTATGAAACAGTAGATTACTATAGGCATTGACTACTGTGTCTTATCTACCTAACACATCCCACAAATCTACCACTTTATTTCTTAGCCAGTATCAAATAGTTTTGATGATTGCCACCTTATAGTATAGTTGTAGATCTGTTATGGCTATTCCACTTTCCTTTGCATTTATTAGTTAATTCCCTTGATATTCTCATACTTTTGTTCATCCAGATGAATGGTATTATTTTTTTTCTAGCTCTATAAAATATTTTTTTTAGTACTTTGATTGGTATAGTATTGCATAAGTAGATTATTTTAGGTAGAATTGTCATTTTTATTATATTCCCTTGGCTTACTCATAAGCAACTGACATTTTCCCAATTGTTTAGATCTGACTTTATTTGTGTTAAAAGTGTTTTGTAATTCTGTTCATATACTTCCTTGCTTTGTCTTGACAGGTAGACTCCCAAATATTATGTTATCTACAGTTATTTTAAATTAAATTTCTGTATCTCTTTTTTCTTGGCTTTGTTGGTAATATATAGAAATGTTAATTATTTATGTGGGTTGATATTATATCCTGCAACTTTGCTATAACTGTTAACTGTTTCAAGTAATTTTTGACTGATTCTCTAGTATTCTCCAAGTATACTATCATGTCATCTGTAAAGAGTGCTAGTTTTGTGTCCTCATTGTCTATTCTAATTCCTTCAATTTCTTTTTCTTCTATTATTCCTAACACTAACATTTCTAGTACAATATTTAATGATATTGGTGATAGTGAATATTCTTTTTTAATTGCTGATTTTATTGGGAAAATTTCTTGCTTATCACCATTTTATATAATGCTTGCTGATGGTTATAGATAGATGCTACTTATGGTTTTAAGGAAAGCTCCATAGTTTTACTCTCTCTAGTACTATATTCTCTAGTATTTTTCAATAGAAATGGATTCTGTCTTTGGTCAAGAGCTTGTTCTGCATCTATTGAGATAATCATATGATTTCTGTTAGTTTTGTTATTGATATGGTCAATTATTCTGATAGATTTAATAATCTTGAACCAGCCCTGATTTCCTTGTATAAATCCCACCTGGTCATAGTATATGATACTCATGATAAATTTTTCTTTTATCTCTCTCACTTGATTTTAAAAATCCTTTTTGAACTCTTCAAGAAGGCTTTTTAGGCTTGAGACCAATTCATATTCCCCTTTGGGGTTTCACATATAGGCATTTTAACACTGTTTTCTTCTACTGAGTTTGTGTTTTGATAGTCCCTGTTGTGATAGTACCTTTCTATAGTCAGGGCTCTTTTCTGTTTTTTGCTCATCTTTTAGCCTATTTCATGACTTTTAAAGTTGAGCTCTGCTCCTGGGGCACAGGAGGCATTGTTCCAAGCTTCTTTTGCTAGAGTCAAGGTATCTGGTCACTGACTTTCTGTGTTGGGGTCTCAGTTGCAGATGACTTGCACACTGCACTGGGGTGTTGCAGCCTAGTCACGCTTGTGCCAGAGGTTCTGGAGTTGGCAGTTTCCCTTTGGCATTGTGGCTGGAGGCTTCATAGCTGGCCTGCTATGTCACTGGTCAACTGAGCCAGGATCCAGGGGCCTCATTTGCTCATCTGAACTGTGGCTAAGAGTCTCCAACTGGTTTGCCCAGAAACTATCTGTGCTCAGTTGCCCTCCCCTTTTACTCAAGTGAGATAGACCTTTCCTGAAGTCCTTCTAAATTAAGTTAAGCTGGGAAATTGTTTTACTACCTCTGTTTGTGGGTTCTGTTGTTCTGGAATGCATTTAGAGGATTGATTTTATACTGTGTCTGAGGGAAACTGGGGAGAACTCAGGCTATTTCCTGGATTTTCTCTGTCTTCCTCTTGTGATATGATATTCAGATTTTTTTCTTTTAATCTTCTTGTGGGCCTTCTACACTTGCTGAAATCATCTCTTTGTACTGTCTTTTAGAAAAATAGATTTGAGTGTATAGAGATCATGTGCTTTTTAAAAATGTTATTGTTTTTTGCTTCTCTTTTATATGAGCTTTCATTTAAGCACATTTGTACAATAAATCAGTTATTTTTTTTCAGTTCTTTGGAGAGACTTGCCATTGTGTAAGATTTTCTGGGCAATCTTTTTTTCTGACAATTATTTCTATTATACAATCCAGGTATTCTGCTTTCACAATTTATATTTCTCTTTTGAACCACTCAGGAACACATGGACATGATTCTATGGGCTCTGTGGCATCCACAGAGTCCTCTCAGATCTGATATTGGTTCAACTTTCTTTACCTTCAAATATTTATTTAGAAATGTTTGGGCTCATTAAGATGTTTTGGTAAGTATATCTCTTTCTGTTTTTAGAATCTTCTCTGTAGATTTATCTGCTTGTGCTCAAGGTTTAAAAATGAGTTTACCCCCTTCTCAGATAAAGATCATTCTTTTTTTCTTCTATTCTCCTACTGCTCACTTTATGACTCTTCTCACTCTGTTGGTAACTCCCTTGAGGGCTAGATCTTAAAGTGGCCTCAACTTCCTCCCATGTTGGGGATTTTAATTTTCTCCTGCTTCAGTTCCTGACCTAAGTCAGTTTTGGGAGGGGGATACAAAACTGGCCCCAATTGAATGTCCATTCCCTTTTCTTCTGGATTGTAATAGTCCCAACAGACATGTTGACACCCTGCTGAAGTTCCCTCTGTTCTTTAGTTCTTTGGCTGAGTGCTGTTGAAGCATGCTGCTCCCCCGGGCAGAATGACTCCCTCCTGCATAAAGGGAGTGGAATGAGTTGAGGTCTGATATTTATTGCCACAGCAGAATGGTGAAGCAAGGACAGGGACATATTTGCTGGTAGAAATTATAGCATCAGCAACAGCAGCAAGTGAGCAAATTGTTGAGTGGATCCCTACCAAATCCTGGAGGCTGGTGAGGTAGGGATTATTGAGTAAGTGTGGTAAGTATTAAGGATTAGCATTCCTTGCTATTGAGTCATCTTGTTGTTACCTGGTTAGATTTCTTGGTGGTTTTTTTTTTTTTTTTTACTATAGACAGCTGTAATTACTTTACCTATTGTGTATAATTCTTATTTTGAGAAATTTTGAGAGTTAGTGATGAGTAGAGAAATTATCTTGTCCTTCATTTTGTACCTGCCATGTAATTGGATAGCAGATTTTAATGTTCTTATCTTAAAGCTTTTGAAAATTATCTTCTTCTAAATAAAAATATGAACAGAATTCTCAGGGGGCAATTTTCTTTTGGTCTTTTGTGTCTAATGCCTAACTTAGAGTATTTGCTATTGATATAAATTATATCTGTCATTTCATTGAGATAGTGAACTACTAAGTTGTGAACTTGCTTGCATCAATGCAAAACAATATTTTTTCTGCAACTTAATGTCTTAAAAAGTTGTCTTGGTATTTAAGGGTTAAGTGACTTGCCCAGGGTCACATACAATATACCTTAGATGCAATACTTGAACCAAGTCTTTCTAGTCCCAAGACTGGCTCTTTATCCACTATAAATATTTTAAGTGTTCATCAAATTGAATTGAATTGTGGACTTGTGTGTGTGTTTAATCACAATGCAAAGAATTTGATGAAGAGCTTCCAGTTCTTTTTTTATAATCAAATGTGCTGCCCAATCCAAAATGAGACATCTGAAGTACCTATATTTGGAAGTAAATTGGGAATCATGCTATTTTTTTTTTTTGCATCTGTATTCAAAGTATGTGGGTCCAAAAGAGGAAATAGACTCTATATTTTTAAGATCTTCATCAAGATAAAGCAGCTGTCTTTGTCATTTATTGTTGGCCCCAAGCTTTTCTTGGCTTGTGTACAATTTTTGGTGGGAAACAATTCATTTGGATTACTGAGAATCTGTACTTGTCCCTTAAATTGGATCACGAAGCCTCTGAGGCAATATGAAAATGTTGTTTGAGTTTGATTCTCCATGTAAATGGAGTGAAACAGTGGAACAAATCATCTCAAATAACCAGTAATCTCCAAACAATTTATATAGTTTCTCATACTCACTGGCTTTTACATATATATATATATATGCCACTCACTGCTTGGCTCTATGCACTCTCAGCTGGGTGACTGGAAAACAGAGCTGGGAGTGATTGGTGGAGGTATGTGTTTGCATGGGGAAGAGGGAGGAGACTGGGAAAAGGAAAAAAGATGGTTTCTGCAGAGATGATCTTAATTGTTGTTGTTGTTAGTCAGTCATGTCTGACTCTTTACGGCCCCATATGGAGTTTTTTTTTTTTTTTTTTTTTGGCAAAAATCCTGTATTGGTTTGCCATTTCCTTCATCAACTCATTTTACAGCTGAGGAACTGAGGTAAACAGGGTGAAGTGAGTTACCCAGGGTCATACAGCAATTGTGTCTGAGGCCAGACATGAACTCAGAAAGATGAGTCTTCCTGGTTCCAGGCCCCATGCTCTATTCACTTATGCCACCTAGCTGCGCCCCCCCCCCCCAAAAAAATGTCATATTTCTTGAAGATGGAGATCTTTGTTAGATTGAGATCAAATCTGAATGTATAATAATTGCTTAGTTCTGTCTATACAATGTTGTTGAACAGGGTTAGATTTCTTGCTGCATGTGATCTATTTGGTGCTCTGATCAGTTCTTTCGAAGTTTATATGGACTTTGAGAGAATGTCAAGTTAAAGTGATATTTTTAAATGGTTGAAACATTGACAGGACTTGGAACTTATATTTCAATAGTTCAAGGATCTTTGTTTTAACAGGTATCAGCAAGCTTTCATTGATGTAAAATATAGGCAACACAATTCAGTCAAAAGGGTACTACGCATAGTATTAGAAGTACTGGGTTAGAATTTATGGCTCTATAACTATTTGCATGATTTCAAGTGAGTAGTTTTACCTCTTGGGCCTCAGTTTTCTAATTTAGAAAAGAAGGCAATAGGATTAAATTAGAGGTTCACTTGGGGTCAGGGAATATATTCTAAAAAATATTTTCTTAACTGTATTTCATCACAACTGATTTTCTTCGTAATCCTATGTATTTCATTTTATGCAGAAAACAAAAAAAAATCTGGGAAGGGTTTTATTTGTTTATATGGTATTGTATTTTTCTGCATTTAGATGTAAAAACAATTTTTAACATTTGTTTTTGAAACTTTGAATTCCAAATTCTCTTCCTTCCTCTCTCCTCACCTGGCCCCCTCATTGAGAGGGCAAGCAATACAATTTAGGTTATGAATGTGCAGTCATGCAAAATATTTCCATAATAGTAATCTAAAAAGAAAACAGAGACACATACAAAAAAATCAAGAAAAATAAAGAAAGTAAAAATAGAAGTATACTTCAATCTGTATTCAGACACCACAAGTTCTTTCTCTGGGGAATGGATAGTATTTTTCATCATAAGTCCTTCAGAGTTGTCTTGGGTAGTTCTATTGCTGAGAACATCTCAGTCATTCACAACTGCTTATCTTGCAATATTGCTATTACTTCATGCACAGGAGTCACTTTGCATCAGTTTCTGTAAATCTGTGAAGGATTTTTTGAGAGCATCCTGCTCATCATTTCTTATACCATAAAAGTATTTCATCAAAATCACATAGCACAATTTGTTCAGCCATTCCCCAATTGATGGGCATTCTATCAATTTCCAATTCTTAGCCAACAGAAAATAGCTGCTATAAATATTTTTGTGCATATAGATGCTTTTATTATTTTTTAAAAATCTCTTTTGGGATACATACCTACTATTGCTAGATCAAAGTGTATGCATGATTTTGTAGCCTTTTAGGTATATTCCAAATTGCTGTATAGAATGATTGAATCAGTTCATAACTTAATCAACAGTGCAATAATGTTTAATTTGATTCCCTACAACATCTGTCATTTGCCTTTTCTATACTATTAGCCAATCTAATAATAAACAACCTCAGAATTGTTTTAATTTGCATTTCTCCAATCAATAATGAATGAGAGTATCTCCTTCATATCACTATAGATAACTTTGATTGTTTTATCTGAAAACTGATTATATATTTTGACTGTTTATCAATTGAGGAAATGGCTCTTATTTTTTATAAATTTTACTGCATTCTTTATGTATTTGAGAAATGAGGTCTTTATCAGAGAAACCTCCTTCAATTTTTTTTTAGTTACTAATGCTATTATCATTCTATCCCCCAATTTATTCTATTCTCTCTCTCCTTTCATCCTCTCCCTCCTCAAAATGTTTTGCTTCTGACTATCCCTTCCACCAATCTTCCCTCCTTTTCATCATCCCTCCCCCTTCTCTTATCCCCTTTCCTTCCTACCCTCCTATAGGGTAAGATAGATTTCTATACCCAATTGAATGTGTATGTTATTCCATTTTTGAGCCAATTCTGATAAGAGTAAGGTTTACTCATTCCCCCCTCTTCCCCTCTACTCTAAAAGCTTTTTTCCTTGCCTCTTTTTTGTGAGGTAATTTATCCCATTCTACCTCCCTCTTTCTGTTTCTCCAAGAACATTCCTCTCTCACACCTTAATTTTATTTTTTGGATATCATCCCTTCATATTCAACTCATGCCCATGCCCTCTGCCTACATATACTCCTTCTAATTACCCTATGAAGGGTCTTATGGGTTACAAATAGCATCTTTCCATGTAGGAATGTAAAGAGTTCAACTTTAATAAGTTCCCTATGATTTCTCTTTCCTGTTTACCTTTTTATGATTCTCTTGAGTCTTATATTTGAAAAAATTTTCAATTCAGTATCATCTTTTCATCAAGAATGCTTGAAATTCCTCTATCTCATTGAATGTCCTTTTTTTTTCTCCTGAAAGATTATACTCAATTTTACTGGGTAGGTGATTCTTGATTGTAATCCTAGCTCCTTTGCCCTCTGGAATAGCATTTTCCAAGCCCTCCAAACCTGTAATATGGAAACTACTAAATCTTGTGTTATCTTAACTATGATTCCATGATACTTGAATTGTTTCTGACTGCTCACAATATTTTCTTCTGGATCTGGGACCTCTGGAATTTTGCTATAATATTCTTGGCAGTTTTCATTTTGGGATCTCTTACAGTATGTGATCAATGAATTCTTTCAATTTCTTTTTTACCTTCTGGTTCTAGAATATCAGGGTAGTTTTCCTTAATGCTTTCTTGAAAAATGATGTCTCAGCTCATTTTTTGATCATGACTTTCAAGTAGTCCAATAATTTTTAAATTTTCTCTCCTAGATCTATTTTCCAGGTAAGTTGTTTTTCCAGAGAGGTAGTTCACATTGTTTTCTATTTTTTTTTCATTCTTTTAGTTTTATTTTATTGTTTCTTGATTTCTCATGATGTCATTGGATTCCATTTGCTCCATTCTAATTTTTTAGGAATAATTTCCTTCAGTGAGGTTTTAGACCTTCTTTTCCATTTGGCAAATTCTGCTTTTTAAGATATTTTTCTCTTCATTGAATTTTGGACCTCTTTTACCATTTGGCCTAGTCTTTTTTTATAGTGATATTTTCTTTAGTACTTTTGTGCCTCCTTTAGCAAGCTGTTACTTTTTTTTTCATGATTTTCTTTCATCTCTCTCATTTTTCTTCCCAGTTTTTCCTTTACTTCCCTTACTTGATTTTCAAAATCCTTTTTGAGCTTTTCCATGGCCTGAGACCAATTCATATTTTTCTTGGAGGCTTTGGATGTAGGAGCTTTGACTTTGTTGTCTTCTTCTGAGTGTGTGATTTGATCTTTCTTGTCATCATAGTACCTTTCTATGATCAGATTATTTTTTCATTGTCTGCTCATTTTTCCATCCCATTACTTGACTTTTAACTTTTTGTTAAAGTAGGGTTCTACTTACAGTGTGGAGTTTGCACTGTCCCAAAGTTTAGGGGTTTTTTGAAACTGTTTTCAGAGATACTTTTAGGCACCTATAAATAAATTTCTTTCAAGGTGGTATGATCTAAGGAGAAGTGTTTTTCTCCTCTCCTGGCCTGTGCTCTGGTCTATGAGTGACCACTATGCCCTGCAACTGTGAGGAACATCTCCCCTCCACTGTAACTGCCAGTTCTTTTATGCCAGTGCTCCTCCTTGCTCTGAGACTGTCACCCAGAACTGGGACCCAAATACAAGTATGGGCAAAGCAACAGAGTCCTGCCTCAGCGCTAGTAAAAAAGACCCCCGTAATCTCCTTCTGACCAGTTATTCAATCCCTTTACTGTCTGTGGGCTGAGAGTGCTGGATGAGACTGCTGTGACTGCAACTGCTGATTCAGTCACTCCCAAGGACTGATCCTGGTTTGCTGTTGCTGTAGTTGTGGTGGTGTGGTCTGTGGAGGACTGAGCTTCACTTTCACCCAGGTGTGACAGACCCTTCCTGCTGACCTTTTAAGTTGTCTTGAGATGGAAATGTATTTCATTCTGTTTTTTGTGTGTTCTTCTGCTCTGGAATTTGTTTAGAGTAATTTTTAAACATATATTTAGAGGGATTTGAAGGAGATCTCAGGTGAGTCCCTATTTTTACTCTGCCATTTTGGTTTTATCTTACTGAGAAGGGTTTTATAGGCTTCCCTAGAATGGCAGAAGAGTTCATGACACGAAAAGGTTAAGAATGACTGGACTAAATAATCTCTAAGTACCCTTTAAACACTAAGCCTACAAATCATTTATTCCCCTCTGTAAACAGTTGTAGCTAAAAATATTGATTGCTCAGTGGCCAGTCTTAGCTTACTGGACATCTCTGTGTTTATCTGGGCTTCTCCTTAGACAAGAGGCATATAATCAATTTGGGACTTATAAAAAGTCTTTCTAGAGTATGTGATGCATTAGCCCAGTCTTTGAGAACTCAAGATCACCTCCATATCCTTCAGGAGGCATTGGAATAGGAATGAATAACATGAAGAAATTCAAACAATACATCTTGCATCTTTTTCAATCCTTTGTTACCTAGTTTTGTTCTTTTGCCAATTATCCCCATAATATTTGAGGGGGGTATGATCCCATAGAACTAAAGAAATCTCAATACATGATATACTTAATCAACTTCCTTAAGCAACCAAAAGAAGTGGGTGACTAGGACATTGGACATGGAATCAGGAAGACCTGAGTTCAAATCAAGGTTCAATCATCCCTCATCTAACTATTGTCTACTTCAATTTCCCTGAATGTAACATGGATATAATAATAACACTTATTTCCCAAGATTTTGGTAATAAAATGAAATAATAACTGTAAAGTATTTTATAAACCCCTGAGTGCTATAAATATGCTAGCTGCAACAAAACAAAACAACAACAAAACTATCTGTAGCTTCATAGTGCTATTGTGACTGCAAGAGATTGTAGTCACAGAATCACAGAATCTAAGAGCCACAAGGTATTTTAGAGATCATCTATTTCAATCTATACTTGAACAGAAAATTCCTCTCTAAAACCTCAGACAAAAATTTTTTCAACCTCTACTTGAATACCTCTAGTGATGAGGAATTCATTATCTACCATGGCAGTCCTTTCCACTTTGGGATAACTCTAATTGTCAGAAGCTTTTCCTTATCATGAAGTGAAAATTTGGCTTTCTGAATCCATTTATTGCTCCTAGTTCTACTTTGATTTGCAGGAAAAGGCTAATGAGATCTAAAACAGACAGTTGTAGCTTGACTGGAGGTTCTCTTTAGGATTCTAGTTTCACTTTAATTCTTTTCTTTAATTTTTAAAATGTCTTCTATCCTTCCTTTTTTTCTTCTTTCTTTCCCCTCTTCCTTCCTTTCTCCCTTCTTTCTCCTTTTCTTCCTTTCTTTCCTTCCTCCTTTCATCATCTCCTCCCTCATTTCCTCCCTTTATTACTTCTTTACTCCTTTCCTTTCTCCCCTCTTTCCTCTCTCTCACTTTCTATTTCTTTTTACTTTCTTTCCTTCATCCTTTCCTCACTTTTCTCTCCTTACCTCCTTTCTTTTTTCCTCCTTCCTTCCCTTGCTTCTCTCTTTCTCTTTCTTTCCTCCCTCTTCCTCATTCCTTTATTCTCTTTGTTCCTCATTTCCTCTCTTCCACCCTCCCCATTTCCTTCCTTCCTCTCTCACTTTTATCTTTCTTTTCCTTCTTTCTTTTTTCTCCCTCCTTTCCTCACTTCTCTCCTTTCCTCCCGTCCTCTTTCCCATCCATCCTTCCTTCCATTCTCTTCCTTCTTTCCTTATTTGTTTCCCTTCAACAATCCCAACATCTACATAGATCAAGAGGCAGTGTGTTTCAGCAGAAAAAACATAAGTCTTGAACTCAGGAGGTTGATGTCCAACTTCCAGTTCTATTGTTTATAAGCTCTTGGATATTAGGTGAATTACTTTACCTCTCTGGACCTCAGTTTTCTCATCTGTAAAATGAGGGTTCTAGATCAAGTTGGGTCCTTCATATCTAAGTTTTAGTAATAGATCATCATTGTTTTCTCTGTGAAATATATGCCATCGAGTCCCAAGGAGATCTGCACTTGCTCTTGGCCTCTGATTTTGAGGACTTAGTACATTGTCTTCTGTGACTCCGATTACCTTGTACGCTGGAATCATTCAGTAGTGTAAGCAACAACAACAGAATAATTTTAATGGAACTTTGCCTTAATAGAGGCTAGAAAGACATTTTTACAAGATTCTTAACATTCTTGACAGAATGCTGTTAGAGCAGATATTCTGCTAATTATCGTTAATTTGTTTCTCTATTCTGTGCCTGTAGCCAGAGGCTTGGTTCATTTTACAAACTTGATAAATTTGTACTTTGGCTGTGATCTGTTTTGGTACTTAGTCTTTCTATCTTGTGATCTGTTAAAGACATGGAGAACTGCATAGTTAAAAGAAAGAGGCCATGGGATATTCACTCACTCCTAAATTTAATTTCTATTTCAGTTATCTTGGAGAGTAACCCAGACCATGAGATAACAACATCTGAAAAGGAAAATCATTTGGGTTATTTAAAGCAATTCAATATAATCAAATGCTTCTTCAGCATTAATCAACATTGTCACACAAGGACTGTTTCAAATCATTAGCATCAAGAATTAGGTTGAATGGGCTTTTTTTTTTTCATATTATTAGGGAATAAAAAGTACCTTCAAAAACCCACATACTGCCTTTTAATTAATTTAGCCAGAATAAACTCCAAATGGGATCTTCATTTGCTTGGCAGTGATGTTACTTACAGTTTGGTTTTTTTTAATAAGAAGAAACATAGGCATACCAATTGGCATTGATGATATGACCGTTGCTGCCATTAAAACAAGTGCAGAAACTGTGGTTCCTGCAAAGTTGGAAACCATACAACCTCAACTGCATCTAAAGTAAGTATGAGAACTCAAAGAAATGTAATTACTCTCAGCAATGTTTGGAAAAAATTATTGGGGACCTGTCATGACTAGATGTTTTCAAGTTTAAGAAATTTAATTGCTTTTCATAATTTTCTTTGAGGTGGAAGAAACATTTTTGGAGAGTTTTCCATGAGGCACAAATGCTAGATGGTTCATTGCTTTTAAGTAATTATCAATTATTTCTTTAAAAAAAAAACACATCTTATCTACTATTAATGTTATTCATCTATTCACTCTAAATTCTACCAAAATAATCATGCCAGGAGATTATGTGTGTGTGTGCATGTATGTGTGTATTTAGTTATGTATTTTATATATATACACACACAAATATATATAAAGCTAACACATTTGCCAGACTTTCAGATGAGCATTCATCTCTCCCTTCCATTTTAAGAGAGTTGCCTGGGGTACATGCTAAGAATCATGTATGTTATCTAAAAATGTCAATAATAACATGTAGAATACAATGTCATGTTTAACAGGCTTAATGTAGCAGATATACCTTTCTATATCTGAAATAGCAAGTATATACATATTTTATAAACACAAAATATTTTTTCCTCTTAAATTTGAAGAATTTATCTCAGATTTAGGTCTTCTGCATCCAATACCCAGTTCAAAGGACTTACAAAGATAAAAGTAAATTTCATCTAACATTTTCCTTAGGTCTCAATCCAAATTACATTTCACTATAAATAAGTCTTTGACTTGCTTTCTTTTATGATTATAAATATTTGTATATGTTAACCAAGAATATGTGATGGAGCTATTTGAGATCAAATGTTTTTTCATACATGCAAAGAGAAGTGGAATATTGAAGCAACAATTCATATTTATTCTTGATATCCTTACATTGTTGATTTCTGTGTTACTTGTAAGATATAGAGGCAGTGTGGCAGAATGGATAGAAAGCTAGTTTTAAAGCCAGCAAAACCTGGGTTCAACTCTTACCCCTGAGACATAGTGGCTCTAGGCAACTCTCTAAGACTATAAATTGTAGAAAAAGTATTCATTTCCATTGGTAGAGGGAGTTTCCTATACCAGTGAAGTCATAGGTCCAGTAGCCCTACAAAATGTAAATGAGAAGGAATGAAATCATTCTCTTTATGTGGTTCACAAACAAGCTTTGAAGGCAATTCCTTCCATCTCCATAACTTTCCACAAAACTTCATAAGGAATGTACAAATAATTGCATCCAAAGGGTTCTTCTGGCCATAATTACATGGATGTTTGCCACAATTTCTTCCCTCATATATAGCAAAGCCAGAATCTTAGAGATAGTAAAGAGTTCACAAAGCTATGTTAGTCAAATTTAAACTTATTGTGCATTTAACCACATGTGATAATATCCAGACGTTTAAAAACCTTAATAAATGTATAACCTTTACAAATGCATTATTTTTTTCTATTTTTTATTCACTCATACTCATGCATTATTGATTTCCTCTGGTCCATTCCTACTTGTTGCAAAACCAGTCAAAGGCCTAATCTCTAGGCACAAGCAAGTAAAGTGAGTGCAACTGTGATTTCAGTGGGTTGATGAATGACAAATATTAAGCAGCATATAGAAGAAGGTAGCTGGGAGATCTAGACTCCAAGTCTGGGTATAGGGATTTCTGTAATTTGAACAAATGATCGATCAAATATAAAATAGAACTAGAACTCAGGTCTCCTTATTTCCTGAATGGCACCATCACTAAGCCCATATTACTGCTTCTAATCATATTACATATGATTGCATAATATAAAATAAGATAAACAACTAGGATTATAGGCATACAATTAGGTACAACTTATAGGTCATCTAGTCCAAGATCCTAGGCTTACAAATGAGGAAAATTAGTCCTCAAAAAGTTAAGTGATTTAGGGGAAGCTAGGCAGTGTAGTGAATATAGCACTAGCCATGGAGTCAGGAGGAGCTGAGTTCAAATCCAGTCTTAGACACTTGACACTTACTAGCTGTGTGACCTTGGGCAAGTCACTTAACCCCAATTGCCCTGCCATTCTCCCTCCAAAAAAAAGTCGAGTGATTTGTCAAGATTTCACTTTAGGTCCATGACTCTAAGCTCAATGTTCATTCCACTATATCCTGCTACTTCCCTATGGATGTATGATTTCAGTTTTAATGAAGTCACCATGGAATATTGTGTTATTTTTTCAATAGTGCTATTATGACTCTATTTCCTTTTTTTGAAACGGAAAACTTTTAGAGAGACAACTATTTAGATGGAGTTTATGAGCCATGTAAGGAAAATTATTTCATTACTTCATACTCATTCACTATCTTTTGGAGATACTATATATCTCTGAATGTAGAGTCGAGGGACTAACTGCAGACGCACCCGGGAGTTTTGGTTCAGTATCTTAAACAGTACTCTAGAAAGAATATGTTTGTAATTGGAAGCATGAAAAAGAAAGGGAACAATAGGAGGAACAGGCAAAGGAGGAAATGGGGGGGGAGTGCTATGTGTGCATACATAGACCTCAGTTTACTATTCCATTTATGGAAGAATCTTCTTGGAAAGTACTTGAATGTGCTTAACCTGAGATAATACTTAGACACAGTAAATTTCATCATTTTTAATTTTTCCCTTTGCTTTATCACTATTAGATCGGCATCATTACTAAATTTTTCTGTTCTCTTAAATGGCATACTTGCTGTTTTAATAGTATTTTAAAATTCACTTGCATTCTGAATGTGTGTCTAAGGGCAATGGCTTTTCAAATGCACAGAATTTAACAAGGTTGGAGATTCTCATTTTTTACTTTATGATAAAATGCCACTTTGATGAGAAGATTCTGAGCTTTATGTATTTATTATAGTTTATTAATTCAACAAAATTACTAATCTCTCTTGTTAAAGCTCTCTAAAACTTTGCAAAAGAAAAAGATGCAAGTGAGTTCAGGTAAAACCTCATCCCTGTGTTAAAAAAATGAATTAATCTCTAAGCCAAGATGGATGAGTAGGAAACAGTACAGCACTCCAGACTATTTTAACAAATATCTAGGAAGAGTGCCAGACTGAGTGGTGATGCAGTGATCAGAAAATCTAAAGAGAAAACAGAATGGGTCATCTTTCCAGTCTGAGATCACAAATTCAACCTAAAGGCAAGTGATGGCAGGAAATATGGAAAATGTATGAGTAGTAATTGTAAACTTGGTCCTCAGGATTCTGAAACAGACTGGGCCAATAGTGCTGAAGAGCTCAGGGATAGACCTGAACTGTAATAGTTTTAAATCTATTGAATTTTTCAGGTTTCTTACAGAGGCTAGGGCCAAGTGCCCTCTGTTACAGTGGCATCCAACTCAAACATGGTTCTACTTAGACCCCAACCAAGGTCTAGAACCTGAGAAACCAAGGAGGGAAATAATTAGACCATACCCCTATTCTGATTACATAGGGTCTGCTGAAAGATTGTACCTCCCTGAAGCAAAGTGATCCTATGCTCTTTGAAGGAAAAAAAAAACAACACTCAATTCCCAAAGAATGTAGCTGCAAGACCCTAGTCAGTAGTTCTCAACCTTCCTAATGCCATGACCCTTTAATACAGTTCCTCAAGTTGTGGTGACCCCCACACCATAAAATTATTTTCGTGGCTACTTCATAACTGTAATTTTGCTACTATTATGAATCGTAATGTAAATATTTGATATGTAGGATGTATTTTCATTGTTACAAATTGAACATAACCCACAAGTTGAGAACCGCTGCCCTAGATAAAACAAGGTCACAAAGGCCCCAACCCAACAGAAGGACAACAAGCCTGGCCTGAACATAAAGTCTCAATCCAAGAAATAAAACTAGAAGAATGAATATGCAAAACAAGACAAAGAGTTTATATGGTGCCAGGGATGCCTGAGATTTGCCTCCAAAGGCAAATCCAAAAAGAAAATCATGGTTTTCCTACAAGATCATTTAGAAGTCTCAGAAGAAATGAATCAAGCATTTAAAAAGTTTTTAAAAGATGCCTCAATTTGGTATGTATTTCTTAACCACACAGATTAATGAAATGTGTTTACTTTCTTTGTAGAGTTTATATTCTAGTTGGGGAGATGTTCTGGTCAGTGTGATGTTTCAAACAGTAACAGGAAAGGAAATAGAAAGAACTTTCCCATTAAACAAATAGAGAATGGGAGAGAGGAGAATAGAGTTCTCTTTCCATGTAACCCATGGCCCAGAATCTCACAAGCTCTTAGTTTGCCTGAATTGGAAGCACATGAAATAGTAAAGAAACCACATGGTCTTTCATGATCAAGTGCCAAAATGATCCTTGTGAATGGAGTTTTGAAGAAAGGAGAAATAGATGCCTACTATAGGAACAATTTGAAGCAGCCTTCCAGAAGAGATGAGATTTGAGCTGAAGCATGAAGAAGTAAGATGTGGACATACAAGGAGTCAAATCAAATCAATAAATGTTTATTAAGGCAAACACTGTGTTAAGTAGTTCAACTGGAAATATAAACAGAAAGATAGTCCTTGCCCTCAAGAAGTTTACATTTTAATGGAGTGGGGGAGGGAAACAATACATGCAAGGAAGCTAGAAAAGGGGGGGTTAGGTGTTGGAGTGATTTGGGGCGAAGGAAAAAGTGCTGTAGTAGGGGCTGCATGGTAGAGAATGTCCAGAGAGTAAGGAGTGGAGCCTGGAGAATGAAGACATGGCTTGCTTGGGAGCTTTTCTTAAAATGGAGATTCTGGAAGGAACAACCAATCAGAGGATGGGGCCACAAGGCAGACTATACTTTCAGAGTGAGAAATATAGGAGCAAAGTGAACTTCTAAGTGAGGAGGCTTTTGTGGCATGGCACAAAAAGTCCAGAGTGTACTGTAGAGCCCAGTGAGCAGCAAATAAAAGTAAAGCGTTATTCCAGAGAGGGGAACAAAAATGAGCAAAAGTTTTTAGTTGGGAATGAGGATGGCGTATTCAAAAGGTTTGTCAGTTAATGGCAACTGACAGGCCTTACACTTGTTAGTTAGTTAGGGGGTTATCTACCCCAAGCATGTGAAGAGTTTCCTGCAGTAGAACAGGCTGACAATTTATTCCAATGGGTATGAAAGTGGTTGAAGCAGGTGCTGTGGATTACTTAGAGCTTGATTAGATATCAAAGACACCAATGTCATCCATTGCATTCTGGACCATGACCTGTCTTCTTGACTTCTATTTTGCCACTCGATTTCAGTGACTCAGGAGGAGAAAGCGAGGCTGATGATTTTGTGCAACTCTGCCTCATTTAAAGCCAGTTCACTGGGAGTCAAGACATTACCCAATGATATCATTGGTATTCTTCGAAAATGAAGGACAAACAACGATATTCAGAAGGCAACAAGAAGCGTGTTAAGTTCATGCCGGGAAGAGGTTAAATTTAGATAAGATAAAACAAAGTAAGATTATGGAAAATCTTGAATGTCAGGCTAAGCTTTGGTCATTCTTAGTGGCAATAGAAAGACATTGATAGATTGAACCTGAGAATGTGATGTGTAACAGACAATTTAAGAAACCTAATCTGATAGTAGTATATCTGAAAGATAAGGAGAAGCACCTGGTGCTACCAAGCAAAAAGAAAGCACATAGGAAGGAAGGAGAAGATATTTGGATCATGGCTATAAGATAGGAAACTTTAGAAATTCAGTGTCAGAGTTGTGGCCATGGAAATAGAAAGTAACAGACTGAGTTTAGAACTATTTTGCCTAAAGAATATGATACTGGGGGCAGCTAGGTGGCACAGTGAATAGACCACTGGCCCTAGAGTCAGGAGGACCTGAGTTCAAATCTGGCCTTAAACACTTGACACTTGACTAGCTGTGTGACCTTGGGCAAGTCACTTAATCCCAATTGCCCTGCCTTCCCCCCTCCAAAAAAAAGAGAATATGATGTTGATGCTGCTGCTGCTGATAGTTAATAATAGCCAATATTTATATAGCACTTACCACATGTGAGGCACTGTGTTAAGCACTTTATAATGACTATTTCTTGTGATCTTCACTACAACTCTGAGAGATAGATATCATTATTCCCATTTTATAGAGGAGGAAATGGTGGCAAATAGAGGTAAAGTGGCTTGTTTAGGGTCATAGCTAGTAAGTGTCTAATGCTAGACTTGAACTCAAGTCTGCCTGCCTATATACCCAACATTTTATCCATTGTGCCTCCTGGCTGTCATTAGGTGAAACTATAAAAACTTAGTGATTTTTTGTGGCTAATTGAATAAAAGACTGAAGGAAAGGGAAGAGTCTAAGATAATGTTAGGTTTCCAAGTTTGAGGGCCTGGAAGAATAATGATGACACAAAAATATGGAATATGAAATGAGGAGCTAGTGAAAAGGGAAGACAAAGGATTTTACTTTCCTGTATTTGATGAAGGAAATCCCATAGGGAATTTGAGATATGGAACCAGAGTTGAGGAAGGAAGAACTCAGGCCTCTGTGACTTCCCAATGTTCTACTCACTGATGGAAGTATATTCAAGAAGGATTAGCACCTCTGGTATGAAGGCCTACTTAGCCTTTTTCAGGGCTATTCATCCATTGCTTGTGTCTATCTGTCTCAACTCTCACCTGTGGTTCCAAGATGCTGTAGCATGCGTGGGGGTTACACCCTGGTAAACCTTCTTGGCAGACTAACTAAACCAAATGGAAGGTAACTGATGGGTCTCAAGCCTGCTGGTGAGTTAGGGGGATTTTTTTTTTCCCAAGCATGTGAAGATTTCCCCTGGCAGAATTGGAGGAAGTGAATGATTTGTTCCAACAACTGTGAAGGCAACTGAAGCAAACACTGTGGTGTTCCTATAGCTTGGCCAGACATCAGAGGTACCAAGGTCATCCAGTGTATCCTGGAGCGTCTAAAGGTGTTTTGACTTTTGTTTTGTTACTAGACTTCAGTGACTGTGGAAGACAGAATGAGACTGATGACTTTGTGCAACTCTACCTCACTTAAATACAATTCACACACAGGTCAAGTTATCATTGGTCCTCTTTAAAATTGAAAGAGAAGTAACAAACATCCATTGAGGCCACCTAGCTGCTTTTGCGCATTTTAATGGTTTATCATGTGCTCCAAATTTCTCTCTCTGTCTCTCTGTCTCTGTCTCTCTCCCTTCCCCTCTCTCTCCATCTCCCTCTACCATCTATCACCTATCTCTATTAGTAGGTGCTTACTAAGTGATTATTGACTATCATCTCTTTCTATTTGTCTATTTTTAGTTTTGATAGTCAAACTAAAGTGCAAACAAATAATTATTTTCAGGAACAGAAAGATCATAGAATCATAGATTTAGAACTGGAAGAAGACCTAGAAGACCATTTAGTCTAAACTTTCGATTTTACCGATGAAGAAAATCAAGCCTAGAGAGGGGAGATAATTTGCCCAAGGTCATGCAGGTAGTAAGTGACACAACTAGGATTGGAACCAAGATCCTTTTATATAAATTTAGTGCTGTAACGCTGTACTGTGGTGATTCCATACATTCTTCACTAGGGAGGATAGGTGTTAGTGTGTCTTGAAAAAAAGTTAGGCAATTGTTTTTTCTGAGCCTGGGATACAGATAGAGGTAGGGCCTAGAATTAGAGAACGGTTCCAGAATGACAGATCTGCCTTCATTCTTGAGTTATTTAGATTCAGTTAGAACTGTTCTAAATTATTTAATAGAAATTATTTAACCCTGGACCCGTGATATAATTGCTTCCTACAATTCTTGTCAACTTTTCAACTCAAGGCCATTTCATAAGAAGAGCTGTGTACAAAGTTCTTACCTCCCCTGTTTGAATATGGGGATTTAAAAATGGTGGCAATCAGTCAACATTTACTGAATAACCATGTGTGGCAAGTCTGTACTCAATGTTGAAAGAATTCTAAGTGAGCAAAGAGAGATAGAATTGTCCCAAAAGGCATATGGGCTTGTTTTGTCAGCTCCCTATGACCTACCTAGCCTGAGGCATCAGGATAACCTAGTTATACTCCTAAAGCAGGGATCCCTTTGAAACAACAAGGTATAGCCTTGGAAAGTATTAGTAAGACACATTTAGAGACTGTATTATCAAAAGTTGGCAAATTGGGAGCTTTGCTACCATACTAGCTGCACAATCCTTTTGTGCTTAAATGGAGAATTTAGTTTACTTTAACTTCTTGGATAGTTAAATATTCGAACACTGGTGTTAGTGCACTATTTATGTATCTAAGCTATATAAAAGGAAAACAAATCAAATGAAACTGCTCAAAACAATACTGAAAGATTTCTATCAGACAAGAAAGTCTCTCTTCTGAATGAAAAGTCTCCCTTGTGAAAGTCATTTTCATTTTATGTTTTCCTGATTGTATTTCGTTTGTCTTTACAGTTTAAATGCAGGGGTCATTGCCTTGCCACAGTAAGGAAGGTTAATTTTTTTTTTCCTGGGGGAGGGGGACAGGGAAAAGCTGGGGAGTCATCCAGATAATTCACACCAGGATTATGAGGGGACTCAAAGCCTTTATCGCAGTGGTTCTCAACCTTCCTAAAGCCTCGACCCTTTAATACTCGTATGTGGGCGTATCTGCATATGGGAGGACCCTCCTGGAGACAGATAGAGGAGCAGTGTCTCAGTTCCTAAGACCATCAGAAATATGTGTTTTCTGATGCTCTTAGGTGACTCCTGTGAAAGGGTCATTTGACCCCCAAAGGGGTTGCGATCCACAGGTTGAGAACCGCTGCTTTCTCAAATGAGGATGATTTGTGGGAAATGAGAATGTTTTTTTTTTTTTTACCAGCAGAATAGAAAACTTAGAACCATAATAAATTTCTTCAAAGACTGACTTACTGGCTGTTGTCTCTTCATGGCACTTCACTTCCCCATCTATTTCTTTATTGGGCTGCTCCCCCTGCTTAGAATGAATTCCCACTAGACTTCTGCCTTGTCAAATCTCCTTTCGAGCATTTCAAGAGCCACTGGCTTCTGGAGTCCTTTCCCAATCCATGTAATAGTGAATGATCTCTTCTTGAATTTACTTTATTTGTTCATATTTTATATAGACCTATCTGTACAGATGTTGTCTCCCCCATACTCATCCAGTAGAATGGAAGTTACTCGAGAGTAGGGACTCTTTCCTTATTGACATCCTATACCCAGAGCCTAGTCCCCAGGCTTTGAGAAAATTAATGCCCAATTAATTCCTATTGAATGAATAAATGTTTATAAACAATGTCATGTGAATTCAGAATTATACTTATTTCCTGTGACCTCAGTTGCCATATCTAGTGTCAGTAGGTATAAATGCAGCTTTTGGCTAGATCAGGAATAATTTCCTAATAACAAAGACTTTCCTAATAACTGGTGATCTTCAATAATTCAATGGGATACAGAATTAGCAATTGGTGTGGAAGCAGAGCTAGGATGCCCAATTGTTGTGCAGGAAATTTCTGTATCCAGAGGGCTGGAAAACATGAGCTCTAAGATGGTATAATATATTATTTGGTCTATGATCAATTCATGTATGCAGATGAATGTCTGTTCAGTTCCACCAATTTGTATGTATCTAGGTAAACAATAATTATATTACTACTTTGAGCATATTTTGTTCTAGTTGAGTCATTCGTTCCTGTTGGGAACTTCCAGGCTGTGTTATTATGCTCTCGGTCTCAGTATATTCTGTAAAATGAATACCCTATCCAGTAAAGGGTTCCCTGAATTATACAGAATGTGTCATCCAAATAGCCTCCAAATCATGATAGCATTTGTTTCAACTCCCTGCTTTCAGGTAAGCCAAGACAAATGCTCTCAGATAAGCAGGAGACAGGGGAGGACAAAGTTCTTACAGGAAATAGCTGGGGTAAAATATGAATTAAGGTAGGAGAATAGTGGTGCTGACATGCATGGAAAGGAAGACTCCTACCACCATTTGCAGCACTGGAGCTTCAGAACAAATGCCTGTGATCAGGTCATAAGGCATCCACTTCATTTGAGGGAAATAAAATTATCACAATTCTCCGAAACTTTTTGCTGATTACTGGTATTAGTCCTTTCTTTGGGGAACTTTGTGCTTTAATCATTTGCATCCATTTACATGGAGCATTTCCTAATCCCAATCCCCCACTTTTAGTCCCCTCTTCCTAAATACCTTGTTTATATTTTGTATTCATTCTGAATAAAACTATAAATGTATATGTCATTTCCCCAATAAAATGAGTAGTTGTTGAGAATAGTGATTGTTTTATTTTTCATCTCTAGAGATCCTTCAGCCCAAAGAGCAGGGCTTTCCAACCAAAAAAGAAGAAGGGAATTAGAAGACAGGAGAGGGAAGGAGATTATGTTGCAGAAGCATTTGTTCAAGACAGGGTAAAGAACACAAGAAAGAATTTCAACTGCTTCCTTGTGCTTCCAAATGAATTATCAAGCTCTTAGTCTTTTAGCTATCAATATCTTCATTTTGGGACCCACCCTGCAAGAAGTAGGAATGTGGGTATGAACTCTGAAAGAAGTGTAAATATCCAAATACTCCTATAACGGGGGACTGGCTTATGTGCAGAACTCATCAGCTTGCCAAGATGGCATCTCTTTGTGGAAGATAGTAGAGAGCTGCTTCCAGGAGAATCTTAATGAGGTAGGAGAGAAGTACTGATGTGGACATCCTGTAAGTGGTTATATTTGTCCTACCACTTTATTAGGAGAACACTATTTCCATCAGCCACATAACTAGAACTGTCAATATCTTCAAAAGGGTCTGAGTCATTGTATTGTTGTTGAGTTGTTTCAGTAATGTCAGACTTTCTGTGACCTATTTAACCATTTTTCTTAGTTGCATTCACATCTAAAAGAATGAGATGATTCTTTCATTCTTGGCTTCTGGTGAGAGAAACTTGCTATAAGGGGAAAGGTCATGAAACCTTCTCCTCTTAAGGCAATATTCTCTGTGCCCTACCCTACACACACACACACACACACACACACACACACACACACACACACACACAGGACTGGGTCCTGAAGATTTTTATTCATCATTTTCAGGGTACATAGAGAAGATTGATTATATCTTTTCTCTGCCATCAGCTCAAGGCCCTACACCCTGTGTTTCCCCCATGTTAAGGCACCAGAGACTAGGACTCCACTTCCATTTAACCAACCAGTATTTAACTTTTCTTTTTGCCAACTGTTATTTTACTCCACAGATACAGGAAGAACAAACATACAATTTCCTTCTACACTTCAGGGCATAATTCCCTTTACACCACCTTTGTAGGGGGAAGGGGAGGTATATTAGACTCATGACTTACTAAGTTCCTACATAGCATTGGTCCCACCCTGTTCATGTCCAGGAGTATATATCACTGCTGGCTGCTGGGTTAGAATTCTGAAAGTAATGTTAGATGTTTCAGATTGCTTCATGCT
Organism: Pseudochirops corinnae; assembly: GCA_028646515.1. Lineage (NCBI taxonomy): Eukaryota > Metazoa > Chordata > Mammalia > Diprotodontia > Pseudocheiridae > Pseudochirops > Pseudochirops corinnae. The sequence goes on along the minus strand of CM053586.1, from coordinate 144,535,009 downwards.
CCTCTAAGTTTCAGTACTAGGTTGGCTGCAACATCAAGACTAGATTTCTGGAATTAAGGATTTATGGGGATTGTGCTCCTAGGTTTTGACACTCTGAAAGTTGGAGTCTCTATTCCCTGTGCCTAAAATGGGAAATAAAAGGCCAAAAATTCAAGCCCATTTCTTAAAGTCTGGGGGAGGAAGGGAAGAAGGTCTCATAGTTCTTCCCTAATAGTATGGTTCTCTCATTAGAAGCAATGAGTGAAGGAGTCACCTCGATTCCTTAGATGTGAACGAAGTTAAAAGACATGACTGGAGATAACAGACACTTTTGAAGAAACTGACAGTTCTAGCTGTGTAGTCAAAGGAAAAATACTCCCAATGAGCAACCAGAATCAGCAGTAGTATGTCCTCATGTACACTTCCTTACATGTTATCATAATTTTCCCACATGTAATACCCTACTATGTCCTATGTGAAAATGCCATCTTAGTAGATGGACAGAGTCTTCATATGTCACTAGACCCTCACTACTCTCTAAATCCCTCTGTGATATCAGACATCAGGTAATTTTTCTTCAAGAGATTGTGTTATAGGTGGCAGCTCATTTAAGTTGGCCCATCCTTTACATCTCTTATCTATATCCTTCACTGATTTTGAAAGAAGAAATTCACCCAATATATTGAAATTGTCATGTGTTCCAGTTAAGAAAACTTGCCTCACGAAGAATTGGAAATTGAGGGATGCCCATCCATTGAGGAATGACTGAAGAAGTTGTGGTATATGAGTGTAAAAGAATACTGTTGTGCTATGAGAAGTGATGAGCAGGTGGATTTCAGGAAAAAAAAGAACTAGAAAGACTTACATGAACTGATACAAAGTGAAGTGAATAGAACATAGTACACAGTAACAGAAATATTATGTGATGATCAGCTATGATTGACTTAGCTCTTCTCAATGATACAATGATCTAAGAAAATTCCAAAAGACTCATGATGGAAAATGCTATCCATATCCAGAGAAAGGACTGATAGGATCTCAATGCAGATCAAAGCATATTATTTTCACTTTATTTTTTTTCATAGTTTTTTTCCCTTGTTCTCTCTTCCTCAACAGCATGACTAATATGAAAATATTTTACATGCTTGCACATATATATAACCTTTATCAAATTGCTTTATTGTCTTAGAAAGTAGGGAGGGGAGAGAGGAGTGGACATAAAATTTGGAACTCAAAATTTTATTAAAAATGTCTGTTAAAATTATCTTTACATGTAATTGGAAAAAATAAAGTATAATTAAAAGGAAAAAAAAGAAAGCCTCAGAAATTAATCAATCAATAAGTATTTAATATGATACTGAATTAAATAAATTAAACACTAAGGAACTTTGCCATCATCAGCTAAAAAAAATCCATTAAAACATGCTTATTACTATGATAAGGGAAGAGGAAGAGTGAGGATATAACTTTCAAAAATTTCTCTTCATTTTAATTCTCTGGAACTACACCAGTTTTATTCATGTGTTATTTCCTGGAAATGACAACTGATTCAAGAACTCTCAGGGAAAATTCATCTCAAAAGATGATGAAGCCTCATTCAAAAACGAAGGTCAGCATTGACCAGGTACACACAACTTCAATCTTTTTTAATCAGAAGCAAAAATGGATCAAGATTGATGAGATGAGTACCTTTCAGATAGATAAAAAGAGATTATTGCTGTGATTTCCTTTCATAAGGAGATTTTTTTTTCCAGTCTGTGATTAAAATAAAACAGAAAGCGATATTTCAAGGACAAAATTCATCTTTTTTCCAGATGTTGCAACACCTCCTCATTTTAGAACCTATAGCTATTTTTTGGTCAAAAAACAAATTTGTAAAAAAAAAAATGAAATTGGGGTGAGATGAAGAGCCTAAGAATCTCAGAAGTAGAAGAGGCCTGAGAAGCCACTTGTTACTTAATGGTATCTATTTGTAACTGCCGTCTCAAATATCCCAGCCAGTGATTATCTAGACCCTAACTGAAGATCTCTAGTGACAACTGAAGTAGTAACTAGGTGGTACATTGGAAAGAGTGCCAGGCCTGAAGTCAGTAAGGTTTATCTCCCTGAGTTCAAATATAGCCACAGACACTTAATAACTGTGTGACTTTGCACGTCACTTAATCCTGTTTGACTCATTTTCCTCATCTGTTAAATGAGCTGGAGAAGTGCAATTTACAGAAAAGCTGAGATATTATCTTGTTGACAAAGGTCCATATAGTCAAAGCTATGGTTTTTCCAGTAGTAATGTATGACTGTAAGAGTTGGAGTATAAGGAAATTTGAGTGCTACAGAATTAATGCTTTTAAATTGTGGTGATGGAAAAGACTTTTGTGAGTCCTTTGGATAACAAGGAGATCAAATCAGTCAATACTTAAAGAAATTATTTCAAGCTATTCAGTGGAACAACAAATGCTAAAGAGGGGACTCATTGGAAAAGACCCTGACATTGGGAAAGATTGAAGGCATACAGAGAAGGAGAAAGCATAGATGAGATGGATAGTGTCATGAAAGCAAGGAATATGAATTTGGAAAGACTTTGGGAGATAATGGAGGATACAAGGGTGTGGCATGCTATGATCCATTGGGTTACAAAGAGTTGGATGTAACCAAACAATAGTAACAGATGAGAGTCAACCAAAGAGGAAGTCCAGTATACTTTTAGAAGGTGGGAGAATAGACTAGGATTGTCCTAGAAAGTAAAAAACAAAAACAAGTAAAAAATTTGTACCTTAATTATTTTTCTATACCACTGGGACTCATGTCTATGCCACAGGGACTAATAATCCTCTAGCCAAAAAGATTTATCTTAAGCATTTAATCATTCCCACCCACTGCTAATTTTACTTTCAAACCCATTTTACTATACTCTCCACACTTTCTCCTCTCTATTCCGTAATTCAAATTGGCAAATACTTACTACATTTCTACTACAATGGTCAAGGCACCATGAAATATTCTGGGGAGTCAAAGACAAATTTGAAATGTTCCCTGCCCTCAAGAACTTACATTGTACTAGAGATGATAGACGACGACGATGATGATGACGATGATGGTGTGAATTTTGCATGCATAAAGGTAGATACATATAAAGTAATTTCATGAGGGAGAGAGGATAATACCATGTCTTCTGGGACAACTGGGGCAATCAGGAAAAACTTTTGGTAGGAACTTTCACTCTTCAACACAAATCTAGGACCAATCAGTCAATAAACATGTATTAAGCCCCTGCTCTGTGGTAAGCACTGTGCTAGGTGCAACATCATAGATTTAGAGCTTGAAAGGTACCTTAGAAGCTACATGACTTAATCTCCTTCATTGATTGATGAATTGAGGGTTAGAAGTTAAATGACTTGCCCAGGATCAGACTAGGAATGTGTGAAGTGGGATTAGAATCCTTGGTCTTCATGACTCCAAATCCAGCATTCTATGCACTACATCATGCTGTCCAAACTCCTCACTTTAGAGTTCAGAACAATATATCACAGAGTTGTAAAGCAGATCACATATGTAGTAAGTAGCAGAGTCAGGAATTAAACTCAGTTTCCAAATTCAGCCCTCTTTCCACTATCCCAGTGCTGTGTTCTACCTCTCTATATCTCTTCTTCTATCTCTTTTTCTTCTCAAGAATCTTCCTGTCCTATCTTTTCCATTCTTTTTTGTTTTTGTATTTCTTGTACAAGTCATTCCAGGTGCTTGAGACTTTTTACCTCCTACAATTGTGCACCCATTCTTGATCTTTACCTTTTTTTTTCTCTTTTCTTTTGGTAAAAATGCCCCATTTCTCTTCATAGTAGAAGGAGACATAGTCCTAGGCAATATTTAGGGGTAAGCAAGCCTTGTGAGCAGTGTTCCCCCATCTCACTTCCCCTTCATTTCCCTAGCTGTAAATTTCTCTTCTACATTGTAGAGTTTATAACTTTCTCTTTCAAATTCTCCTCAGGTTCTGGTTGCTTGCTGGGGGAAATAAAATTTTTTGTACTCTTCTGTACTCTGTTCCTTTCCTATTTCTATTTCTACTCCCCATCTGGCTCCCTCTGCTGTGCCAAGATGCATCTGCTTTTTGCCTTTTCTGTTGCCTCTTTATTCTTGAAATGTTCTGCCAGTCTTCTCCCCATTTTGGTCTCCCCTGCCCAAGTAAAATATCCTGTTCATTTCTAAATTCTCTCAAATTCATTCATTTATGAAATTTCCAAGGATTATCTACTATAAAAGAAAGAGTCACTCTCCACTCACCCACAATGTACTAAGTAGCCTTCTTTCACAAACTACTTAGAACTGTGGAGGAACATTAGTGGTCTTCTAGTTCAAACAAGATGTGTAACTAGGACCATGGTGAATGTGGCAGGGTGCCAAAATGTAAAGGACAGTGATAGGACTTATAATCCTTCAGCAGGTAGAAATAACTGATATTACTGCTTAATTAACAAAAAGATTAATTATAAGAAAAAATAGTAGATGACCCACTTCTCTTGGATACATCTCGGATAGATGCTCCCCCTCTGCCCAGGCATGCCCTTAAAAACTCCACCAATTGAATTTATCTCAAAAAGCTGATTTGAGGGCGCCTTTGTTGTTGATTGCCCTAGACATCAGAAATTTTAGTGATATAAATTCTCCCACCCACTGATTTGACATATAGGGAAACCAAAAAGGATCTAGAAAAAATGATCTCAACATAAATCAGACAATGTACTAGATATAAATGCAACATATTTGGAGTTTTCTTTCCATTTTTGCTTTGTTTTTCTTCACTTCTTATGTTTGAGATAGGGAGTGTGTTTTCTTTTTTTTTTTTTTTTCTTGAATCTACTCACATTTCTTTTTTTTTAAATTTTATTTTAGTTTGCATCATTCATTTCCACAAGATTTTGAGTTACATATTTTCTCCCTATCTTTCCCCTACCCACCACCCCAAAACAGCCATCCTAGTGTATACCCCCTCCCCCAGTCTATTCTCTCCTATGTCACTTTTCGGTAGGACAGGATGGATCTCC
>CM053586.1:144497605-144529494 GCA_028646515.1 Pseudochirops corinnae | reverse complement strand
TTTCCCCCTGAACTAGGTAAATGATATGTTTGATTAAAGTAAGGTTGTTAACCCATTTTGAGTTGCTTTCTTTTAGAAAAGCAGATCTAAGAACCTGTGCTAGTAGCCACCCTAGGTATGCTAGGGTGCTTGCTATTACAATCAGTTATGGAAGGGGAGAAATTGGAGGCATAAAGATTAGTTAGGGTAGGGGAGGAAGTGAAGAGGATGGATCTGGGCTAGTGGTTTTGTAGATAGAAAGAAGACAATTATGAGATGTTGAGGAGGTAAAATCAGTAAGATTTACCAAAAAATTAGATAATAAGGGAAAAGAATGCAAAAAAGTTGAGGATTACTCTGCAGTTCTGAACATGGGTGACTGGAAGGATGGTGGTTTCCTTGACAGGACTATAAGGAAGTTTGGGACAGAGATGGGTTTTTTGTTTGTTTTGACGGGAGAAGATAAAGAGTACTCATTTCTACATGTTGAGGTTATATGTCTACAGAAAATCCGGTTTAAAATATGCAATAAACACTTTGTGATACAGTATTGTACTGAGATTATGGCTGAGAAAACATCAGTGAATCAAGCAATCGTTTATTAAACACCTACTATGTGCCAGCACCATGGATAAAATGACATAAACAAAGCGATCCCTGCTCTCAAGGATCTTATTTTCTCTTGGTGGAAACACATACATAATAAACATAAGACCATTTGGGGGAAGAAGGCAGTAGCATTTATAAGAATCAAGAAGGTCTCGATGCAGAAGATTTCATTCAAAACATATTTACAAAATATGTACAATATTCAAGGGACTATGTTTAACATTTCACTTCCCTTAACCTAGTATTCAAGACTCACTATTATTTGGTTAATTTTATTTTTACCAGTTTCTCACCTGATGACTTTTGTACCAGTCAGGCTAATCTCCTCACTATCCTCCAAAATCCATTCTCAAGCTAATACTAAAACTTGCCTCATTCTGAGAGATATAGATCTTATAGTCATCTGCATAGTAGATGATACTACAGACTACAGGAAATTATGAGATCACTTAAGAAGAGTATAAAAAGAAAAGGACTCAGACTGGGTCCTCCTCCCCTGAATATTTGTACTACGGTAACTCATGAACCCCCACTGGTATGCTTCCCATTAAAAATCAGCAAGTACACAATTAGCTTTTAGCAAATGCATTTACTAAGATTGTATGATAAGAACAGTTGGAACAAAATGTTTCCCTCCCAAAGGCTTGAGTACACTTGTTGATATGCTCTGTGTTCATGGACAGAATTGTTTACCAAGCTTTTTGTATCATTTCTAAAAATGTAATTATTTATTCATAGTGATATATTTAGATATCAATTAAACTTTTTAATGTTTCCTTTGTATAAGCAAGATAAGCTACATGAAAGAGTTCTAATGCAAATTCATCAAAATATGGCACATAAAGCAGAAATAATTTTATGTCATAGCTAATAGAGATAAAAGAGAGGTGCATGATAAAGTATCAAAATCAGATGAAAACATAACTTTTGTCGTTAGGGTATTTATTCCCAATGGGATATATGAAACTTCTTAACCATGTGGATTGTACCAAAATGAAAGAAATACAATTTTAATTAAAATCTCATGGTTTCATATTTTTGTACAATTAAAAACTGGATTTTTCATACTTTTAATGACATTACTTACATTTTTAAATACAAGTATAGCAAAAATACAAATTTGGTAAAATGCAAACAACTAATAATTTTAAATATTTTCCTTTAGTGAATAATTTAATATGTATATAATTAAAATGTACTTTTGTTATCCTTATTTGTATAATGAAAGAAATAATACAATTTTAAAATAAAGTAATGAAACACTATTATGAGAAGCATCTGTGACCATCAATATGGTAAATTTTTTAAAGCCAAATCTACTATTTGTCTATTATTGAATAGGGAAATCTTAAGAAGTTTTCTATGACTCAGAGGTGTTGTGATTTGCCCAGGGACACACAGCAAGTATGTGGCAGAGGATTTCACTCTATCTCTTCCTATTATTTAGTCAAACACAGTATCTACTACTCCAAGCTGCCTGTCACAGTTCTGAAGAAGATCAACAATGGAAGAAAATACGTGCATTCATGAAGAACATGAGAGTAAGTTACCATCAAATATAAGTTCCAAAAAATATGAATAACTCAGATAATAAGCAACAAGAATAAATGGGGGAAATAAAGTAAGAAACAGAAATATAGTGTTTTCAGTTGCCCCAGTACTTCAATTATATTGCTGATAATACTATATCTTCAGGCACAAAATTTCTGTTGAAATTTATTATTAAAAACTAGGCTGTAGGACCTGACATTTCTCTTTTTTTAAGATTCCTCCATGTTCTTTCTTGTAGACAAATGTCATACATACTTTCTTTCTAAGTGTAATAGTCCCAACTTGTTTCTGTAATCAAAATAAAGAGTCCAAGAGGAAAATCAAAGAATTAGAGAAAAGACAGGCCATTTGATGTAGAATCAAACTAATTCCTAAATGGGCTACATTTCCATGATTGTGAGTGTGGCTGTGAGTAAATTAATTATGGGTATTTTCATGGTCTGGAGAAGCACGATGGTTCAATGGATAGATGGCTAGCTTTGGAGTTAAGGAAAACTGGGTTCAAAACCTGATTCTTATACATATTTGCATTGTGACCAAGTTACTTTAGCCTCCAGCTCCCCCAGAAAACTCCCTAAGACTGTAAGTTAAAGATACCAGTTTGCATTCATAGATATTTTCTATAGTAGTTTTTCCCCTCACCAATGGATAATCACTCTGTGTGGTTAAAAAAAGGGGAGGGAAGAAGTGTCATGGCCCTAGTTCCAAGTGGCAGACCCAATGGCAACAGCATTCTTGGAAACTTACAACTGGTATATCTACATGTTTTCCCATATTACACCAGAATAACACTAACTTTGTCTCCATGGTGATATCACCTCCACTAGAGGCAAATGCAGGACATGGCCAGTTGATTTCTCTTTACACTTGAAAGGTGTACCCTACAGAGTTCCAGAGTGTAGTCAGAGGGAGAGTTGCACTGAGTGGACTTAAGTTGCTGTGCCTAAACTATTTACTTTCCTATAACAAGAGTCCTAATAATTCCTTACTTCTTTTTTCTTAAATTGGATCATTTAATGTCAGTAGAATTTTAAGGAGTCACTCTCAGAGATCCCCAGGAAAAGTGTCATTGCCTCTCTTACTTAAATACACCAGGTATGGGAGCCTGTGAGCATGCAGGAACACCAAAGTACTCACCCTTCACAAACTTAACTTGCTTCCTTCTTGCCTATGAGGCCCCCCCTAAGGAACCTTCTCTGCTATATTACCATGTTTGCAGAAGAGGATATAACCAAATGTCATGTGCCGTTTTTAGTCTTTGCAAGTATGTTTTCTGTCATGTATAGAATACAATTATTCTAATAGTTTCCTAGCTGTTTGGAGAAATGTAGCAGTGTCTGTAGGGGTTCTTTGAAAGAAAGCATAGTGATATTTAATCTGTGTCAACTTTGTCTTATTCACAAGCATTACCATCTGCGTTCTGTTTTTGTGCTATCTGACCTTTCAGTCACTGCCATTCTCTGCTGTTTTATTCTAAGGATCACCAGACCTTGTTATTTGCTCTGCACCTAAAGCTTCCTTCTTCTTCTCTTTGCCTTCATCTCCTTCTTCCTTCTCTATCCCCTTCTCTTTCTTTCTCTCCTTTTTTCTCTTTCACCTCCTTGTCATCTTTCTATTTTCTTCCCTGTTGTCATGTGAGTTCTTTGAAAATGTGAATTGTCAAATTCCAGGAGCCAAGATGGTGGAGTAAGCAATAAGTCATTCTCCCTCTCCCTTACCAACGTTGGAAAACCCAGAAAATACCACCCTAGAAAAGTTCTAGAACAATGGGGCTGCCAGAAAGAGGGGGGACAGCAGTTTTTTAGCTTATGAGGCAAGGAAGATTAATGATAAAGGTCCCTCTTGCTGTGGCTGAAGGGGACCAGTACAGGACAGGAGTTATCCCATCAAGCCAGCATCAAGCCCCACTTTAGCAAACTAATGGGAGATCCTGAGCCCCAGGGTGGTAGAGCAGGCAAACACCAACACCATTATACCCCCTACCCATCCACATGCTTTCACACACCCAGGGGAACCAGCAGACGCCATTGCACAGAACTACCACTTGCACAGTGGGTGAGTGTCCACCAGTGCCTGAACCTAACCAATGCTCTAGCATAGACCCTGGTGAGGAGGCAACCTCCAGTGGCCAGACCACCCCAAATCCACACCTGACACTATGAGCTTCATTGTAACGCCAGGGAAATACAGAAAAACCCCACCTGTCCTTGGCACATACCAGACACCACCACCAGCTCCAGCTCAGCACCAGGTAAGCTACAGCCTTTAAAGCCACCAGCTGCCAACACCTGAGGCCCCAGCACACAAAGCCAGTAACCAGGCCTCTATACCCCAGCACAAGAAATGTGGAACAGTGTCACTTGTGTGCCAGAAGCAGAGATCAACTTTAAAAGCTAGGAAAAAGGCAAACACCATGAGCAAGAAGAAACATAGATTTAAAAAATCGTAGATTCTTACTATGGGGACAGGAAAGATCAAAATACAAATTCAGGAGCAAAAAGCATTGTTACTACACCCACATCTGAAAGCTCAAAGGGGAATATGAATTGGTCTTATGCCCAAAATTTCTTGTTGGAAGAGCTCAGGAAGGATTTTAAAAGTCAGATTAGAGAGGCTGAACAATTCCTTTAAGAATACAATTGATAAAATGGGGAGAAATGTACACTGAAGAAAACAACTCCTTAAAAAGTAGAACTGACCAAATAGAAAAGGAGGTACATAAGTTAACTGAAGAATGCAATTTATTAACAATTAGAACTGGGCAAGTGGAAGCTAATGACTCTATGAGACATAAAAAATCATTCAAACAAAATCAAAAGAAAAATTCAAAAGAAAAAATAGAAAAAGACATAAAATACCTCATTGGAAAAACAACTGATCTGGAAAATAGATCCAGGAGATACAATTGAAGATTTATTGGTCTAACTGGATCCCTTAAAAAGTTTTTGCACAAACAAAGCCAATGTAACCAAGATTAGGAGTGAAGCAGAAAACTGGGAAAGAATTTTTACAACCTGTATCTCTGATAAAGACCTCTATTCTAAAATATATAGAGAACTGAGTCAAATTCATAAGAATACAAGTCATTCCCCAATTCATAAATGGTCAAAGGGTATGAATAGGCAGTTTTCAGATGAAGAAACTAAAGCTATCTATACTCATATGAAAAAATGCTCTAAATTGCTGTTTAGAAAAATGCAAATCAAAACAGCTCTTAGGTACCACCTCACACCTATTCCATTGGTTAATATGACAAAATGGGAAAATTATAAATGCTGGAGAAGATGTGGGAAAATTAGAACAGTAATGCATTGTTAGTGGAGTTGTGAACATCTGATTGAGTCATTCTGGAGAGCAATTTGGAACTATACCTAAAGGACTATAAAAATGTGCACACTGTTTGATCCAGCAATGTCACTTCTATCCCAAAGAGATCATGAACAATGGGAAAAGGACCCATATATACAAAAATATTTATGGTAAGTTTTTTTTTTTTGTGGTGGCCAAAAGCTAGAAATTTCTAGCTCTATTCAATAATTTTTTGGTAGTTTCACTGATATGACTAGTTTCAGTATATGAATGTAATGGAATACTATTGTGCTTTAAGAAATGATGAGCAGGTGGACTTCAGAAAAAACCTTTGAAAGATTTATATGAAATGATTCTGAGTGAAGTTAGCAGAACCAGGAGAACATTTTATACAGTTAACAGCTGCATTGTATCATGACTGACTTTGATACTTAGCTTTTTTCAGCAATGCAAGGACCTAAAACAACTCCAAAAGATTCATGTTTGAAAATTCTATCCATATCTAGAGAAAGAAATACAGATTCAGTTTCAAAACAAACTAAACCAACCAACCAAAAAGAACAACTCAGTGACTTAAAGCATCTTTCCCTACTTTATGGGAATAAACTATAACTATACTATATGTCAAATATATGTTACATATATAATATATAACCATAATAAATTAAAATAAACACTATATGGGAATACATGAAGGATATATGACCACTCATTTATGACTTAATAATTAAATCCTGTGGAGTTGTTTGCAGTACATAGAAAGTATTAATTGACTTGCTCAGGGTTCCAGAGATAGAAAGTGTCAGAGGCTAGATTCAATCCCAGGTAGGTCTTCCTGACTCCAAACCTGATACTCTGTCAATTATGCCACTCAGAACCAAAATGAAAAGGCAAATCATGCAGCATCTTTCCTCCTCCTTTGTTCTAAGAGATCTGATGCTTAGTGATAGGGAAAATAATGTTAACATGAAAGGATTTGTTCCTTATGAAACCACATGCTTATTGCTCAATATGTATAATCCTAAAATGGTATTTATTATTTTTCTAATTTAACACACACACACACACACACTTTATTTTCAGGTCTAGGAATCATGTTTACATTACTTACATAAACTTTAGACTCATCTATATTCCTTTTTATTAAATGCAAATAATTTACTATTTATTTTATTTTTTGGTTACATTTGAGCTCCAAGCTATTTCCCTTTATCCCTCCTAAACCTGTATTCCTTTATAAAACTAGTAAGTACCTTGTATTTATTTTATATTTATTTTGTCTATTCATTTTTCATTTATAAATACATGTTGTCTTCCCTGATAAAAGTAAAGTCCTTGAGAGTGGAGTCTTTTTTTTTTTTGTAACCACTATGCAAGGCACAAGCACATAGTAAGTGCTTGTTTACATCAATCAATGTTTATTGGTTGATTGATTACTGGCTGCCTTCTACTTTTCAGGAAACAAATCATTTCTTCATGGAGTATCAGGAATTGTTTTGACCAATCTTTGGAGTACCCATGCTATAAGACTTTTATAATGGACCTATAGAAAAATGCAGGCCATGGTATATTTCCAAAAATGAAATTCTACCAAAGAAATGCAATCAGAATCTCCTCTACAAAAGAAAAGGGATGATCATTGATTAGGTGTTGGATGAGTTTATAGTAATGACCTAAGTAAATGAGGAGGGGATTCGCTAATTTTCTGTCTGAGTAAATACACTAATACCAAGCATCACATAGGTAGCTGTTAATCAACTCCCTCTGGCAGCAATGTGACGGAGACATATTGATCCAACCATGACTACATACTTCTAACATATGCAGTGTGGGCCCAGGGATTGGTTTCTTGCCACAGAATAAGTAAAGGCATATTTCAAAGTAAATAGGAGGCAGGGAGGGATGCATCAGATAACTAGATACTATCTGAAGTCTGATGCAAGGAGCAACTTGGTCTATTTTTTTAAATTACTGAACAAATAGCAAAGATTTTTAACATGTTTTGGAGAGATTATCTGCTTAATTGAATATATCTTTCAGCCATTTTTTTGGCCGAGAATCTTTTGGCCATGATTTTCACCAAATGTATACATTTTACACACCTCCTTTATATCACAAAAAAAATTTAGTGTTATTTTTTGAATGTTAAGTAACAATTCATGCTCTAACATTGATTACTTTCATTATATAATAAGGGACTTGGAATAGGTAATTAAAAAAATCTCTTCCAACTCTAGATTTCTGATCATATGAGACAATCTTTGGGAAAAAAAATACTTATTAAACATCCATTTAGCAGTGCCATTAGGTGAGGTCCTGTACCAAGTGAATTAAACAGTCCTGCCCTGAAGGGTTAAGAACCCAAAGTATACATGGAAGCAATCAGTCAATCAATAAGCATTTATTAATCACTTACCATGTGCTAAACCACAGGAATAGAAAGACAAGAAAAACAAATACAGTCCCTGCTCCCAAAGATACTATACCTGAAAGAAATCTAACATGTAAAGGAAAATCTGCATGACAATCAGATGAAAAAGTCAAGGAGAAACTATAAAGAAAAAAAAAGGCAAATATTTATTAAAGGGAAACTGTATACAGAGTACTCTTTAGTTTTGTGGAGAGAAATGATGTTTGGATAAGACATAGTCCTTGCCCTCAAGGAGTTTACTGTCTAATATGAGGAAAAGACATCAGCATAATATTACATGTCAAGTGCAATTGTTGGTTAGTTGTTTTCAGTTATATTCAATGCTTTCTGACTCCCTTTTTGGGGGGGAGGGGTGTGAGTTCTTGACAAAGATACTGGAGTGGTTTGCCATTTCTTTCTACAGCTCTTTTTATAAAAGAGTAAACTGAGGAAAACAAGGTTAAGTGACTTGCCCAGGGTCACACAGCAAGTAAGTGTCTGAGACCAGATTTGAACTAAAGTCTTCCGGACTTCAGACCTGGCATTCTACTCTATCGCCTAGCTCTCTTGTTTAGTGCAGAAGAGAGATATAAAACAAAATGCTAGGTGAAGTGTAAGGAAGAAGGCCATTACTATCTGGGGATGTCAGGGAAGCCTTCCTGTAGAAGACAACATTGGAGATGGTTTTTTTTTCTTTTATTGGGTAGGGTAAAAAGGAGACAGAATGAGGCATGCCCAGTAAGCTGAAGTGAAGATGTGGAGATGAGAAACAATTTATATAGAGAGTCAAAGAACTGTCTCTTGTTTGGAGTACAGAAATGAAATTTGTCTTTGACTAAAATTTCTTCCACCAATGACACTCAATATAATTGGATGCTTTTATGTAAATCAAAAGGCTGCTGAAATACTTTTGGCCCTCTTGACAAAGCATAGGGTTATTTACCTCATCTATCCCCTGTATAGACCAAAACAAAGATTCAGGATGTCAGATCCTATGACATCTTTCTCTCTCCTCCCAGATTAAATTTTTCCTATCCCTTGCATTCAGTTCTGAGAGTGTGGAATTCCTTTGAATGGAAACTAATTTTAAGGTCTAGAGCTTTCTAGAAACAATACCCTCCCACTTAAATATTTGGAGGACAGTTGTTCAGTTACTTCTGACTTTTGATGATCTCATTTGGGGTTTTCTTGGCAAAGATACTGAAGTGGTTTGTCATGTCTTTCTCCAGCTCATTTTACAAATGACAAACTGAGGGAAACAAGGTTAAGCGACTTGTCCAGTGTCATATAGCTAGTAAGTGCCTGAAGTCAGATTTGAACTCAGGAAGATGAGTCTTCCTGAATTAGGTCCAGCACTTTATGCACTGCACTACCTTGCTACTCCTGGGGAAGAGTACTCAGAAGAATAAGTGGATTTCAGAAGAAAGAAACAGAAAAAGTGGGCTCTCTAATCTCAGTAACAAACTTGTGTGTCACTTTCAGCATTCAAAAATGAATAAAAAGATTGAGAAGATGTTCAAGCTATGACATTACAAAAATTTATTAAGCACCAAATGGGGATATACAATGCTGTAATATGCATATAGACTATTCATATAAACAACATAGTTAAAAGTCTATACTGTAGTATTCTACAAAAACAGCAAGGAGAGTGCTGTGGACAGAGAATTTATATTGATAAGTTTTTGAGGCATATTCAGGTGATGGGCTTTTTGCAGAGGAAAATTGTTCAGATAGGAAAGAAGAATAAAAAATATTGGAGAAAAAAACAGGTACTTGTATTGTCTGATGCTAAAGGCAACATGTTACAGGCCAAGGGTAAATATATATTAGTCTTAGAGAGACAAAAGACCCATCAACAATATCACAATTTTCTCCAATCTCAGAGAAGTAGCATGATGTGGTCCAGGGGTGGCCTTGAGATAACATGTGGCCTCCTAGGTTCTCAGGTGCAGTCCTTTTACTGAATACAAACTTCACAGAACAAGTCCTTTTGTTAATAATTAGATGCCCACCCCCCTGGGAGTCTATAGGGCATTAGGCTTAGAATCAATGAGTCCTGGGTTCAAATCACATATTAGACTCATTTTTAATTAACCTGAATTTATATTCTCTGTACATTGCTTTCTTCCTCAGAAAAATGAGGAGGGGAGTGGGGTGGGCTTCATAATCTCCAAGGTCCCTTTCAAGTATATATTGATTATTCTATGAAAGGATTCCTGATTCTTGAAGTGAACTGATTTTTGAAGGAATTACTGAGATTGATTCATCAAGTGAATTTCAGAGGGAAAAGAGGAAACTAGTCTTAGGGTTTAAACCACCCCCCCCCACAAAGTTTAAATCTAAATTAAATCTAAATATACAGAGTAGGGACTGATGGAACTCTCAGCCCTCCTTTCTGGAATCTCCCTTTCTTTGCCATGCCACCAGAAGGCATAGAGAAATTTGGCAGATGAAAATAAAGAGCGCTCATCAGCTTCCAGAACTAAGAGAGGGACCCAGTTGGCTTATACAGGCCCTAAACATTAGCAAGTTCCTAAAGACTTGTTTGGCAAAGAAGTATCATAGTAAGAAAAGTGTAAGTGGGGAGGGGAGGAGATGCTGGAAAGCTGAGGATCTGCCACGTATACCTTATAGGAAAGGTCATTCAATTTCACAACATAGGAGCCATCTGAAAGACCAGGTTATTATTTATCCTATCAATAAAATGCTATCAAAACTGATAGAAGGAATATAAATGGAAGGAAGCAGGAACTCTAGATTACCCTTCACAAACAAAAGATGGATTACTGAGAGTCCTGAGGGAAACATGAGAGCAGGCAATAGAAGAATATTTTCCAAACAAGACTGAATGTCACTAAATTAAAAACCATATAACTAGAGGAGTCAAAGAATCAATGAACACCTGATTTTAGAAGATGTTTTGTGTTTTTGTCTTTGTGTCACCAGAACCCAGCTCCATACCTTGTACATAGAAGGCACCTAATAAATGCCTATCTAATTGAAATGGATTGAAAACACAATTATGTAGAGATAATCATCAAAGTGCAGTTGTCTCACTGATGTGATCTGTGGGACCTTCTAAGTTCCATTTGACCATAAATTGGACAGTGGAAGTCTCTGAAATTCCCAATTTCAGTAGCACTCTTTTAACCCTTTCTGGGTATGTGCATATGTTTTTTAGGCTACAGCTTGTTGCAAAAGAAAAAAACACAATTGTTTGTTATTTGTCTTTCATCTTTAAAGACCAAAGATGCCACAAGGTGATATCTCTACTTGTGGGTGAAATGTATTTAAGTGAGGCAGAATTGCATAGTCATCAGCCTCATGTCTCAGTGAAGTCCAGTGGCAAGACAAAAGTCACAACTGGTGATAAACCTGTGATGCAGTGGATGATGTTGGCCTCTTTGATGTGTGTCTAAGCTTTCAGCATTCTGCATTGCCTTGCTTTAGTCACCTTCATGACTGTTGGAACAAATTATTCTCATCTGCCCATTCCGCTGGGAAAGTCTATACATGCTTGTGGTCGACTCCCCCTTAACTCACTGATGAGTTTATGGCCTATAGGTTACCCTCAACCTGATTTGGTTCATCTGCCCAGATGATTTACTGGGGTGTGCATGATACTGCTTCCTGGAGCCACAGTGGCATGTCACATTAAGTGTAAAGTGGACACCAAACGTGGAGGAGCAGCCTTGAAAAGGGCTCAGCAAGTCCTCACACCAGAGGTGCTAGTCCTCTTTGAACACCCATAACATCATAATATAATAATTTAGATTAGATTATCTGATTAAATTATTACCACCCACTGACACCTATCAAACTCAGTGACCTGAAGGAATGGTATACTGAACTGGTAGGCTTACAATGTTGATGTCAGAGGGAGGAAGTAGGAAAAGGGTGTAGCATTTAGCCAGACCCAGATGGGGCACGTTTCCTGGGGGCAGGTCACATGAGGACAATAGGTCTGTCCTGCAAATCTGAAGGTCAAAATCCAAACATTCACCGTTTTTTCCTTAGATAGACATGTTAATATCAAATAGTCATAGATTTTTGGAATTTAGGGAGCCTTAGTAACCATCTGGTTCAACTCAACCCCCTCCCCCTCTCTTCCCACCAAAAGAATCTCCATCTAGCCTTTGCTTGAAGACCTCTTAGTAGGAGAAACACAGCAGCTACTTTGGTAGCCCATTTCATCACTGACAATCAAGCCTAAAAATTCCTCTTTTCAACTTTCACTTATTTTCTGTGTGGGGCACAAAACAAGTCTTATTATTCTTTCAAGATGGTCAGGGTATCTCAATTAGAGAATTACAGTGTCCCTGCTGAAATCTCCTCACCTTTCACGAGAATTGTTTGAGACTTCACTGGTATGGAGAACTTTGGAAAAAAAAAAAAAAAGACAACAATCTACCAATTCTGGTTAATATTTGCTCAGGAGCTCACAATCCAAAGAAGAGATTCTTAATTTTTGATCCATAAATTTTTTTAAATGATAATAAATTTCAATATAATTGGTTTCTTTGTAACCCTACATATTTTATTTTGTCCATTTAAAGACATTATTCTGAAAAGTAATTTGTGGGCTTCGCAAGAGTATCAAATGTCAGGGAAAATAAAGTTAAGAACCTCTGGCATAGAGTTGCCAGAAGACTTAAGGAGTCTTTAGTCTTCTGACAGTAATTGGGCTAGAGAGAGTGAGGGTTTCCCTGTCGTGGTTAACTGGTTTCACATTCTTGTCGTGAGTATGGTTGAATTTAGAATAGCTGATGACAAATATGCCTTAATCTTCACTTTGGAGCAAGTGAAACACATTTTAGAAATGATTTCTGTTATTCTGAGCAAAACAGTTTAGTTGATTTCTTGTTTATTATTGAAACAACTTGGGGGTGATTGTCACTACCCCTCATTCATTATAGAAAGAAGGTATGATTATCTGGTTTATGATTCATCTCCCTTCCTTCCTGCAAAAGAAAAACAAAGAGCAGCTATACTGGGAATTATGCTGGATGTCAGAGAACAAAACATTTAAATTGATAATAGCATTTATTTTTCCTAATCATTTTTGATTCATCTGTTTTTTCCACTCTTACTCTCTCTTTGTCCCATCCCCTGCATCCCAAATGTGGCTTTTTTTCCCTAGGAAATAAGTTCTATCCGGTACTATTGTTGTTTGGTAATTTTCAGTTGGGTCCAACTCTTCTTGATAACATTTGGGGTTTTCTTGGCAAAGATACTAGAGTGGTTTGCCATATTCTTCTCCAGCTCATTTTATGATGAGAAACTGAGGCAAACAGGGTTAAGTGACTTGCCCAGGGTCACACAGCTAGTAAGAGTCTGAAGCCAGATTTGAACTCAGGAAGATGAGTCTTCCTAACTCCAGGCCTGGCATCCAGCCACTGGGCCACCTAGCTGTCTAACCCAAGTCTGTGATGTAAGTACTATTATCATTATCATTATTATTATTAATTGTAAGTTCAGACACAAGAAAGTAGGAAATCAAAACATCAAAAAGTAGGTTTAAGACTCCCATGGTAAATCATGTGGTTATATATGGTACTAGGTTAGGAGTTGAAAGACCTGGAATCTAGACTCAGTTTTAGTACTAACTAGCTATGTGACTTTAGGCCAGTCACTTCCTCTATCTGGTACTTATTTTCTGCATTTGAAAAACAAAGGGGGTTGGGCACTTTCCAGCTCTAAGATTTTATATTATGCCATCAGATAAAGGTATCATATTCATGATAGGTGTCTAAATGAAGTAGACTGAATTGGGTGCTTCAATGGTACTTTAAGACAAATTCGCCATCCAATGGGTTGATTTTTGAGGGTTCTTGAGGGGAAACATATCTATTATAGGAGAGGTAGTATAATGAATTAGATAGAAAACAAAGTGACTTGGTTTCCACTCCTACCTCTGACCCATATTAATTTTGTGACCCTGGATCAGTCACTTGCCTCAGTGCCCCTAACCAATAAGTTACAGAGGAGTTATGGACCTGCAATGGTAGTAGTCAAGTCTGCACAGATAGTTCTTTACATTGATAAAATCACAGGTCCATACTTCCACAACAAACAAAAAAAATTCTGCAGAAGGCCTACGCTGAGATTCTGAAGCTTCCTAGGTTCAATCAGATCCTTTGGGCCAATAGGAAGGAACATGCTGAGACTCCTAAGATATCACAATAAATTCCAATAAAGTCCAAGGAGCACGAGGAAGGTTTGTCTCTTCAGGCATGAGTTGGGAGAAAGCTCAGACTTTCAGGGATTGCTGCTCAGAGACCAATCTAATTACATTCCTTTCACTTATTTCTAACACCACTTGTGTGTGCTATTTAATAACTTTCTCTGGGGGTGGGGTGGGAGTATGAATGGCATACTTTTAAGTTTAATCTGCATTATTAGCACTCTAGACAATTAAGAAAAAAATAAATCGAGTCTGGATTTGTAACATTTGCAGAATTTCAGGGTGTAAATTCCTACACTGGAAATTTCACAACTGGCTTTCCCAAACTGGTTGGAGATGGCTCCACCACACTTTTGTCAGTGATCAGTCTATGAAAGGAGAACATGTTTGTTTTCTTTTCCCTCCTGTAGGTGATGTGACAGTAGCTGGGCAGGTCCTTCTCTTTCTTCCATTTTATCCAATACTATCCATACCCATACTCGATAAGCCTAAAACTTTTATATCCACAGTCCAAAATATCTAGCACAAGATGAGTTTCTCTTCCCTTACTTAGAAAGGGATTCTACCCACTAGCTGCTTCAAATAAATCACAGCCAATGTTTAGAGTTTTATGATCTGTGGTTTTCACGAGTTTAAAAAGTGCATTTGTGATCCTCCAAAAGGCAGGAGCCCAATACACAGAGGCAATGTATGTCCTTATCTCTATTAATAACTTGCACTGTCTTACCAAAATGCGTATTAGTGCAATTTTTAAATGGGCCATCTTAAATACACACAGACAGTGGAGATTATGTATAAATAGTGTTGTTGAATAATTAATCTATATTTTTCTCTGGAAAGATATATTATTTATAAAGCTGTCCCAGGTATGTTTTTATTTTTATTTTTCAGTACTGGTTTATGCAAATAGCATAGTAATTGCTGCAGGTGGCTGCTTGTAAGGAAAGGGGACTTACCAGTTTGGAACATGGGTTTCAAAGCCTCTCTTATTTATGCTAGGTAATGTGATTAGAGTTTTAAAGGTTTAGAATTTGTCTCTGTTTTGTGGGATAATATCAATCCATACTGGCTGTAAAGCTCAGTACTGGAAAAAAATGGTATAAATATTTCTTACGCCATTCAGAAAGAATCAATTTTGATTTGCATGATTTGGAATCAGTTTGGCACTATGTGTTTTCTAGGGAATAATTAGTAATTGGTTGGAAGGCAGCGATTTGGCTGAAAGCTGCCAACCCAATATGTTAATTTAGAATGCTAATATGGAGGACTGATTTCAGGGGGTGGGGGGGAGAGGACATTTTTAAGCAAGCCCCATGAAGGAGCCTAAAATGGTGAAGACAAACAATGAGCTGTTCTTTTTTTGGTATGTGTTTTTTTGTAGACATCATCATCTCTCGTATTAGGCAAACTACCTTCATCCTCCCTTTTCTACCACTAAATCTGGAACCAATCAGCATTATTGAAAATTGCCTGAACTATCTGTCTTACTGGATTTGGGGAGGAATAATTAATGAATATAAAGTGCTTTGCAAATGGAAAATGCTATTTAGATGCAAAAAAATCTTTTCTTGTGCTAATGAACAATCTCCTAATCAGTTCCATATATTAATATAATGTTTTCCCTTGATCAGTCAGTGACTTATGGAATATCTTTTGGTAGAGAGTACTGCATGATTAGATGCAGTTTATATTTATCATTTATAAATTTTCATTCTTAATACTACATAAAGGGTGTCCCAAAAGTCTTAGTGCATTTGTAAGCTTGGGATGCTCAGTATGTATCTCTGGCCATAACATTTGAACGATGACCCTGCTGAAAGGTATTGAATTACACTGGACAGTATTATTATTTGTCATCAACCATATCTAGTAAACACTGTGGAAAAGTACAAATCACCCTTGTCATTTTAAAAGCATCAGATATGCTCTGTGATTTATTCACTTAATAGCTAAGTTAACTTAGCATTCAATTAGTGGATAAGCAAGCGTCAGTAGACAGCCTAGTTTCTGAATAATGGGACTGGTTTATTAGAGCTTGGAATTCAAATGCCAGCTCCATTACAACTCACTCTCATTGAGGCCCCATTTTCCATACATGAAGATGAGACTACTATTTGCTTTACTCTATGAGGATATTACAAGGGAGAGAGGCGTTATGGCATAATGGCTACCATGCTAGATTTAGAGTCTGGAAGACATGGGTTGGTATCCTGGCTCAGATATGTATTGCCTGGGTGATCCTGGGTCAGGCATTTTAGCCCTCTTAGCCTCAGTTTCCTCACCTGTAAAATGGAGGTGATAATGATGAGAATGCCAATCTCACAGGGTTGTTGTGAGGTTCAAATGAGATTATGTACATAAAACATTTTGAGAACCTTAAATTTCTGTACACATAGCATCTGTTACTAAAGCTTTCAAAATAGCTTTTTTGAGGGAGTAATGTTTTCTTCTGGGATGCAATTGGATACAGACTGGAACATGACATTTAACTTGTCTTTAGTTAATTGGGAAGTCTAGAAACTTTTCAGAGGGAGCAGATTAAGAATTTTTAAAGTTTTCTGTAAACTGTATTTGAGGGGGTAGAGCTAAGATGGCCAAGTAAAGGCAAAGACTTGCCTGAGCTCTCCCCCAAACTCCTCCAAGTACTTGTAAAAAATTATTGTAAACAAATTCTAGAGTAGCAGAACCCACAAAAAGACTGAATGAAACAAATTTCGAGCCCAAGACAACCTGGAAGATCTACAGGAAAAGTCTGTTGCACCAGACTGAGATATGAACACAGTACAGCACAAACCGTTTCAGCACAGATCAGGCCCCAGTAAACAAAGAACAGGCCTCAGAAGGACTGAATCAATGGCAGCACTGATGGTATCCAGACTTATTAGCCCTCAGACACCAAAGACAACATAGAAAGTCAGCAAAAAATGTCTCTTGGACCTGGGTAAGAGAGGAGCAGAGTCCAGCACAGGCTGCACCAGCACAGCTCCAGCCCCAGAAAACCAAGAGCAGGTCTTAGGAGTGACTGAAACAGCAGCAGCACTGGCAGTGGCAGCTTTTGGAACTCTCAGCCCATAGATGGCAAGGGAATCAACCAACTGGTCAGAAGGACATTACAGGGGTCTCTTTGCTCCCATTGAGGACTCTGTTGCTTTGCCCATACTTAGGTCTGGGTTTCAATCCTGAGTGGCAGTCCTGGGGTGAAAAGGAGAACTAGCAAAGCAGAGTTTGAAGCAGCAGTGGAGAGGGGACCCTCCTCATGGTTCTAGGATAGAAAAGAGTGCTTATGGTTGCTCACAGACCAGAGCACAGGCCAGAAGAGAAGTAAACACCTCTTCTTAGATCATATCACCTTGGAAGAACTGAAAACTAATAGATTCCTAGAAATATTGCTGAAAACAGCTGTATAAAATACCTGAAGCTTGGGACAGTGAGTCTTCCACACTGGAAGCAGAGTCCTACCTTAACAAAAAGCTTAAAAAGTCATGTAATAGACCGGGAAATTGAGCAAACAATGGGGAAAAAAAAACTTACTATAGAAACTTACTTTGGTGACAAGGAACATAAGCTCAAAAGAAGACAACAAAGTCAAAGCTCCTATATCCAGAACCTCTAAGAAAAATATGAATTGGTCACAGGTCATGGAAGAGTTCAAAAAGGATTTTGAAAATCAACAAGAGAAGCAGAGAAAATATTGGGAAGAAAAATGAGAGTGGTGCAAGAAAATAATGAAAAATGAGTAAACAGTTTGCTAAAGGAGACCCCAAAAATACAGAAGAAAATAACCCCTTAAAATAGACTAGACCAAATGGTAAAAGAGGTCCAAAAAGCCAATGGGGAGAAGAATGCCTTAAAAAGTAGAACTGATCAAATGAAAAGGGAGTCCTAAAGCTCACTGGAGAAAATAATTCCTTAAAAATCAGAATGGGGCAAATGGAAGCTAATGATTTTATGAGAAATCAAGAAGCAATAAAACAAACCCAAAAGAATGAAAAAAATAGAAGACAATGTGAAATATCTCATTGGAAAAACAACTGATGTGGAAAATAGATCCAGAAGAGAGAATTTTAAAATTATTGGATTACCTGAAAGCTGTGATCAAAAAAGGAGCCTAGACATCATCTTTCAAAAAATTATCAAGGCAAACTATTGATATTTAGAACCAGAGGGTAAACTAGAAATTGAAAGAATCCACCAATTACCTCCTGAAAGAGATTCCAAAATGAAAACTGTCAGGAATATCATAACCAAATTCCTGAGCTTCTATGTCAAGGAGAAAATATTGTTAAATGGTCGGAAAGAAACAATTCAAGAACTGTGGAGCCACAATCAGGATAACACAAGATTTAGAAGCTTCTACATTAAAGGACTGGAAGGCTTGGAATATGGAGGGCCAAGAAGATAAGACTACAACCCAGCAAACCTGAATGTAATCCATGAGGGGGAAAAAATATCCATATTCAGTGAGATAGAGGAACTTCATGTGTTCTTGAGAAAAGACCAGAACAAAATGCAAAATTTGATTTTCAAATATAAGACTTGAGCGAACCATGGAAAGGTAAACAAGAAAGAGAAGTCATAAGGGGCTTATTGAAGTTAAACTGTTTACATTCCTGCACAGAAAGATTTATTTGTAACTCATAAAACCTTTTTCATTATTAAGGTAGTTAAAAAGAGTATATCTGAGGACACATTTGTGAGTTGAGTATGAAGAGATCATATCTAAAAAATAAAATTGAGGGGTGAGAGAAGAATGTACTTGGAGAAAGAGGTACAATGGGGCAAATTATCTCACATGAAAGCATCAAGGAAAAGCTTTAACAGTGGAAGGAAAGATGGGGGAGATGAGAGGGTGAGTGAACCTTATTCTCACTGAAATTGGCTCAGAGAGAACATACACATTCAATTGGATATAGAAATCTATGTTATCCTACAGGAACATAGTGGGGAATGGTATAAGGGAAAGGAGGGTTATAGAAGGGAGGACAGATTAGGGGAGGGAGTAGTCAGAAGCAAAACCCTTTTGAAAAGAGACAGGGTAAAAATAAAGAGAGACTAGAATAAACAGGGGGCAGGATAGGATGGAGGTTTTTAAATAGTTATGTCTTTCCTGACATAACTATTATGGAAATGTTTTGCATGACCAAATAACCTACACTGAATTGCTTGCCTTCTAATAAGAGGAGGCAGGGAAGGAAGAAATGAGAGCATTTGGAACTCAAAGTCTTAAAAATGAATGTCAAAATTGTTTTTACATGTAACAAGGGACAAAATATAAATATTTTTTCAAAAATGTGTTTGAAAGGAAGATTCTTGGTATAATCTCAATCATTAGGAAGCTTGAAAGAATTTAAATAAGGGTAGTAATGGGGGGGGGGGGGACGAGACTTTAAGAAAAGTACCTCCCAGAGCAATGGTTCTCAGCCTATGGGTTCCTTTGGGGGTCAAATGACTCTTTCACAGGGATCACAGGGGTCACCTAAGACCATCGGAAAACACATATTTCCAATGGTCTTAGGAACCGAGACACCACTCCTCTATCCATTTCCAGCAGGATCCACCCACATGCAGATATGCCCATATATGAGTATTAAAGGGTCGTGGCATTAAGAAGGTTGAGAGCCACTGTCCTAGAGGGAGCTGGTGCCAGCTCCTGCTGTTTTGTTGGATATTCTTTGAAAGTGACCTTTGGTAAGTCACTTTGTTTTGCTGGTCTTCAATCCTCATTGCTAAAAATCAAGAAATTCTATTAGATGAACTCTGAGGTCCCTTCAAAGCTCTGATCTCTGATGTGGTGAAAGAACAAAGAAGGAATATCATTTCATAGCTATGTGGAGGATAGTTTGGAGGGGAGGAAGGCTGGATGTAGAGATACTAATTAAAAGCTTTTTGCAGTAGTCTAGATAAGAAGTGATAAGAGCCTGGACTAGGGTGATTGTGGTAACAAGAGAATGGATAGAATTTATGTTGAAGGTGAGAATTGATGAGATTTGGCAACTTATCAGATATAGGGCCTGAGGAACAGGGATGAGTTGAGGATGAATCTTAGATTGCAAACCTGCATGACTAGAAGAATGAAGTTTCCCTTGACAGAGATAGTGAAGTTAATATCAGAGGTGACGAAGTCATAACAAAAAGAGTAGGGCCAGAGCCAGATTAGAATGAAATTGGGAAATGTTTAACAAAATAAAAATAGAACACAATATTAATAAAAGAAAGGAGTGGATGAGTTTCATAGAGGCTCAGTGACTGAGAGAGGAAGGAAGAGTTAGAAGAGAGTGAGGGAGGCATCTCCTTGCATCGCCTAGGATAAATGAAGAGAGTATGTGCATGAGAATTTTTAAAAACCCAATGCAGAAGTCAAAATGAACATTCTGATAAATTTTGATACTGAGAGAGAATGTAAAATTCAAGGGAATTGTGATAAGTATATTAAAATTCAATTCAGAGTCATCTACTGTATTTAAGGTAACGTTGATGGAGAGTTGATCCTGGAGCCAAGGAGATCTGACTGAAATGTACTGGGTGTGTAACCCTAGATAAGTCACTAGACCTCAAAGTGCTCTAGGCAACTCTTTGAGATTATAAATTGAAGAAAAGGCATCAACTTGCATTGGAAGAAGGAGTTTCTCCCTGAGAACCTTCTATATGAATGAAATCACAGTTCCTGTTCCAACCTCTATCCCTGTCTTCAAGGCACTGTATTAGGTATTAAAAATGTAAAGAATGTCTTGACTCTTGGAAAATTTAAATTCTTACAGGGATTGCAACTAAGTATACACCTAATGTATGCAACTAAGTAAATACAAAGCATCTACAAAGCAATTTTACTACAGAGAGATCATTAACACATGAGAGAGATTGGAGAAATATTTTCATAGAAGAGATGGCACTTGAGCTATGCTTTAGAGAAAGCTAAGGTTTTTAAGAGGAAAAGATAAGGAAAGAGTGAAATATAGACATGGGGTACTTTGAGTGCAAAGCCACAGATATGAAAGATTGTATATTGTGTGTGGTGAGCAGCAAAGAGCAAGTTTGACTAGAATGGAAATTACATTTATGGGAGTCATGTAAAATGAGATTGGAGGTAGGAGCTAGATTTTGGAGGTTTTTAAATTTCAGCATGAAGATTTTGTACCTTAGAGGCAATAGAGAGTCAGGGGATGGGGGAGAGGTAACATTGTCATACTTAATCGACTGGGTAATTATGTGGATTGAAGAGGTGAGAGGCTGGAAGCAGGTAGACCAACTAGAAGGCTATTGAAATAGTCTAGGGGAGAGGTGATAGACAATGTAACTAAGATAGTGGCTGTGTGATTGGAGAGAAGTGGGTGGATATGAAAGATGTTATGGAAGTAGGACTGACAAGTCTTGGCAACTGGTAAGAAATCTTGGCACCTACATTGAAAGCATTACTCAGTTAAAGTGGGAGAGGCTGAGATCATTAAATATTCTCCACCTGTGAAAATTTTCTAAATCATATACAATGAGCCTATCCTCTCAAAGGCTGGCACTGGATATGCAATTAGGAAGTGAATTGTATCCCAACTCACACTTAGTCAAAGGCATAAGTAGCTGGCTGATGTTGACATTTTCATGTCTGAAATACAAACACTTTGCCACTTTGATCGCTGTGTCTGGACCCACACAACAAACACACAAGTGATCTAGACTATACTATGCCAATTTTGAAGAATCTAATTTATGGGGAATTTCAATACAAGGTCTGGCCAAGATTTGTAACTTTGAAACAAGTTACTAGAAAACAGGAGTTTGAGAGCTTGAACATCAGCAGTCTCCTATTGTTTAGAAAATATGTGATTCAATGACTTATAATCACAAAGTTTGTCTTCAAGCTCTCATTCAGAAAAGAAACATTGGAAATGACCTCTAGATCAGTGGTTCTAACCCTTGGAATTCAGACCTTGGGGACTGCAGTAATTTCAAGGGATATATATGTACTTAAATATTTCCTGTACCAATAAGACAAAAATATAAAAACAACAAGGAGAAGTATTTATATAGCACTTTAAGTTTTATAAAATGTTTATTTATACACCGAGAGAGAAAGAGAGAAAGAGATAAAGAGAGAGAGAGAAAGAAAAACAGAGAAACACACACATGTTCATTTAAGCTTCACAAAAGTCCTGTGAGATGGGTGCTATATATGTAAAGCACAAATATAATGACTTCACTGACTTGGGTGCCCTCTTACCTAATTTAGATCATAACCCTTAAATGCCTTCTTTTTTGTAGAGAAGACATCATTTGTTTTTGTTTGTTTGTTTTGTTTTGGGTGATCCACTTAATAGGGTTTGATTTTTTTTCAAACTACATGTAAATATAGTTTTTAACATTCACTTTTATAAGATTTTGTAGTCCAACTTTTTTCTCCCTCCCTACCTCCCCTTCCTCCTCCCCAAGAGGGTAAGCAGTCTGATATAGGTTATACATGTACAGTCATATTCAACATATTTTCACACTAGTCATGTTGTGAAAGAAGAGTCAGAACAAAAGGGAAAAAAAACACAAGAAAGAAAAAAAACAACAAAAAAAGTGAAAAGACTATGCTTCAATCTCCATTCAGACTCCATAGTTCTTTCTTTGGATGTGGATAGCATTTTCTGTCCTGGATCTTTGGAATTGTCTTAGATCATTGCATTGCTCAGACTAGCTAAGTCTGTCATAGTTGGATATTGTACAATGCTGCTGTTACTGTGTACAATGTTTTCCTGGTTCTGCTCACTTCACTCAGCTTCAGTTCATATGAGTTTTCCAAGGTTTTCCTGAATTCTTCCTACTCATCATTTCTTATAGGATGATAATATTCTATTATATTTATATACCATAGCTTGTTCAGCCATTCCCCAATTGATGGGTATCTCCTCAATTCCCAATTAATTGAAACCACAAGAAGAGGTGCTATAAATATTTTTGTTCATGTGGGTACTGTCCCATTTTTTTATGATCTCTTTGGGATACAGATCTGGAAGTGACATTTCTGTATCAAAGAGTATGCAGTTTTTTTAAAAATATATTTTTTAAATTACTTGCTATTTGTTTACAACATTCAGTTCTACAAGTTTCTGAGTTTCAAATTTTCTCCTCCCCCCCCTACTCCCCCAGCCATTGCAGTATGCAATCTGATATAGGTTCTACATATACCTTCACATTAAACATTAGTCAAGTTGTGAAGAACAATAATTACCAATGCAATAAATAATGAGAAAGAAGAAACCAAACAAAATAAAATGCAAAAGATAAAGAGTAAGCAGTTTGCTTCAATCTGCATTCAGACTCCATAACTATTTCTCTGGATAACCTTTTCCGTCATGAGTCCTTTGGAGTTTTCTTATAATCTTGCATTACTAAGGGGAGCCCAGTGTATCAAAGTCAGTCATCACAGATATTATGTGTCTGTAATTATGTGCAACATTCTGGTTCTGCTCCCCTCACTCAGCCTCAGTTTATATAAGTCTCTCCAAGTCATTATGAAGTTTGTCTGCTCCTCATTTCTTATAGCACAATGGTATTCCCTTATGTTCATGTATCACAACTTGTTTAGTCATTCCCCAATTGATGGGCAACCCTTTGATTTCCAAATCTTTGCCATCACAAAAAAGCTGCTATAAAATTTTTTTTCTACATGTGGGTCCTTTTATCCCTTGTATGATCTCTTTGGGATACATTCCTAGAAGTAGTCTTGCTGGGCCAAAGGTTATGCACAGTTTATAGCACTTTGTACATACTTCTAAATTGCTTCCCAAGATGGTTGGATCAGTTCTCAACTCCACTAACAAAGTGTTAGTGTTTCAATTTTCCCACACTTTCTTCAGCATTTACCATTTCCTGTTTTGTCATGTTAGTCAATCTGATAGATGTGATATGGTACCTCAGAGTTGTTTTGATTTTCATTTCTTTTTCTTTTATTATATAAATATGCATATCATATTTTAATTAATCCTCACAGCTTAGGGTCACACAGCTAGTAAGTATCTGATGCTGGATTTGAATGCAGGTCTTCCACACTCTAAGACCAGCACTCTATCCACTGGGCCTTCTAACTGCCTTCAGA
The DNA here is from genome assembly GCA_028646515.1 of Pseudochirops corinnae. NCBI lineage: Eukaryota > Metazoa > Chordata > Mammalia > Diprotodontia > Pseudocheiridae > Pseudochirops > Pseudochirops corinnae. Next base: position 144,505,377 of record CM053586.1, on the reverse strand, counting down.
TAAGAAAATAAGCCAATTTTATAAGAAAAATTTTACAAGAAGAAAATAAACATTCCATTAATGAGGTGCTATTTTAAAAAGCACCAAATGAATACCTAAAGAACAAGGTAATACCTATGTGAAAGACTTCATTAAAGCATTATCAATATTTAATATTAAAGAGTAGTGATACCAAATATTAAAATATGAATATTTTTATTCAAACATAAAGTTATATAGGTCCCCCACCAATATTCCATTTTTTATTATTTAGGGTTTTTAGCAAAAATGTAGCAGTAGTTTTTAATTAGGAAAATAATCAGTATTTGCAACCTCACTTTAAATTATTCAGCTTCCTAACTAAGCTAGCCTTCTTTCTTTCTCTCATACATTACACTCCATCTCCCATCTCAGTTCCTCTGCACTCCCTTTTTTCCTTCTTTTTCCTCTTCCTTTCCATTCTTTTCCCTTCCCTGTCTCCTTCTCTTCCCTCTCTTTTCTTTCTCCTCTATCTTATCCTTCCTTCCCTTTTCCTCTCCTCCCTTCCCTTCCTTTAATTTTCTTTCTTTTTTCTTTTTTCAACTTTTGTTTATTTTTTTATCTTTTGGTTTACATCATTGATTTCCACAAGATTTTGAGTTACAAATTTTCTCCCCATCTTTCCCCCACTCACCACTCCAAAATAGCGATCCCACTGCACATCCCATCCACCAAACTGCTGTCTTCTATATCCTCCCCCATCACCCCTCTGACTTTCTGGTAGCGTAAGATGGATCTCCCTATCCCAGTGCCTGTATATCTTATTTCCCAGTTGCATATAAATAATAATAATAATAATTATTATTCTCATAATAATTATTATTATGAGAAAAGTTTCAGAAGTTACAATTCTCATTTTTCCATGTTGGCATGTAAATAGTTCAACTTTGATAAGTTACTTATGATTTCTTTTCCATGTTTACCTTCTCTTGCTTCTTTTGTTTGAATGTCAAATTTTCTGTTCATTTCTAGTTTTTTCCTCAAGAATGCTTGGAAGTCCTCCATTCATTGAATGACCATATTTTCCTTTGTAACATTATACTCAGTTTTGCTGGGTAGGTGATTCTTGTTTTTAGTCCTAGCTCCCTTGATCTCTGGAATATCATATTCCAGGCCCTTCAATCCCTTAATGTAGAAGCTGCTAGATCCTGGGTTATCCTGTGTGTTTGCACAGTATTCAAATTGTTTCTTCTTGGCAGCTTGTAATATTTGCTCCTTGATCTGGGAACTCTGGAACCTTGCTATAACATTCCTAGGAGTTTTCTTTTTGGGATCTTTTTCAAGAGGTAATTGGTAAATTCTTTAAAGTTCTATTTTGCCCTCTGCTTCTAAAATATCTCAGAAATTTTCCTTGAGAATTTCTTGAAGGATGATTTCTAGGTTCTTTTTTTGGTCATGGCTTTCAGGTAGTCCAATAATTTTTAAATTGTCTCTCCTGGATCTATTTTCCAGGTCAGTGGTTTTTTTCAAGGAGATACTTAACATTGCATTCTATTTTTTCATTTGTTTGTATCTGTTTAATAGTATCCTGATTTCTCATAAAGTCATTTGCTTCCATTTGCTCCACTATAATTCTGAAGGAATTATTCTCTTCAACAAGCTTTTGAGATTCTTTTTTCCATGTGGCAAATTTGACTTTTTAAGGCATTCTTCACCTCATTGGCTTTTTGGGCCTCCTTTGCCATTTGAGTTATTTTTTAAAGTGTTATTTTCTTCAGTCAGTTTGTTGACTTTCTTATGATTTTCTTGTGTCATTTTCATTTCTTTCCACAATTTTTCCTCCACTTCTCTTATTTGGTTTTTAAAATGCTTTTTAAGCTCCTGTATGGCCTTTATCCACTTTGCATTTTTCTTGGAAGCTTTTGGTGTGTGAGTTCTGCCTGTGTTGTCTTCCTCCCATTCCATGCTTTGGTCCTTTTTGTCCCCAAAAAAGGAATCTAAGGTTTGATTGTTGTGCTTGTTTTGATTCTTTTGCCTGCTCATGTTGCCAGTCAGTTACTTCACTCTTAGGCTCAGTAGTAAAACTCAGAGGGGAGTTTTCAGAGTGGAGAGCTCTGTTCCAAATTGCTGGGGTTTTCACAACTGCTGGAGCTATTAGGAGATTGCCATTTTTTGCAGACCCCACCAGCTTTACTTCATGGAAAATGCACCTCAGGGCCACCACCCAAGACCTCGATCTGATCCGCGTAGCTCAACGAAAGAACACTTAGCCTCTGAATGGTTGCTTGGCCCCCCTGCAATCTGCAGGCCGGGAGCTTCTGAAGCAGCCATGTGGAGGTAGCTTCAGGATACCACTTTAGACTGCTTCTAGCTCTGGAGGCAGTTTGGCCAGACCATTTCTCCCAAATTTAGCTGAGTTCCACTGACCTTTTCCTTTTGTCCTTGGCTCTTGTGGGCTGGTGATTCTGGAAATCACCACAGCTGCTGATGATCCACTTTCCTGAATGCTACAGCTGCAGCTTCTCCTGGACACCCTGGGTCTGAAACCGAATGGGGCTGGGCTCTGCTTCCAGTGTGCTGCCCTGACTGCTTGCCATGCTGCCTTCAGCGGGAACTTTGTTATTCTGCCACTTTTGTGGAGTCTGGAGCTCTAAAATTTGTTTAGAGTCATATTTTATAGGTATTTGAGGTTGTATTGGGGAGAGCTCACAGAGTTCTCCTGTTTCTATGCTGCCATCTTGACACTGCCCCCCAATTTTCATTTCTTTAATCAATACTGATTTAGAGCATTTTTTTTCATATGACTACAGATAGTTTTAATTTCTTCCTCTGAAAACTACCTGTTTATATCCTTTGACCATTTATCAATGGGGGAATGATTTATATGCTTATAAATTTGACTCAGTTCTCTATATGTTTGAGAAATGAAGCCTTTATCAGAGACACTGGCTGTAAAAATTGTTTCCCAGTTTTCTGTTTCTCTTCTAATCTTGGCTTTCTTTGTGCAACAACTTTTCAACTTAATGTAATCAAAATTATCCATTTTGCATTTTATAATAGTCTCTATCTCTTGTTTGGTCATAAATTCTTCTGTTCTGCATAAATTTGACTGGCAAACTTTTCTGTTTCCTAGTTTGCTTATAGTGTCAGCCTTTATATTTAAATTGTATACCCATTTTGACTTTATCTTGGTACACAGTGTTGGTTTATGCCTAGCTTCTGACATACTATTTTCCAGCTTTCCTCTTCTCTTAATCTAGGCAATTAACATTTTTGTAAATATTTATTCATTTCACCAAGATTGTCAAATTTATTGACATATTGTTGGACAAAAGAGCTCCTAATTATTGTTTTAATTTCCTCTTCATTGGTGATGAATTCACCCTTTTTAATTTTTGATACTGGTGATTTGGTTTTCTTCTTTCTTTTTTTAAAATAAAATTGACAAAAGGTTTATCTATTTTATTTTTTTTCTCATAAAACCATCTCCTTGTTTTATTTATTAGTGTAATAGTTTTCTTAATTTCAATTTCATTAATCTCTCCCTTGGTTTTCAGAATTTCTAATTTGGTATTTAACTGGAGATTTTTCATTTGTTCTTTTTCTAGCTTTTTTAGTTGCATGTCCAATTCACTGATCTCCTCTTTTTCTATTTGACTTAATAGTTCTGATGAAATTTAGCTATGCTATTCCTTGAAGTTTTTATTTTGGAGATCTTTTTCAAGGAAGTGATTGGTGGATGCTTTCAGTGCCCCTTTTCTCCTCTAGTTCTAGGATATGAGGATGGTTTTAACTTGATAATTTCTTGAATGATACTGTCCAGGTTCTTTTTTTATTATGATTTTCAGTTAGTCTAATTTTTCTTAAATTATCTCTCATGGATCTATTTTCTAGGTTAGTTTTTTTTTTCCAATGAAGTATTTTACACTCTTTTTTCTATTTTTTTCATTATTTTAAATTTGTTTGACTAATTCTTGATGTCTTGTGGAGTCATTAGCTTCCACTTGCCCAATTCTAATTTTTAAGGAATTATTTTCTTCAGTTAGCTTTTATGCTTCCTTGTTCATGTAGCCAGTTCTACTTTATAAGGACTTGCTTTTTTTCCAGTAGATTTTTTCCCCTATCTTCCCAATTGCATTTTTTAAGGTATTATTTTCTTCAGGCAATTTTTGTCCCCCCCTTTTCCAAGTTGTTGACTCTCTCTTGCATACCTCTCATTTCTTTTCCCAATTTTTCTTCTACCTCTCCTTTTAGATTTTTATAATCCTTTTTGAGCTCTTCCAAGAAGGCTTTTTGGGATTGAGACCAATTTCTATTCCCCTCTGAGGTTTCACAGGTAGGCATTTTCACAATGTCTTCTTCCGAGTTTGTGTTTTAATTTTCCCTGTCACCACTTTTTATGATCAAGGCTTTTTTCAGTTTTTTGCTTATTTTTTTGTCCATTTCATGGCTTTTAAAATTGGGCAAATTGCTTAACTTTTCTCAGATTCTTTTTCCTCAGTGGAAAACTCAGACTCAGTTTTCTCTTCATTTAAACAGAGGTAATAATGGCACCTACCTAATAGGATGGTTCCGAAGTTTGAATGAGATAATATAAGTAAAATACTTTTAAAAAACCCTAAAAGCACTATATGTGTTAATAATGAATAAATAAATAAATGAAATTATTATTATTGCTGTTATTATTATTATTAACATTTATCAAAGGCAGGATATGAACCCAGGTCTTCCTAACTCTAAGACCATCCTCCTACCCACTTTCTTTTATACCTCTTCACATAAGAAATAGAATGAGACAATGTAAGAACTTTCTAAATGTTTTCATGTAAATGAATCAATGAAATATTTGTATTTCATTTTTTCACTTAAAAGCATTTATTAAGGGCTGCCCAACATGTTTCTAAGCACTAGAAATACTGATACAAAAGTGAGACAGTATATTTAGCATACATTCTAATAGGGGAAGGCAGCATATACAGGATGGTGATGGCTAGGGATGGTTCTTTAGGTGTGGGCAATAAAAGGGATATTAAACTTTGTAAAACATTTCTAGAAGCAATAGTAGCATTTATTCGATTACTGTTTCCAGGGTAAGAGGTAGAAAAGAAAAAAAAATGGTTGGGGTTGAAAAGTAGCAAGGGCATTTGCCAAGGCAGATTATAAAAAGAGACGAGGAGAATGTCTGGATGGGATATGAGGCTTGGTTTGATTTGAGACTGGCTATTTATAGTGGACTCTGTGAGTTTGCCACTCATTCATCATTTAGGACGGCTCAGCCTCAGGGTGGGAGTTACAAAGATGAGTCGATTATATACTCCCAGAGTATGGTATTTGGATATCCAGTAGTCCTGAGAATTCAGTAGCAGGAAAGATAACAAGAAGTTGGTCGGGGAAGATGATTGTATGAGAAGTGAAATTCAGTTGCTTAGCTCCATATTATGCCACTTTTATATTATCTTTCTAGGAAATACTTTATGTAAACATATGCATTACTGTGCAATGTGGAAGAAAGTTGATCTTGAATGGGAAGGTGAGTGATCAAGGCAATTTCTGACTATAAGAGCTGAAGTGAATTAGAAAATTGGACAGGAAAACATGAATAACAAATGAAGGAAAAAGGAAGAAGGGTATGGAAAAGTTTTTGGGTATCAAAGGAAGTAAAAATAAAATCAAATAATTGAGGGTAGAGCCAAGATGATAAAATATCAACAAGTTGGGGGGAGGGGGAGGTTTCCTTCCCAAACACTTAGAAAAGGAACTATATTGTATTTGATGGGGAAATAAAAGTGTTACCTCCTCCCCCCTCCAACAATTGCCTCATTTTCAATTCAGGTCAGCATAGGGAGAGAGAAACAGAGGTCTTTGGAAAATGGGGATAGGGTCTTATCAGGAACAAGCTCATGGAACACTCCATCAAGCAGGAAGAAATTGTGTGCTAAGGGAAGATGAAGCCTGAGACCCATATTAGGGCACTTTAACATCTTGTAGGGCACAGAAACAGTTGCCAACTGACAGGTTTGTCACTTATTACCAAGGTTTAAGTGACAGATCCAGGGTAGATTTATGAGGGGACCTTAGTCCAGTGGTTGTTTTCTGGAGTTAAGGAGTAGTTGCAAGCATGTCTGGAGACCAACATATTCTGAAGAAAGAAGCAATAGTGTGGCTCAGACCCTAGGAGCATAGCAGGGTTTCACCTCCTTCTTCGAGTCCAGTCTGAAATCAACAAGAAATAACCTTGGTAGGTATCCTAAATGAAAGGGGAGATTGCAGCTTTGCCAGTCTGAACCAGCTATTGATTAGACCCAAATCCAGGTCAGGATATTGTAAAGCTCAGTACAGGGAGACAACTGATCAGATTTCCCCTTGATAAGACCACTTTGGGGGCACTAACAACTTATAGGTCCCTGTCCTGAGTTGTACCTGAGAGCCTGAAATAACACAATGCTCAAAGCTCCCAAGAAAGCAGCAACAGGATCAGCACAGACCTTCCTTCCAGAAATGCTCAGGTATGAAGCTTAATATCAAGTCTAAAATCAGGAAGTATGTTACTAGATAGACAGTTAGCTATTAGGCAAATAGGTCATACACTGGATAGAATGCTAGGCTTGGAGTCAGAAAGACCTGAATTCAAATCCAGTTGCAAAAATTTATTAACTTTGTGACCCTAAACAAGTCACTTGACCTCTGCTTGTCTCAGTTTCCTCAGATAAGGAAAATAAAAGCATAGATCTTAATGTGTTGTGTGAGGATCAAAAGACGTGTAAAAAAATAATGTAGTACTATTAAAAGGCTCATTCCTTTACACCGTTAGGGTGACAGGGATACTCAAGTCACAGTCTGAGAAGAGATTAATTCCAAAGTATTTACAAATAAAGCCTCAAAGAAAAACCCAGATTAGGCACAAAGTCAAATGGAATTACTGGAAGAGATGAAGCAAGAGGTTTTTTTTAAGCATTATTTATTTTTTAACAAATGAGAGAAAAGCAGTGGAACTACAAGTGAGAAAACAAATGAGAACTCTGGAAGAAAGAATAGAAAACAATTAAAAGATTGGCAAAAGAAGTGTAAAAGTCTATGCAGGCAACAATCTCCATGAAAAGTAGAATTGACTACAGAGAAGCTGAGGACTGCAGGAGGCCATAATAAATATAAAAACAAAGTCAAGAGACTGAAAAAATAGAAGAAAATTTAAGGTTATCTCAGAGGAAAAAAAAGACCTGTCTGGAAAAGAACCTGAAAAGAAAAAAAGTTAAGAATCACTGCACTACCTGAAAGCTATGATAAACAAAATAAAATAAACAAAAAAAGTCAAAGATTATATTTCAAAAATTCTTAAAAGAAAACTGCCCAAATATCTTAAAACACCAAAATAACAACCTCTCAGAATGTTATAGAGAAAATGCAAATGTTTCAGTTTGAAGAAAAAGTTTCAGCAGCCACCAAAAAAAAAAAAGTATTCAAGTATCAAAAAGTCAGTTAGGATAACACATAATTCAGCAGCTACCAGTATAAAAAGCAAAGTATAGACTTTTAGCTAACATCAACTTAACCAGAAAACTGAGTGTAATGATATGGAGTTGGGGGATGATGGTTGTAACTTAACTGAAACTATCATAGGACTTCTAAACATTACTGACAAAAAAAACCATAACTGTATAGAAACTTTTCTCTTTTTTTTTAACTTTTATTTATTTTAGTTTACATCATTCATTTCCACGAGATTTTGAGCTACAAATTTTCTCCCCATCTTTCCAGCACCCCAAAACAGCCATCCCATTGTGTAACCCCTCCCCCAATCTATTCTCTCCTATGTC
>CM053586.1:144477602-144497105 GCA_028646515.1 Pseudochirops corinnae | reverse complement strand
CAAGGCCCTCTTCCAGGATTTCTGTGCAGGTACCACAAGAAAATCCTCCTTTAGGGCTTCTGAACCAACAGCCAGGTTCCAGGACCTCTACAACAGCAGCACTGTCCTTCATCATCAGGTGAGTCTGGCAAAACAACATCAAAACAGACAGACAAAATACCGGCATCACAGCCATGGCTCCTCAGTTCTTGGCAGTTCCAGGTGGCAGTTCTCAAAAGTCCTGGGCAGTTCCAACGGCTCTCAGCGGTCTTTCTCTCAGAAACTCAGGCTCCACAATACTGGATGCTGCTCTCCCAAAGTCCTTCTGGCCTTCTCTAGGCTTGGGCCTCTCTCCCAATTCACGGCTCCTCCCAGTTCAGCCCTCTCTCTTCACGTCAACAAGTCCATCCCACAAGTGGGATTCACAAGCTCTGGGTTTTAACCCTCAACCCAAAAACCAAGCCAATATAGGGGCATCTTCAAATTCCATTACCAATACAGATGTAGGTACATTTTCTCATATCTTCTTTGAGGAAAATCTTAATTATTATAATTACACAGAGCACAGTTTCTTTTTGTACTTGTTCTTTCCATTTTCATTATAGTCATTTTGTACAGCTTTCCAGGCATTCATTCCTCAATTCACTATGCATTAGTTCATATAAAATTTCCCATGCTTTTCTGAATTCTTTACATTCATTTGTTCTTATGATAAAAGGAACTTCCATTACATGCTGAGATCACAATTTCTTTATCCATCTTCTATTTGTTGAGTATCTAATTTATTTCCAATTCTTTGCTACCACACCAAAAAATACTGTTAGAATTATTTTGTTAGAGTCAGGGCCTATCTTTGACCTCCTTGGGGTATTTACCCATTAGGGGAACTTTGGAGTCACAGAGTATAAATATCTTAGTTACTTTTAAACATAATTTCAAATTGCATCCAAAAATGGCTGGACTAATTCACAGATTTGTCACCAGTATATTAGTACAGAAAATATGAATTTATTAATGACTTATAATAATTGCCAATGGTTAACAAATGATCTAACATAGGCATAGCCTGCTATGGGAACTCTTTCCTCCTGCCCCCAATAATTATTTGTTTGCTTAAATTGCAAAAATAAAATAATTCATGGTACTTGCTAATTCATGCTGTGGAAATGTTACCCTTGGTCATTAGCCAAGATAGATATTTAATTATAACAAACAGGAGAGTACATATCTCTCTATCTATCCTTCTTTTATATGACAACTTTTTAGAGGCAAGTTGGTGGTACAATGTATAGAGTACAGGACCCAAGTCAGGAAGATGTGAACTCAAATCAAGCCACAAATTCTTGCTAACTCTTGGACTATGGAGAAGTCATTTAACTTCTACCTGCCACAATTTTGTCATCTGAAAAATAGAAATAATAATATCATCTCTCTCCTAGGGTTGTTTTGAAGATAAAATGAGATTTAAATCAGGTAGAGGGAAATAGGAAGCACAGTAGATACAGTACTAGACCTAGAGACACGAAGATGAGTTAAAATTCAGCCTTAGACACTTACAATTATGTAACCCTGTAACAACAATCAATTTAGTAGATACTTAGCACTTAATAACTAGGGCTAAGTATGGAAGGTGTGAACTCTGTCCCCTGTTGAGAGGGCATGAACTCCCTTGTTGGTGGGAGAAGGGGATTGGCTGAGACAGGAGGCCAGTGTGTGTATATAAGAATTCTAGAGACAGAGAGACAGAATCTGAATGTTCCTCCTGGTGGCTCCCATTGGAGGAAGCAGGACTGTCCCAGCATCTGGGAGCTGGGCTGCTGGACTGAGGAAGTGAGTTGGAGTTTTCTTGAGAGAGAGATAGTGTGTGTGTGTGTGTGAGAGAGAGAGAGAGAGAGAGAGAGAGAGAGAGAGAGAGAGAGAGAGAGAGAGATTTTCTCTCCTAGCATCTGGAAGCTGACTGAGAAATGAGCTGAAGTTTTCCCAAGACCAGAATCTGGTGAAAGCCACCTAGAACGCTGAGAGGGCTTGCCTAGAAGGCCTCCTGGAAGGCCATTTCTCCTGGGTTCTAGGGCCAGCTGAACTGCTGGAGGACTAAAGAAGCATGACCAGGATAACCCTTTGTTTGTTCCTGACCTGGCTGATCCTTGAGTTCCAGCAACAGAAGTGGTGAAGGGTCTGAGATGTGCCCCACCCTGTGAACTTCAGTGTGCCAGGGACTGCCTGGAGGACTGCACAAAGACCTGAGAGCTGTCTGCCCTTGAATCCAGGTGACTGGTGGATTCAGGTAGGAGCTAGGACCATGGAAGGGGATCCAGGGAATCAGAGAGACCACCCAGAATCAAGATGAAGAAAAGGTCTCCCCTTGGATGAAATTGAGGTTTTCTGGACACTGAGGGATGGAGGGTTTGTGTAATTTTCTAATGATTGTATCTTGTGATTAATGATACTTAGTGACTGATTGCTAGATGAGTGATTGATTAAGATATTGATTTGCCCCAAGAGTGGAAGATTGATTACTGTATTGTGAATTGATTGAATGATTAAGTATTGATTATGGTATTGGGAATTCACTGGATGATTAAGTAAGGAGGGTTTCCCCCTTAGGGAAACCAGATGATTATTCTTTTGTTCCTTGTTCTAAATATTGTGGCCACTGCAGTGAAAACTGTGTGGCCATTCTAATGTTAAGCTGTTGTGAACACTCTATTGTGATTTTCTGTGAATGTTTGCCTTGATTTGTAATGGAATAAACAGAGTGTTCACTATACTGTGTAATCTGAACCTTAAAAGCTGTTCACAGTAGCATTCTTCGGGGAATCTGCTGGTACGTGGTGTTACAAACCCCAGACAAGTCACTTATCCTCTGGCTACCTCAGTTTCCTCAACCAAAAAATGGGGGTATCCTCAGAGAGTAGTCAAGAAGATCAAATGAGGTATTTGTAAAGTGCTTTAGCACAGTACCTGGTATGTAGGCACTATATAAATACTTGTTCCTTTTCCTTTCCTCTGCTCAATTGTAAATTGTTCTGCAAACCATAAAGGTCTACCAGGGGTGGGGAACCTTGACCTCAAGGCCATATGTGGCCCTCTAGGTCCTCAAGTATGGCCCATTGACTCAATCCAAATGTAACAGAATAAATCCCCCTAATAAAAAGGTTTGTTTTGTAAAACTTGAACTCAATCAAAAGGCTGCACCTGAGAACCTAGAAGGACACATGTGACCTTTTGGCCACAGGTTGCCCACCCCTGCATGAGTCTATACAAATCTTAGCTAGTATTATTTATTAAGGTTCTCCATGTTCCAGATGCTGTGCTAATCACTGAAGGTCCAAAGATAAAAATAAAACATAGTTGACCTCAAGGAGCTTAAATTAATTGGGGGAAAACAAAACGTACACATTTTAGTTTTTATCCAAATTTAAACCACTACCACCACCACCTTATCTACAAGACTGACAGCAAACTAGTTTAATTACTGATTATTTGCCAAGACCAAGTAATGATTTTGTCCAAGGGAATGGTAATCAACATGAGTTTGCTTTGTCTTACTGTTCTCTTTTCATAGTAGAAGTTCTATAAATGCAAATTACCTAACTACTACCTGTATAATTCCTGATATTAGAGCAGACTTAGCAAACATCAGAATGTTGCCTGGATTTGGGGAGAATCTCCTAGGCCTTATCAATATTCTGTCTGATGAAATGACTTAAATTACTGCAAAACTTAATTGGATCTCTAATCTCAGGTGTAGATATTCCCTCCACTGGTGCAGCTTACAACTCCTCCCCTAACTCCACCAAACCTGTATCTTGTCAATGGCTTCCCATAATATCTTCACAATGAATATTTGTGTCTTATATTTTGTTATTATTAATTTATCATTGTTTTATTATCAAAACATGAACAATGGCTATTCCAATTCAATAAGGGACTATTCTTGGATGAAAAGATGACAGATGAATCTAACAGAAAACATACTCTTTTTAAGACATCTAGATCCATTCAAGTGCTGGAGGCCTTTTTCCAGTACTTTTGACATCAAAAGGATACTTCCTCGTTTCCTCTCCTGATTCTGTTCCTGACTGCCCAGGACTTAAACACTATGCTTTCTCTAACATTGGAACAGCCTATCATGGATCATTGAAATGGTCAATGCACTATTGTTCATTGTGATTGTACCACAGTGGAATATCCCTGCACAAAACTTGCCCTTCCTTCTGCTATTGGTGAGTTCTTTTTAGAGGCTCCATTTTGCAGAGGGGATCAGGATTGCCTGTCGTCAATCCTTTCCTAGCCTTGCTCCTGACTTTCTCTGGCTTTCATGGATGCGGTTATTTCTAAACATCCTTGTGTTTTAGCTCCTCTTGTGTGTTCTTGCCCAATTAGAGTAGAAATACATAAGGGTAAAGACTGTTTTTTTAAAATATGTTGCAGGCTGTTCATGCCCACCATGTGCTTTGATTTCTAGATGACCTCTTTTTCTTTTTCTTATTTTTTTTTTGGAGGGGGGAAGGCAGGGCAATTGGGGTTAAGTAACTTACCCAAGGTCACACAGCTAGTTTTTTGTGTTAAGTGTCTGAGGCCAGATTTGAACTCAGGTCATCTTGACTCCAGGGCCAGTACTCTATTCACTGTGCCACCTAGCCATCCCTATGACCTCTTTTTTCTAGTTAGATGAGTAAAAAGTACTATAATTTTAGAACCATAGATTTAAAGCTAGAAGGAATCCTCAAAGTTATTGAGCCCAACACCCTCAGTTTATGGATGGATGAAATTAAGTCCCAAGATGGTTACATGGCATACCCAATATCACACATGTACTATGTCTCAGAGCTGAGATTTGAAGTCAAGTCTTTTTACTCCAAACAACACTGTTCCTACTGTACCACATTATCTCCTTGTTACTCTAATATGTGTTGGCATATATTAGAGTGGAAAAGGACTTTAGAGGCCATGAGTCCATCCTTTCATTTTATAGATGAGAAAACTGAGACACAAAGAGGCTATGAAATTTGCCCATTATCACACTGCTTGTAAATGCCTGGGGCAGGATTTCAATTCAGATCTCCCTGACTGCAAGTTCAGTACTCTAGCCACTATGCCATCTATATGTCTTAAATATAGCATTTTTTTATGTTTGCGTCATCTGTCATCTTTCACCCAAGAGCAACCCTTGAGTGGGATTAGCCATTGTTAATGTCTTAATAATAAAATATGAACAATTAATATTAACAAAATATAAGTGTCACATATATTCGTCTTTTTTCTCTTCAATATGAAAATAAAAAGTGTCATTATTAAACCTGTCACCATAATTTTTTCTATTTTAGTGGTATCTTATATCTAGAATTCCCCAGTAAAATCTCTAGGGAAAACTGCTTCTACAAAATGATTGAAGTTTTCACTTGCAGATTAAGTTGGGATAAATATGGAATATTATATTTCTCCCCTTGAGGTCACTTTGGAAAGGCACTATTCCTTAGAATGCCTGACTATGACTTAAAGTCATACAACCTTAGAATTTGAATGGTTTAATTGCCCAATTCAACTTCTGTATTTTACACACGTGAAAACTGAGGCCCAAATAACTTGCCCAACAAATTACAGGTAGCAACATACCCACAATTGAAAGTCAATTATTTTTATTGACTCCAAATAATTTGGTAGTATCATATTTAATAAATAGTTACATGGTTATGAGTTGCTACCTAGTTCTTTCTACTATATCTTCATTTTTTTCAGTTTTGTTTTTCTTTGTTCTTTTAAAATTTATTGTGTAATGAATATATTTTGGTTTTCTCTCCCAGAACTAGACTGCTATACCTCCCCTTCAGGAATTTAGGATACTCTTACAGGTTAGGAAACTCTTTCTTATTTACTGCCATGAGCTTGAGCGGCCATCAGCTGAGTTCCCCATACTGTTAGGGGCAGTTATTAGTATCCCAGTTCTATTTAACCAAAATATTGAGTAACTTTAACAGAGAGATTTTTCCTTTAGAGATATAGCAAGAACAAAGTAAAACATTTTCCCCAGTTTTTTCAGGATATACTCTCTCATACCTCACCTCTGGAGAGGGCAGACTCAATTTAGTTTAGTTCCCACATAACATTGGTTCTACCAAGTTTATGTTCATATATGGCATTTCTGCTGAATGAATCCTCCTCTCAGCTTATACTGTCCTGGGCCCAGAAAGTCCTTATGAAAATTACTCCTTACTTCTCAGGGCATTGATATAGCTGGATTCTGCCACTGGTCTGGATTTGAATCCTGGATCCCTGTGTCTTGCTCTTCTGATTTTTGAAAACTCCCAAGGTCAAAGATTCTATTTCTTTCACATAGAACTGAAAAGAACAATCAAAAATGCTAAAGGCTGAACACTCTTTCCTGGAACAATATGGCCTCAGAAATAAAAATTCCCTAAAGCCTTTTCCCTTACCATGATCTTTTACCAGAAACCATAAGCAAAATGTGACAAAGAGCAAATAAAACAAAAGAAGGATGATAGAAACCAACTAAAGACTTTTAAACGTAGTCAATAATAATCAAGATGATAATGATAACAATAATAAAATCTCCTATTCACAATGTGGCTAGTCAACCAGAACCAATTAAGGATTATCTGCATGTGTTCCATAGTCTATCCAAGGCACTTCCTTATACATCACCATGACTATCCAGTAGGCAGGTTCCGCAGCTCCTTCATGTCAGGAGAGAGATGAGGGAAATGCATCTTACTTAGGGCACTATGAACAAAGTGCTATGCTAATATAAGAAAACAGTGATGGTGGTAGTGTCTATCTTGGATTCTCAATTACATATAATGTAACAACAATCCTATAGAAATATAAACTGCCTAGATTTAAGGAAACATTTCCTCAAACTACTAATTCTATTTGTTGTTGTTCCATTTTTATATGTGTACAGGGCTTACCCTGGATGTAACCAAATCTAAAATAGAGGCATCCTGTATCCTGCTTTTTCCTATTCTATGGATGGAAGTGGCCCACTTTGATTGGCTGCTTCATGAGAACAGGAAGCATGTTGAAAACTGACCAGACTGGTATAGTTTCTCCTTTTTCCTACATATTCTCTTCTCTGAGGTCTTTTCTGAAGCAACCACAGGGTAAAAATTATAGTTCGCTCACCGAGAGGGCACCATGAATTGACCTAAGAGGGAGAATACCTTCCCTCTCCCTCTTTTACTCTGGTGGACTGAGAAATGACCATGGGAATTTTTCTTTATCTTCTATTTTCATTTGTTCTCTGTTTTAGGTGCTAGCATCAGGCCTGGAGTTCTAGCTATCGCAACTTTGGAGTGACCTAACTAGCCAGTCTAGCAGGGAAGCTCTGAGAAGCCAGATGCTCAGGACTTAAGCCCTATAGAGGACTTTGAACAAGGAACTGGTAATGTGTGCTCTACAAGAACTGAGCTAAGTTGTGAACCTAATCCCCTTCCTCTTCTCTGAGTCTGAGGTGGTATGAGGGGAATAATTAAGTCCCATATGTTACATGAGTAAATTTGAATATTTATAATTCTACCTTTCAAAGTAAATATTCCTTAGCAAAGCTAATCTGACTATTAAAAAGTAGATAAATTAGGGGTCCTTCCATATACTTAGGGGAACACTATCAGTGGGGACCGAGGCCATTGGCAGAAATACTAGATCTACAATAAACTTCAAGCAGTGGGGGCCAGGGTAGTCAGTGTTATATATGTTTCTCCTTCCTCCTTTATAAAATGGGGACTAGTAGAAAGTTCACTGAATTTGGGGTCAAAAGACTTGGGTTTGTATTATAGCTATGTAATTTATTGCTGTGTGACCTTTGGCAAGTAATTTAACTCCCTGATTGTTTTCTCACCTCCAATCTCTCTTTTTGATCCATGTTGCCAAACCAATTTTTTGTTTGAATCTGTTTAATAGCTTCTTGATTTCTCATGGTCATTAGCTTCCATTTGCTCCAATCTAATTTTGAAGCAATTATTTTCTTCAGGGAGTTTTTGAAATTCCTTTTCCATCTGACCAATTCTGCTTTTTAAGGCATTCTTCTCCTCATTGGCTTTTTGGGCCTCTTTTGCCATTTGAATTAGTCTATTTTTTAAGGTGTTATTTTTTTCAGTATTTTTTGGGTCTCTTTTAACAGGCTATTGACTCACTTTTCATGATTTTCTTGCATCATTCTCATTTCTCTTCCCAATTTTTGCTCTTTTTCTCTTACTTTATTTTTCAAAATCCTTCTTGAGTTCCTCCATGACCTGTGACCAATTCACATTTTTCTTGGAGGCTTTTGATGCAGGAGTTTTGACTTTGCTGTCTTCTTCTGATTCTGTGTTTTGATCATCCTTGTCATCAAAAAACAATTCTATAATTTGATTTTGCTTCCTCTATTTGCTCATCTTGTCAGCCAATTACTTGACTTTTGAGCTCTAAGACTCAGTACAACTCTCCTTCCAGAGTGGAGAGTGCTGTGTCCCAAATGTCTGGGGTTTTGCACAGCTGTTGTCAGAGCTTCTTCTAGGCACCTGCCTTGGGATTGTGAGGAGGAAGCCCTCTCCACAGATGCCACAAGCTCTGCCACACCAGCGCTTCTCACTCCAGGACTGCCACCCAAGACTGCAACCCAGATCCAAGCAAGGCAAAGTAAGAGAATCCTGCCTCAGCACCATCAAGAATCCTGCAATCATTCGCTGTACAGTCACTTGGTCTGCCCATGATTTTTGGACCTGGGGCTCAGAAGGAAGTCTCCAGGGCAGCAGTTGCAGACATTGCCTCTGTCACTATGGGGACAGGGGCTAGACAGCTCTTCTCTCACACAGGTTCAAAAGTGTTCCCCACTGACCTTTTACTTTCTCTTTGGTGTTTATGGTTTGAGAAGTCTGGAAACCATCACAGCTGCCAGTGAATCAGTCCCCTGCAGTCTGCTCCTACTGGTCTGTGTTGCCCGTCTATGCCAGTGTGACCATGCAGGACTGCATTCTGCTCCTAGCCCAGTGCAATAAACTCTTCCTGTTGGCCTTCCAGGCTGCCTTCCTTGGGAGATTTGTTTCTCTCTGTCACTTTGTGGGTCCTGTAGCACAAAAATTTGTTTAGAATTATTTTTTATAGGTATTGGAGGCAGCTGGAATGGGAGGTCAAGCAAATTTGTGTTTTTACTCTGCCATCTTGGCTCTGCCCCGCCTACCAAACCAATTTTTGTAAAGCATAACTCTGCCCATGTCACTCCCTTGTTTAAGACACTTAAGAAGTTTCTGTGACTGCCCATTGGCTTGTTAAAAGATAAACTTCTTTGTCTGACAGTTTAAAGCCCTTTAACAGACTATCTTTCAAGACATTTTTCACATTACTCCCTGTCATGAACTTGACATTATAGTCAAACCAACCCATCTGCTGTTATCTATGCATATCATTCCATCTCTGTGCTTTTGCACTTGGAATCATCTCTCTCCTTAAAGCTGCCTTTTCAAATCTCTAGTCCTTTTCATGGCTTATCTCAGGTGCCACCTCCTACAGGAAAAGCCTTGCCTGATATTCTCAGTGATTAGGGAACAACTTGCTAAAATAACGTTGTTTTTCTTTGTGTGTGTGTATGTGTGTGTGTGTGTGTGTGTGTATCATATTTACTTATCTGAGTGTTCATTCCCACAAAAAGAATATAAGCTTCTTGATGTCAGAGTTTCTTGTCTTTATCTTTATTTTCCCAGATCCTAGTAAAGTTTCTTTCATGGAATAATTGCTTATTGAATTGTATTGAAATATCTGAGCCTCACTTTCCTCATTTGTAAAGTGAAGTATTTGGGTTAAATGTTCTCTAATGTCCCTTCCAGCTCTGTATCTTATGATCTCATGAAGTTATGAGTGTCACTCTTCCAGAAAAAAATATATACATGTATACATGTATATGTATAATGCATATCTGCGTGTATATATAGACATTGATATGGTATTTGTGGTGTGTGTTTAATTTTCTTTCTGTTAGGGGCAGCTAGGTGGCTCAGCGGATAGAGCACTGGGCCTGGAATCAGGAAGACCTAAGTTCAAATCTGGCCTCAGACACTTACTATCTGAGTCACCCTGGGCAAATTACTTAACTTCTGATTGCCTTACTGCAATGGGAAAAAGTGGCAAACCACTCATATCTTTGCCAAGAAACTCCAAGCACATTGTCCATGGGATCATGAAGAGTCAACCACGACTAAATAACAAGAACAACATGCATACTTGTTTTTGCATATAGGTGAATGGATAGATGTGTATTTACACACACACATATGTATAAATGCATGCATCCACACATATCCGTTTGTGTTTGGGAAAGTTTTTACTTCAAGCCTCCAGGATTCCCCTTCGCAGTTCTTTTTAGTCCACAGGCAGAAAAGGCACTTCAAAATAAATTCCTTCTTTCACTTAATTTCAACAAATAAAATAAAATGGCCATTTAAATTACATGGCTCTCGTGGAGTGATTTCCACATTGGCAAAGCCATGGCATATGCACTAGTTAGGAGATAATTACCCCAACAACAACATGCATTTATATGGAGTCCTTTACAAAAGAGTCACAGGGTGCTTTGCAATTAGACCACAACAAACAGCCCTGTTTTTCTTAAGAATTTTCAAATGTGGGAGAAGATAGATATGTCTTTAGTTATAAGTACCCAGACTAAAGGGCACTATGAATAGAATCTGGGAAGAAATGTCACAATTGGGAAGCAGAGCTACTCTGAGGGACTAGAGATTATGTGTTGGACAAAGCAAATATCCTGCTGATTCTGACCTTAATGAGTAAGCAGGGACATATGGTAGTGACAAAAGATCTAACAAATTTACTGGGTTGCAGCCATGAGCTGCCTCATCAGGGACTGAGACAATGTTAAAGTCAATACTGATTTTTAGAGAGGAGTCAATCAGGGGTGTCTAAATGAAGGGTTGTAGCAAGACTAGTCACCCATTAATGCTGCCCGAGATTATAGGGTCTCAAAGTCGATGATATGGGTCACAATGGGTTAATCATTATAGACAAACTAATAATAACATAGCTGAAGATACTAGGCCAGCCACTATCAAATCAGCCAATTAAGCAAATGGATAATAATCTAGAGCTGGAAAGGACCCCAGAGGCCAACACCTCTTATTTTTCAGATTAAGAAACTGAGGCACACTGATCGGCTTACCCAAGGTCACACAGGTAGTTAATATCTGAGATAAGATTTGAACATAGGACTTCTGAATCCAGAGTTGATGTCCTTCTCCCCTCCCCACCTGTAATTCTGCTGCCTGTATGGGGAAACAGATGCAGAGCTTAGTTGAAGGGTGTACAGCAGTATCTAAGAATTGTACAGGAAAAAATCAGAATCTGAGTCCAAGGAATAAATAGCAGACAAGTCTTTAAATATTGTAATAGCAGTATAGAGTAAAGGTCCATGATTATAACTGCCTAACATCTAACAAGAGAACTCCTGTCTTTCAAATGAAATCATCTTGAGGCTTTCTGTTTTTCTCTCCTGGCTTAAGGTAAGAAAGGCAAGTTCAAACCTGTCCTCAGACATGGCTAGCTGTGTAATGCTGCACAAGCCACTTAACCCTGTTTATTTCAGTTTCCTCATCTGTAAAAAAAATGAGCTGAGAAGGAAATGGGAAACCATTCCAGGATCTTTGCCAAGGAAACTCTAAATCAGGTCATGAAGATTTGGACAGGACTGAACAACAACTATTATTTTCTGGGTGTGCTTTCTCATTGTCAGCATCCTTTTATTGCCTCTGTCAGTAAGTCAATAAGCATTTATTAATCACTTGTTATATGCAAGGCACTGTACCATGCACTAATGTTCCAAATATAAACAAAATGTTCCTTGCTCACAAGGATTTCATATTGTAATGGGGGAGACATCAGGTAAATACCTAGTTACACACAAGAGATATACACAATAAATGGACTGTGTAAGAGTATTAGCAACTGGAGGGACTGGGAAAAGCCTCCAGGAACTGGTTGGATTTCAGCTGTCTTGAAGGAAGCCCAGAAAAAGAAGAAGCAGAGGGGACCTCTACTGAACTTTACTATTTCACCTGCATTGGCTGCAAGATAGCTCTCTAAAACTAAAAATTACAGATTAGTTACTAGTGTGCTTTTTTTTAGAGATTATCTTCATTTGGGAGTTTTAATGAAACCAAAATTTTGGATGAAATATGTACATATATATTAAAGTGGAAGGAGAAGAGAGAGACATAGAGAGAGACAGAGAAAGAGAGAGACAGAGAGATTGGGGGGAGGGAAGGTAAGTAGGGCAAAGGAGAAGGGGACGGAAAGGGGAGGGAGAGGAAAGAAACTGAGACAGAGAGGTTGAGATTTGCAAGTAAATGACAGCAAGTAAATGACAATGAATAGATTTGAACTCAGGTCCTTTTATTCCAAATATCATGTGCTTTACATTGTACTTTACTGGATTATTTCTAGAATGAGGGCATGCAACTAGGTTTAGGAAACAAATCGTTTCAAGTTTTTATGCTTCACAAAAGGTACTATAACATATTCCACAGCATGCCAATTGATACGGATTTGAATCTATTCTGTAATGGTTTCAGTATAAAAGAATCAAAGTATCCATGGATCATGATACCTAGAAATCTGTTTTGAAAAATACCATACTCCAAAATATGTAAATATTGCTTGATACAATATTTTGTTGGCATGATTACTGTCTAGCTGGAGAGGCAAGTTGAATATACAGAAGACTCACATGAGCACTGGAGGAAAACACAGGATAGTATAAAATTAGGAATAAAAATTAAAGGTGTCTATACAAGAGCAGAGAGCAACATCGCCTTCATAGAGGAGGTGGGTCTTCAACTAGGACTCCTTGAAGGATGGAAAGAATTTATCTAGGCAGAGAGGATGTAGAAGGGCTTTCTGAATAATGAGAAGAGCATTAAAGGAGTGGAAAAATAACTCCTAATAAAGACCTCAGATATGAATTCATTTTCCCCCCCAAGCATGGATTAAGCCTTGGGTCTAGTAAATACTTCAGAGGAACAACCTCTGTGACTTTTATGCAGGGCAAGGGAATGTCTTCTCACTTTTCTTAGAGAAAATCAGTGTGCTATTAAGTTTTGAGGTTGCTCAGACTTGTTGATGGAGTTGAAACCATTGGGTTACCAGTCATCTTCTCAATTGCTCCTCTATCTAGGGATATATTGTTAGAATGGGATCAAAAAGAGGCAGAGCCAATGGCCATATATATTTGTTGCCTGCAGAGGAGCTTAATCGCTTAGCGTACTAGGAAGTTTGCTAATTAATTCATGCTCCAATGTACCAATGAACAGGTATTCTGATCCAGAAACCTTAGCAATTCTGCAATGGGGGATTTGAAATCTGCCTAAAACACCTAGACATAGGATCTACTTCTTTCTTCTTTCTCCTGCCTGATAGTCATATTATCATGAACCAGGTTCTGTGCAATCGAAAAGAACTTTAACCCTTACTTGGCCATACTATTTTAGTGAGGAAAGAAAAAGTCAAGCCACCTGGTCTTCAACCAAATATGCTAGATTTATACTGAGGATAGAGGGAAAGGTAGAAGATTCTTTTTCCTTTTTCACTCTTTACTCTTTGCTTTCTTCCATCTCCCCCTTTACTTCATTTCTTTGTATAGTGTAAAAACAGATGAACATAGACTCTGGAGACCTGGATCTGAATTCTAGCTGTAATGCTAATTGCTAGTTCTAATAGTGTGACTGACCATTGGACAAATTACCTAATCTCCCTATGCCTTGGCTTTCTTCTCAGTAAACTGAGGCAAAAATACTTGCAATACCACTAAGCACTTTATAAAATTTGTGGTATTTTTAAAAAGTCTATTATTTTTATTATTATACTTCCACATGCCTCATTTTGCAGTCAAAACTCTCCGTATAATTGCACCAATCAATCTATCAACCAATATCGATAAGCACCTCCTATGTGCCATATACTGTTCTGAGCACTGGGGAGCTAACTACAAAGAGTCAAAAACTTTTTACTCTCAAAGAATTCAGTATATAGATATGCATGTAATGAAAGAAACCAGGAGACAGGAAGGAACTGCTGATCATATGGGAAGCAAGAAATTTTTTTTTTTTTCCTGGAGAAAGAGGAAATAAAAGGGTGGTGATCCTATATTGTGGAAGCAAGAGCATATGTCAAATATTGCTCTTATGCCTGGTTTGGGATTATTCAATAGAGAAAACAGGCACCATCGAGATAATGTCTCTAGTATTGATGACTATGAATCTGAAAGCTATCTGTTTGCTTAAGAGTCATATATAAGAAGTTGAGTGCAAAGGACCATTCATCTTCAAAATGCTCAAATTCCCTAAGTGGTCTCATTTTCCATGATGAGCCCTGTGCTAACATTTTATTAGAAGGGAAGCAAATGTGGCAGAAGGGATAATTCTTGGGTTAGGAATAGCTGGTATTTATATAGCATTTTAAGACTTGCAAAGTGCTTTAATGACATCTCAATTGATCCTTACAACAAACCTGTGAGATAGATGCTATTATTATTTGTATTTTATAGATGAGGAGAGTAGGCTGGATTAAATTAAGTGATTTTCCCAGATGTCACATAGCTAGTAAATGTCTGAAATAGAATTTGAATTGATGTCTTTCTGACAGAAGTTCACTGTGTGGCCTATCTGGCCTTAAGGTAGTCTTTGGAAGGATTGTCATCAGTGCAGAAACCTCTTCTCTATACAATGACATTTGGATTTCTAAAGGCAAAATAGAACAATTACTTTCACTGATTTCAAAAAATCTTTACAAAATTTTTTACATATTTAAGAAATGCTTAATACATCATAATTAATACTATATTTTTCTGTAATCTCATTTTATATAATTTGGCATTAACTTGATAAGACTTTTTGACATATTTGATTCTTTATCATGAAATTGTATTTATAACATCTGATCAAAAGTGTACTTTGACAAACAACCCAATTTCCCAGACCTAGCCTTAAGGACGGCCCATTGGTTTTCAGTGGGGTTTAAATCCAGCAAATCTCAGGCCAATGGAACTCCTTTAGTTCCTCTCTTGGATAAATTTCTTCACTTTTCATGATGTGTGGCATGGTGTAAGCCCATGTTTTTGTATTCAATTTCCTTTGGGGGTTCCAATATTTCTTCACAGATTATTATTATTTTCATTAGGATTCAGGATCCCCACAATATGAGATAAGACTTCCAGACTGATTTTCAAAATGCTTGATTTACCCACAATGACCCTTAAAACATTTCTAATTAAGCATGCTGTTTAAAAACTACAACTTTTACATGTTTCATTGGTACAATATCTATTCTTAAAAAAACCATGGAATGAAAAATAGCACAGAAGAAAGAAATGAAATGTATGGCATGAAATCTAACAGTCAATTGATAGAGAAGAAACTAAAAATGGGGGAAACCAGATCAATCCAATTTCATATGATTAAAGTGGTACATTCTGAGTCAGTGCAGAGCCAAGAGAAGCATACTACACATCATCAATTCTGTAACAAGATGGAAATTTATCAAAGTTATTGCTTGTTCCAAGTAATACAGACACTATAATTTGGGGCCCACATAGTTTCTTGACTGCATTTCTTTTACACTCAACACGTCTAGACCCCAAACCTTTTACAAAAAAATTACCTTGTTTGCTTTCTATTTGAGAGAAATTCATCTTATTCATGCATAGTAATATGGATCAAACTAATGAATCATTCAACAAGCATTATTAAGTTCCAGGCACTATCCTAAGCAACAGAGATACCACAATTGAAAATGAAACAAAGTAGGTTGAAGTTTCATCATGGTGAAAATCTATAATCTCAAAAAGGAAGCTTGAATAGCCTACCTGAAGGCTTGCCATTCCCTGGGTAGCCTTGGAAAAGTCATGTAATCCTTGCCACTCACTTTCTTCATATTCTAAAAGAATAGTTTGGACTAGATGACCTCTATGGTCCCTTCTACCTCTAAATTAATGATCCTATGAACAATTATCAAAATGGAATGTTATCTTAACTTTTCTGTTGACTTATAGAAAATAAATAGGATTTAGAAGAGTGGCATTCTAGAAGTCTTTTGGAAGCTGAAGGAACAAAAGTGGCAAATCAAATCACTACAGTTATGAGAATATTTTCTACTTTTCAATGGCCACTCATTAGCTGCAGATTTTAAATGAACAGTTTTAAGGAGCTTGTGCATCTTGACTTTCAAAAAGGTTCTTTACCTAATTTTGTCTTGTGATTTCTAATCTCTCTCTTTTTTTTCATTTCCCTTCTGACACAAGCAATAATGGGGAATACCTAACCACCCATTACATTTTTTCCCCTAAGAAGTGCCATGTGATTCTGGAGCTGCCTAGGTTACATGAGTATGTACTTTATGTTCTGCCAATTTTGATTCATTTTTATTCCTTATGAAGTCTCTGTGCTAGGAAATCAAAGAGTCAAAAGATTTGCATCCTCAAATCACTGGTATAGGACAAAAACCTAAGCAGTGCTCTTTGTCAGAGAAGGGATCAATTACTATTGCATGTATATATTTTTCCTTCAGTATAAAAAGTAAATTTTGGATTGGACATAGCCACGCTTTCTCCCTGCTTTAAGACAGAGATACAAACAGCCCCAAGTTGAAAACACGGGTTTTATATACTCTGATAGTGTTTATTGCCTAAATTTAACTATAAAACATGGACAGGTTTTTAATTAGAAAAGTGTGAAAAAAAATGGAATTTGAAACAAATATCTTATTTTGGAAAATTCTTGTGACTCTAAAGCTTAAAAGTTGCAAGAATATTCCTTAACTTTGTTAAACTTATTTTTTGAGGGAAAGAATATAAAGAGAAAACTTTATTTGTCATCTGAGTGATAAGATTTTTCTTTTCCCATCCATTGGATTGGTTCAGATTTGAAATTTGGCTTGTTTTGCACCTGATACCTAAGACTCTTGGTCAAGTTAAAGTTTCATGCTATAGGGAATGTTTCTTGGAATATGTTTAATAATAAAAAGACAAAGCTATTTGTTTGTTTGTTTGCTTATTTATTTAATTTAGCATGTTTAGTAGGAGACAGTTTCACATAACTACCGAGCTAAAACTGTAGTGAAGTAATCAAAAGTTTGAGTATGGGGTTTGAAGCCAAGTGTCAGGAACTGTGGAATTAGCTGGATTTAAAAATAAATGTTTAAAGAGTCTACAGTTGATATAGATAGTATTCAGATGTAGGATTATTATAAAGCGACAGTTCCTAAAAGAAGCTCATGCAATATGCTGATGGTACCAATAAATTTTGAGCCGAGGAATGTAACTTATGGAATGTCCCTGGAACAAAGAAGGATTGGGAAAATTTTTGAGCAAAAGGGAGTAAATCAAGCCTATTTAATACCCCAAGCTGCTGTATGTAAAACTAATTTTTGATGTGCATATGAATTTATACTTAATATTTCATAGGACAAATATTTTAAAAATCAAAATATTTGCATAGAAACCCTATTTAAATCATTACGGTTTCTACACCATTGCCATAGTTAATCATAGCACTGGGGAATGATTCATTAATGCTATTCCCATGAAAGAGGTCAATAATAGAAGCAACTCAGAATGTCCTTATGACCAGATCCTCCTTTATGATGCTAGGTAAGTTCCCCAACTGGGACCTTGTAGTCCAAAAGTGGAGCAGAGAGCTCAGTAAATCATTCTGAACAATAAACTTTTGTCCACTGTTCAAAATGAAGATGGGGAAGGGGTTTAGTAGAATAGGACTGGGGAGCTGGGGTAATATGGAATCAGTGGGAGATCTGCCCCACTCAAATTTCAATCTATCTTATTCTCTTAGCACCAAAGGATTCAGGTCTAAGAAAGCCTAAATTGTCTTTTAACTAATATTATTTGTATAATCAAATAGTGAATAAAATTTAAAATATTACTTTAAAAAGCACTAACTTCATTAGTATATTTTCTTCATGATAATGTTGTCTTTTAAACTTTTACTTTAAGAAAAAATAAAAGATTCATAAATGTCCTATAAAAAATAGCCACTTCTCTACCAAAACAAACAAAAAGCCTAACTTTGTAAGCTTTGTCCACTGATTTCATTTAAATAAATTTGGCACTTAGCTCTGACATACACTAAATGCTAAATGATGATTTTTCATTTATTCATACCAAAACTGGTTTCAGGTCAGGATTAAAGGGACTGAGAATTAGATCTTTGGTTCATTTGAGTTTGCTTATATCTAAGTACTAAAGGCAAAAAAAAAACCTAATAAGACTGCTTCAGGGGGGCAGAGCTAAGATGGCAGCGTAGGAGCAGCAAGACATCGCAGCTCACACATAGCCACCTCAAAATACCCATAAAATATGACTCTAAACAATTTCTAGAGCTCTAAAATGCACACAGATATACCTTTTGCTGAAGGGAGCTTGGCTGGGAGGGACCATCTCAGTGGCTGGGAGCTGAATCCAGCCCAGCCTGAAACGGTGGCTTAGCCCTGGGGGCGGCCTGGTGAACTGAGCCGAGATACAGCTGGAGCATCAGAAGACTGGATCTGCGTCAGCTGTTGCAGTTTCCAGAATTATCAAGCCACAAAGAAAAAAAAAAGGACTAAGTGAAAGGTCAGTGGAACTCGGCTAAAAATCAGGGGAAAAAAACAGTCTGGCCAAACCGCCTCCAGGTCAAGGAAGTGGCAAAAGCAGAGGTCCTGCACCCACCTCCTCATTGCCACTTCAGAGCTCCCACTCTGCAGACTGCAGGGGGCCAAGCAATTGTTCAGAGGCCAAATGCTCTCGCGTTGAGCAGCCTGGATCCGGATCGTGGTCTTGAGTGGTGGTCCTGGGGTCCCTTTTCAGTGAGCCAGAGCTGGGGAGGGCCCCAACAGCCTCTTAAAAGCCCCGGCAGCTGGGAAAACCCCAGCAATTTGGGACAGAGCTGTTCCCTCTGGAAGCAGAGTTCCACAGACCTAAAAAAA
Organism: Pseudochirops corinnae; assembly: GCA_028646515.1. Lineage (NCBI taxonomy): Eukaryota > Metazoa > Chordata > Mammalia > Diprotodontia > Pseudocheiridae > Pseudochirops > Pseudochirops corinnae. The sequence continues at coordinate 144,478,148 of CM053586.1, read as the reverse complement.
AAAAATATTGAATGGCGACCATGAATAAGCATAGGAAGCAAAGTAAGAACAGCAACCAAACCCTAGATGCCTTCTTCAGGGAAAAGAAGGAACCAAGCAGGGAAAGGGAGGAAGACAATGCAGTCAGAACTCCCACACCAAAAGGTTCCAAGAAACATGAAGATTACCAAAAAGCTAGAGATCAGCTGAAGAATGATTTTGAAAACCAAACGAGAGAAGTAGAAGAAAAATTGGTAAGAGAAATAAGAATGATACAAGAAAATCATGAAAAAAGAGTCAACAACCTGAATGAAGAAATTAACACCTTAAAAATAGATTAACTCAAATGACAAAAGAGGCCCAAAAAGCCAATGAAGAGAAGAATGCCTTAAAAAGTTGACTCTGCCAGATGAAAAAGAATCTCAAAAGAATTCTGAAGAGAATAACTCCTTCAAAATTAGAGTGGAGCAAATGGAAGCAAATGAGTTTATCAGAAATCAAAATACTATCAAGCAGATCCAAACAAATGAAAAAATAGAAGGCAATGTGAAATATCTCCTTGAAAAA
>CM053586.1:144449218-144477102 GCA_028646515.1 Pseudochirops corinnae | reverse complement strand
GGTAAATAAGCTACAGGATGCTTCAGGGAGATAAAGCATTCCAGAGAATGGTATGCAGGGAAGTTGACCAGCCATAAAATGTTCTGATAAGATATTGTAAAACATTGACCAGGTGTTGTCTACTGGCCCCCAACATTTTCCATGTTTGGTTTTGTGTCTTCTTTCCCATTGTTCACTCCATTGGTTACAAGCCTTCTATACAACCAGACTAATGCCCAGTGTGGAAGTATTTGCAGATCCTATACTTGATTGCAAGCCACCATGGGGGAGGGGGCAGGGAGGGGGAGAGAGAGGGGAGAAAATTGGCAACTCAAGGGATTGTGGAACTAAATCTTGTAAACTAAAAGTAAATAAACAAATCAATTAATAGAAAAAAAAAGAATAAACCCACCTCTCATTATAATATTAGTACCTTAATTAATGGTTAACCAATAAGAATTGATTTCTACCTGTCAGGAACACCCACTCTCTAAGGGTATTTAAAATTCAATAGCTCTCCATGATTCTCCTTCAGCTCCTGAGAACGCCACTGGCCTCTTTTATTAATTATTTTCTAGCCATAATTAAAAAAATGATTGTTAATTACCCAGAAATTATATTCCCGGACTTTTCATTCATTATAATATTTTGCTGTATCTTGGTCTCGGAGACTATATTAAGTACACTCTGAGAATCAATGGTGTAATGGATAGACATCTGGATTGGGAGTCAGTATGTCTCTCTTCAGATCCTTACTTATTAGTTGCATCTCCTTCGGTAAGTAATTCATTTTACTTCTCTGGGACTCTTTTTCCTCAGCTGTGGAAAGAAGGGCTTGGACTTCAGAATGTCTATGGTTTCTTCCTGATCTGATCTAGGATTCCATGATACAAGTATCAGGATTCCCTGAAGATCTTGGTGCATCACTCACTTTGAAGAGGTTCCCTATAAGGAGGGTTAGGGTTGCTCTGGAGACGCCAAAATACCAACACACTGGGTCCTGTGGAATGAATTCAACTCAAGTCTTGTCAGCCAAAGAAAAGTAAAGTTTATTAATAGTTCATTAAAAGTTCACCATATGGGGTAGACTCAGGCCAGGGTAAGTGACACAGAGTAAGTCTGTGCTAGGTCTTTCTATGGCACTCTCACACCTCATGGCAGGAACATGGGGTCTTATATACAGAGGAATCTAGGGGTGGTCTAGAGGAGGAGTTTGGGGAGGGTCTTCAGGAGGAGTCAATGAGGTCAGACTCCAGTAATGAGTTTGGGGAGGGTCTTCAGGAGGAGTTAATGAGGTCAATGCAAAGGCGAATTGATATTTTGAGAAGTTCAAGGGTGGGAAGTAGATGGACAATGGAGGGCTAGGCTAGTAATAGAGGTTTGGGCCCAGCCAAAATGAAAAACTTATGGCCTCTGCAAATGTCTCATCAAGTGTGAAGATTTAATCAGACCTCAAGGGGTTTCCCAGAGCCTATATCTCAAAAATTCAAGGAGAGCTCTCGGGGACTCCCAGAGCCTGCACCTCATCAACTTGAGGTGCCTGCTCCCTCTGCCTCCCTTTCTGCTATCACCATTCCATCACAATGAGGCCAGGTATAGTTGAAAGAGATCGAAAGCTGAAAGTAATTTATCCTGTATAGTTATTTTGTACATTTTCATTTTCAGGTGTCAAATCCTGAAATAAAGACATGAGTTGAGGAATAAAATGTCTTTAATTGAGGTAACAGGGTAGAAAATTGCTACCTTGGGGGATGTCCCATGAGTGCAGAGCACAATGGATTTCCCAAGTCAGAGACCACCAAAGAAGGTTGTTCTGCTTTTAGGAGGAAAGGAGAAGGAAATACTATGAGGTACCAAGGCCTTGTCATGAGACTCCAGTTGCCTTTGGCAGTCTGGGCAAGGAAAACCATTTCATTCTGCATGTTTTGCCTCTCATGACGTGAATCTCAATGGAAGGGGACAGGGACTTTAGCAGTGGCTTTGGAAACTAGGTTAGGTCTAGCTGGTTTTGTTTACAGGGGGGATTTAGGGTGTGGTTCAGCTCAACCAATTTAGGATAAATATCTTAAGAGCAGGATTGTAAGGACATTACTAGGATCATTAAGGGAGCAGCAAGTAATGTTTCATTTGGTATTAACAATTTTTTGTCACATCTTCTCTGTTAGATGTTGAACTCCTTGAGACCAACTACTGGCTTGTACCTTTCTCTGTATCCCCAGTGCTTAGCTCAGTGCCTTGTACATAGTAAGTACTTAATGAATATTGACCAACTTCCAGTTGTGCACATTACAAAGTTTTTGAATCCAAACTATTAATGCATAAGAATTATTTAGGTTGATGGAGAAGCACTTCTTTCCCGGATTTGGATCATTTTCTGATCTTTTGTATTTTTCCAAAAGTCTCCCTGCAATTGCCCATGGAAACAATATTCTTCCCCTGGATCAGAGGTGGGATAGGAAAAGAAGGTGTAAAAACAGTAGCCCCTCTGCTTCTTTCTTTTTTCTGAATCACTTCTGGTCAAGGGGTCAACTCTGGTCACAAAGGATCAAAGAGTCACAGAGGTTTTGCAACCACTCTGAACTCCCAAAATACCAAAGAGCTCACACAGGTTAAAAGCAAAAAGCTTCCTTTATTCCACTGGAGGAGAGAAATCAGACATGTGATGGGGCCTCCTCTAAGTAGTGATGGGGTATAGGCTCTGGGAAATCCTTTGAACTCTGATTGAATCTTCCCACTAGGTGGGGCATTTGCCTGAGGCCATAAGCCTTTCCTTATAGCTAGGCCCAAATCCCTGTTACTCTTAACCTAGCCCTCCATTATCCAGCTACTTCCTATCAAAATATCTATACTCAAACCTGTTACCCTTAAACTAGCTTAGCCCTCCATTGTCTGTCATCTCCAAGTAGCCTTCAGCTATTTCCCACCCTTAATTCTTTTCCTGGAGACTGATCTCAATTCCATCAAAGATCCTCCTTAGATTCCTCCCCAAGACCCTCTCCAAATTACAACTCTAGACCACCCCTGAATCTTCTCACAATCTTTCTGTATATGAGATCCATCTTGTTCCATGAAGGGGCTAAAATTAATCTAGTGCAGACTCACTCTGTGTCAGATTATTCTAGCCCACTTGTCCAATACAAGTGTCACAGATACTTAGGCTTCTTAAGAGTCTACCCATTATGGAGAATCTTTAATAAACTTTGCTTTACTTTGACTGAGAGAAGGCTTGAGTCAAATTCATTCAGTAGGACCCAGTTGGTGTTTTGGGGTCTCAAGCACCCCTAACCCTAAACCTCAACATTTTGAGACCCGAGGCAGTGGGGCTAAACCTTGATTTATATATTTGTGGCTAGATAAAGAACCAAACAGAGTAGTGTTAGCAATAGTAGTGAGGCACAACAGCAACAGTAAGGCAAGGCTGTCTAGTGACAAAAAAGTCCATTCAGAACAAGATTCCATGTCTGGGCCTGTCAGTGCTAGCCCAAGCTCAGGGACTTGCAGTTCTGTGATTTAGATGCAGCAAAATTCACCCAGAGTAGAAAGGATTGTTGTTAGGCCAAGCTCAGGGCACAGCTTGCTTTCTGGGCCTTGGAAAATACGGGGTCAAAAAGAGGGGTGATCTTGGAACCTGACAAGAGATTACCTCATTTTCCCTTAAGATGCCCCTGAAAAATATATGTCAAAATCTATTGCATTTTAAATTCACTAAGGAAGCTTGCTCCTTAAAGAAACTCTGCTATGATTCCTTTTTAATGACATTCCTCTCCCAATGTATCCTTTTTTGCAAATATGGGTTTTGCAGTACTGGGCTTGCTTAAAGCCTCACTATAAATATCCTCACCAGTCTTGCCATAAATATCACAACCAGAAACTTGACCCCAATACCTCCTTTTGTTGTCTCTGTCTTTTGCCTCTGTAGACATTTAAAAATAAATAAAACCACCTCTTGGCTCTTTCTAGGGATCTTAGTGGGAAATGCTGTTTGTTTTGCCTTTTACAGTGTTGGCTCAGAGAGGATCTGCAGACCAAAGGAAGAAAAATCAGTTCTTGATTGTAAGTGGCAGCCTGAATTAAGGCAAAGCCTGTCTTAAGCCTCTGGAAGCTACAGATTCCCAACTTCCAACCCACTGAACTTTTTTTTTCTTCCATTTTTTCCCCCAGTGCCCTGAGGAAAGCAATAGAATCTCATTCACACCTTGCTATGAATGACTTTACTGTGTTACCCTCACTAGAGAATAGCATTTGCATTTGAAAATGGTCTAAAGGGAAAAGGTGGTTCTTAAAATGGAATGCTGGGTTGTCAGGCTTTGTAGCAGCTGAAAAAGATTTTCAGTCTGGGGAACTTCCCCAGTGTCTTTTCTATATGGGCATTGCACATAGTAGGTACTTAATAAATGTATATGTAATGAAATACTGAATGAAAGATATAAACAGTGTCATCTTCTGCCAATGTGTAAGTCAGTGTCCAAGAAGAACTTTTAAATAGAAAGGGGGTGGCAGGGGTGGAAGCCTAGGAAGAGTTCTTTGGGTTGATTTCAAATTGGCGAGGTAGATCACTTTTGTAAAGAAAATTTAAACAAAAAAATTGGTGGGGGTTGGGAAGAAGCTAAAGATAGCAAAAAACCATTGAGGAGGGCAGTGAGGGAACTTCCTGTAGCAATTTAGAAACAGAACTGAGCAGGAATAATTGTTGTTTTTGTTGTTGCTTATCCTTTTTGAAGGGGACAAATGACATCAGGAAAGAGATGTCTTGACTTGCAAGTGAATTGGATTTAAAGGAGGCAAGGCTGCGCAAAGTCACCATCCTCACTCTCTCCTCCAGAGCCATCTGGTCCTGTGGCAAAACATAGATCAGGATGACTGGAGATGGTCCCAGATGCCGTGGAAGATCTTGACCTTCTTAAGTTAAGGTCTTTCCTAAGTCTCTGTTTATCCAAGGAAACACCCACTCAGTGATTAAGGCTAGGTAGTAAATAAGGCAAAAGATGACCTCTTTTACCTACTTAAAAAAAAGTCAGATTGAGAGACCCTGAGTGTTTCTGTCCTTAACAGAAACAATTGCTATTTACAGTCACTCTGAGCCAACAAAACCCAAAAAATGACCAACTGAAGCTTGGTTTGGGATCTATTACTGACCAATCTGAGACCCAGAGTGATTTGGGTTTAAGGCAGTTAATCCCAGTGGCTTTATCAATGCCTGGTTTCCCAGAGCTCTATTTCAAGAAATTGATATTCCTTATAAGGTCTTTCTCAGGTCTCATTTTGTCTGAGGCAACACCCATTCAGTGACTTAAGGTTGGGCAGGAAATGAGGCAAAAGATGGCCTTCCCTGCATATTCAAAAACAAAAAGAGAAAGAAGAAAAGAAATTCAAGGTGGGGTGGGCTGTCAGCATTTCTCCTCAGATCAGAAATAATTGCTATTTACATTCACTCTGAGCCATCAAAACCCAAAAAATGACCAACAGAAACATGGGCTGGGATTTAGTATTGACCAATCACTGAGAGACAGAGGAATAATTAATTCATTGGGAAGGTTGGTGGAATAGTGGATAGAGTTCTCGACTTAGAGTCAAAAACCCTCAGTTCAAATCTGGTCTCCTACACTTAACTAGCTGTGTGACCCTGGAGAAGTCACATGATCCTATTTGCCTCAGTAAAATGAGTTGGAGAAGGAAATGAGAAACCACTCCAGCATCTTTGCCCAGAAAGAGTAGGACACATCTGAAAGGATTGAACAACAATAAAATTAATTCATAGGACCAGAGAGTCAAAGCTGAAAGGGACCTCAGAAGTCTTCTGCTCTGAAGGTAATTATAGATGAGTAAGTGGAAGCCCAGAGAGTATAGAAAGCTTCCCCAAAGTCACAGGTATTAAGTAGGAATTTCAGTACTGAACTCAGACTTTCTGACTCCAGATCTGGTATTTTTTCCTCTGTGCTACCTACCTTTTTCTATCCTCCACAACAACCTCCTTTTACATTCCCTGGGGTCTGTCTCCCTTTTTCTGGGCAGGTCTCTTCTCCTCTCCAGCTCCCTACAAACAGAACTCTACTATGTTTCATGTTATTTGTCCCTCATGTGATTAAATTGGTTAAAATTCCCTACTTTTACATAGCTCTGCTTATTGCCATGAATTGGCTATGTCTTTGACTGAAAGCCTAGCCTAGAAGACAGGAGAGTAGGAAACACCCCAAGGGAAATCTTCTCCCTGTCATTGGTAGTACTTTTTCTAGACCTCTCTTTTGTAATCTCTACCTTTGTTGTCCAGTCATTTTCAGTTGTATCCAACTCTTTGTGACCCCTTTTTGGGGTTTTCTTGGCAAAGATATTGGAATAGTTTGTCACTTCCTTCACCAGGTCATTTTACAGATGAGGAAATTGAGGCAAACAGGGTACAATGACTTTCCCAGGGTCACATAGCTAGAACCTCCTAATTCCAGACCCAGCACTCTATCCATTGTGTCACCTAGCTGCTCTCCACTTGTCTACTCTCCCTTATTTCATAATTAATGTGTATTAGTCTTTCAACCTTCAGATTGTAAGATCCTTGAGCACAGATCCTATATCATGACTGTCTTAGTATAACCTTCACCTAGAATAGTGCCTTTCACATTGTAGGTAATGAATATATGTGTGTTGAACTGAGTTGAAGTCGTAAGTAATCTATAGCATTGACATACCTATTATGTACCTGAGAAAAAATTGTTAATATTTTGAATGACAATTAGAATTCCATAAAAAAAAAATTGATAGACTAAAATAATGAAGCAGTCTAGAAAAGCGAAGTTTAATTTAAAAATATATAAAATTATACATTTAGGGCAAAAAAAGTTAATAGCACAAAGAAGAAATGGGGATTAAATGACTAGTCAACAGTTTATATGAAAAAGATTTAGGGGATTTATCTGACTGCTGATTCCATACGTGTCAATAAGGTAAGATACCTGCCAAAAAAACTTCCAAAAGGTGAAAGTGGTCTTTGGCTTCATGAACAGAAATAAATGTAGCCATCTTACTTTTCTCTTTAAATACTACATTGCTTGTAGAGTATTAGATTTAATTCTGGTGGCCACATTCTGAGGGGCACATTGACAAGCTAGAGAAGGCCAATCAAGATTTTGAAGGGAATCAGAGCTCTATCATATAAAGATTACCTGAAGGAATTAGAAATGTATAGCCTAAAGAAGAATGGACATAGGGAAAGAACTATTTTCAAATGATTGAAGATCTGTCACATGGAAGAAGGCTTGGATTGATTTTGTCAATCCCCAGAGGAAAAAGCTAAAAACAATGGTCAGAAAACTTTGTTTTTGTTATGGGCCTGTGACTTAATTGGACACTATGGAGGAAATCTCTCCACAAACACAAGCCTTCAAATGAGTAAGACTCAGCTTATAGTCTTACAGGGTTGTCTGGATCACTGAGATAACTTGCCCATAGTCAAATATCTTCTAGATGTCAGAAGCCAAATTTGAAACTTCCTGTCTTTAAACTTCTGTCTGCCTCAGTTTTCTTAACTGCAAAATGATGATAATAAGCATACCTACCTCATAAAGTTGTTTCAAATGAGATTATTTTTGTAAAGCACTTAGCACAGTGCCTGGTCTATGATAGACTTTTGATAACTGTTTTTTCCATTCTGACCCTTCCCTCCTCCCTTCCCAGGCAGACCCTATTTCTATCCATTATGCCATGATGTCTCACTTTAAAGTTGCAGAGGAAAAATGCAACTAAATATAAGGGAGTTTTACCAAATGTGTCATTCCTCTGCTCAAGAAACTTCAGAGGTCCTTTGCCTTAAAAATAAAATAGAAATTCCTGTTTGGCATTTAAAGCTCTTTACAATCTGGCTCCAATCTCTTTTTCTAGACTGATTTCGCATCACTCCCCCTCACAGCACTCCACTAACAGACAAACTGGCGTATTTGCTGTTCCCAACACAAAACATTCCATCTTCCATCTCTAATCTCTTTGCCTGGGTTATCCTCAATCCTCAGAATACTCTTCTTCATTTCTGCTTCTTAGAATCCCTAGCCACTTTCAAGGCTCACCTTAGGTGCCATATGTATCTGATGGTCTTCCTAGTACCACCACTTGGGTAACCACAGAGTCACCCCCACATGGCCCTCTCCCCATGCCTCAGCCAAAATATGTGTTGTTCCTTTTCCTCTCACACCCCCATTAGAACATGAACTCCTTGCGGGACCCAACTGATTAATTTTGTTGTTGTATCTCCAACATTTAGTACTTAGAAGATATGAACTGGGCCTATGATTTCATTAGGATAAAGAATTTTCTCTACCAATGCAGGTGAGCACCTTTTCTGCAATTTACAATCTTACAGAGTTCTCTAGAGTACTGAGAAGTTAAATGACTTTCCCATTGTCAAAGAACTAATATGTGTAGGAGCTGAAGCCAAGATTTCCTGGTTCTGAGACCAGTTCTCTATCCACCATGCAAAACTGCTACTTCACTAGCCAAATAGTGGGTGATTGACAAGTGTAATGTGCTACAATCTTCTCATATTCAATGCAACAGAGTCCTGCCCTTGGTGCCAGCAAAACAACCCCTGTAATCTCCTTTTGACCACTTGTCTGACCCCCTTACCAACTGTGGGCTGAGAGCTCAGGAAACTGTCACTATTGCCACTGTTTCAATCACCACCAAGGCCCATTGTTGCTTTGCTGAAAGGTTGCCTGTGCTAGACTGTGCTTCATTCTCACTTTAGTGTAAAAGACCTTTCTTGATAAATTTCTAAGATGTCTTGGGCTGGAAAATTGTTTCACCCTGTCCTTTTGTGGGTCCTGTTTCTTCAGAATTTGTTTTTAAACATTATTTAAGGTTGTTTGGGGGAGAGTTCAGGTGAATCTCTGCCTTTTCTCTACCTTCTTGGTTCCAGTTTGCTCATACTCAACGTGTAACCTTCTATTTTCTTTTGGATAATTCTAAACTAGAATTCTTTAGAAATTGCTGTGTAACATAATTTGTAGATGTGCAGCACCAAAGGGAGAATATAGGTATTCAAAATGCTGACTTTTATGTTACAGAGGAGTTTAGGCTAAGTAAAAGAACTTTATAATTTCCTAAAGGCAGTCAAAATATTTTCTACCCGCTCCATGTTCTAGCTCATTATTCATATATAAACATCTATATCTAGGTAGTATTGCAAGGTGTCCAGAGGTCTGGCCTCAAAGTCAAGAACAAAAACTGCATTCAAATCCTGTCTCTGACATATATCAGCTGAGTGACCTTGGGCAAGCCATTTCATTTTGCAATGCTCTAAAAGCAATGTTTTAAGATTATAAATTGAGACTAAATCAGGGGGTAGAGCCAAGATGGTGGAGTAAAATCAGGAACTTGCTTGGGCTCACTGTCAACCCCCTCTAAATAACTATAAAAAGTGGCTCTAAACAAATTATAGAGCTGTAGAACTCACAAAATGACAGAGTGAAAGACATCTGTCCAATAGCATGGAAAACCAGCAGGAAGGGTATATTGCCCCTGGCTGGAAGCAGAGCACAATCTGGTATAGATTTCATCACCACCAGGCCAGCGTAGGCCTCAGGGGAATAAATCACTGGCAGCTGTGGCAATTTGACTTCTCAACCCACAAACATCAAGAACAACATGGAAGGTCAGTGATAGAACTCTTTGGGACCTGGGTGAAAGGAAAGCATGAAGTCTGGTCCAACCCCCAGGGTGGTGGTGGCATCAGCGGTAGCAGTGGCAGCACTGGCAGCAGCAGCAGCAGCAGTGGTTGCTTCCAGATCTCTGGGCTCACAGATGGTCCGGGATCCAGTGACTGATAAAAAACCCCAGAAGCCTGGGACAGTATACCCACCCCTACCCACCTCACCCACTGGAAGTAGAGTCCTGACTTGACAGAGAGTTGGAAAGTCAAGCATTTGACTGGGAAGGTGAATAAACAGTGTAAAAAAACAAGTCAGACTATAGAATCTTACTTTGGTGACAAGGAAGATCAAAACACACAATCAGAAGAAGACAAAAAAGTTAAGGGTCCTGTATCAAAAGTCTCCAAGAAAAATATGAATTGTTTGCAGTCCATAGAAGAGCTCAAAAAGGATTTTGAAAATCAAGTAAAAGAAGTAGGGAAAAATTGGGAAGAGAAATGAGAGTGATGCAAGAAAATAATGAAAAATAAGTCAACAGCCTGTTAATGGAGATCCAAAAAAAATACTAAAGAAAATAATACCTTAAAAAATAGACTAACCCAAATGGCAAAAGACTTTCAAAAAGCCAATGAGAAGAATGCCTTAAAATGCTAAACTGGTCAAATGGAAAAGGAAGTCCAAAAGCTCACTGAAGAAAAAGATTCCCTCAAAAGTAGAATGGAGCAAATGGAAGCTAATGACTTTATGAGAAATCAAGAAGTTATAAAAAAGAACCAAAAGAATGGAAAACTAGAAGACAATGTGAAATATCTCACTGGAAAAACCACTGACCTAGAAAATAGATTCAGGAGAGGTAATTTAAAAATTATTGGACTACCTGAAAGCCATGATCAAAAAAAGAGCCCAGATATCATCTTTCAAGATATTATCAAGGAAAACTACCCTGATATTTTAGAACCAGAGGGTAAAATAGAAATTGTAAGATCACTTCTTGAAAGAGATCCCAAAAGGAAAACTCCTAAGAGTATTATAGCCAAATTCCAGAGTTCCTAGGTAAAGGAAAAATATTGCAAGCAGTCAGAAAGAAACAATTCACGTATTGTAGAAACACAATCAGAATAACACAAGACCTAGCACCTTCTACATTAAGGAACTCAAGGCCTTGGAATATGATATTCTAGAGGTCAGAGGAGCTAGGATTAAAACCACAAATCACCTACCCAGAAAAACTGAATATAATCCTTTCTGGGGCAACATGAACATTCAATGAGAGGACTTCCAAGCATTCTTGCTGAAATGACCAGAACTGAATAGAAAATTTGACTCTCAAATACCAGCCTCAAGGGAAGCATTGCAAAGATAAACAGGAAAAAGAAATCATGAGGGACTTATTAAAGTTGGACTGTTTATATTCCTACATGGAAAGATGTCATTTGTGACTCATGAGACTTTTCTCAGTATTGGGGTAGTTGGGGGAAATAGGTAGATAGACAGACAGACAGACAGATAGATAGATAGACAGAAAGAAAGAAATATAGATAGATAGATAGATAGATAGATAGATAGATGGCACAGGGTGAGTTGAATATGAAGAGATGACATCTAAACAATAAAATTAAGGAGTGTGAGAAGTATATATTGGGAGGAGAAAGGGAGAGATAGAATGGGGTAAATTATCTCACATAAAAGAATCAAGAAAAAAGTTTCACAATGGAGGGGAAGAGGAGGGAGGTGAGAGGGAATGAGTGAACCTTAGTCTTGTCGAATTTGGCTTAAGGAGGGAATAACATACATACTCAACTGGGTATCTTACCCTACAGGAAAGTAAAGGGGGAAAGCAGTAAGGTGGAGGAGGATGATAGAAGGGAGGGTAGATTAGGGGAGGAGGTAGTCAGAAGCAAACACTTTTGAAAAGGGACAGGGTCAAAGGAGAAAAATGGAATAAGTGGGGGATGGGATACAATGGAGGGAAATATAGTTAGTCTTCCACAAAATGACTATTATGGAAGTATTGCATAACTACACATGTATAACCTAAATTGAATTGCTTGCCTTCTCAATGAGGGTGGGTGGGGAGGGAAGAAGGGAGAGAATTTGTAACTCAAAGTTTTTTTGTTGTTGTTTTGTTCTTTTTGGTTCAAGTTTTATTCAAGATCATATACAAAACATTTCCAGACCCAAAAGGGTTTAATCCTCCTCATCTTCCTCCTCTTCATCCTGGTTGATCTGGAAATACTGTAATTCATAACTCTCCTTTCTATTGGCCACCACCTGAAGGCAATAGCAAAGATTGTTCTGCTTTAAGTATTTCTTTGTCAGGTGCTTCAAATACCTTTTGGAAAAGGGTACCTCTGTGGGGCGGCTAGGTGAATAGAGCACTGGCCCTGGAGTCAGGAGGGCCTGAGTTCAAATCCAGCTTCAGAAACTTGCCACATGACACATTTAGTAGTCATGTGACTTTGGACAAGTAACTTAACCCCAATTGCCCTCCAAAAAGCAAAACAAAACAAAAAACAACAACAACAAAATCGAAAAGGGTACCTCTGATGTCACATTGATCTTGCTCTTGCTTCTCTCAATGGACATGACTCCACCCCCAAGGTTGCCAGCCTTTCCATTCACTTTGATTCATTCTTGTAAAAACTGCTTGAAATCAGCTGTATCCATAATCCCATCTTCCACAGGATGGGTACAATACAGGGTAAATTTGAGGACTTGCTTCTTTTTTTTTTTGCCTCCCTCCATTACAGATTTCTTCATGGGTGTCATGGCAATCGAGGTGCCAGAAAGGGGAACTCAAAGTTTTAAAAACAAATGTAAAAAACTGTTTTTACACGCAACTGGGAAATAAGATATACAGGAGGCAATGGGGTAGAGAAATATATCTTGCCCTATAAGAAAATAAGGGGGAAGGGAATAAGAGGGAGTACATGATAGAAGGGAGGGCAGACGGGGGAAGGAGCAATAAGATTGCATGCTGTCTTGGGGTGGGGGGAGAGGAGAGATGGGGAGAAAATTCAGAACTCAAAAATCATGTGGAAATTAATGTTGAAAACCAAAAATTAATTAATTGATTATTTAAAAAAAGACTATAAATTGAAGAGAAAGTCTGACCTGCTTTGATAAAAATAGTTTAGATAGATAGTTCTCTATACAAATGAAATCACAAATCCAATCCCTATCCTTATCTCTAGTCTATCTATAGAAATGTATATATGTGGGTATGTATGTGTGTATATACATATACCATACATGCATATATAATATACATATAATATAGATTAGCTATAAATACAAATATGCTAATAGAGCATCTCTATAGGTTATCCATTACCTACCTATTATAGACTGGACAACAGAAATTTTCCACCTTGACTTTTATCTGTGTAGTTAGTTAGGCCAAAGACTTTTGAGTAATTATGAATCTTCTTTAAGAGACTCTGCAGTGTCTAGGCTTGACACAAGAAACGCATCATTGAATAACATAGGAGCTCTTGGACCTCATGCTTTACAGGGAATCCTTCTTCAATTTGAACTCTGACTATGACAATGGTGAACAGCATTGGTGGATATATGCTTTCCATTTTATGCCTTCATTGATATTAATAATCATGTACATATACAGATATATTTGGAACAATATGTCACTCCCTCCTTAATACCTTGTGCCTGGGCCTTTCTTTGGGGAAAAAAAAGCCATTATGCTTGATAGACTAATTTAAAACTATTATAATTAATAAATTTTTACTTAAGTTAAAATATAATGAATCCAAATGTTATAATAATAGCTTTAAAAGGCCTGAGTAGTTAGTTTTATAGTCTTGTAAACAGATAATTATATGCTGCTCCCATTGTGCTACAAGATAACATTCCCAAGAGATTAAATACTTTATATTCTGTAGCATAACATAAAAACAACAAAATAGATCTAGAAAACTTGCATGAAAGTAATTTCAAGCAAAGACAGCAGAAATCCATGGTTTGTTCTCTACATAGGTTATGTACTAAAGTAGGAAGCTAGTTGGCACAGTGGATAGAGCACCCAGTTGGCAAGGAATCAGGAAGACCTGAATTCAAATTTGACCCCAGACACTTACTAGCTGTGTGACCCTGGGCAAGTTACTTAACCTTGTTTTGTCTCAATTTCTCCATCTATAAAATGACTTGGAGAAGGAAATGACAAACTACTCCTGTATCTTTGCCAAGAAACCCCCAAATGGGGTCAAGAAGAATCATACAGGACTGAAATGACTCAACAACAACAAAAGAATTAGATCTGAGATAATTTGGACTTTCATTGGGTGAATCACCTGCCACTGACAAGACATCAAAAAGAGTTGGGTAGAAGGCATGCAGGGACTTTGTTCTGCATTATTTGAGGGAATACTCATATCAATGAGATCACATCATAATGTAGCTGGATTCAGTCTGGCGGAATTAGGGATGAATTCTGCCCAAGGCCCTCTCTACCTATGTGACTTAATCTCTTCAAACCTCTGTTTCTTCTGTAGTATCATTTATTACAATAGATTGTTGTGAGACCCAATTGAGTTAACGTATATAGATTTCTTTGAAAATCTTAAGGAACTATGTAGTAATAATACTAATAACTATTATTACTTAACTATTCCTTGAACACTATCATGATGCTCCTATTTTCCAAACCAAAAGTCAGAACACACACTTTTGGAAAAACCTAATGAAATGTGCACTTTCCTTAAAAGAAGGCTGTGATTTAATAAACAGATATAAAGCATGTGACTTCTTTTAGCTGGCACATTTACCATTAAACCTTTTGAATGTTAAGTACAAATGGGTCGCTGTTAACTGTCTCTAATCTCCTCTAGAGTTAAGAAGAGGAAGTGAGCCATAATGGGAAAATACTATTTCTATTGTTCCTTTTCGAGTTAACACAACAAGCTTCTATTTAGTCTGTAGGTGTAAGGCAACATGATGTTGCAAGATTTTCATTGCCTCTAAGAAAAACCTCTGAAATTTCCCAGCTTTCTATCTTCTGCCAGCTGACAGCACCATGGAAACAGAATGGATCAGCAAAAGCTGGTCAAATAGTTTTTAAATCCCCACTGTTTAAAAAAAAGACACATAAAAAGTTAACTTACAATTCTATGTGTTTTAAAAGCCAGAGGAATGTTTCAAACTGACCTATTTTTACTGATCTGAAAAAAAAAATATCTGTAACATCCCTATTTTGGAAGGGGAAGAAATACATCTGATCTTAATGGTTCTGGAGAAAAAAAGACACATATTTGGCCTGTCACTTTCCTATCAGTTTTCAGCACTTTTAGGAGTTCACAGGTTAGCAGTTGTTAGAAAAAGAAAAAAAAAAGAGTCCTTAAGGAAATATATACTCACCTTTAAAAAAAGTGTCCCCCAAGAAAAAACTATAAATGGCACTATTTTACCTAAATCCTGTGTCTAAGGACTAACAGTGGATTGTGGTATATTAGAGGACTTGAATTCGTTCAAGTAGCAGCTCAGCTACTCAGTAACTATTGACCTTGTGCAAGTCCTTTCATGTCTCCATGTCTAAGATTTCTCAGGTGTAAAATAAGGTGATTGAACTGGAACTCTGCTTCCAATTCTAAAGACACACTCTGACTAATCCTAACTCACTCTTTCCTTCTGATTCATATTGTCAGAGGTGGTCATTCTCCTAGATTTCCTTGCATTTTCCCTGGACAGTTCTATGGGCTATTTTTTTACTCAGCTTTTCGTACAGCCTAAGAAATCCCAAGTCTGATACTTATTGGGTCAATGATCCTGGCCAAATCACTTAATCTTTCTGAGGTCCAGTTTAATTACCTAGAAATGGGGGATAATAAACATTGCATTGCCTACTTACCGGCAGTGTAAAGCCTTTTGCAAACCTTAAAGAACTGAATAAACAGAAGTTGCTGGTATTGTGAATATTTCTGTTCCCCTGTAGAAAATATCTTTCTAAAGGTATTTTGGATATACTGAACAAATATGAGCCAAACCATACTATATGACCCTCTTTTCATTAAGATCCCTTGGAAACTACCACTTGTTCATTTGAAGACTTTTTAAATATTATTTTATTTTTTCTAATTATAGGTAGGGACAATTTTTAACACACGTTTTTTACAAAATTTTGACTTCCAAATTTTTTTTCCTCCTTCCCTCTCTTCTCTTCCTAAAACAGCAAGCAATTTGATGTAGGTTATATATATGTAATTGTGTAAAACATATTTCCGTATTAGTCACAACTGTGAAAGAAGAATCAGACTGAAAGGGAAAAAAAGTCACAAAAAATAAAGTGAAAATAGTATGCTTCAATCTGCATTCAGACTCTATCAGTTTTTTCTCTGGATGTGGATAGCCTCATGAGTCCTTTGGCATTGTCTTTTACTGCTGAGAGGAGTTAAGTCATTCATAGATGATCATCACACAATCTTTCTGTTACCATATACAGCATTCTCCTGGTTCTGCTCATTTCACTTTGGATCAGTTCATGTAAGTCTTTTCAGGTTTTTCTGAAATCCATCTGCTCAAAATTTCTTATAATTCAATAGTACTCCATAAGAGATTGAAGACTTTTGCTCAGTAGACCAAATTCATTTTGCTCTTTTTGCTTTAGCTGAGACTTGAAGGAATTCCAGGAAGTTACAAAAGAGGGGCAGTGTTCCAAATGATCAAAAATTAACTGATTTTAATCTTAATTCAGCAGAAAGTTATCATACCTCAATCCTCTTTTCATATGTAGATATTTTAGTTACACTTTCATCTGAATGTAAAGAACAGCAAAAAGGAGAGTATGTCTGACCTGTAGGGTGGAAGATGAAAGTAATGTATAATTAGGCTAAAAAAGGTAAGAAGGGAACAGGTTGTAGAGGACTTTGAGTGTCAAATAGAGGAGTTTGTAGTTGATCCCAGAGTGCATAATGAGCCAATGAAATTCATCAAGTGGAGTGTGTGTGTGTGTGTGTGTGTGTGTGTGAGAGAGAGAGAGAGAGAGAGAGAGAGAGAGAGAGAGAGAGAGAGAAGGAGACAGACAGAGAGAGGAGTTGATATGATCAGACCTAAATTTTAGAAAAATGATTTTGCTAAGAGTAGTGAGCATGGATTGGAGTAGAGAGAGACTGGAAGTAGGGAGACCAGTAATGATGTCATTGTAATAGTCTAGATAAGAAGTTATCAGTGAATGAACTAGATTGGAGGTTATATGGGTGGAGAACAGAGGATAGATGGGAGAGATGTTGTGGAGCTAGAAAAAACAAGATTTGTTAATAAAAATGTGGAGTTATGAATAACACCAAGGTTGTGAAATGGTTGATTAGAAGGGCATAGAACTAGGGAAGTCTGGAAAAGGAGTAGGTATGTGGGAAAAGATAATGCAAGCAGATCTGTGATGCAGATTGTAAGCCATTAATGTCTATTCATCCTGTGCAGTTCACTGTCCCACATAAAATGAAAAGTGGTTGAGGCATCTTACTCACGATTCATTTCCCTGGAGCACAAAGCCTGCCCTCATAGGGGCACCAGCTACAGGTAGTTGCTGATCCGAGGTTCAGGAGAGGGAGAAGAGGGTGGACATGCTGACAGGCAAGGGAAATTTTCTCAGTGGCATCTGTGCAGCTGCTCCTCAGAGTACGTGGGCTGTATTAGAGTATTATTGCTCTGAAGAGCTGAAGGGGAGAGGTTGAAACTTACAGAGAAGCAAGAAATAGTGTGGTGATTATGAGTAAAGAGTACATATGGTTGGTTCAGAAACAAGCTACACAATCAGATATAATAGGGAGGGTGAGGTGCAACCCATCTTCCTACCATCTGTTTGGTTGAACGCACACTCTCTAGACTAGGGTCACGCAATGGCCCTTGCTTTGGAAAACACTGCTTTAAAATGCTAAGATGCTTGCATGGAATCAAGGGTTCTACCTGGTTTAAATAATAAAAATGAGCAAAATTAATTTATTTTACTGAGCAAGAGTCTTCAATCTCACGAATTATAATTAATTGCGCTCCTAAAAAATAAAAATCTCCATTTCATAAATCTATTTCAATTTTCCTGTGAGTTTAGTTTCTCTTTAAGAGATAGTACCATCTATAGCCTTGAATCAATACTTTCCTGACTCAGCTAAGCTGATAAAATAGCTAAAACTACCTTGGAGACAGGGGAAAAAATAAACTCTGAAATGAGTCTAAATAGTATTTCATACTTAAGGATACTGAATTGAACAACCAGTCAACATTTCTAGAAACACATTTCTGTCAACTTTTCTCTTTATAAATGCATTTATTATGAAAATATTGATTGATTTCTTACTTGTGTTCATAGCCCTAGGTTAGCCACTGAGGGTGTATTTTTTTGTCCATGCCTTTGATTTCCAAGTTATAGAGAATTCCTGGTGAAGAAACTCCCTCCACTAATACAGATCAGCAGATCAACTGAAATGTATAGTCTTAGTTACTCCTAGCACTGAGAAGTTAACATATTTGTTTATAGTCAAGTATTTATATACTTGACTATTTATATATATATACTCGTTAAATATTTTCAGAGGCAATATTTGAATCCCAGTCTTCCTCACCCTAAAGCTAATTAATACTCCATCATTATACCATGCTGCCTTTAAACATGCATGCCCAAAACCAAACAAACAATGACAACAATAGCAACAGCGATAACAAAACCTAGCCTATGCCTTCAAGAAGCTTACAATCCAATTGTGGCACCCACAGATTTTAAATACTAACTGCCCCCCAAAAAAAGATTGCCATCATTTTTCAAAATGAAAAACCTACAAAACTTCGATCTTTCAAAGGATCTGTAGTCTCACCAATAAAGGCATGATAGTGATGAATATTACAAGTGCCCATCTTGTTCTCTGTGTTTTTTTTATTAATAAATATTCTTCAATAAATCCTCTACAAAGTGTCTACTTCACAGGATAAGGGCCTCTATTTCTTGACATTAAATGGACATGAACACAACCATTGGAAGGTCCACCCGATATCTCTTGTTTTCGCTACATGACTTGCTGAACCTTATTCAAAGAATACATCTTTTCAGTTATATCTTTAACATTGCTGTTTCTGAACAATCCTTTATTGGTAACACACTGCAGTGCATTTACCCCTGCCACAAATTTTTCAAATGCCCTTTGGGTGAGTCAGACTTTAATTCTTTTAAAGACCCTGGTATTTCATGATTCACAGCCATACAGCAGAGCTGGCACATTTTTTAGACTGTGATCTAGTGTCTGAATTTCCCATGTACCTTATGAAGAAGTAGAAATGGTACTAAGAGGCACAAAGATGAAAAGAATACCTGAAATGGACACAGAGAAATCCTGTCCTGGAGATGAGACTGTTTTGAGATGGGTGAGTAATTATTTCTCAAGGTACCCAAATAAGGGAATACTTAATGTCCCTCCCCCCCTCCAAAAGAAAAAGAAACTCAGCAACAACAGCAAAAACACCATGGATAGTATTACTTAAGATAAAAGGAAACCACTTAAAAATATTACTAATTAGCAGTTCTTAATTTCTATAAATGTTATTTGGCTGTGAGATGTGGAATGCTACAGTCTCCAAATAATTGAAAATTAATATATAGAGGATAAAGAAAAGGTACATGTCTGATTTTGGCAAGCTGCAATAATCAACCAACGAGGGCACAGTAAGAGTTGAAGGATGGGGACAGTGGATAGGTGCTGAGCTCTAACACTGAAGGGAACATAGAAATCAATGAGAATATATACATCCATGTAAGTATATGAGTGCTGAGTAGATCCCTACTTTCCTCAATCTGCAAATTTTTATTAGAGTAATCTACATAAGGACCCCAGCTTTATTGCTGGAGGTATAAAATGGGAACAAATGGCTAGGCTTTCACAAATAATATTTTACAAGAAACTACATCTTTATAGTAACACAGTTGACAGAAAGATATAGAAAAATACACTTTCACTTTGGGTTTATTGTTTGTTGGTTATTCCGCCAGTTTGATCTGGAATTTCAAGGTATTTAGATACAGACAGATACTAAGCTGATCTAACAACAGATTCTACTGAAAATGGACAAACTTTTTTAGTGGACAAATGAGGATGCATATGCCCTGAATGAATCATTGTCACCTCAGTCTGTATGTTGATTCTGATTTCTAAGAAATAAAATAGCATACATGATAATTTCAGGCAATTAGCCTTTTCTAGAACTGAAAGCAGAAGACCCAGGGAGATTATGGTCTATTGAATTAGGTAAAAGGAATTAAAGCCAGAAAGACTGAATCCATCTAGTATAGCACCTGACACCAAAGCTATTACACCAGATGTTTAGTCTTATCTGACCTATACACAACTGGTAATAAGATCATATATGTAGATATAGATATATACTTATCTATATCATATAAGATTAATCATATAAGATGCCTTGAAAGATGCAACAGAGATAAGTGCATATAGGTAGTCTCTGTTCATTGATATGGAGGGAGACATTAAGAAGGAGACATCATAGGTTTGCCTAAAATGTTTGCCACTGACATAGAGGTTGTCAAGTTCTGGTTCCAAATGGATGAATGAAGGATGCTTTATAGATAGTGTTCTCTGGATGCTCCTGTTTGAAGACGGTATTGTGTCAATATCACCAAACCCTAGAATATGGCAAGGCTTCCTAAATGAGATACATAATCATTTTTTTTTCCTTCCTGGCTCTGATTTTCTTTCAGATTTTATTTATTTATTTTTAGTTTTCAATATTAGTTTCCACAAGATTTTGAGTTCCAAATTTTCTCCCTATCTCTTTCCTACCTCCACCCTAAGATGGTAAGCATACCGATTACCCCTTCCCCCAGTATGTCCTCTCTTATGTCTTCCCTATCCCTCACCTTACCCCCTTACCCCTTACTTTCTTGTAGGACAAGATGGATGTCTATCCCATTGTATGCATAATCATTTAAAAGAGTGTCTAACTATTCACATGTAGAAAAATCTAACCAGTATCAATGTAATTTGAAATTTGGAAACTCACACTCTGATCTAGTCCAAAAGAATATTAAAACTCAAATTTAAGTATTTGAAAAATCTATGATTTCATGAACTTAGCAAATTTCCTGAACCAAATGGTCCATGAAAGCAACCAAATTAAAGAGTGATCAATGGCACCTAGAGGTTGTGATTTAACCACAGTCACATAGCTAGTAAGCATCAGATGTAACTCTTGATTATAGGAATTCCTGACTCCTGACTCCAACACTCTATTCACTGTACACACTGCCTCTGGAAGATTAAATATTCAATTTTTTTTTTAAAAAGGAAGATAGTCCCTACCCTGCATTAACTTACATTTTAATAGGAGGAGTCAACAAATTTGGTCCAGGTAGTGTTTTTGGTCTGAGAAGTCATAGGGACGATGAGTTGATCCATAGGGAAGCTAATTGACATGGCCTTTGTAAAAATAACAGAGTATTGAATTAATTGTTTTACCCTAAGCAATAAGTGGAAAACAGGGGAATACACACACTGGTAATAGAACAGACAAGATTGTGGATGCCTAGATGGGATGTGATACATGGTTCAGTCTGGAGTGAGGTTGATATCATGAGTTTTATAAGTTGGAACTCACCAATTAAGACAACTCATTTCTAGAATGAGAATTTGAAAAAAAAGAGTATATGAATTCCTGGGAGATTGGGAGCATTATTTCTGTCTGGTCTGGTCTGGAGCATTTATTGCCAAGTGACAGGAAGGATGGTTGTGACAGAACAAATGGTAAGATGGCCTCAGTGGACGCTACGGGAATAAAGTTCATCTCTTCCAGAAATAGAAGTCCATGTAGAACCATTCCATGAGTTTGGCTAGGAAATTGGGAGAAGGGGAAGGGATGTAGCATAGGTTACAAATGAAAGTACAGCTAATGGAAACCGTGTCTAGGTGTAAAAATATTACAGGAGGGAGAAACTCATAGGCTTGTGGCAGGTTCAGAACATGCCACCAAAATAGTGGGTGGGATTGAACAAATTCTCAGAAAAAAAAAAAAAGGTCCATATCTCCCAGTCATCCAGAGTGTTACTTAATCTTCCTCAGTCCTTTCAACTTTAGCATTCTCCTAACAATGATGCTGCTTCTTCTAGAAGAGATCCAGTTGCATGAATCACCTGCTGTTGGGCACCTGGTGCCCAGTGCCGGGAGCTCTCGACTTCATGATTTACAAGATTATTGCTATAGCTAGATCTATCAATTTCTCAGAATCACAACTCATTGACCTGTGTTCACAGAAGAAAACAGAAAACAGAGCCAGATAAGCCAAAGATTCAAGCATGTGTCCTTTATATCATGTGCTCACAGCCACCTTTGCTCCTGATGAGGAAGGAAGAGGGGAGGGAAGAAATAACATCTCTCCCCCACCCATCTGCTAGAAATTTATGAAACAGAAAAGACTAGAAAAATCCCAAAAGGGAGAGGGTAGGTAATGGCTAGAGCCATATTCTTGATTGAATGATTAAAAGTCATGCTAGTCAGGTCCTTGAAAACCTAAAGATTGCCCAGATAGATTATCAACTGAAAGAGGTTGAATAAACATAATGAACTTAAAAGACATACATACTAGTTCCTGCTTATTTTACAAATATATTGCTTAGCCTGCTGGAGCTATTCTTAATGACCACTCTTCTTTCTATTATTTCGCTACATCTTTTATCTCCATATGTGCTTTTCAAGCATAAGCTATTTTTAAATCTGCATCTTACCCAATAATTTTCCTGAATTCTCATAACATGTGTGCATTATTCTTTCATTTAAATGAATCATGACAACAAGACCCCAGAGGTAAATATCTGAAAGATATTCTAAGGTTTGTCTTTTTTTTTTTTAACTTCAACTCCTCAGGCAAAAAAATTTAAAGAGGGTGAGTAAGGAAGGAGATTAGGTATGGCCCCAAGAAATTCAGTTGTTCCCTGTGGGCATCTGATTAGAAATTCTGTACTGATCAGCTTTAGAACATTTATTTCATGCTGTTTTCCGCAGGTCCCACAAATTTCTGTTTTATAGGAAAAGTGTAAAGTGAACTCTCTAGTTGTCAGGCATAGGCTTGGATGACAAAAGTGAGTGTCATAACTGGCATTTCTATAATCAAAATTAATAAAGTATTATTTAGAAGTTAATGGTATGTGATATTATACATATTTTAGAGATAATTAAACCAAGACTCACAGAGATTTAAGTGACTTGTTCAGCATCACACAGCTAGAACATGATGGCTTGAGTTCAAGGCTGAAACTCAGGTCTTGTGTCTCCAAGTTTATTACTTTATCTACTACCCCAAAATGTTCTCAACCTCTAGGTCAAGGACCTTAGAAGGTCATGAAGTCCCCGAATGACGTATTTTGGAATTTTTATGAGCCCCAAACATTGTGACTTTGACTTTATTGACAACAAAATATACAGTATGACAAAGCATGAAAAATAAACTGAAATATCTTGTAGAGAGCAAATAAATGACCTTTTATGCATCTATATTATTATTTTTCAAATATATGTAGATTCTCTGATAAATAAAATAAAAATTCATTTAAAAGCAAAAAAAAGTTAATGGCATTCAAGAGGATGATGTAGTACATAGATAACATTATGGGTAGGAGGAACTGAGTTCAAGTCAGCCTCTACTTACCGTGTGACCACGGGCAAGTCCCTTCTTAGTGCCCCTAGCAACTCTTTTCATTCTAGAATAGTTTCTGAAAGCTTCCTCACTGGAAAATCCTTATATCAATGAAATCATAGTTGTAAGTTTTGTAAATGATATTAAAGACTTAAGAGTGATGCCTGGACCTCCTCAGCAGTAAGAACCTGGAATTGTCAGGCAAACACCCACATCAGTTGTTGTCAGCTTTAGCAATCAACACTAGAAACTTAACTTCCAGCCTCATTCTGACTCACTCTGAAACAACTGAGTTCTTAACAGTGAGTTCAGAAATGTTCTGAACAAAAGAGTTCTGAAACAATTACCAAAATTTCTGAATCTCAGAGTTGGCTGCCTCCCTCCCATTAGCTGTCACTTTGATGGTGACAATGCTGATTTTGTTAATCTTGGAGTTTAGATGAGAATTATCTAATCTGATTGATATGGCTATATATTGATATAGCCTATTTAGAAATAAGATAAGGAAGGATCATCTACTATAGGAAAATTCCAACCCCAATCCATCCCATCACTATAGCATTTAAGCAGATGATTCAATGAGGCATAGCCTTACACAGTTATTTATGCATGACATTAGAAAGGAGTAAAATTCAGTGCATCAAAGCTCTCAGAACATATCTTTCATTCAAGCCTGCAAATTCTTCTCAGAATAGACAGCCATCCTCCATTTGCAAGGCAAGCCAAACCTCAAGAGTTCACTTCCTATGGGATCAATGTCCAGTCAATTGGGGATATTTGGGAACTTGGGGAGCTTCAATTGGTCTGTCTTCTCCTGTAGAGCAGCCTGCCTCTGGCAGACAGATTGGCACCAGGCAGACTTGATCGTGTGCTGATTCCTCATCCATATGACCAGGTGATCCTTACTCTTCAAGTCAGCTGTACTTGCCAAGGTGAGGGGAAGGTGAATTTTCTCCTAAGTGGACAGGGTATAAACAGTCTGCATCTCAGTTCTGTCTAGGCATTCAAAGAGGAAGAGTGCTCAGGCATCCTGAAGAAGAATGCAGGTACCCATAGCCCAATATTTCCTCTTATATTTATTTCAACTCCTTTTAAAAATGTCAACCCTTCAGTTTGTTTTTTCTTGTTATTTTCCCTGTAATGGCCAAGATCACTCCAAATATGAGAAGGTTACATTTATCTTCTCAAAAATATCTTTATCTCTTTTGTCTCCTTCATCTTATATTTTTAATTAATCACCATCTTCCCAATTCTATCTGTGATATTATTCTAATCCATCCCTTCTTTAACATTCTTACCATCAGCACTATAGGTCAAGCCTTTTAGCTCTTGTTTGTACTACTGAAATAGCCTCCTAAGTAATCAGTACCTAATTCAGTACCTGCTATCTGGTAGGCTGTTAATGAACCAACTGATTGAATTGATTGATTGAATTATTAACTATTCTATTCTTCCTGTGCATGTCTGGCAGAAACTTTTCCTAATACCTAGTTCTAGCCATACATATTATAGAACTCAAATAGCTTCTATAGCTCCCCATTATCTGCTGGGGAAAAAAAAAAAAAAGATCAAACTATTTCCTGGCGTTGGAGGTACTCATTAATCTGTCTCTGCCTTACCTTTTAGGTTTTTCCCTCTCACATTATCCTCCTTCACATACTCAATATTAAAGGTAAATTACACTAATTGATAGTCCCAGAATATCCTGCATTTTTTCCCCAGGGGTGGCATGAAATTCTACCAGTCTTATAAGGGATAGCCCAAATACTATGTCTTGCATTAAACTCACTGTTCTACCCTTCCCTTCCTCCCCACCTCAAGCTGCTCATGATTTTTCTCTCATTTGAACTCATAATTTCCTTTGTATTTATATACTCTTAGAGGCAGTATGTCACAGTGGAGACAAGGAGTTAGGCAGAGTCGGTAAAACCTGGGTTCAATTCTTATCTTCAATACGTCACAGGCTATGTTTCAATGCTCTGCCAACTCTCTAAGACCAGAAGTTTCAGAAAAGGTGCTGACCAACATCGATAGAAGCAGGTTCCTTACCTGACAGTTCCATATAGGAACCAATGAATTTGCAAGTCCTTTTTCATATTTAATTTGTAACCTTTATGGAATATATATGTGTATATCTACACACACACACACACATACACTGTGTAGTTTAACATAATAAGAGATACAGAAAGATAAATTAGATAATATCTTCCCTAAAACTGTTTACAATTTAGTAAGCATGTTATATACATACATGCAACATAAATTATATACACATTGTATGTATAATATATATTGCATGCATATATACACTTACACATATAAAACTTATATCTACTAGATTGTAAACAACTTTAGAGAAGAAACTACCTTATTTACCTTTCTGTCTCTCTTACTGTATAGTACAATTCTTTGTAAATAGCAAATGAATGAATCTCATATAAACTAACTGAATAGATTTGGAACCTCAGTGCTGAAAATATTTCCTCCATTGGTAAGGATGACAAGCTCTCCAAAGCTCCTTCTACTGTGTGATTCTTAGAGATAAATTAAAACCAAAATTATTATTTCACTGACATAGAGAAATTTGGGGTGAGGAAACTCCCTCTACAAACTTCTCTGCAACATATTAGCTCTATTGAGTTACTTGGGGGACATTGAGAAATCATTGGACCAGTAAAGGACAGAATTTGAACCCAGATTTTCATCGTCTTAAGGCCTCCTTGAAATCCATGACACTACACTGTTTTGTGCAATTCTTATCCATGTCTTTCTATAGCTCCTTCACATTGGACCACTCTGGTGGATGCTGTCTTCTGATTTTTATAGTATCTCAAATGGAATACTCAAATTGTTCTACTGTTGTGTCTGATTCTTACTACATCATGGACTCAGGTCAATTATGGTTGCACATGGTCCTTGGTGATGTCTTTTACCAATTCTTTTACATATGTTATTACTGGAAATATACAATCTATAAACATGGCCCAGGTTAGATTCTCACATCCTTCAGATCACCTACAAAGCGTTCCATAGTTCACAATTGTTCAGAATCAATGAGAACATAATTAGTCCTAAAGACACAGGTGTGTTTTTTTTCTGAGACAGAAAACATTAGGAATAATTGAAAAACACTATATTGTTTCCCAAATGTTAACCAGTCCAGCCTCATAATCTCTTATACAGATGGATAGCTAGATAGCTATGTAGATTGATATGTAGTCTGGATCTGTGATTTTATGCAAGTTAGAGAATTTTTAATGCCAAAGTTCTACCTACTAGCTTAAATTGGCAATTCCTCTCTAATCATCTTAGAGAATTGCCTGAGGGCATTGAGGGATTGAATGACTGTACACATGATCTTTTTGACCCTCAGATCTATGTTGAAACTATCCCACACATTCTTTTATTCATGAGTACATGTGTGTATATATGTAATGGGGTTTATACTACATGTCCAGAATATCTCAAAAGGCATCTCCACAGAGGATATTAGAAAGAAAATGACATCTCTCCTCATGGAAAATGCTAAGTAGTTGTTTCTGAGGAAATCTTCAAGGATAACATGCCCCAAATCATGCAATAGCATGTGTCAGTGACAGAACTTGAGCCCAAGTCTTCCTGAATCTGAGATCTGCTCTCTTCCCACTGCCATGCTGAATTTGTGGCTTGTGTAGATGGATGGATGGATAGACAAGAGAAACAAATGGATACATATATACATCTACAGTGATAATATTTGTTTCCCTTCTAGGGTCCATTCCCAACTCTGTACTTCTCTACCATGACCCAATGTGGAAGCCTTCTCCTCCCCTTTTTACCTTTCTTTTATGTTTGGTCTTCCCTCATTAAAATCTGAGCCCCTTGAAAAGGAACTCTTTCTTTTTGCTTGTGTTTGTTTTCTTAGTGCTTAGCTTAGAGCCTGGCAGGCAATAAATAAATGTCATCCATGAATGTCTTTTTTGGATAATATTTTCATTGATAAAGAATCCTTTGATTTAGATAATCTAAAAAGAGTCTCTCAAAATACTTCTGATTGCCCCAGGGCAAACAGTCCCTTTTTATGCCTCTTTGAGTGTTGATACACAGGCAATCATAAAATCAATCAACTTGCGAGATTCTCTGGGTCTCCAATTCCTTATCTGTTAAAAATGGAAGGAAGAAGGTAGATTAAATAACCATTAAGGTCCCTTCCAACTTTAACATTCTGTGATCCTATGGATAAGATCTCATCTTGGTTCCTAATGCAGACATTTCATTTTTTTTTATGATAAATTATTAGCAGGATAAAATCTGTCAATGACTATAGAAGCCCTGTAGTGACTCATGATAACACCCAACAAGGTCCCTATAGACCCAAGAGAATTGGTAAGGTCTCAGAAGACATTACCAAAGATATAACTGCCACTGACCTTATGATATAGTCATCATCCCCTCAAATTTTAAAATATATTTTTCGCTTGGTGTATCAGGCAAATTTCTGTGCTGTCTATTGTAACAGCAAGCACCCTAGCATACCCAGGGCGGCTACTAGCACAGGTTCTTAGATCTGCTTTTCTAAAGGAAAGCAACTCAAAATGGGTTAACAATCTTACTTTAATCAAACATATCATTTACCTAGTTCAGGGGGAAAAA
>CM053586.1:144380056-144448718 GCA_028646515.1 Pseudochirops corinnae | reverse complement strand
ACAATAGTATTCCATTACGTTCATATACCACAACTTGTTTAGCCATTCCCCAATTTATGAGCATCCCCTTAATTTCCAGTTTTTTGCCACCACAAAGAGAGCTGCAATAAATATTTTTGTACATATGTGTCTTCCTCTCACTTCTACAATCTCTTTGGGATACAACCTCAGAAGTGGTGTTACTGGGTCAAAGGGTATGCAATTATTTATAGCCCTTTGGGCGTAGTTCCGATTTGCTTTCCAGAATGGTTGTATCAGTTCACAGCTCCACCAAACAATGCATTAGTGTTACAATTTTTCCACATCCTCTCCAGTATTTGTCATTTTCCTGTTTTGTCATCTTAGCCAATCTGACTGGTAAGGCGTGGTACCTCAAAGTTGTTTTGATTTGCATTTCTCGAATCAATAGTGATTTAGAGCATTTTTTCATATGCTTATAGATATCTTTAATTTCTACCTCTGAAAATTGCCTGTTCATATCCTTTGACCATTTATCAATTGTGGAATGACTTGTATTCTTATAGCTTTTACTTAATTCCCTGTATATTTTAGAAATAAGGCCTTTATCAGAGACACTAGCTGTAAAAATTCTTTCCTAATTTCCCACTTCCCTCTTAATCTTGGTTACACTGGCTTTGTTTGCACAGAAACTTTTCAATTGAATGTAATCAGGATTATCCATTTGGAATTTTATAATGCTCTCCAACTCTTTTTTGGTCATAAAGTCTTCCCTACACCGTAAATTTGACAGGTAAACTGTTCCTTTCTTCCCCAGATTACTTACAGTATCAGCCTTTATACCTAGATCATGCACCCATTTAGACTTGATTTTGGTGTATGGCATTAAATGATGATCTATGTCCAGTTTTTGCCATGCTATATTTCAATTTTCCCAGCAGTTTTTGTCAAATAGTAAGTTCTTATCCTAAAAACTGTGGTCTTTGGGTTTATCAAACAAGTATATTACTATAATCGCTGACTACTGAGTCTTTTGTAACCAATCTATTCTATTGATCCACTACTCTATTCCTCAGCAAGTACCAAGTAGTTTTGATGACTGCTGCTTTATAATACAGATTAAAATCTGGTGCAGCTAGGAGAGGTGGGTTTATTCTAATGATGGACTGGGGGAACTTGACTCTGATCAAGTGACTCTTGGACAAAAAGAGACTTATTTCTACACACAGAGCACCTTTCACAGGGTCTTTGAGATAAACACTATTTTCATAAGAATCCTTCCTGGGATTGCCAGGCTTTCTTTATGGACTTTCAGTTGTTGTACAAAACAAGTTACCTTTCAAAATTGTGGATTGTCCCAACCCCCTCATACCTGCAGCCTGGCCTTCTAAAAATTTTACCCCCCATCTCTCTGCCCTAATACTTTATAAGACCTCCTCCCATAACCTCCTTCTTGGGCTCCCTAACACTTGTTATATGGTACCTCAGTTGTAACTTCATAGCTTTGACTAAAGATCATAATTTTTGCTATAAGGGCTACCTTCTCTTTAATTCAGCTTGACAATACTAAGATATTATTTACCTATTAAAATACTCTTTCTTTTTCCAATTAAGTTCTGAGAACAGAGTTTTTATATTTCCACCAAACAACAAATTGTAATAGACAGAATGAAGGAGATATGAGAATCCAGCAGTCTCAAGAGAAAATTTGCAAAAATATATAAAATAATTCCTCTCCTCATTTTTTTGTTTGGGAAAACATAATTATTTTCATAAAAATATAATTTATGTTAACATGTAATGGGATCATTTCAAATATTTTAAAAAATATTTTATATAATATATTTTAAAGTATATATAATAAATATTTCAAAATGTATCAGTTTTAAGGGGGGAAGAGTTAGAGATGAGAGGATGGAAATAGAAGGGAATAAGAATTTCTATATTACCTACTAAGTGACAGGCAATGTGTTAAACACTTTTTTTTTTTAACAATTATTCTTCCTTTTTAATTTCTAATACAGTAAACAGAGATAGATATAACCCATAAGGATATAACTTAAAAGCTCTTTGGCATCCTCAGTAAATTTTACGTCTGTAAAGGGGCCTGACACCAAATAGTTTGAGAACCACCACACTATACTACTGTATGATAGTCCACTAAAACATTTAAACATTTCACAGACCCAGAAAAGTGTTAGTAGGTACAAGATTAGACTCATTTTGCTGAAAACTTCAAAGTAGGTTATACAGATGTAATAGGTATTTTTTATTTTCTTTTTTTTTTCCTTTCTGAAACTCTTGATTAACTGAAAGCCTGTCTTCTGTTAATATTAACCTTACCTGTCCAAAAACTGTCCCATGGGATGTGAAAATTTACTTATAGTCTTACAGGTTTTTTTTTTTTTTTGGCTTTTTGGAGGGCAATTGGGGTTAAGTGACTTGCCCAAAGTCACACGCTAGTAAGTGTGTCAAATGTCTGAGGTCAAATTTGAACTCAGGTCCTCCTGACTCCAGGGCCAGTGCTCTATTCACTGCACCACCTAGCCACCCCTTAAAGGTTTCTTAGACAAGAAGCTAGAGAGAGGAACACTCTCAACTGTCCATGTCTCCTTGGCAATCCGTAAATCTTCCCTTTCGATCAGCCTATTTGTAAACTCTCTGAATGTGGTTTAACCTATAAACTGAATTAGTTTAATTATTGTGCATTTGATGAAGTTTGTTTCCTCAAGGGAGGTATGAGATTATGACTATTTAAGTTTGTTCAACATTTATGTCATTGAAAGAAATATGCTATTATGATTCTGTCCCTTCTTTAACTTTTATGGCCTAAGAGCAACGTAAAAGATTCCAATATGTAAAATCATTATTTCTCTGTTATTCTGGTGTAATTTTGCCTTTGAGCATTCTAATGTTTGTTCAGTTTTTTTCTGAGACCTCATCCTAAGCTTGAGCCTAATAATAAAACCAAAGTTTTGTGGTAAATATAGTTTGGCAGCAGATACCTACCACATGAACTTGGAGAGGGTATGTTTCAGCCATAAAACAGGGTAGTAAATACATACTGACAGTGAGGAATGCCAGATAGCTCCAGGCTTCCTACCCTTATCTCCTATAATGTGAGCTGGACAAACAAACACCAAATTTCTTCCCAAATGCTTTTGGAGGTGAGGGGGGTAGAAAGAAGAAGACACTGATACCCTTAGGGCAAGGGGGTGCCCACCTTTTTAATCTTAATCCCCTTTTGCTTTCAAAAAATCTTCTCAAATTCTCAGTCTTTGTCATGGGACTGATTTTTCACCTCATTCTCACTCCATCCTTCTCTAGACCTCAAGATCTAGGACAAAAGCAAGCTCATTTGCTTCTTTTTAAACAGTTAGGGAGTCCCGGTTTCCTCTTTCTTCCTCAAAAACATAGGATATTTCTTCAACATTATCCAATACATGTACATCACAATAAAGTTGTATTAAGTTTCTCGTCATCTTGTCCCCAAAACAAGTTCTCTCTAGCTCAGAGATCCTCCTTACTACTAAAAAATTAATTCTACCTGTTCACATTTCTCCATGTGTCCCTTTCAGAAATATTCCCTGACAGAAAGAAGAAAAAAGTTTATTTTATTCATTCCAAAATAGGATCTCCTTTTCATAATTCTTCCCCCAGGAGAAAAGAACAAAGGTTAAAACAGGACTTCTTAAACTGGGGTCTATGACCTTCTTTTTTTAATAATTTGATAGCTATATTTCAATATAATTCTTAAAATTCTATGTATTGTAATTTCCTTTAAAATGTTATTCTGAGAAGAGGTCCATAGTCTTCAAATGATTTCAAAGGGTTCCTTGACAGAAAAAGCAATCAACATGTATTAACATGTATACTGTGTCCCAAGCACTATGCTAACTACTGTGGGAAAGGAATCATAATTTTTCTTATTAATCTATATGATACGTGTAATGAATATACTAATAATTTAAAATTCTCAAGAATTGTCTTTTCTAGCTTGTGAGTTAGACTTAGAATGCAGCTTAAAATGAATCAAACCTCTGACAATGTTCACAATCACTGACATCTTTGGGCCTATGTACTTTAAAGTGAAGCAAATCAAAGACTATAGAATGTATTCCCATCACAGAACGCCAGTGCTATGACCCACCAAGTCATGGCCCCCAAAGACTTGATGCCAGAATTGTTGTATTTTCTCTCACATGTGGGTTAGTCATGGGAAATCACTCTGGCCCTGAAACAGTCACCTTTCTCCCTCCCTTCCCATTGTGATTTATATACATAATCTCTGTCTTCATTTCAGCCAGGTGGAACTCTGATCAGAACTCCCTCTTTGTAAATCTGTTCCTCATAATGAAACTAACTAATTAAATGGCTACTGGTTTACTGGCACTTTGTCTCTGACCTGCTGTTTCATCATTCTCGGGTAAGATATTGCCTCAGTAAAATTCTGTTAACAGCTGGAAATACAAAAAGAAGCAAAAGACAATCTCTGCCCTCAAGGAATTTACAATCTAATGGGGGAGACAACATGCAAACAGATTTATACAGAGCAAGCGAAATACAGGACAAATAAAAATAATTAACAGAGAGAAAGGTACTATAATTAAGAGGGTTTGAGGAATGCTTCCTGTAGAAAGTGGGATTTTAGTTGAACCTTAAAGGAAGCCAAGAGAACTCAATATTCAGAAAGGAGGAAGGAAAGTGTTGTAGGCATGGGAGATTGTCAGAGAAAATGACAAGAGCTGTGAGATGGAGTGTCTTTGGGGAACAGATCCCTTGCTTCCTCTAGCTACCGCAATTCCCCACCCTAAATCACCTGGCACCACCATGCACTTAGACAATGACAAAAGGAGAAAAATACAAACACTCTTTAAGGCTTTGGGGTGGGAGATCAGTGTCCTCCCCGAAGTACCCTTCTCCTAGGGCTGGTGTATGTGGGATAATCTAACCTTAGAAAAAAAAAACAGCAACCAAAAAGCCCAAATAATAAATCCCACTGCTGTTTTCTTTCTTGATCTTTAAGATCATTAGGTTATAGAGTTAGGCCTGGACGGAATCTTAGAGGCCAGGTAATTCAACTTCCTCATTGCACAAAGATGAAATCACTGAGGCTATTTGACAGAACCAGAAAGATTTACTCTAAGTTGTGAATGACTAATAGGTTTAAACCTAGTGTATTTGCATTCCAGAAAAGAAGCCTATTAATCCAAATGGGTCTCCAATTAGTAACATGTGAAAAAAGAAAAAAAAAGGATTTTGAGCCAAACACAAAAAAAGGGGGACGGGGGTTTATCTCATCATCAGATTTGATTTAAAAATTACTTTCAAATGAAAGCTTAATTAAACTTACTTAATTTGTATTTAGGATGAGGTTAAAGGCTTCTTAATTAACTCATCAGACTGATCAAGGAAATACATGTGAAGCACACAACTCATAGGTCTTGATCTCTGGATACTTACTTAACAATTCTTTTTTAAACAGACACTTGGAAGTAAGGAAGAAAGTAAACCACATTTTAGTGGGTTTTTTTCTTCTTCTAAGCTTTCTTAACAGAAAGAGGAAATATAAAAGTGTTCCCTCCCCGCCCCCCCCATCACTGGGGAAAAGTTATTATAACTTGGCTTGTTTATCCTGAGGCTCGTTCGTTACTATTGAGGGCTCCTCGCTGCTGTTCCTCTTCCTCTCCTCTAATGATGTGCACTCTTTTATGAGCATCTCTCTATATTCTGTGACATTGACTGTAAAGCAAAGTTCTTCATTTTCCTATTAATTCCTTCCCTAACCTAGGGGATATGTTCTGGTGAAGTGCGAGAATCTCCCGGATGCTCCCTGTCTCCACCTGTCAGCTCAGCACTGTCTGCCCATCTACATGGGTCTTTCTGAGTGCCCTCACTGAATTTAACATAGGAAGAAAACTGAACTTTTGGATTTCATTGGGCAGAAAGGTTAAGTCTTAACACCTGCAAATCTCACATTTCAGATTTATTAAATAATTTATCTTAGACTCTTAGAACTAGAAGCATCCTTAAAAATAATCACATCCAGCTCTTTCCCATCTCTCAAGATGGCAGACAAAAAGGCACCCAAGGAAAAGAAGGTCAAAAAGGAAGATGTAGCTGAAAAGGTCAAAAAGCCCTGAAAGCATTGCAGTCAGAACCCAGTCCTGGCCCGAGGGATTGGTAGATACTCCAGGTCTGCAGTGTATTCCTGGAGAGCCCCCAAAACCCGGACTGAAAGGAAGAAGAAAGAAAAAGTGCTTGCTACTATCTCGAAGCCTGCTGGTGGTGATAAGAATGGAGGAACCAGAATGGTAAAGATTCGCAAAATGCCTAGGTATTATCCTACTGAGGATGTGCCTAGAAAGCTGCTAAGTCATGGCAAAAAGCCCTTCCTTCAGCCAGCATGTGAGGAGACTTCAAGCCAGTATCACCCCAGGCACTGTTCTGATCATGCTCATTGGCTGCCACAGGGGCAAGCGAGTGGTTTTCCTGAAGCAGCTGGCTAGTGGCTTGCTACTGGTGACTGGACCTCTGACCATCAACCATGTTCCTCTGAGAAAGACCCATCAGAAATTTGTCTTTGCCACCTCTACCAGGGTTAACCTTTCAGGTGTGAAAATTCCAAATCATCTTACTGATGCTTACTTCAAGAAGAGGCTCGGTAAACCTAGACACCAAGAAGGAGAGATTTTTGACACAGAAAAAGAGAAATATGAGATTACAGAGCAGCGCAAGACTGATGGGAAAACAGCAGATTCTCAGATCTTGCCCCAAATCAAGAAAATTCCTCAGCTCCATGGCTACCTGCATTCTGTTTTTTCTTTCTCCAATGGAGTTTATCCTCACAAACTGGTGTTTTAAATGCCTTTCAGAGAATACTTATTAAAATATTTGCAATAAAAAAATAATCAAATCCAGCTCTTGAATTTCAGAGCATCACATATACAGAGTTGGACATGACCTCAGAGTTTCATTTTAAAAATGAGCAAACTGAGGGCTATGTAAGTAAAGTGTTCATCCCATGGTTGAACAGGTAGTTAGTAGCACAGCCAGGATTTGAACTCAGATCTTTCAGCTGCAATTCTGGAATCCTTTCCACTACATTATGGGGTTATATGCTATGTCTAATGATATGAATTGTTATTCTGCTATTAATAACCAATTATTAAATTGGGATCCTAGCTTTTCTCCTTAATTTCCTCATTAAGGCTCACCTCTTGTTGGTCTCTGAAGGACATGACTGATTGATGAGATTGCTATTATCCCTGAAGAAATATGCTCTTCAATTTTGGGTGGGACTCTAGCCAACTAGCAGACCTAACTTCTGTTTAGAGTATCACCAGTATCCAGTCTGGGTGAGTTTTTACTCTGGGAAAAAGGAGCCCCTGTTCTTGTACCCATCCATTAGAGTTTAGGGTCACCTAGTTCATGAAGGAAAAAAACAACCAGAGTGGTCTGGATGGAAATGGATTCCACTGTGCAGATAGCTGAAGGCAGCTGAGTCTCATGGTCAAACTATCTTCTCAGCTGAAGACTGCTAGCCCATCTTCCCATTAAAAGTCCTCTAATCAGGTTGATTTTTACTTGTCAAGAGAATTCCCTTTAAGAAAGGTTATTAAGGCTTTTTTCAAGGTCTCCATGGGGTACCTATGGTTACCAAGAGAAATCACTGATCATCAATTTATTGATTGCTGGATAGCCTGATTAACAAATTGATTATTAATTACCCAGAAACTCTGTCTCTCAGGGTTTTTCATTTGTCACAGTAAGACCACATAGTTAATTAGTGGAGAAACTGCTAGTAGAATCCAGGTCTACTGACTTTCATTCTAGTACTCTTTCAACTGTCTGAGATTAAAAATTCTACATACTTTGCAGCTGGAATTTATAGAGTACTTTATTTGATTGTCAACATCTCTTTGATATAGATCCTACAGTACAGAGAGTATTATTAGTATATAACAGATGAGAAAACTGAGTCTGAGAGAGAATACATTTGCCTAGGGTCTCTTAGTAGGGCAGCTAGGTGGTACAATAAATAGAGTACTAGGCCTGGAGTCAGGAAGACCCTGGGTTCAAATCTGAACTGAAATACTAGCTGTGTGACTACTGGCAAGTCACTTAACCCTGTTGGCCTTGGTTTCTTCATCTGTAAAATGACCTGGAGAAGGAAATGACAAACCTCTCCAGTATCTTTGCCAAGAAAACCTCCAACAAGGTCACAAAGAGTCAGACATGACTGAAAATAACTGAACAATAACAGCATCTCTTAGTATATTTGAGAAAGGATTCAAAATCATCTTGATAAATCCAATTGAAAGGCTCTATTCACCTGAACACATTTACATTCATACATAGGAACCTCAGCTTTCAAGAAAAGATATGTAGGAATGTATGTAAAGTCCTAAATTTCCAATCAGAAATACCAGGCTTGAAAGCCAATCTAAGTTACTTTTTAGTTGTGTGATCTCAGCCAAGTCACTTAACTCTGTGCTTCAGTTTTCTCTTTTATAAAATAAATGGTCTCTAAGGTCCTTTCTAGCTTTCACTTCCTGGCTATCTCTTTATCTCATTGCCTCTATTCTGGTCATCATCCTCATCTCCTCTATCCCCTCTACCTTTGAACTCTACCCCTGGGTCTAATAGCTATAATGGACAAATTTTTGCCTTAGTTTATCTGGAATTTGGCCTGTATGACACATCTTTATCATCACTACATCATACCCCCGTGCCTACTACCTCTCCATTCTTTTCTACCTCCTCTTTAAGTGTTATTTTCCTCTATCAGAATGTAAGTTCCTTGAAACCAGGGGGTGTCTTGCATGTTTGATTTGCATTTCCAGTGTTTAGTACAATGCCTGGCACATAATAAGCTCTGAATGAATGCAGTCTCTCTATTTATCCTTCCTTCCTTCCATCCATCCATCTATCTATCTATCTATCTATCTATCTATCTATCTATCTATCTATCTATCTATCTACCTACCTATCTAATATTTCTATGGTACTATGATCTGTCTAGATTAGAAAAGATTTGAGCAATCCCCTTTAAAGATGATTAGGGAGGAGTTTGGGTTGAGGAAAATCCAAGGATGTAAAGAGTAGAAGTTTACCTTTGTTTTG
The DNA here is from genome assembly GCA_028646515.1 of Pseudochirops corinnae. Lineage (NCBI taxonomy): Eukaryota > Metazoa > Chordata > Mammalia > Diprotodontia > Pseudocheiridae > Pseudochirops > Pseudochirops corinnae. The sequence goes on along the minus strand of CM053586.1, from coordinate 144,439,634 downwards.
GAACTTATCTCTTCTTTTTCCCCTTCCATTTTCCACGAAAATCAAAACTCATTTTCAGTTACAACAATGGACATTAACAAGTAAATGACTGATAGGCTTAACCTAAATAAAACAAAACAAAACAAAACAAAACAAAACCCAACAACTGGGAATGCAGGCTTAAGATGACAATGGGCATATTCCTTCATATGTACAGGTAACAATGGCTATAACTATAGTTTTAAATGGTGTTTAATAATGGTTGGATTTCCAGTTTCTGAGATGCTGTTCTGCTTTTTCTTTGCAATGTTAGGGTATTTCTCTTGGATATTTGTAACGATTGGCTTGGTCTGATGACACACGATGTCAACATAGCAGTGAATCTGTGTCATACTTTTCACATTCAAGTGGAACAAGAGTCAGAAGGGCAATTGCATTGATAACTGCACCCATGTATGTCATCAGCCACATGAGGACAAACATCTTTAAGGTACCCACCAGATCCTCCAACAGAAAGAGACAGATGACAAGCTTCAGAACCCTGTTAACATGTGCCATAACATTTGTCACATCATTATGGGATACAATTAAGGACAAAGCAATGTCCACATTCAGGTAGGATTTGGATGGATAGTTCTTAATGGATGATTGTATTTTTATTCTAGAAAAAGAGTTTATTAAAGTAGATGGGTATTTAATGGGTGGAAGTGTAGAAAAGGGATTTTTAAGAGGAGCAGGGACCTGGTAATATTTTTGATGTTCCTTGCCTAGTCTAGGCAGTTATTCTGTGCTTCATGAGGCCCTCTTCCCCAGGTAACCATGGACAATAAAATATGTGAATTCAGCATTACTTAGTAACCAGAAGTTTTCACCAACACCACAAAAACACACTTTCGTATAAAACTCCACACTTAATAGTAAAATTTGGGTCACCTTGTGGAGAATGGAGAGAGGAAGAGTGTAGATTGACAAACATTTCAAAACCAAATGGGAAGGGGGGGAGTTTTCATGAAGACCTGAGATGTTGGGGGTGCCCAATCACCAGTAGGAGGCCAGAAGCTTAATACATGCTCCATGTATGGGGCATTACCATATATGGGGACCTAGTCACCAGGCCAGGCATTACCCATTTCAAGTGAAACAATATTTGTAAAGCACTTAGCAGAGTACTTGTCACATAGTAGGTGCTTAATAAGTGATTATTCTCTTCTCCTTCCCTTCATTGTCCAAACCAATGTTACTTTTTATCTTGGTGGTTAAGCAAGAGCACCAAGGCACTTATATGCCATTATAGAACCATTGTAGGTTGAAGTCTCAAATAGTATCTCCTCTTCCTGTGGCTGTCAAAAAATGTAGCCTTCTGTCCTCATACTCCCTGAGATCTAATAAGGTAGCAAATTCTTAAGTAAGGGCATCTTTTTTTTTTTTTCTTGTGACTTCATATCCACAACTCTCAGTTCAGTACCTGACATATAGTAGTCACTTAATAAAAGAATGCTGGCCTGGATTTAAAGTCTTGGCTAGCCAGCCAAAAACCCCTTCCTTTCTGGTAACACTCCTGACTTCCAACTTCATTTACCTCATTCTAACCCAGCCTGAGTTCCTATCCTGCTTTGGACCAGTTCCATTATATCTTTTGGGATTCCCAGTCTATTGCTAAAACAAACACACAAACAAAAACCAACAATAACAGAAAAATCCACTTCCTTTTTTCCTAAATGTCTTCACATTACAATCATTACATTTTCCTTGACTCACAGAAACCTGAATCCCCCCCATAAAACACTTCACCGTGGTCACTCTCTCCAGTTCTGGGAGGGACTTTCTTCACCAGTTCCCTATCCCTGCACACATATAATCCACAGTGGGCCAGAAGAAGGAACAGATACAGTCCTTGCTCTTGTCTGTCACTTTCAGCCTCTTTCACTGTAGAGGTCACTAAACAATCTCTCTTTGGAGGTTTAGCCCTCCTTCTGTAATCATCTAGGCAGAACAGGAGTAATTTTTTTCTCAAAGAAATCAGTGTCTGGCTCAAAGACTTCCTTTCCATCCCCAATTCCTACTCTTATACTTAGGGACTTCACTGTAAAAACAAATGGTCTCTCAGAAACCCTAGCCATCCAAAACCTGCATTTCCATCAACCTTCTCAACTCCTGGGATCTGTCCTTTGTATCTATCTTAGTCATATGCAGGGATAGTCAGACCTTTGAATTTACATCAGTCATAAGTATTCCACATGACCCATAATTCTGATGTCCCCTTCTCTCCCTCTGAAAGTTTCTAATCCTTCTATTTCTGTTTCACTACAACTAAAATTCATTCTTTTTTCCTCAATGACACCCCTGGTAACTCTACTCTTTATTATTCTCTTAGTTCAATTTCACTCTCATCAAAGACTTGACTCTGTAGCTAACTGGTCAAATTGGCATCCCTTTATTATTGATATTCTTCTTCCCATGTCTTACTAAACACCAACGATGGATTACCTCCACCACCTGCCTTTCCCATGCCTGCTCTTATGCTGCTTAGTACCATTGGAAGAAGTCACAATGGTGCTGACTGGGTCCACTACAAATTTATACTATCTAATTTCCATTGAGAGTTCATGGATGCACTGAAATTCTTTTAAGCTTCCCTAATTTATCAAACACTCCACAGCAGCTGTTCTAAACTTTCTCTCCTCAAGCCTCCTACACCATTCCCTCCCCTTCCCTTTCAGCAGAAGACCTCACCACCCACTTTATGGAGAAAAAAAAAGCCATCTGTTATGACTTCTCTCTTCTCCCATTTTCTGTACCTGAAACCCTTCTCTACATCATCTTTCATTTTGTCTTTCTTTGCTCTAGCCTCTGAGAAAAATGTGACCCTTCTTGCAAAAACCAGCCCTTCTATAAGTGCCCTTCACTCCACCCTCACCAGTGTCTTCCCAGTACTTTCCCCTTTAAATCAGTTCTGCCTCCCTCATCTCAGTTGGTCAAGTTACCAATTTATTAAGCATTAACTACATACCAGGCACTGAGCTAAGTTCTGGGGATACATAAAAAGGGCAAAAGATAGTCCCTAATGTCAAGGAGCTCACATGCTAACATGCAGTGACTTATGTACATGTTAAAGTAAATGGATATTTAATGGATGGAAGTGAGGAAAAGAGATTTTTAAGAGGGGCAGTTGCCTGATAATATTTTTGATGTTTCTTGCCTAGTCTAGGCAATTATTCTATGCTTCGTTAGGCCATCTGAAGTACAAAACAAGCTATATAGAAGATAAATTGGAAAAAATCAGCAGGGTGAAAATAGGTGGGGATAGGAAAGATTTTTCTGTAGAAGGTCGGATTTTAACCTGCCCTTGAAGGCAGACACAGAAACCAAGAGGTTGAGACCAGGATGATGGGTATTCTAGTTAGAGAGGACAGCCATATATTACGTTATATATATGTGTGTGTGTGTGTGTGTGTGTGTGTGTGTGTGTGTGTGTGTGTGTGTGTGTGTGTGTGTATTTAAAAATACTCTGAGTCAAAAGATAGAGTGTCTTGTTTGAATAACGGGAAGGAGACTAGTATCACTGGATTACAGAGTAGATAGTAATAGGACATCTCTGCTTCAAGCAATTGTTCAAGATAATAAAATTCTTAGAATGTGCCAAATTACATTGGCAGAGGGGATTTCCTCACCTGTGAGTTCCCTATGTCAGCAAAATCATAGGTATAGTCCCTAGTGTAGATGTATATCTACATGTTTATGTGCATGCATACATACATACATATATGTATGTATATATATATATATATATACAGAGGCAGCTAAATAGCGCAATGCTAGGAGTCAGGAAGACCTCAATTCAAATTTGACCTTTGACACTTACTGTGTGCCCCTGGGCAAGTCAGTCAACCTCTGTTTGCCTTAATCCTGGAGAAGGAAATGGCAAAGCACTCTGGTATCTTGGCCAAGAAAACCTCATGGATAGTATTGTCATACTATGGTCCACGGGATCACAAAGAGTTGGACATGACTGAACAACTGAATAACAACACCACATTATATATACATTTCTCACATATATATAGTCAGTAGTCTGAATGCCATTATTGACATTGTATTTAGATCTGGGTATTGCATTCTATACTTTAATTTGGTTTTCCCTTGTTTCCTGTAGCACATATTCATTCTTTGTGATTTTCAGCAATCTTTACTTTGTATATAATAAATATAGGTGTGCATTGGGCATTACCAGTTGACTTTTCTTCTGCTCCTCAGGAGAGAACTAATACTAAAGATCATTCCAGAGTGTGCTGATAAACTGTCCATGTGGTCTGTACTCACCTATGCACTGACATGATTTCAAAGAATTATCTCATGAGTTAGGTACACACTGAAAGATACTATTCTTAATATTTTTTACCCTTTAGTACAGATGGTAGTCCAAAATTTAAAGACTAGCCACAATTTCCATTGATTCAAAATAGAAAGAATATAGAGCAATCCCTCTCTGTTAAGCCTCCATTTACTGACTAGCAGCTTTCTTCAGGGCAACAAATTGAAGGTAGAAGCGTATACAGGTTAATGTTTCCTTTTATATTTGAAGTCTAGTGGCCAATGGGAATTTATCAGTATTTATTTGAAGCAGATTGTATAATCCTTATACCAGTTTGTTCCCTTTTATACTTTATGTTGATAAAGTGAAATTGATACTGCAATTTTCTCTCCTGAATCATTATAACACTGTTGTGAGGAGAGAGTTACAAATTATTTTACCCTTCTGGGAGACTAACTATGAAAAAAAAAATCCAAGAATGCTATAGATTTAGAGGAATTTAAAGGAACTATAGAGATTATTTGGTCCAACTGACCTCATTTTTCAGATGAGAAAACTGATATGTATAGTGGAAATGACTTGTCTAAGGTCACATAAACAGTGAATAGTGGAGCTAGCATTTAAACCAAGGTCCTCTGAATCCAAAAGCAAAATAGTTTGTATTCTCTTCATACTATATCACACAACAAATTTTTAATGAAGACTGAAGCTATAAGGAATTGGTAAATTCGATATGTAATATAATCCAGCAGCTTCCATTTTGGCATAACAAGACAATTTTCAGAAATTTTGTTGGATACAAAGCAGATCATTTCTGGTGGTGCATTCACTATATCAATGAGCTCAGGCCTATTCTCAGGACCTGAAAAAGTTAGGTTTCCAAAAATCCTGCTAATTTTTTGAATTTAGGGAGAATTTAGGAAGAACCTGGTTTATTTGTCAACAGAAAGTCTATTCTAAGACTGAGACCAAGTTCTAGGAAGAGCTACTTAAATGAACACGTGATTTGTCTCCTATATCCTGCAAAGGACAGAGCTAAAGATTTACTTTTAATTGTTAGATTTTCCCCATTTATTGTTGTGTGGTCTTAGGCAAGTCACAACCTCTTTGTGTTTTAAACATTTCTCTAAGACTGTAAATTGCAAAGCTGTGGCCCATTTTCATTGATAGAACTGTCTTACTGGGAATTCACTATATGATCAAATCACATGTCCAGATCAAAAAAAAAAAAATCTCATGCCTATTATTTTCAGGAATCTTTCCCCTCCACCTCGCACAATATGTTCATTCCCAGCATCAATAGAATGTCTCATTAAGAAGACAGCTAATAGGACATTCCTTATAGTTAATTTTAAAAGAAGAGGACATTTTAACTACTTTGAAGATTTGATCTTTGCTTCTACATACTTGTTATCTACTATCTCATTTTAACTTGCAATATATTTTTATAGCAAGTAATATGAGACTCAATTTACTCTTTGTAAAACATTGATGTGGTATTTCTCTCTGCCACCTTTCCTCTACTCATTTATTTTAGACTTTCTGATCAAGTCACTTTTTTCTTTTCTCCAGAAGTGTCTCTGTAAATGTTAATTTCAGTGTGAATTTTCAGTGGTAGTCTCTTCATTACACTGGCATTTTACAGTTTTACCCAAACTCTTAACCAATTTTATGGCACTCTTTTATTGCCTTTTACCTTGCTTGAAACCGATAAAACTTTGTAATCAAAAAAGACGCTGAGCACCAGCAAAATGGCAGCTGCAATTGATTCCTATATGTGAGATAATTGGCTTTATAAGTTATTCAGGATTTTAGCTCTAATGACTTGTAACAAAGGCAATTCTCTCCCTAATGGATTCTAATTTTCTTAATATGGCTGTGTAGATATGTATCTTATGTGTGCATTTGCTCTGTATGTATTCAGGTCACAGGCAGAGCCTATGCTATACTATATGTAGGTGGACAATATTCTCTAATTTAAATGGAGTGTTTATTTCCAAAGTCACAGGGAGAAATTATAGCCCTAAAAATTCCAATCCCTTAAATTATTCTTATAAACCCAGTCTGAAGCCCTGGAATCACCCTGATTGGTCAGAACAAGAGGCAATGTTGCAGGAGAGCTCAAAGCAACAAAGATACAGAATTTAAAAGGACCTCAAAGGACATCTTGTTCAACAGATGAGAAAAGATAGATCCACAGAAGTGACATTGTATTTGAGGAGGATTTGAACCTGTCTTCCTAATTTCAAGTCCAGTGCTCTATTCAATACCCAGTACTGCTTCCCATTATTAAATGTGATTTAATGTCCAGTCAAATGGACTTGCCTTGTTAAATGTCTAAGCTGTATCTTAGACTCATTTTGACCTTTTCTTTCCATTGCCATTTGATGAATGAGAAGTTCCATTTGGGTAACAGAGGGGAAGAAACTCTGAATGCCTTTCCCACATCAGTCCTATTTCTATTTTTTGTCCTTTGGTGTATTTGCCAGGGTGTCATGGAATTAGAATCTCAAGGCTGGAATCATACCACAGGGATGATTTAATCTGTCTCTTTCCTGAGCAGCAATCCCTTCAACTATGAGTCCAAGACTGGAAGAGACATTCCAACCTCTGCTTGAATTATTTCCAGTAAAGGGTATCTTCACTCAAGCAGCACACTCCATTTTTGTATAACTTTAATCATTGGATTTTTTTTTCTTAGAAACAAATGTATTTCTTTGTGGCTTCTACTCACTTCTACTTGTTCTGCCATTTGGGTCCAAGAAAAACAAGTCTAATTTGGAGGTCAGGCCTCCAAAGACTTGATGATTGCTACAAGATTTCTCCTAAGTCTTCTCTTTTCCAGACTACACATTCATATCTTATAAATGATTCTTTCATTAAAATGACCTCATATTCCCATCATAGCCACCCTTCCCAGGACACCTTCCTGTCTTTCAGGGGTGTGGAGAAACAGACTCAAATTGGCTTATGGGGGTCAATTATTAAATTTTCACTGTGAGCATTTACACCGCAGAAATTAACAGATAAATTATGGCTCAGTTTATTATTTTGTTAATTATTTAGACAAGAAAGTGACAAATAACTTATTAATAATTCAGCTTAAAATTAAAAGCATGCCATGCACACTTTCTGTTTGTTTCAGAATGACTGTTAAGCATTTCTCAGCATTCATCTAGTCAACATCCTTCCTAAAGTAGGCACTGAAAACTAAAAACAGTGATTTGGATATAGTATGACCAGCACAGGACAAAATAGGACTATCACTGAACACAATTGCTATATGAATATAACCTAACATGCTGTTGGTGATGAGGCTTTTTACATTTGGCTACATCTATTATTTTATAAGAAGCTTACCTGTGAAGATGGCAGTAAAGGGATTATTATCCCACTTTTAGAGATCAAGAAAGGCTCAATAAGGAAAAGTGAATTCCCTTTGTCTAAGGTCTTTTAGCTAGTAGGTCTCAGAAGCGGGACATAAAACTGAATTGAGTCAATCTGAATCCACTAAGCCATTAGTCTTGGGGAGCATTTCCATGTCTCATGACCAACCCTTTGAACTTTTAATCTGCTAAAAACTGCCAGTTCTCTTAGATGGTAATTATCCAATCTTTTCCCATAATGCATTTGCAAAGTTGATTTTACAACCTACTCGTAGAACTTTATATTTCTCCCTATTATATATCATTTTATTGGATTTGGTTCATTTTACTCAGTCAACATCCCAGCTCTCTTTCACCATCATCAGATAGTTATTGAGAGAAATTATTATTAATAACCATTATCTTGGGGAGATTCACAGTTCTCCTATAGGAAAAAATGCAATGTTGCAGGAGAGATCAGCATCAAAGATATAGAATTTAAAAGGACCTCAAAGGGTCCTGAACTTAATTTTCCCCCAAATTCCTGATCTTAAAAAGTTCAGTCTTTTAAAGGTCATTGCTGATAATGAGATTGCATTAATTCTCCTCAGTCTTGGTCAGACCCCACTCAACCTTAAAAAAGAATTTAATCTAAGGTAGGAAACCCACTGTGTTCTGCTCAAGCTTGGGTAGAGGCAGAGCCTTTTGTCTAGATAACCCAAGGCTGTCAGTGATCACTCTTAGTTGCTCACTGACCGCCTACTCTTTGGGAGGTTTTATAAACTATGAGTCAGCCACCATGATTGTTTTTGGTATAAGAGAGATGACTAAATGACCACACTTTTATTAATAATCTGCTGGCTTTATTAATAAAATAATTAAATTAATATTAAATTATATAATTATGTAAATTTATATAAAATTATTAAATTACCCAGAAACTATGTCTCTAGAACATTTTTAAATGTCACATACCCAAATAAGTTACAATTATCCCCAGTTTCAAGCCAACTTGTGCATTCCAGTAGTTCATTGTCCTTGTCAATAAGCACTCACAAAAACTGTGCTAACAGAGATTACTGCTCCCTCTCTATTGGATTATTCAGAGGGAAAATTCTGTCTCAATAAGGATGGTTCTTTGCTATTTGTCAACACATTATATTTGCCACTTTCATATCACTTTCTTTTGTCATTAGTCAATCAACAAGAAATTATTGAATGCCTACTATGTGCCAGGCACTGTGCTAAGTCCTGGGAATGGCTTTCAAGTCTCTGCTTTCAAAAAACTCAGTCTAATGAAAGAGAAAACATGAAAAACTTCTTATAAACAGGATATATACCAGAATAACTGGAGATAATCAACAGAACAGTGTTAGGATTAATTCAACAAATATATCTTGAACACTTGTTTGCATGAGTGGCATATGCTGTAGGGCACATAGCTGCCTAGGTTTTAGGGTAGAATCTAGCTGGTACTTCCACAGGACTCTCAGAATAATACAGAAGAGAAAAAAAGAATCACAGCTAATCTCCTTCTTGAAGATAAGGAGCAGGGTCTAATTATGAAGTCGTGAAAACTCTGAGTTAGGAGAAGCAGGGTAACTAGGATGGGCCTGAGTAGAATGCTGAATTTATTGAGGTATTTTGGGCAGGCAAAGGGCAGCACGAAGGTATGAGGCATACAGTGGGGAAGTGACCAGAAGATGAGAGAGAAACACAAAACAATGAGGTGGAAGAGTTTCAAAGATGAAGCATTTGTTTTTGCAGAGAGCTGGCTTTGATATACCTAACTACAAATTCTAGATGAGAAAATTCCCTTCCAATGTGGACATAATAGCTTCTGAACCTATTCTTCTACTCAATCTGTAGATAGATATTAGACCTAATGTATTTAAATAGCTTCAGAGGCTATTGTGTCTACATTGGAAGGGAATTTTCTCATCTAGAATTTCCTGTACCACAGAAATCCTCATCTCCCACTACCCCATCTCTTTTTGTGGCTTTCTCTCTATTTTTATCTTTATCTCTGTGTCTGACTGTGTCTCTATCTGTCTATTTTCTTTCTCAGACAGATACTACACTTGCTATTTCCCTGGTATAGTGAACTCCCAGAAGAGAAATTCCCTCTACCAATGCATATCAGTACCCTCTCTGCAATTTCTAGTCATAGAGCACTTCCTACATAAATAAAGTTTAAATGACTTGCCCTTGGCCACAAAGCCAGTATGTCTTAAAGGTGGGACTTGGTTGCATTGGGTCTGTCTCTCTAGAGACTACAACATACCACCTTTCCTTTCTATCTATACACTACTATACACACATAAATACATATATATCCTTTATATGTACTATACATGTATACTTTTAACATGATTTACATTTACATATAAATTGTTTTTTATATACCCAGAGAACTAAGCCAAATATCCTGGGGTTTTTTTTGTCTAATGCTGGAAAATGTTTACATTTCTTGCTATTTTCCTATATTTGTGGCAAAACACACACACACCCCTTAAGTAGATTTTTTGGTACACATACACTCATGGACAACTCCTGTCAATTTCACCTGCATTAGAATAAAAGGGCTTGAAGTCATGCATGGGAATAGGAATGCAAGATTTAGTCCTTTGTGTTTAAATTGTCTCATCCCATCTTTATCAGGTCGATTCAGCTCTCAGTCTTCACATTTCTCATCTTCATTTTGGTGTTTACAGTGTTTATTTTTGGAAGGCAACATTTAGAGGAATAGACTCTGCTGCCTCAAGAACTATGAAGTGAGAATTCCATCACAAATTAAACATTGCAATCAAGTGGCATTTATTTTTCACACATCTTTTATTGAATTTTGTATTTTTAGATATTACCTTTTAGTTGACTTGCAGTGAACAGGATATAAAACATTGCCAGCAAATTGAAATAAACCTGTTAAATTGTGATAAAGGGGAAACCTGGAGCTAACTGATAAGTTGTTTTTGTTGTTGAGTGGGGAACATGGGGGTGGAGGGGATGAGAGACATAGAAGGCAAAAAATGATTGTATTTACAGCTAAATGCACATGATCCAAAGGATGTTGGAATGACGAAAGATGGATGTAAGTAGGCCATAGCATATTAATAATGGTGACTTCATTTGATTTAAATCATTTAAATCAGCAAAGGTATATAGGACTGGAAAAGAAAGAGAACTGTTCACTTTGTGAATAAGAGACTAAAAAGAGAGTAAGAGGCAGTATGATGTTGTAAAAGGAGCACTGAACTAAGAGCAGCTCTCACTTCAAACTCTGCCTCTGAAGTTCTTGTCATTTGTTTGCCCATGGTCAGTGAGTCAATCAGTAACCAAGCATTTATTAAATGTCTACCACGTGCCATCTTGACAGACAGACTTACCAGGTTGAGGGTAATCTACAGGCCTCAAATGTATTGGTAAGTTAGGGGAATGTCTACCCCAAGCGTGTGAAGACTTCCCCTGGTGGAATGATAAATGAGAACAATCTGTTCCAATGGCCATGAAGGTGGCTGAAGTAGGCACTGTGGAGTGCTTAGAGTCTGGTCAGATATTTTGAAGATGCTTAGGGCATCCACTGCATCCCTGGCCATCACCAGTCATCTCGACTTTTGTCATGCCACTGGATTTTGATGACTCAGGAAGAGAGAGGCTGATGATTCCGTGCAACTCTGCCTCACTTAAATCCAATTCATGTCCAAGTCAAGATGTCATCCCATGATATCTTTGATCCTCTTTGACACTGACAAAAGGACTTTAAATACCAAATGGAGGAGTTTATATTTGATTCTAAAAGTAATAGGTTGCCGCTGGAATTTGTTGAGTTAGAAAGTAACACGATGAGACCTAAACTTTAGAAAAATCGCTTTGGCAATGGTGTAGAGGATAAATTAGAGAGAGGAGAAGGTAAAGAAAAGGAAAACAATTAGGAAGCAATTGCTTAACCTTTCTGATACTCAATTTTCTTTTTTGTAGGGTGGAAGCATTATGTGAATTACTTGTTTCATAGAGTTATTATAAAGATCAAATGAGATAATATACGTAAACAAATTTGTAAATGATATATGAATGTTATTATCCAATCACATTGAGTGCTATGTTATTTAGTAACTTAAAGATATTAAAGAAACAGAGGAAAAATTTAGTACGCTGAGTGAATCCTATATGGAGGGTTTATGGAAAGGCAAAGAAAAGAAAGCACATAGGAAAAAAAGGTATAAAAACATACTTCTAATGATGAGATCACAAATCTATCAAAGAATCTAAGAGAAGATGAAAGAACTATGAATCCAAAGAAAAAGTTCAGTATAGTCTACAGTAGGCCAATATCCCTTTTGTCACTCCTGAAATATTAGTTATTTTCTAAAGGAATTCAGTCACTCAGTCAGCTATATGGAAAGCATTTTCCTGGAAACTCGATGTAACAAAAATATAAGACATGTACACTGTCCTCAAAGAATTTATAATATTAATACATCAACAAACATTTATTAAAATCTGTTATATGCCAGGAACTATGCTATGCATGAGAGATACCATTTTGAAAAATGGTAGTCCCTATCTTTAAAGATCTTAGAAGAAGATGACACACAAAAAGAAGCTGAAAAGTTGGCAGGTAGCAAGGAGTGAACAGGTAAGGTACTGGATATGGAGACATAATGGAAAAGAAAGAGAAGTACCAAAGTGGGACAACTAGGTGAGAAGGAAGATGTTCTGAGCCAAGGTCCCTCCATAAATAAAGGTTTTGGAATTCATGGCTCCACCTTCAATCAGAGGGACAAAGAGTGGTGATGAGATAGAATACCAAGATTGATGTGATCTTGTAAAATAAGAGGAGACCCTTGTTGATAAAATATCATTACATCTCTGTAGCTTTTCAGTCTTTTGCTATGGACCGAACTTTGTATTTAGTGCCAGAAAGACCTAGGGACAACCCCAGCTCTGAAATTTATGAACAGGGGGATAATGGCAAGTCACTTAAACCCTCTTATCCTCTCTTTCTTTACCTGTAAAATGGGGAGAGTAATCCTACTTATGATACTTACTTCACAGGTTTGTAATAAGCCCCAAATAAGATAATGGATGTAAAATATTTTGCTATCCTTAAAGTGATAGATAAATACCAGATACTACTCTAACATTGTTATTATTCTCCACATAATTCATTTGCACTGACAGATTAGAAATGACCTCTGTTCTTGGAAAGGTTTGGACTGGAGAGAAAAATGGTCTTAATTTAAATAAAACAAAATAATAACCTGAAAAAAAAGCCCCTCAGGCTAAAAGGAGTACTAGTACTGCAGAAAAGCCCCTTCCCAGAGGGGCATAAATCTTATGGTCTTCCTGAATTCATTATTGACTTCAACATGGCCAACATCCAGCTCTTTCATTCGGAATTTGCAGTTACTCTGTTGAACAGCTTGGAGAGAAGGCACTTTTTCTGCTCTCTGTACTGCTTTCTTCTATTTTTCATGTTCTTGGGGTCATGAGGCAAGTTATTGAGTTGGCAGCTGTCCTTATGTGATTGGTAATCTGTCCTCTTCCAGGAATTCTGAGGGCCATCTATAGCACAACCTCAAGACTTCCTGTTTTTTCTTTTGCTTTGGTTTATTTAATTTTTTCAGAAGCAGAAAGTGGGGGGGGGGGGGTTTCAAATATCAGGAGAAAGGGAGAAAGGTGTCTTTGCATGCCATAAATAAGTACTTTCTTCTATTAGCTGCTGAGTTCAGGGTCAAGGTCAGATGTTAGAGGTCAACAGTCACCAAAGATGACAACTCTAGATTGACCATACAATTTACTTCCTAAACCTTCCTCATTTTATTCCTCCTGCTCTGGACTTTGCCCCAAGCTCTTGACTTCCTTCTCACCCTGGGATATCCTTCTACTTCTGGGGTCTCCTTCTCCTTTTGGTGAATTCATCCTTGTATCTCTATTTTGAGGAAGGACACAGGCCAGACATATCCTCATTCTCTGAATGTTGCTGCCATATCCTTGCATGGGTGCCATCTTCCCCATCCCCCTGTTTTTCATTTCCTTTGTATGTGCTGTCTTCTGAATATAAGATCCTTGAGGTCAGGACATGTTTTTCTTTTTGCTCGTATTTGTATTCCTGGTTCTTACTACAGTTCCTGGCACATAGTAAGGGCTTAATAATTTTTTGTTGACTTGATTTGACTTTCCCATTCCCTAAACATTAGTCCAATTTTGCCCTCAAATTTAAACTACAACTTTCCCTTGAAGAGATTCAGTTTGTACTGGCTCTTACCCTTTCTATTAGGAAATCCTGAGAATGATAGAACACAAATGATTTACAGGAAATAGAAATTGATGACAAATGAGAAGATGGTTAGGTGGCACCTAACTGCCCACAATGAGTTCAGATCACCAGTTCCAGATGCACTTAAATCCTAGAGTACAGAATGAACTGGCAGATGTGATTACAGAGTTTTGAAATAACTCGGAGAATTGTAGGACTATAGAACGACAAATAATGTCCCAATTTTTCAAATAGAGAAGAAAGATTTTACAAACTATAGAACAGTGAGCTTGATTTCTATACTGATAAAATTCTAGGACATATTCATAGGGAGGACTGAGAGCACCTAGAAAGGACACAATAAACACATAAAGGGCCAAGATGCTTTTGTTTTTGTTTCATCAAGATCAGCTCATGCTTGGGGCAGCTAGGTGGCACAGTGAATAGAGCACCGACTCCGGAGTCAGGAGGACCTGAGTTCAAATCCAGCCTCAGACAAAACTTCATACGCTAGCTGTATAACCCTGGGCAAGTCATTTAATGCTGTTTGCCACCGTTTCCTTATCTATAAAATAAGCTGGAGAAGGAAATGGTTAATCATTCAATATCTCTGTCAAAATAACAACAGCAAAAATCCCAAATGGGATCAATGAAAAGATGAATGGGATGAGTGCTCTCTCTCTCCCTCTCTCCCTCCCTCCCTCCCTCTCTCTCTCTCCCTCCCTTCTTCCCTCTCTCTCTCTCTCCCTCCCTTCCTCCCTCTCTCTCTCCCTTTTTCCCTCTCTCTCTCTCCCTTTTCCCCTCTCTCTCTCTCCCTCCCTCCCTCTCTCTCCCTCCCTCCCTTCCTCTCTCTCTCCCTTTTTCTCTCTCTCTCTCTCTCTCCCTCCCTCTCTTTCTCTCCCTCCCTTCCTCCCTCCCCTCTCTCTCCCTTTTTCCCTCTGTCTCCTTTCTCTCTCTCTCCCTTTCTCTCTCTCTCTCTCTCTCTCTCTCTCTCTCTCTCTCTCTCTCTCTCCCTTTTTCCCTCTCTCTCTCTCTTCCTTGCTTTAGAATATATATGGCATCTCTTTTAAGTCACATGTAGTTGGTCTGCTAATTTTAAATTTTAAACAAGGAGAATACTAGCTTTCGATCTGTAACTAAAGTGTGGTGTGTTAGTGTGAAAAGAGAGCAAGAGGAAAAGGAATATCCATAAAATAATATTGTATGAGAAGCTAACACTCTGTCAATGGAATTAGATGAAGCCTCACTTAAAGATTTTTATGACCATCACTGAATAATCCCCACATGTTATGTGTCCATTCAATGGAATAGTTGGCTCCTTTCCAGGGCTTTTATTTATTTATTTGTAAATAATCTTTAGCTAAACTTTTAGAAGAAGCAAGCTTAATGCAGGAAGTACTAAGCATGGAGTCAGGAAGACCTGCATTCAGATTCTGTCATATAATTATTAGCTGAGTGATCCCATGCGACCCTAACCTCTTTGACTTTCAGGTTTTTCATTTGAAGGCTTAGTCTAGAGTCCCTATGGTCATTTCTGGTCCTACCTTTGTGTATGCTATAATGACCTGGAAATGATCTCTCTCTCTTTTTTAATGTAAGTAGTATTTTTTTCAATTACATGAAAAGACAATTTTCAGCATTTATTTTTATAAGATTTTAAGTTACAATTTTTTCTCCCTCCTCTTTACTTTTCAAGATGGCAAACAATCCAATATAGGTTATACATGTACAATGATGTAAAACATTTCCATTTTGTTGTTTTTTGTTTTTAGTAATCAAAGAGGATCATGACGTCAGGAAGGTGATGCCATGGTTTGCAAGCAAATTGGATTTAAGTGAGGGAGGGCTGTGCCAAGACACCACACTCACTTTCTCCTCCAGAGACATCTGGGTCCAGTGGCAAGATATAGATCAGATCTTTAAATATGGATATAGATATAGATTGTATACAGATATAGAACTTTTTCCTTTCCCTTCCCTTCCTTTCCCTTCCCTTCCCTCTCCCTCTCCCTCTCCCTCTCCCTTTCCCTCTCCCTCTCCCTTTCCCTCTCCCTCTCCCTCTCCCTCCATCCACATAGGGTATCATGTTCTTACCTATAGGTGCTCTGTCCAAAGGAATGTAAATTTCCACATTACTCACATTGTGAAAAAAGAAACAGAACAAAAGGAAAACATGTCATGACAAAAAAAAAAAAAAAAGAAAGTGAAAATAGCATGTTTTGACCTGCATTCAGACTCTATCAGTTCTTTCACTAGGTATGGATAACATTTTCTTTCTTAAGTCTTTTATCATTGTCTTCGATCATTGTGTTACTGAGAGATATCTATCTTAGCTGATTATTGCACAATGCTGCTGTTACTATATATAATGTTCTCCTGGTTCTGCTCAGTTCACTCAGTGTCATTTCATGTAAGTCTTTCAAGGTTTTTCTGAAATCCACCTGCTCATCATTTCTTATAGCACAATAGTATGGAGATTATTTCTTAAACCAATCTCTCAGAAATATCATAGATTTAGAGTGACAAAGAACTTCAGTGTAATCAAGTTCAAAACCCCTCATTTTGTAGATGAGGAATTAAAAGACCCAGAGAAGTTAAGCAACTTGCCAAAGGTTGCACAGCCAGTAAACATCTGGGGTCAAATTTAATCCAGGTCTCTCTGCCTCCAATGGCCAGCACTCTACCCACTAGGTCCTGCTGTGTTGAAAAATGTAGATCTTAGTTTTGGGAACTTGAAAGGCTACTAGTGATCACTTAATTCAATTCCTTGATTATATGGATAGGTAAACCCTTAAAGTATCGATCTGTCTTGTTTTATACAATAGATACTCTCTTGAATGAGTGAGGGAAAAAAACCATATGACTTATGCCAATCACTGTCTTAAAGTCAGCCCTTACCCCCAGGGAGATTACATTCTAACAAAGGGAGACAGCACAAATGAGAAAATGGTGGCCAGGGAGGATTATTTCAATTTGTAGGGTTATAGATTTGGTGATTAGAATTATAGTGGAGTAGATTAAGATATTTTTTTCTGACCTTGCAATTTTCATAAATAAAATCACATTAAATGCAATAGGGAAACACCATTTTAAAAGTTCTCTGTGATGGATGCTTTTGTAAATCATAGTCTTTTCATAGAATGAATAATTATACCCCATTTTATCTATTGTATAAACGTGGTTTTTATGTATCAGTCTTCTCTGTCTTTATTCTTTGCCTACTGGTTGCAAAGAGAGAATATTGACAGATTCCTTAATCAGAATCCTGTTTGTAGTTCTATTGCAAAGAAATGACATGTCTTAGCTTAAAATTGTGTCACTTTCTAGGCTCTCTTATTCAGGAATGGACAGTGGGGTGTTGGAGAATGACTAAAGCTTATATCTCCTTCCAGAAAATATGCAGTGTGGTATGATACTTATGACATTCAAGGTCATGAAAAAGTAAAAATCATTATAATAAATCAAGGAGACCAAGGTTCAAACAAATGATTGCAGCTAATGACATAAGTATAATTTTAATTAATGGATCTGCTAATGGTATTTCTCCATGTATCATACTGGCCCAAAGTTTTTCTTTAACAATATATAGAATTTTCTCAGTGATGCACATTTGTATAGTAGACCAGATACATCAAACATGGCCTGCAAGACTCCCAAGTGTGACCTGAATCAGATTAAAATGTAATTGGTAAATATTTAACAAAATATATAAAGATATAATAAAATATAGATATTACATTTCAAGACAATATGTGGCCTCCAGGGATCCTTTTGTATGGATCAATGGCTTCTGTTTCTGTTTGAGACTGACAACCTTGTACTAGATAATATCTACAACAAAACGCACTTTATTAGATTTTTCTGTCTAAAGGATTTCATACCTGGGAAAACCAGAAGAATTTTGTATGGATCTTTTTCCTTTCCTATACCGTTTACATATAACATTGCTTTGTGTATGGACCTGTAAAAAGATAATATTTTATCAATATCAAAGTAAAGGTCTGGTCACAGAAAATTAGATAGTTGGCAAAATTGGTATTCTTCTGTCTGCCTAGATGGGTGGATTGTACACTTGAAGTAGGTAATATATGACTGACATTGACAATGGATTTTCCTTTCCTAATATCATACTTGCATTTTTAAGAGTATTTAATCCAAAGATCACAACTCAAAAAATAAAATCTCAGGAAACCAGGAAAGGAGGGACAATTTTTTTAAAAACATTTTTCTAATCATGGTACATAAGGATCTGGAGCACTGTTCAAATGCACATGTATTGTGCTTTTTCAGAGGCACTTGTTCCAATCTCTGACTATAGCTCTGATAGTGTTGGGGCAGCTAGGTGGTGCAGTGAATAGCGCACGGCCTTGAAGTCAGGAAGACCTGAGCTCAAATCTGACCTTAGACACTTAACACTTACTAGCTGTGTGACCTTGGGTAAGTTACTTAACCCTAATTATCCTGCCTTCCCCACTCCAAAAAGCAAAATAAAGAAGACTTTGTAGATATTTGGTGAGTGTAAGAGGTGGTTTAAGGGAACAGAGGTAGTGTGTTTTAGTAGGTAGGGAACCATCCTTAAAGCAGGGAAAAGCTGGTTTAAGACTTGGTTCTGACACAAATAGTCTGTGTGACCCTGGGCATCCTCGCATTGGTTTAGGTAACTGCCCAAGATTGTAAGTTGTAGAAGTGCACCTACATTTATAAAATTAGTTTCCTATACTACCAAAATCACATGTCCTTATCCCTCCCTGTGCTAAGGGGAGGTTATGTGGATTAACTAGATACATCTAAGGCTAGGAGCATAGGCAAGAAAGGCAAATTACTAAGTCAATGCCTCCACATCAAACAGGACTTTGAATCATGGAAATGAAGAAAGGGAAAGTGCTATCACCCACGTTTTCTCAAGAGCCTCAGGTGTTATGGTCTTTGGGCAATGTGAGGAAATGGAGAAAATCTGTGATGATACTATGAGAGGTCAAGCCCTGGATTGGAGGCATCGTGAAGAGGTATTGCTCCTGAGTACAGTGGTGGGATTCCTAAGCCTGTGAACATGATGCAACTGAGTAGCTCTAGGATGCTATAGAGGGCCAGAAGTTTCATAAGTACAGGTTAGGTCATATTCAAATACAGTTGTTCTCATGGAAAATAAAACATTCTAGCTTGGTAGGTTACAAGTATAGAAGATTTTTGAGAAAAGAGGGAGTGTTTTGACATGAAGAGAAAACTTATCTAGCACAGAGATCCACAGTCACATTAAAAACTAGGCTCAGAAAACCAGAAGTTTTCTTGTTGTTGTTTTTTCTGGTCTACCACAATAATCACCCTAGTTTTGAATATATCATTGTTAAATTACATGTTGGCTTCTTTCTATGATGTGAACATTAGACAAGGGTGTAATCCTCATGAGAGAGGAAAAAGACACACTGTATATGTGTTTTAATCATTTTCTTCCATCTAAGGAGTGTATGTATAGTAGTCCCTGACTTCTAGGCCTTATAGTTAAACACATAGACTTCCCCTCCTCAGTCAAGAGCACAGATTTTCTCTGCCTGCACATAGGCACTGCATGGAACCCTGACCATGCTCCTATGTTCTCTTCATGGTTCTAGCTATATATTACTCATTGTTGGGATAAGTGGTCCCTTTGATTTCTAAGCTGGCAAAGCTAAAAGCTTAGGATTTCCTATTGGGGTATATTGTACATTGGAACTGAAAATCTTATGGAAGTGAATGTTGAGCACTAAAAATAAATAAATAATTAAAAAGTCTCTATCCATCAGTTTTCTCATTCGTATAATGAGGCCTCTGATGTCCCTTACATCTCTGAAATCTTAAGTTTTAATGAGGCGCTCAGCTTAGAGAGGAAGTACAGGCCAATGAGAAGTGTTGCTAAAACTAGTAAGTATTTTAAGAGACACCAAATGCGGTTTCTAGATTAAAAACTCCTTGAATAGTTCCTTCATTTTTATGTCATTTTGTATCACAATTAGCCCTGCTTGAGGCTGATAGGCAGGTGAGCTTGGTAACCAAGGATCCCAATAGAACAAAGTAACCTGGCTTCTGAAACACATCAAATTCCTTCCATTTTGCTTCTTTTTCTAGTTCTTTAGTGAGTGGAAATTATTGATCTATAAGCATCTCTGACTTGGGAAGTGTATTTTCTACTTCACTGCTCACCATCTGTACTATGAGACGTGCCAAGACAGTGATGGTTCCTGTGTCTTATTTTATCTTTTGTATCTTTAGGACTTAGTAAAATCTCTTGCCCAGATATTAAGTACCTAATGAGTACTTGTTGAGTTAAACTGAACCATAGCATTGAACTTAGAGATGATCTAGTTCAAATCCTTCATTTCACATATGAAGAAACTGAGCCTAAAGAGGGACAATGACTTGTCCATAGTCATATAGCTAATACCGAGATTAATATGATAGAGTGGGGAAAGTATTGAATTTGAAATCACAGGGCTTTGTTCTAATCCCAGTTCTGCCATTTCCTTCCAGTTTAACCCTTCTCTGAGTTTCAGGTTTTTTTATCTGTAAAATGAAGGGTTTTGGTGTACTTTATCACCTTGAAAGTACCTATTAACTACTCTATGACCTTAATAGAATATCTGAAAATTAAACCCAAATCTTCTGTTTCTTGGCCCTGCACTCTTTTCATACTACTACTCTGTCTCCTATTTTGTAGTTATTAGTCAATAACTATTATTGTGCAAACAAACCAATGAGTAAGTAAAATGAATATGAATACAGTTTCAATTGATAACCAAGGCATTCTCATTTATCATTGCAACGAAGTACAATTTGACAGTCTGTGCTGAATATTTTCTTTTGGAAATTTAACAAGAAGAGGTTTATATTAAACATTTTAGTTTAATTTTAATTTTCAGTTTCACATTTTTTCCCTCTCTTCACTCTCAATCATACCTTTGGATGGGGGTATTTTTGGCCTAGGAATGTCTCTGTGAGGAATCCACCAGAATCTGCACAAGAGAAGGTCTGGCCATTGTTTCATTAACAGTAGACAAAAGTACATGGAAAAAAAGACATGACTATTGCTTTGATTTTCTTTTTGTGACACTATGATAATTAGTGTCATCCTTTCAGAGCCTGGTTCTCTTGTCAGCTGCATGTATAGGTGATTGGTGACTGGTTAGTCAACTTGCAGAATTGCCTCCAATCACAATGACATTTATGGGAGGACTTTTTCATGCATTTTGGTAAGAAAGAAGTAAATGGAAGACCAGACAGTATAGTCAATTTGGGTGAATATTCATTTCATTCCAACTCAATTCATATTTATCAAGTTCCTACTATGTGCAAGGAACTATGTTAGTCTGGAAATATAAAGAATGCTTGAAGAACTCTGAGGAAAAAAAATTTATTATTTTTAAAATTTAAGACTTACGGAAGTAAGTGTTGAAAACTACAAAATAAATAAATAAATTTATTTTTAAAAGTATTATTCTTATTTTAGAAGTATACCTTTGTGTCAACTGACCATTTTTTTCATGTTTACTACTAGGAGGTCAGAATCGATGAAACAAAATAAAAGAAAAGGAAGAACAATGAGCCCAACTTTTAAAAGGCAATATAACATAATTGATAGAGAAATAGCAGTATAGTAAAAAAGATTTGAGTGCTGGAACTACCTCTGGCGTTTATTATCTTTGTGATCCTAGGTAAGTCATTAATTGATCTGTGTCTTCAGGAAACAATAAAAGACCATAAGTTACAGAGCAGATGCCTAGCTATATTTGTAGTACATATTTTCTTTCTGAGCATTCCCTATTCCAGTATAATTACAGGCCCAGATCTGTATTCAATAAAAAGGAAAAAAAGTTCCTTAGAACTCTCCAACAGCAACATGTAGTATTTTTTTAAAATTTCATTATCAGTAGAACTTCTTAATTGAGATGCTCTAAAAGACTAGTAGATTTGTTCACTTTATAAACATCACCTTTTAAGACAGGGGTTCTTAACCTTCCTAATGCCGCGACCCTTTAATACTCATATGTGGGCGTATCTGCATGTGGGCAGACCTGTCTGGAGTCAGATAGAGGAGCAGTGTCCCGGTTCCTAAGACCATTGCAAATATGTGTTTTCTGATGGTCTTAGGCAACCCCTGTGAAAGGGTCATTTGAGCCCCTAAGGGGTTGCAACCCACAGGTTGAGAACTGTTGTTAGGAGGACCTAGGATTGTACATAGCAAAATAGTATAATAAAATTTAGAACTAGAAAATTCAATCCAAATCCTTCTTTTTGTGGAAAAGGAAATTATGGCACAGAAAATTTGAGAAGACCACACAAGTACTTAATAACAGAGCAAGGAGTCAAACTCAGGTCTTCTGATTTTAAGTATTGTGTGTTTCCCATTGCATACCTCAAATAGTTTAGGTTTTAGAGGGGAACATCATATCAATAGAAATATATGACCTTCTCTCTGTGTATACATGTATACATGTATACATATATGTATGTATATCAAGAGAAAGAGAGAGACAGAGAGACAGAGAGACAGAGAGAGACAGAGAGAGAGGGAGACAGAGGGAGAGAGATGACGATGTTTTCTCATTCAATCAGAAAAAAAAACTTGTAGAGGCATAATAATCTTCCATTTATTAAATCCAATTCTTAGCAAATGCTCATGACTAACTTGACATATTGGTATTGTTAAATAATGATGAACTAGGTTGTATTTTAAATCCAGTAATAGTAGGACCATTTATATTTACTGATGAATGTTTTATTTATTTATCTTAAGTTCACTTTCTTTGAATTGAACATCAGGTTGAATACATGGTTAGAAAGTGATATTCCTGATATAGTTAAGCATTGAGTTACAAGGAGGATATATTTGTGCAAAATATCAAGTAGTATGAAACTTGGGAAATGGAAGGATAAATCAATGGAAAATTAGGGGAAAGAGGCTTATAACCAAATCTTGGGATTACTTATTTTGTAAAAAAAGATATTTAAATACAAAATACTATAATGAAATGTATATTAAGTTTAAAACCTTTGTCTTGGATAGCCATTGCAAATAAATGTTGATTTGGGCCCCGAATTTTGCTCAATTCATTGGGTACTCTGCTGAAAATGAAGACTAAAGAGGAGGACTGAATGGCTGAATCCTTGTGGGATCTCTCTATTGGATGGTTTAAAATAAAAAAAAAATTGGAAGGAGAGCACACATCTGACTCAAATATTCATTTAGCAGTCCAGTTGTGGGATTACTAGGTAATTTTGGAAATTATTAACAACCCTGCAGTCACCGTGGCCTCCCCATTTATCAAACTCTTCAACTCCCATCATTTATTGTCTTACTCTACATCAGTTATTTGCAGGGATGGTCGTATCTTATATATCTCCCTGTCACCAATAACTGAGTCACTGCCATGATTCTGACCTCTGAAATTCCCCATTCTTATTGTAGTCTCCTATTCTTCCATCTCTCCTACCTCTATCCTCTTAAATTTATTCTTTGTCCCCACCACAACCTACAGGCCATTATTCCCTGTTCTCCCAATCTATTACTTTTACTGCAACCTTACTTTCTTTACTAGTCTTGACCCTACAATCAACCATATCACAACTATACATTACTTTTTCTATCCCTGACTGCCTAGGCTTTTTGTCTTACCACATTCCATACTTATGCATTCCTCAAACCTAAATCAGCCCCCACTTTCTTCCTTCTCCACTTATACTCCTGAACTGTTAATCACTGCTGTAGGAAGTCAAATCATATTGCTGCCAGGGTACACTACAAATCATATTATCTGATCTCAATGGAAGCTTCACTGCTGAGTGACAATGATCTTATCCTTCCCTGATTGGCTATCTATCATATACTCCACAGCAGCTCTTTGAAAGCTTCTATTCTCTCATCAAGGCCCAGATGCTTTCCCATCTTTCTCAGCAGATGGCCCATAACAATAGAATCCAGAATTTCATAGTTGGAAGTGATCTCAAAGGTCATTTAATCTAATCCATATGTGAAAAAGAATCCCCACAACAATAGATCTTACAAGTGAATATCCAGTTTCTCTCTGAATAGTCCCAATGAGGAATAAGCTACCACCTTTCAAGGCAGATCATATCACTTTGAAATAGTTTTAATTTCTAGGAAGTCTTTAATCATATCAATACTGAATTTCTAGTGTAGCAACTACTTAGAGGCAGCTAGTGGCACAGTGGATAGAATGCTGTGCTTAGAATCAGGAAGACCCAAGTTCAAATCTTGCCTCAGATACTTACCAGCAGTATGACTTTGGGCAAGTCACTTAACCTCTTCTTGACTCAGTTTCTTCAAATGTAAAATGAGAATATTTTGGCACTGACCTTGAATGGATGTTTCAAGAATCAAATGAGATATTTGTTAAAAAGAAAAAAGGACAGTGACTGACACATATTTACTGCTAATGCTTATTCCCTTCCCATTCCCTGCTAATCCATTGCTATTCATTCTGGACTATTAGAATAAATAGAACAAATCTACTGTCCTGTATGACAACTTTTCAAATACCTGAAGACGCATATAATGTCCTTCTCCCTCAGAATCTTCCCTTACACAGGCTAAGCATTTCCAGTTAATTTAGTTGAGCCTCATGTAGTTTATTTTACATGACCTCAAAGGCCTTTACCATTTTGGTGGCCTTCTTCTGGATGTTCTGCAATGGAACAATGAACAATATTCTTTTTAATAATTAATTTATTTTTAGTTTTCAACATTCACTTCCATTAGATTTTGAGTTTAAAATCTTTCCCCTCTCCCTCTTCTTCCCCCTTCCCAAGATGGTACAAAATCTTATATAGGCTCTACTTATACATTCATATTAAACATATTTTCACATTAGTCATGATGTAAAGAAGAATTAGAACTAGTGGGAGGAATCATGAGAAAGAAGAAACAAAGCAAAACAAAACAACAAAAGAAAAGGAGAGCAAATAGTATACTTCAATTTGCATTTAGACTCCAAAATTCTTTCTCTAGATGTGGGTAGCATTTCCCATCATTGGTCTTTTGGAGTTGTCTTAGATCCTTTGCATTACTAAGAAGAGCTAAGTCTATCAAAGTCAGTGATCACACAATGTGACTGTTACTGTGTACAATGTTCATGTGGTTCTGCTCATTACACTCAGCATCAGTTCATAGAAGTCTTTCCAGGTTTTTCTGAAATCCACCTATTCATTTCTTATAGCACAATACTATTCAATTACATTCATATACCACAGCTTGTTCAATCATTCCCCAATTGATAGACATCCCTTCAATTTCCATTTCTTGGTCACCACGAAAAGAACTGCTATAAATATTTTTGTACATGTGGGTCCTTATCACTTTTTTTATGATCTCTTTGGGATTCAGACCTAGAAGTGATATTGCTGGGTCAAAGGGTATGCACACTTTTATAGCCTTTGGACATAGTTCCAAATTGCTCTCCAGAATGTCTGGATCAGTTCACACTCTGCCAATAATATATCAGTGTTCCAATTTTCCCACATCTTCTCGAACACTTATAATTTTCCTGTTTTGTCATATTAGCCAGTCTGTTAGGTATGATCTGGTACCTCATAGTTACTTTGACTTGCATTTCTCTAACCAATAGTGATTTAGAGAAAACAGGTATCTTTAATTTCTTCCTCTAAAAACTGCCTTTCCATATCCTTTGAACATTTATCAATTAGGGAATAACTTGCATTCTTATAAATTCAATTCAGTTCTCTATATATTTTAGAAATGAGGAATGGAACAATATTCTACCTGAAATGTGGTAAATAGAATGATAAACAATACCCTAGATGTGACTTCAGCATTGTGCAACAGGTCTTATCACTTTCTTGAATCTGGAAGCATTAGCTCTCACAATACACTGCATTGTTACATTAGCTATTTTTTTTTTTTTACTATACTACACTTTTGACTCATATTATACTTAGAATACACTAAAAATGCCACAATGTTTTTCAAATATTCAGCTGTATAGCAATACCTCCCCCAATTTGTGCTTATGAAATCTTAAATTTATTTTTTTGGGGGGCGAACCCAAATTCAGGATTTAACTTTTATGTCTATTGAACTTTGCCTCATTAGGTTCAGATCAATGTTAACTCTACTGTGCATGGGGTTAGTTATTCTTCTTAGCTTTACATCATCTGCAAATTGTATAAAGATACTACCCAGGAATATGTTGTGTCAAGCTTGTATGGACTTAAAAGAGCTGATTGTTAAATGATCAGTATAAGCATTTGCCACCATGAAAATTGGCATACGCTGCAAATGAGGGCTTGATTTGTTGTTTTGTTGGCTGTCTGGACTTAAGAAAATGATGGCAAAAAAATATTACTAATGCAGCTTAAACTTAAAAGTGTGTCATATGAACATTATGTGTCCTAGAGAACTGGTCGTTAGAGATTTACACGCATAACCCTGAAAAGCTCATCCACCTCAGGTGTTCAATTGGCGCCCAACTCTCACGTGTGGCTCCAATCAACTGTATGTAGCATGTTCACTTGCCACACCCCAGTAAACCATCTTAGTCAATGTACTAGACCAGGTTGAGGACAAAAAATGGGCCTCAAATCCTTTGGTGAGTTAGGGGGTGACAACTCTAAGCATATGATGACTTCAACCTATAGAACGGGTAGATGAGAACAATTTGTTCCATTATCTATGAAGGTGAATGAAGCAGGTGCTTAGACCTTGGGCAGACATCAAAGACACCAACATCATACACAGCATCCTGGGTCATTGCCAGTTATCCTGACTTTTATCTTGCCACTGGACTTCAACGAGTTTGGAAGAGACAATGAGGCTGACAACTCCATGAAATTCTCCCTCATTTAAATCTAACTCATCCATGAATCAAGATATCACTCTGTGATGTCATTGGTCCTCTTAAAAATGAAGGTTACAAGAAGATACATTATTTTAAAACTTCGTTATAAAAATAAATGGACAAAAACAATACTTTAGACCTGATATTATCCAAGTCATAGATAAAATGCTGAAGAACAAAAGACCAAGCACAGGTGCCTAGTATGATATGCTGGAGACTTCCAATTTGTTGTTGTGCCTTTGTTTTAGTTACGTTCAACTTTTTGTGACTCCCTTTTTTTTGGCAAAGATCCTGGACTGGTTTGCCATTTCCTCCAATAACTCATTTTATGGATGAGGAAATTGAAGCAAACAGGATTAAATGACTTGTCCAGGGTTACACAGCTATTAAGTATCTGAGACCAGCTTTGAATTCAGGAAGATGAGTCTTCCTGACTGTAGGCCTCACACTCTATCAACTATGTCATGCAGCTGCCCATTCCCACTTGTTATCAAAACTTTATTGACTACACTTTGGAGTAGAATTCCATTTATGAATTCATCTACTTGATACATTTTCTAACGTACATCTCTCCATCTTTCCCATAAAAATAGCTTAAAAGACTTCACATGCCTTGCTACAATCTAGCTAAACTGTATTTAAATAATTTCCTTGATCAACCAGCTTAGTGGCCCTGTCAAAAGAAGATTAGTGTGGCATAATTTTTTTTTTCCTTGATGAAATCATGATGGCTCTTTAAACATCTTTTAAAATAATTTCTGGCCTTCTTCTTTCATTTGTATAGAAAATTCTGAGTATGGAAGTTCCTCTCACTAATACAGTAACTTCTAGTATCGGGGAATCAGTTTCCTTAAGATACTAAGAGGTTAAACAATTTGCTCACCACTTGCACAAATCCGAGATAGAGATTGAAACCATGATTTTTGAATTTTGGAGCTAGCTTTTTATGCCGTGAAAACTCTTGAACTTATTAATAAATTCTAAAATTTTACCTGGAATGAAAGTCAAACTAACTTTCTTGTAGTCTAAAGATTTCATACCACTACTACCCCTCTTTAAAAAAAGCAGGACAGTATTTGTTTTTTCTTTCCTAGTTCTATGACACCTCTCCCATTTGTTACAATTTTTAAACACTAATAACAGTGACTCTGCATCATATATGGTACTTCTTTCAGTTATCTAGAGATGTAATTCCCCTGATTCAGGTGATTTGAAATCATCAAGGACAACTTGGTACTCTGTTACTATCACCTTACATATCTTACATATCTATTATTAATTTTTGTTCTGTCCTTTGTAATCAAAAGATCATTCTCCTTGACAGAAAAAAAAAGTAAGAGAATAAGAATTAGGTAATTCTGGTGGGGCAGAACCAAGATGGAGGAGTAAAAGCAGGAACTTGTATGAGCTCCCACACCAACCACCTCCAATGCCCATAAATGAATGATTCTACACAAATTTTAGAGCTACAGAACCCACAAAATGACAGAGAGAAATAAATCTCCTGCTGAAGGGAGCCTGGCAGGCCAACAGCAAGGGTCAATTGCATGGGGCTGGGAGCCAAGCACAGTCTCATGGGAGCAGTAAGTGTGTAGACCTGTGGCATCCCTGACCAGCAGCCCAGGCTGGCAGGAGCAGACTTCAGGAGGGTGAATTACCAGCAACTGTGACAGTTTCCAGACTTCTCAACTCATAAACACCAAAGAGAAAGTAAAAGGTCAGCAGGGACCTCTGTTGCAACTGGGTGACAGAAAAGTGCAGTCTGGCCCCTGTTGCCAGGGTGAGAAATGGGTGGCTGCAGCTGCTGCCCCATGGCTGCCTCTGGAGCTCCTGGCCTGCAGATCATAGGGGTCCAAGTTACCATTCAGAGGGTAATTGCTCTTACTTTGACCTACTTGGATCTGGGTTGCAGTCTTGGGTGGTGGTCCTGGGGTGAGGAATGCTAATGTGCTGCAGCTTCTGGTGGCTGTAGAGAGGGCAACCTCCTCATAGGTCTGACAAAAGCTCTGACAACATTTGTAAAAAAGCCAGCAGTTTGGGACAAAACTCTCCTCTTCAGAAGCAGAGTTCTACCGTGGCAAAGAGCTCAAAAATAAAGTATTTGGCTGGCTAGAGTAGCAAACAGAGTGGGTGCACAAAACTGTAGAATCCTTTTCTGGGGACAAAAAGGTTCAAAATAAGGAACCAGACGAAGAAAACAAAAACTCTGCATCAAAAGTTTCTAAGAAAAATATGAACTGGTGGTAAGCCATGGAGGAGCTCAAGAAGAATTTTAAAAATCAAGTAAGAGAAGTAGAGGAAAAATTGGGGATAGAAATGAGAAAGATGCAAGAAAATCATGAAAAGTGATTTAACAGACTGACTGAAGAAAATAACACCTTAAAAATAGACTAACTCAAATGCAAAAGTGGTCCAAAATGTCAGTGAGGAGAAGAATGCTTTAAAAAGCTAAATTGGCCAGAAGGAAAAGGAATTTCAAAAACTCTCTAAAGAGAATAATTCCTTCAAAATTAGACTGGAGCAAATGAAAGCTCATGACTTTATGAGAAATCAAGATACTATTAAACAGATCCAATCAAATGAAAAAAAACAGAAGGCAATGTGAAATATCTCTTTGGAAAAACCACTGACCTGGAAAATAGATCCAGGAGAGATCATTTAAGAATTATAGAACTATCTGAAAACCATGATCAACAAAAGAGCCTAGAAATCATCCTTCAAGAAATTCTCAAGGAAAATTTCCCTGATATTCTAGAGCCAGAGGGCAAAACAGAAATTGAAAGAATTCACTGATCACCTCTTGAAAGAGATGGCAAAAAGAAAACTCTTAGGAATATTATACCCAAATTCCAGAGTTCCCACGTCAAGGAGAAAAGATTACAAGCAGTCAGGAAGAAATAATTTGAGTATTGTGGAAACACAATCAGGCTAACACAAGATCTAGTAGCTTCTACATTAAGGGATTGAAGGGCTTGGAATACGATATTTCAGAGGTCAAAGGAGCTAGGATTAAAACCAAGAATCAGGGAGCCCTGATGGTGCCATAGAAGCAGGAAAACTCTGTAGACTCCCCCCATAGCCACCTCAAATACCTACAAAAGATGACTCTAAACAAATTTGAGAGCTACAGAATCCACAAAGTGATAATGAGAAACAAATCTTCTGCTGAAGGCAGCCCGTCAGGTGGACAGGAAGGCTCTATCAAAGTGTGCTGGGAGTGGAGCCCAGACCTGAGTGAGCCCTGCGGTTTTAGCCCCAGGGTGGCCCTGAACAGCCTTAGCTGGAGCTACTTTGGGAGAGTGGATCACCAGTTTCCAGAATTATCAACTTGTAAGTGCCAAAGATAAAGTAGAAGGTCAGTAGAACTCTGCTGGATTGGGGAGGGGGTCAGAGGCACAGTCTGGCCTCTGCTCCCAGAGAGAAAAGCAGCAGAAGCAGCAGCCCTGCAGCCTCCCCCAAGTGGATGCTTCAGAGCTTCCAGCCTGCAGATCATAGCAAGGCCAAGCTACCATTCAGAGGCTAAGCGCTTTTGCCTTAACCTGCCTGTATTTGGATCACAGTCTTGGGTGGTGGTCCTGAGGTGTGTAAACAATGAGACAAAGCTGATGGGGGCTGTAGAGACAGTGCCCTCCTAATAGTTCTGGCAGCTACAGAAACCCTAGCAATTTGGGACAAAGCTCTCACCTCTGGAAGCAGAGTTCTACTATGGCAAAGAGCTCAAAAATCAAGTAATTGACTGACAACATGAGCAGACAAAGGAAGCAAAGCGAGCACAGACATCCAAGTTTAGATTCCTTTTTTGGTCACAAAAAGGATCAAAACATGGAACAGGAGGAAGACAACACAGTCAGAACTCCTGCACCAAAAGCTTCCAAAAAAAAATATGTACTGGTTATAAGGCATGGAGGAGTTCAAGAAGGATTTTGAAAATCAAGTAAGATAAGTGGAGGAAAAATTGGGAAGAGAAATGAGAATGATGCAAGAAAATAATGAATAGAGAGTCAACAACCTGACTGAAGAAAACAGCACCTTAAAAATTGATTAACTCAAATGGCAAATGAGGCCCAAAAAGTCAATGAGGAGAAGAATTTGCCAGGTGGAAAAAGAATCTCAAAAGCTCACTGAAGAGAATAATTCCTTCAGAATTATATTGGAGCAAATGAGAGCTCATGATTTTATGAGAAATCAAGATACTATTATATAGATCCAAATAAATGAAAAAATAGAAGACAGTGTGACATATCTCATTGAAAAAAACCACTGACCTGGAAAATAGATCCAGGAGAGACAATTTAAGAATTATTGCACTACCTGAAAGCCATGATCAAAAAAAGAACCTAGAAATCATCCTTCAAGAAAATCTCAAGGAAAATTGCTCTGATATTTTAGAACCAGAGGGCAAAATAGAACTTGAAAGAATTCACCAATCACCTCTTGAAAAAGATTCCCCAAAAGAAAACTCCTACAAATATCATGACCATTTTCCAGAGCTCCCAGATAAAGGAGAAAATATTACAAGCAGCCAAGAAGAAACAAACTGAATATTGCGGAAACACAATTAGGATAACCCAGGATCTAGCAGCTTCTACATCAAGGGATTGAAGGCCTTGGAATATGATATTCCTGTGATCAAAGGAGCTAGGATTAAAACCAAGAATCACCTACCCAGCAAAACTAAGTATAACGTTTCAGAGTAAAATATGGTCATTCAATGAAGTGGAGGACTTTCAAGCATTCTTGATGAAAAAACCAGAACTGAATAGAAAATTTGACATTCAAATACAAGAAGCAAGAGAAGCATGAGAAGGTAAATAGGGAAAAGAAAACATAGGGAACTTATCAAAGTTCAACTATTTACATGCCTACATGGAAAAAAAAAACAGTAATTGTAACTTATAAAACTTTTCTCAGTATAAGGATAGTTGAAGGGAATATAAATGTATATATGTATACTTGTATATATGTCTATATAGGAGGGTATATATGTGTATGAATACACATGTGAATGTGTGCATATATGTGTACAGGTATACATAGACAGAGGGCCCAGGATCAATTGAATAAGTAGGGATGATATTTAAAAGGTGAAATTGAGAGGTGAGAGAGGAATATCATGAGAGGAGATAAGGAGAGACTCAATGGGGTAAATTATCTCATATAGAAGAGTCAAGGGATAACTGTTACAATGGAGGTGAAGAACAGGATGGCAAAAGTGAATGGGTCAAACTTACTCTCATTGAATTTGGCTTAGGGAGGGAATGATATACACTCTAAATTGGGTATCTTGCCCTAGAGTAGTGGGGAAGAGGATGAGAGGGGAGATGATGGAGGTGAGGGCAGTTTTGGGGGGGAGGGTAGATAGAAGCACACACTTCAGTAAAAGGACAGGTACAAAGTAGAGAATAGAACAAGCGGAGGGGGGGGTGCCGGATAGGATGGAGGAAAATATAGTCAGTCTTTCACAATATATCCACTATGGAAATGTTTTGCATAACTACACATGTACAACCTGTTTTGAATTGCTTATCTTCCCAGTAAGGAAGGAAGGGATATAATCTGGAATTTAAAGTTTTAAAATGAAATATTTAAACAAATGTGTGTGTAATAATAATTATTATTATTTGCATGCAGTTGGGAAATAAGATATACAGGCACTGCAGTATGGAGATCCATCTTGCCCTACCTGAAAGTCAGAAGGGGAATGGGGGAGGATATAGGAGAGAGCAGATTGGGGGGAGGAGGTATACAGTGGGATCACTGTTTTGGGGTGGTGGGTAGGGGAAAGATGGGAAGAAAAAGTGTAACTCAAAATCTTGTTGAAATGAATAATATAAACTAAAATAAATGTAAAAGTTATTTTAAAAAAGAATAAAATTAAAGATAAAAAAGAAAAAACAAGAATTAGCCGACCAGCAAAACTCAGTATAATGTTTCAGGGGAAAAAATGGTCTTTCAATGAAATAGAGGACTTTCAAGCATTCTTGATGAAAACACCAGAGCTGAATAGAAAATTTAACCTTCAAATGCAAGAAGCAAGAGAAGCATGAGAAGGTAAACAGGAAAAAAGAAATCATAAGGAACTTATTAAAGTTGAACTATTTGTATTCCTACATGTAAAAATGATAATTGTAACTAAAGAGACTTTTTCTCAGTATGAGGATAGTTGAAGGGCATATGCATGTATGTATATGTATACATACATATACATGTATGTACAGGAGGGTATATTGTGTGTGTGTGTGAGTATTAGTTGAATATGATGGGACGATGTAAAAAAAACTTATGAGGTGAGTAAGGAACATATTGGAGGAAGGAGAAAGGGAGAGATAGAATAGGGTAAATTATCTCATATAAAAGAGGCAAGAGAAAACAGTTACAATGGAGGGGAAGAGCAGGAAGGTGAAAGTGAATGGGTTAACCTTACCCTCTTTGAATTTGGCTTAAGGGGGAATAACATACACACTCAATTGGGTATCTTAGCCCTATAGGAAAGTGGGGGGGGGAAGGGATAAAAGGGGGAAGGATAGAAGGGAGGGCAGATTGGAGGAGAGCATAGTTAGAAGTACACACTTTTGAAAAGGGACAGGGTCAAAGTAAAAAATAGAATAAGTGGGGTGTGGGATAGGATGGAGGGAAATATAGTTAGTTTTTCACAATATAAGTACTATGGAAACATTTTGCATAACTACACATGTACAACCTATTTTGAACTGCTTGTCTTCCAGGCAGGGGATGGGGTGAGGGTGAGGAGGGAAGATGAGAAAGAATCTGGAAATCACAGTTTTAAAAACAAATATTTTTTTTTAGAATTGCTTTTCTCCCCCCTGCAACTGGGAAAATAAAATATACAGGCACTGGAGTATAGAAATCCATTTTGCCCTACTAGAAAGTTGGGGAGAGTGATGGGGGAGAATATAAGAGAGAACAGATTAGAGGAAGGGATATTCAGTAGGCTTGCTATCTTGGGGTGGGGGGTACGGGAAAGATGGGGAGAAAATCTGTAAGTCAAAGTCTTGTGGAAATGGATGTTGAAAACTAAAAGTAAATAAATAAATTGGAAAAAAAATTTAAAAAAAAAACTAGGTAGTTCTGTCTTCCCTCTTTCAGTAAGTAATGTGATCCCTTCCAGCCCAAGAAGTGATCTTATCCCTTCTTTGATTACCCTCTTTCCCCCATTATGTTTAAAACAAAAGAGAAAAGAATAAACAAATCCTTAGGTTTCTTTACTGACCAGCTAATTCTGGAATTCAATATCCTTGAGAAAATTTTTTAAAGTGCCACTCTATACTTCTGGATTCATTCTCTCTTTTTAAAAAGTTTTATCCATGTGTTCCATTTTTTACATTAAAAATATTGAAAGATTGCCACATTTCACGGGAAGTCTTTTCTATAATGAACAAACAAACATATTAAACAATGAAACAAAACTAACAACACAGAGACCTAATCTGAAAGCATTTGCAATATCATACATCTGTAGCACTCCAACCCATCTACTTTAATTTTTAAAATGTTTACTTCTGGATTCTCTTCATCCTTCCACTTCTCCCTAGTAACTGAAAAGGTAAGAAATATGATAACCATTAGACATAAGAAGTCACAAAATACATATTTCCACATTAGCTATGCTCTGGAGGGGGCAGAGTAAGAAAAATATGCTTCAGTGTACACTCAGAATTATCAATTCTCTCTCTGGAAGTAGATAGCATTTTTTATCTTTGAGTCCTTCAGAATCATGGGGGATCATTATATTGATCAGAGTTACTAGGTCATTCACAGTTTATAATATTGCTAGTACTGTGTACATTGTTCTCCTCCTTATGCTCACTTCACTTTATATCAGTTCATAAGTTTATCTGAAACCATTCCCTTTCATCATTTCTCACAGCACGATCACGATTGTTTTCCATCACATCTATATGTCAACTTGTTTAGCCATTTCCCAACTGATGTGTATACCCCCATTTTCCCATTCTTTTCCCATACAAAAGAGTCACTATAAACCTTTTGAACATATTGATCATTTTCCTTTTCCTTTGATATATTTGACTTAGTAACAGTATTTCTGGGTCAGGGTGTATACACAGTTTTATAGCTCTTCAGGCATAGTTACACATTATTCTCCATAATGGTTGGAATAGTTCATAGCTCCAGCAACCATGCATTAGTGTATTTCTTTTTGCTCATCCCTTCCAGAATTTAATTAACAGACATCTATTTTATGTTTTTTCTATTCCCTCCAGAATAGAAAAAAAAGAAAAAAAATTCTTTTAAACAAATATATGTAATCAGGCAAAATAAATTCTCTCATTGGCTCTATACAAAAAATAGAAATGTTTCATTCCACATCTTATGTATATCACCTCTCTGTTGAGGTGAAGATAATAGGTTTCATCATCAAGCCTTTCGAATTATGGATAGTTATTTTATTGACCATAGTTCTTACAGTTTTCAAAGTCATTGGCTTTTTTGTATTATATAAAATGTTTTCTTTTGCCCTTTTCATTCTTTACCAGTTTGTAAGTCTTAAAAAATTGTCCATTTTTCCAATGTTGATGTTATTAATTGTTCTTCTAGTTCTGTTTACTTCACTTTGCATCAGTCCATTTACCTTTTTTTTGTTTTGGAGGGGCAATTGGGGTTAAGTGACTTGCCCAAGGTCACATGGCTAGTAAGTGTTAAGTGTCTGAGGCTCAATTTGAACTCAGGTTCTCCTGACTCCAAGTCCAGTGCTTTATTCCCTGAATCACCTAGCTGCCCCATCCATATAACTTTTTTATGTCTCTAACATCATCAGTTTTTTTTTTCATTTCTTGCAGTATAACAGTTCTCTTTCACATTCATGTAAATGACAGCTTAATCAACCATTCTGCAACTGATAGGCTTGCTTTGGCTTCTAGCTTTTTCCACCATAAAACAGCTGCTTTGATTATTTTGGTCATTTGTAGGACTTGTTTTTTAATTTCTTTTAGGTATATGCCTAACAATGGTATAGCTCAATCAAAAGTATTAAACATCTCAAAACTTTTTGTGCAAAATTCAAAAATGCATGCTAAAATAGTTGTACTCATTCATAGGTCCACCTAAAGCAGACACCTGTTTTTCCACAGCATCTCCAATAGTTAATATTTTCCTTTTTTGTCACTTTTGCCAATCTGTTGGGTGTAAAATAAAATATAAGAATTTATTTAATTTGCCTTCTTTAATTAGTGGTAATTTTATCATGCTTACAAATTGTCACATATTCCTAAGCACTCCATTAACAAAAAAGAGAAAGAACAGATCAGAGAATACTGGAAAAGAAGTTCATTTTAAAATGCCTATTAAAGATGAAAATAGAAGTCGTAAAAAATTGGAAATGAACAATATTGAAAAAAAAATCCCACTGAATTAATAAATAAAACTAGAAGACTCTTTGAGAATTTTTTAAAAATACCTCTTTGTATAAAAAGAAAGAGAAAAACCAGGTTATCAATTTTAAAATGAAAAATGAAAATTCATAGTATATTGAAAAGAAATAAAGCATATTTTTTTAGATTATTTTTCTCAATTATATGCCAAAAAATCAACAACTTATCTAAATAAGTGAAATATTCAGATTAATAGTAGGAATAAAGAATTAAATAACCTAGTTTTAGAAGAGAAAATTGAACAAGTTATAAATGAACTTCCAAAGAAAAATAACTCCAAATTTTATATGGGTTATCATGCAAATTCCATCAAACTTTCAAAGAACAATTAATTCTAATAAACCGTTTTATAAAAAGCAGCAAAGAACATACTTATTCTTTTGATGATACAGATATGGTCTTGATCCATAAACTGGGGGAGTTGGTATATGTGACAAAAGAGAAAAAAGAAAACTATAGAATAATATCATTAACAGACACAGATGAAAATGCTTTAAAATATTAGTGAGGATGCTAATAAAGACATATTACAAAGACAGTTCACCTAGACTAGTTTGGATTTCTACCATGAATGCAAGTTTAGTTTAATATTGGGCAAACTATGAACTTAACTAACCATTGTAAGGCCTACTTCCTATAATAGGCCGCAGACAACTAGCTGTCGAGTGCTACATGGCAGCCTGGGGCCTATTATAGGAAGTAGGCCTTACAAACCATATTTAAAAAATCAACAAAAATCACATGAATATATCCAAAGATGCAGAAAAAATATTTTAACAAAATATTTCTGTAAAAAAAGCAATAACTAGAAAACATAAGAATAAATGTACCTTTCCTTAAAATGATTGTTAGTGTATATATAAGACAAAAACTACCATTATATGTAATGGAAATAAACCAAAACATTTTTAATAAAATCAGAAGTGAAATAAGAATGCTCATTTTTCTCTACTTCTATTTGACATAGTACTAGAAAGAATAAGCATAAAGAAGAAATAAAATGATCATTTTTTCAGATGATTCAGATTATGGTAGTTTAAAGAACTCTAAATAGTTTACTACAAAGTAATTGAAAAAAATAACAGCTTAGTTGAACTTGAAGGACTAAAATAAACCCAAATAAATCATAAGTTTTTGCATGTAGTACTAATAAAATTCAGCAGAACAATTCTATTTAAAACTATTGTAGAATGTATATAATTGGCAGTCTACCTACTAAGATACACACAAGAATGATAAAAATATAAACACAAACCACTGTTTATAAAAAATAGAACTAAATAATTGGTAAAAATATAAATTTCTGTAATGATAATAAGAATTTGGAGATCTTTCCTGCCCCTCAATAAACTAAGAGAATTTGAAGACCTTTCTTGCTTTGAAGATATACCCTGACCCCCAATAGTCTGAATGTAATCATGTGGAGCCTGATAGGGGGAGGGGTTTGCTGAAGGATAGAGCAGAGCCCACAGGAAACTGGGAGAGAGAGCAGCTAGACTGGAGGGAGGAGAGCATGCACCCCAGGGAGACAGATTTATGAGTAAATGTTGCTTTGTGGAAAGGCTAAATGATGGTGTGGCTCTCTTAGCCATTATGACTTATTAACTTCTTTGCTTTTATGATGGAATCAGCTTACTGGTTTTGGGATTCGGTTTTCTGGTGTCTGAATAAATGTTTTGCTTCTGTTTTCTATATGGAGAGTCTGTTATATTTTGTGATTGAGCACTATCCAGGCATATTTATAGTGACTGTTGGTGCTGTGAATATTGCATTGGCCATATAATTGCTCATGGGCAGGATGAATCATATAATAATGAAAATACTACCTAAATAATTTACTTATTCAATACCATACCAGTTAAATTACCAAAAGATTACTTTGTCTAATTAAACAAACAAACCAACAAAAAATCAAAACATAATAATAAAATTCAAATGGCAGAAGAGTCAAGAATTTCAAGGAGAATAATAAAAAGGGGAAAGAAAGGTATTTAGTAGTACCAGAACTCAAACTATACTACAAAAGCAATAATTTTCAAAACAATTTTGTTACTGTTTAACAATTAGAGACATTAATTAGTGTAACAGATTCATTAATCAAAGTATAAAATCAAATTTCTATTGCCATATTAATTGATAAACCCCAAGATGCCAGCTGCTGGGATTAAGGCTCTTTGACAAAAAAACTACTGGGGAAATTAAGATAGCAGTATGGAACAAATTAGCTTTATATCAATACCTCACACCTTATACAAAAATAAGTTTCAAATGCATTCATAACATGATTATAAAAAGTTATATCATAAACAAATTTGAGGAACGTTGAAAAAATGTCCAATTGTATCTAAATCTAGGAGAAAACTTCATGATCAAGGCATTGAGAAGATCACAGAAAATGAAATAGATGATTTTCATTACATGAAATTTTAAAAAAAGGTTTTAAACATACAAATCCAATAAAACTAAGATTGAAGGAGAAAAAATTCACTGGAAGAATCTTTGAAGCAAGTTTCTCTGATAAAGGTCTTACTTAACAAAATAAATAAATTGTTGCTTTAATTTGTGAGAATTCTCCAATTGGTAAGTGATCTAAGGTAGTTCTTGGGGGAAACAGTCCTTGCATCTACCTTTTGTACATGTCTTTTCAGAATGAAACTTTATTTTTCATTTTAACAAGGAAAGTTCTATTTTTTTTTCTCTCTCCCATCTCTTCTCATTGAAGGAAAAAAAACTTCTAAAAAAATATGAATTGTCAAATAAAACAAATTCCAATATTGACTATGTCAAAAACTATGTCTCGTTCTGTATATTGAGTTTATTATCCTTCTGTTAGGAGATAGATGTTTATCTTTTAAAAGTCTGAGCTTAGAGTGTTTCTTTCAATTAAAAATAAGTTTTTAAAAAATCTGAGTTTCTGTATATGGCTTCATTTCCAATTCACTCAATTGTTTTCCTCAGAAAATTGCTATTTTTTTGTCTTGAACTAATTTATTTATTTCCCAGAATTCCATTCCTGAGAGCTTCTCATCACTCCTGGGCTGACATTACCGGTAGAATTTTCGTCCAAAGAATGCCACTTATCGCATCCATTGTTTCTCTGTATTTTTTCTCCCAAAATTCAGAATATTTATAAGACTGCATTCAACTTTCCATTCCATTTCTATTTCAAATGCTAACCAAAAATTGTTATTTCTACCCTAATGGTTTCTCCATGTTGGTGAGAATAAGATCCAGAACAAAATTTTCCATGGTTAATTGTTCCAGCTTTCAAGTGATTAAATTAATATAATTGAATTCTGTTTTGCTGAGAACATTGTGGCCATGTCATAAAACTTCCTCTTTTCCCCTATTCCACATCTCAAATCTTCATTTCTCCTTTTCTTAATTCTGTCTCTAAAGAGAATGTTAACCCCCTTGCCTTGATACATATTTTTAACTTTCTTTTATATCCCCAGTAGAGTACCTAGCATAGAAAAAAGTACTGAATGAATTCGTGTACACTGATTTGATGTCATCCAATCCTGTTTCTAGGAGCTTCTCCCACTGTTGTTTCTTCTCTCACAATCATTTTCTATTGTTTCCTAATGGCTCATTTCCTGATTTATATACACATAATCAGGTCTACTCTATTATTTAAACTGTCATTTATCCTTCCCATCTCCTCAAGCTACCACCCTCAGTCAATCAACAGACATATGTTAAACAATTAACATACTTGAAGCAGTAGACGTATTTTATTGACAAACTCCTACATATCCTTCCTACACATCTTCATCTGGAATTGTACATAATGGTTTTTGATCAAGTTGGTTATTTGGGGTCCCCTGGTAATCTTTAGTTATAAATAAATGAAACTCCAGGGGTTCCCTATTAACTCATGAATAGAATATAAATTCCTCTTGTTGGCTTTTGAAGCCTTTCATAATCTACCCCTTTCCCCCTATGTTCCCAGTCTTCTTATATCTTACTTCCCATTCCATGATCCACTGACAGCAACCTCTTTACTATTGCTCACACATGACCCTTTTCCTGACTCTCTGTATTTTCACTGGCTCCCTCTATATGTTTGGAAGGATCATTTTCTCTCCTCCTTTCTTTTTTCTGTTTTCCTTGACTTCCTTCAAGTTTCACCTAAGCCTCACCTTCTCCATTAGAAACCTTTCCCAGTCCTCCTTAATCTGAGTACTTTCCCTCTATTAATTTTCTCCAATTTAATACACACATATGTATATATTATATATATGTATGTATATGTATATACACATATACATACATATATACATACATACACACATGCATACATACACACACACAGATGAGATATTTTCCCCTTTTCTCTATTTCCCCAGAGCTTAGTACAGTACTTTAATACTGTAGTAGGTGCTTAATTGCTTAGTAGATGTTAATTGACTAAGTTGACTAATGTATTCTTATGTTGCCATAGAAAACAGATTAAAGTTTATGATGAACTTAGGGGGAGGGAGAGGCCTTTAGGAGCCTTTACACATAATGAAAAATATAGATGAAACCAAAAGAGGAGATAAAACGTTCTCCAATTATTAGAAAAAAAAAATAACTGTCTGAGGGGATCAAAAAAAAGTTAAGATTAAGCTTTAAAAGCAACTGAATCATGTGGACAACTATCATGTGTCTAGGCTGATGTTTTTAAGTGTTCTGCTCAATAAGTAGTATTGAATAAACTGTACCTCCTGACTTTGATGGGATCAGGTTCATGAAGCTTTCCTGGATTAAACTCAAATAAATGAGTCTAAATCTACGCTCAGAATTCTACTATATTAGATGGAGACCACTTCCAGGGTTACCAGAGAAGAACCACAAAGTACTAGCTAGCTAGCATTTATATAGTGCTTTAAGGGTTCCAAAGAACTTTGCAAATACTATTTCATTTGATCCTTTAAAAAATTCTGGGACATAGGTGCTGTTCTTATTCCCATTTTGTAGATGAGGAAATCTTGGGCAAGAGAAGTTAAATGACTTGCCCAGGTTCACATGGCTAGATAAATGTCTGAAGTCAGATTTGAACTCAGGTCTTCCTGACTCCAAATCTAAATACATAAGAGTTAAGGTTTTAAATTTTTAGTGCATATAAGAACATTCTCTTTTGCCAATGACCTCCTTGGAATGTATGCCATGTCTTTGTGCTGAAAAAAAAAAATCTCCATATCACAAAGAATATTAATGTTCAATTTTTGTTTGCCAAATGTCAAAGCATCTACATTAATAATAATTTTAAAAAAACTGGGGGCAGCTAGGTGGCAGAGTGAATAGAGCACCTGCCCTGGAGCCAGAAGGACCTGAGTTCAAATCTGCACTAAGACACATAACACTTACTAGCTGTGTGACCTTGGACAAGTCATTTAACCTTAATTGCTGTGGCTTCCCCCCTCCAAAAAAAAGACAAAAAAACTGTACAGGAAAACATAGAAAAATAATTACAGGAAGAGATTTTAATTCCTCTCTCTCAGATTTGAACAAATCTAATGGGCAGGTAAGCCAAAGATAAAATAAATAATTGAAGATTTTATGGAGAAACTTTTTGCTAAAAGACATATGGTATCTCTTAAATGGTAATACTAAAGAATATGTGCACTTTTCAGCATCATATGACACTTTCAAAA
The DNA here is from genome assembly GCA_028646515.1 of Pseudochirops corinnae. Taxonomy (NCBI): domain Eukaryota; kingdom Metazoa; phylum Chordata; class Mammalia; order Diprotodontia; family Pseudocheiridae; genus Pseudochirops; species Pseudochirops corinnae. The sequence goes on along the minus strand of CM053586.1, from coordinate 144,397,825 downwards.
AAATATTCGGGCACAGAAATATTACAAATAAATGTAAAAATTGAGAAATAATAAACATTCTTTGTAAATCATAACACCACAACTATTATAATCAATTCAAGGAATGCCAACAAAACAAAAAAGCACAGCAACCCTAAATGAGTGGGTGAAAGACAAATCTTAGAAACATTTTATAAATATGTGATAGACAATAATACTGATGAAACAAAATACTAAAATTTCTATGATGTAGCCAAATCTGTAGTTCGGGGGGAAATTACATCTCTGAAAATATACACCAATAAATAGAAGAGAAGAGAATTTACTGAATATGCACTAAAAATCAGAAAATCAACAAATAAAACACAAATAAACATAAAAGAGGAGAAAAAAAAAGAGAGGAGAAATAAACACATTAGATAACAAAAAAAAGCTTTAGAAATGATAAAACTAAAAGTTGGTCCTTTGGAAAGAAATTTTAAAATGACAAATCATTAGCCAACCTGATTAAGAAGGTAGAAATCAACAAAATAGTAAAAGAACAATATTGATGTCACAACTATACCCACCCACACATGTGTGTATGTGTATGTATGTATTTATCAGAAAAAAAAATCAGAACCTGTTATATAAAGTTGCATGCTGATAGAACTAAATAAACAAAAGAAATAGAGAATTATCTTAAAAATACAAAATACTAAAAGTAAGAGAAGACCAAATAGGGATCTCATGTAACCCAATTCAGAAAAGAAAAGAAAATCTTTTATTAAAAAATAAGTACCCAAAGGGGAAACAAAAACTTTCTGGTATTAACAGAATTCTATCAAACTTTAAAAGAAAAACTAGCATAAATGCAGAGTATCCTAAACGTATTAGTATAGTTTTAAGCTTTAAAAACTTTAAGTCATTAGCTAATAGTTTATAATTCATGAACTATTAGCTGGTACCTTCTATACTACATTTTTTTTAACTATGAAAGAATATACTCCTCTAGAATTCTTTGATGGGACAAATAAAGTCCTAATACCTAAACCAGAGAAGGATAAACCAAGAAGGATAACTATAACCCAATATAATTAATGAATATTGGCTCAACAAATGTGTACATATTTACATACACATATATAATTTATATAAACTGGCAACATTTACTTTATATTGTTTTGTTGTAGTTGTTCTTCAATTTGTGTTGTTGTAGTCAGTGTGTGCATGTGTGTATATGTGCATTTATCCATACCTATATATATATTTGCACACATATGTATATATATGTATTTATATACACATCACCAATGTATATATATGGGGGGGGCAATGTGTATATAAATACATATATATATGTATGTGCATATGTATGTATATATGCATATCCATATGCACTCATTTACAACAATGCAAATTGGAAGGACAAACATAATAAAACAATAGAAAATGATCCTTACAAAATTATATAGAAAAATTATGGCCCTGATAAGAGTACATACTCCCTGCACTATTTTGCAGAGGTTGGAGGACCATGGATTTGGAAACATTGTGTGTACTTTAAGATTTTGGATGGCTATACAGTATTGATTGCTTTTGATGACTTTTTTTTTCCTTTTTATTTCCTTAAAACGTGTTCTTTGTTGTATGGGATGGCTCTTGGGGAGGAAAAAAGGTTAGACTATGTGTGGGGTAGATGGGAATTGAGGTGATGAAGAACAAAATATGTCAATAAAATTTAGTTCTATGTTAAAGGAACTGCTCTTGGGGATGTTGGGTTCCCTGGACTGGTACATTGAACAATTCAGACAACTGGGGCAGAGGAGAATTTGAGATATTCCCCTGTCTTACCCTTTCCAGGCATCACAATGTCATAGTGTCAGAGAATCTTGGAACTAGAAAGTAAGGTAGAGATTATTTGTTCAAAATTTTTACAAATGACTAAACCCCTGAGAAGAAAACGGAAAAGAAATTCCAAGGAGATCTTAAGATGTGAAGTTACTTGCCCAAGGTAGCAAGTGGTGAGGAGCAAAGCCTGAAATGGAACCTTGACCCTGTCTTCTGAATTCAAGTACAATGTTCTTCCACCCTGTGCTTGCTGCCTGGTGCAGAGTTAAGTCTCAGAAAGGTTGTCTGTGATGAAACCATAATCCAGAAATCCAGTTCTGATAAATTCAGTAGACACTTTGCGCTATCTTTTTATGCATATGTTTGAAAGAACTGAGTTGAATAAGAATGTGGAGTATTTCTCTGATTAAATGCTGTTCCGTATTGCCCAGTTCTGTGTTAAAAAGATGATAAAATAAGTATGGTGTATTTTAAGATATTTCTTTCAAGGAGTAAGGTTTAAAAACAAAACAAGTACTGGTAGCAGGATTACAAGATAACTGTTTAATTCCAAATAGTTTCATATAGTATTTACAAGGAAGGAGGGAATTTGAAAGTTATTTAGTTACATAGTTGTTAAAGGAACACTCCCATGAATAGAAAAGATGGTCACAGGGAAAAGCAGCCCACATAAATATGTGCTATGACTCCATTATCTTTTTTCCTATCTATCTGTCTATCTATCTGTCTGTCTATCTATCTATCTGTCTATCTATCTGTCTGTCTATCTATCTATCTGTCTATCTATCTATCTATCTATCTATCTATCTATCTATCTATCTATCTATCGATTGATCGATCTGTCTGTCTGTCTTTGAGACTAATTCTCCATCTCTCATCCAAGTTGGAAGCACAGTAGTCACTTACAGGCCTGATCCCACCACTGATGGGCAAGGGAGCTCTCCTTCTGAACTGAACTGATTTGCTACTTCTCAGGCAGCCAGGTTCTCTCTTTGCTCCTGGGACCTCACCATGTTAGTGCCAGATATAGTGTAGACATTTGAAAATTGCAATGTATGAGCAATCCACTAGCCTCAACTTCTCCAGTACTAGGGATTATAGTTGTATACCACCACACATTTGACCATTAAGGGAACAGAATGAAGGGACTGAAATATTGGACTTTAGAAGACTAATTCTGATCTTTCATCACAAGAACTGAAAGGGTTACTCCTATGTATCAGACAACAAGAGAAGCAGAATTTGAGTGACAGGTAACTAATAAGAGTGAGAAGATATTTATAACTTCTACTGAAAATAAACACCTTTAAGCAAAGCTGAATACCATTTTCATATGTTCTGGAAGGCTTCTGAACCTAAGACAAAATTTAGGGTAAATTCTACTTGCCTCTGTTAAGGATAGCTATAGTTAAATTTGTGAATGGATAAATTCAAGTTGAAGAGAAGAAAATGCTTGTAACTGTGTTTTTACATTTCTCCTAATTTTGCTTTATATGTATTCCTTTGTTGAATCACTTAGATACAACTCAAAAAGACTAAATGCTATGTTATCTATGAGGATTTATATTTGAATCAGTGAAGGCACTATTCACACTGACAAAATTATAGACCTTGTATTTGTGAAATATATCACTTTGTATGTTCAGAAAGTTAACTATATAGCTATTTTAATAATTATACTTTATAGAATAAACAAAATTGCCAGAATCATAGACTTTTCAATTTAATTAATTCATGTATTAGATGCTTACTATGTAAAAATTGTTGTACAGCACTAAGGATATAAAAGCAAAATGACAGAAAATCTCTGCATTCAGGAAATTAACTTCATACGGGGGGGGGGGGAGGCATGGCTGCAAACAATATAATTTGAACAAATTATAAATGCAAGCTAATTTGAAGAAGAGAGGACTAACAATTAAGGAGAATCAGAAAGCTTTTTCATAGGAGATAGCACCTGATTTGAACTTAAAAAGCTAATGATTCTAATTACTGACAGGTGGGAGAACATTCCAGGCATGTATGACAGCTGTTACAAAGGCATGCAGGTGGGTGCTGCAAACAGTAAACAGGTCAATTTGGATAGAATATTAGGTACATGATGGGGAGCAATGTGAAATATGGAAAGGTAGGTTAGAGTCAGACTGTCAAGAGCTTTCAGTGCCAAGCTGAGGAGTTGAGATTTCATCTGAGAGACAATAAGGAGTTACTGAAGATTCTCAAGTAGGTTAGTGAATGTTCAAACCTGTAATTATGGAAAATTATTTTAGTTGTTGGGTGGAAAATGGATGAAAGGAGCAAAATTATAAGTAGGAAGATAAATAAGGTATCTTTTGGAGTACTCTAGGTGAAAGATGATGAATGCCTGATGTAGGATAATGGTCATGTGCATGGAAATAAGTAGAACTGTATGAAATCCTGAAGAGGTAGAACTGAAAGTTATAGTAACTGATCACATATGAAATGAGAGTGAGAGTGAAGAGTTAAGGATGAAGGGTTGAAATCTCAGGTGACTAAAAGATGGTAGAGGCCCTGAAAGAAACAGAAGAATATGGATAAATGGAAGGTTTAGAGGGGCTGGGGGAAGATGAATCTTGATTTACACAAGTTAAATTTGAGATGTCAGTGGGATATTCAGATGGAGGCATCCAGTTGGTAATGTCAGACCAGAGTTTGGGAGATAGATTATATCTGAATCCATAATTGCTGGAGTCATATGCAAAGAGTTGATAAGCTAATCCATGAGAACTAATAAGATAACCAAGTAAGAGTATATAATAGAGAAGGGGCTCCAGGACAGAACTTTGAGATTCTACAATATTTGAGGAGAAGGATATACCTAAGGATCCAGCAATTCAAACTGAAAAGGAATAATCAGGTAGTCTTTCTCAGTTTTCCATGCTTTAGGAAACCCTTGAAATTTAGGTCCTACTATTATTCCTTAGGCCAGTGCTGCTTAAACCTTTTCCACTAGTGATTTCTTCAGCATTTCTTAAACTATGTGTCACACAGTTTAAGAAGCACTATCTTAGACTTCCAGTATTCACTTGATGATAATGCATACACAGTGAATAAGAAAAAATAATTCTCTGTTGGGTTAGCCTTGCAAACCCAAACTTTAAGAGAGTAATAAATATCACTGAGATAAAGAGTCTACAAATTCCACAGCTCTGGACACTGAAAGGATTCATCAGTTAGTATAGAACAATACAATATGTCACCAAGTAAATTGCAAGTTTTCATGTGTCAAAATAAATCATTAAAATAGAAATATACTGAAAGTATTTAATGTCATAGAAAGAATATTTTCATCTCCTCAAGATTATGTTTGAGAGAAAATGGTTGCTGCACAGTATAAGATATATTAACTAGGATTTTATACTAAATAAAACTTGTCTTGGTGTAGGAAATTAAGTGCTAGACTTGAAGTCCATAAGATCTGAATTCAAATTCCATTTTTAATGGAAACAGTATAGATGTCCATTCCCAATTGGGCATGGCTAAATAAATTGTAGTAGAGAGGCAGCTAGGTGGTGCAGTGAATAGAGCACCAGCCCAGGAGTCAGGAGGACCTGAGTTCAAATTCGAACTCAGACACTTAACACTCACTAGCCGTGTGACCTTGGGCAAGTCACTTAACCCCAATTACCCTGACTTTCCCCCTCCAAAAAGCAAAAAAAAAAAAAAAAGTTGTAGGACTTTTGTTGTAGGAAAGTTATATTGTAGTATATACAATATAAGATGCAGCAATTAAATGGGTGATTACTGGTCAGCAAGAAACAATGCACACGAAGAATTCAAAGAAATATGTGAAGATACACAAATTGATATAAAATGAAATAATCAGAACCAGGAACATAAAGCACAATGATTACAATGTCAATGGGAAAATAAATAAACAAAAATAAATAAACAAAACCAAATATTGCCCAAAGCAAACTCTGTGTTTATACAACAATTAAAGGAAGAGTTGAGAAAATATGCTTTACTCCTTTCTTGTTAGAAGTGGAGAACTGTGAGGGTGGAACACCGCTTGTACTGTTAGATCAAACTGATGTTGTTGAATTTTGCTGAGCTACTTAAAAAAAATAATTTCTTCATTACTGTTTGCTACAAGAGATGACTCTGGGTAGAGAAAGATCTAGGGATATTTGGGAGGAAAAGTTTTTATTAAAATAAAAATCAAGAAAGATAATAAGAAAGCAAAATTAGCTACACTTTAAATTTAAAAGTTGCATTATTTGTAAAACATTACATTACTAAAATGTCATCTCAGTTATGACCTACATGAAGCCTTTCTTGATCCCCTAGCCTACTAATACCTTGCCCCACAAAATTACCAGGTATTTCTGTGTATATGTGTACATGTGCATGTGTGTATGCACACAATAAGCATACAAATGTATAGGTATATCTCAGTATATGAGTATATACATATGTATATATACACATGCACATATGTATATGTGCATATATGCTCATATATGTATATATGCTTTCCTGCTCTAATCAAATCCCACTCTCTGACTCTCAATGTAAGCTTCCTGCTTTAGTCCCCCCATCCTGGAGCTTTCAAAAATCTAGCATTAAATTGAACGTAAACTCAATGGGAGCAGAAATTGTTTTGCTTTTGTCTTTCTAATCTCCAGTGCCTTGCACAATGCTTGTCACATAGTAGGAGCTTTAAAAATTCCAATTGATTGAAAAATGAAGACAGATAATGATTGAACATTTATCAAGCATATACTATTTGTCAGGCACCTTGCAAGGTGCTACGGGTCAAATGACAAATAGGAAACAATCCCTGAAAAGAGAGCATCTATCAAGGCCTTTGAAGACTCTTACAATTTCAATTGTGAGACTGTTTAGATGCAAAAGAACAACTTAAACAAGACTAGAAGAGGAACATGAGCCTAACTGGACCCTAAGGAATAATTACTGATGATAACTGGAGTAAATAAGTGGTGTTGGTTTTTGTTTTTTTGTTGTTGTTGTTGTTTTTTTGAAAGAGAGAGAGACAGAGAGAAAGACAGAGACAGAGAGAGAGAGAGTGAGAGAGAGAGAGAGAAACTACAGTTTTATATGAAGTACAAATTAATTGTATCCAGTGATGAAACTTGTAGGTGTGATGTTGCATTCATAGTCAGTGTTTAAAGGTTTAGGAAGACCAGTGATGTTTTGGAAAAGCAATTAGTGAATGTAGTAAAGGGATGGATTTAGGTATGATGGAAGAAAAAAAATACCTTCCAATTAGAGGTTCCCTTCAACTCTGATATATTCTCATTCTGTAAATTAAAGAGAGAGACAAATGTTCCAATTTTAAAAAAAAAAAGAGAGAGAAAAAAGATCAATTCCTGAAACAGAACACTGGTAATGCTGACCAGATTCTTAGCAAAATTCCACAAAGGATTATTAAGCAGATGATTTGTAGCCCTTTAGAAAGGAATGAAGTAGTCATTAGGCACTAACAGAGGCTGCTTATGAACAAAGCAAGCCAAAATAACCTCTTTTCTTTTATTCATAGTGTTCTTATATGAAGGTGACCCCTGCTATGCCATCAGAATGAAAAAAAAGCTCTGGAAAGTCTTATAAGCCTGGAAAACAGGGAAAACAGATTGTCACTTGAGGTTCAGCCTAATTGATAATAATAATTACCATTTATACAGCACTTCAAGATTTTCAAAGTGTGTCTTTGAGGTAGAACTCCATTTTGCAGAAAAAGAAACTGAAACTTAAAAAAGCAAGTGACTTGCCCAGGGTCACATAGCTAGTAAAAGTTTGAGGCAAGCTATAATTTCAGGTCTTCCCAGCTCTAACTCTATCACTATACAGCTGTGCCATCTAGTTGTCTACGCAAAAGTTAATCAATCGATCAACAAATATTTATTCTGACTGTGTGCCTGGCTTTCAGGTTTCAAAGAGATTGAGGGATGAGGAATGGACCTAGGATTTCATTGAAATATGGGGCTATTTCCCAGCAAGTAAACTCTCTTTACTAATGCACATAAACTCCTTCTCTACATAGTATGATTTTAGAGAATTGTCTAGGGCACTGAAAGGGGTCACACTGCCAGTATGTGTCTGAGGCAAGAATTAAATCTTTTCTCTTCCAGGATTCAGGGCAAAGTCTCCATTCATTACCTAATCCTACCTCGGCTTCAGTTACTAAGATACAAATGAAATAGTCTTGACCTTCAAGAAGCTCATTCCATCACGGGAAACAACATGTCCCAAAATAAGCACATAAAGAATATATATACAATACAAATTGTGGGGGGAAGGGTCTAGCACCTTAGGGGAGGAAGGTCAGGAGAGGCTTCATGGAGAAAGTGGCCCTTAATCAGAGTTTTGAAGAAAATAAGAGATTCTAAGAGACAGAAGGGAGATGGAGTTACATTATGGGTATGGAGGATAGCCAATATGAAAAGAGAGACAAGTGATTGAGTGACATGTCTGAGGAACAGCTAGAAAGCCGGTGATTACGTTGTAGAATGCAGGAAGTAGAGAAACATGGGACAAAGTTGTAAAGGTCTTTAAAACTAAACAGAGATACTTACATTCAGTCTTAGAATAGGAGTTTATTGAGTAGGGGGATGATGTGATCTGACTAGTCCTTTTTCTAATGTTTTGACCTCCAGGTGATGAATTCTATTCCCATTAGAATTCATCAAACCATCTACCAAGACCTGGTCAAAGTGGTACACATATCAATGCAGCCACAGGTCTTTTGGTTAACTATTAATAGTAACTGCCACTTACATCAAGATTTAAGTTTTACAAAGCCCTTTCCCAATTTTTTTTTCACAAGGACTATCATATCTGGCTCACACTATTTTTCACTTGTCTTATTTACTAAGTCCTGCTATCTCTATCCCCAACAATATCTCTCACGTCTATCCACTTCTCTTCGCTCAGAAAAAAAAGAAAAAAAATCTTAGTTCAGACCTTAATCACCTTTTGCTTGGACTGTTGTAACAACCTTATAACTGGTCTTCCTGCCTCCAACTTTTCTCCTTTTTAATCCAGACCCTATTCAGCTGCCAAAATAATATTTTAAAGCAAAGGTCTGATGACATCACTTTCCTGCTCAATAAACTCCAGTGGCTCACAGGGGCCTTTGGATAAACTAAATAGCCTGGCTCCAATGCCCCTTTCCAGGATTATTCTTATTATTGTTCTATTTCATGCATTTTGTTGTCCAGCTAAACTGGCATAATGCCTATTCATCACATACTACATTCCATTTCCTATTTTCCAAGACTTTGCACAATCTGGCTCCCATCTCTTGAAGGCATTTCCCTTCCCACCCTTACTTTTTTAGAATCCCTGGCTTTCTTCAAGTTTCAGTTTGAGTGTCAGCTTCTCCCTGAGGCCTTTCCTGTTCCCCCCAGGGAAGGCAGGATGAGAGGAAGGAAGGAAAAATCATTTATTAAGTGTCTGCTATGTGCTGTGTTTTACAAATATTATCTCATTTGATCCTCACAACAACACTAGGAAGTCAGTGGTATTATTTTTCCCATTTTGTAATTGAGAAGACTGAGAAGACTGAAGCAGAGAGAGATTAAATGACTTGCCCAGGGTCACATGACTAGGAAATATCTGAGGCTGAATTTGAACTCATATCTTTTTAACTACAGACCCAGAACTCTATTGTGCCACTTAGCTGCTTCATGTCTGTATAGTGATTGCTGTCATGGGAAGGTTTGGGTTTGAAGGGATGCAGAATATACATCTCTAGCCTCTTCTTCCTCTACCCTTTTATAAGGGAAACTGTAATTCCTTCCAGGATGGAAAGCAGGAGCTTGAAGCCAAAAACTTGATCCTGCTTCCCTCCTCAGGGAGAGAGGGTACAAAACTAGAATATCTATCTGCACTCTTAAATAGGATTAGTCTAAGGGATGTGTTTTTAAGGTTCAAGATAAACTTTGATCATTGTTCATGAATTGGGGTAAGGCTTGACTTTCTTACCCCCAAATAGCAGTTCTGGGGATTTTAGAGGGAGTGGAGCCAAGATGGCGTAGAAGCAGCAAGATTCCACACAGCCACCTCAAATACCCATAATATATGACTCTAAACAAAATTTAGTCTTCAAAACTCACAAAAATGCAGAAAAATACATCCCCCACTGAAGGCAGCTTGGCAGGAAGGGCTCATCACAGAAAGCTGGGAGCCAAAACCAGCCCAGCCTGAAACTGCAGCTTGGCCCCAAGGTGGTCAGGACTAGATGTAGCTGGAGCCTTCAGGAGAGTGGATCAGTGGCAGCTGGGGCAGTTTCCAGAATTATCAAGCCATAAGAAACGAGGACAAAGTGAAAGATCAGTGGAACTCAGCTAAATTTGACTCCAGGGCAAGGAAGTGACAGAAGCGGGGGCCCTGCAGCCACCTCCACATGGCTGCTTCAGAAGCTCCCAGCCTGCAGACTGCAGGGGGGCCAAGTGATTATTCAGAGGCTAAGTGCTAGATCCATTGAGCGGCCTGGATCCAGATGGTGATATTGGGTGGTGGTCCTGGGTTGTGTTTTCAGGGAGCCAAAGCTGGTGGGGGCCGCAGCAACCTCCTAATAGCCCTGGTGGCTGTGAAAACCCCAGTGATTTGGGACAGAGCTTTCCCCTCTGGAAGCAGAGTACCACAGAACTTAAAAATCAAGTAATTCACTGGCAACGTGAGCAGGCAAATGAAGCAAAGTACAAACAGCAACTGAACTTTAGATTCCTTCTTTGGGGACAAAAAGGATCAAAGCATGGAATGGGAGGAAGACAACACAGTAAGAACTCTCACAACAAAAGCTTCCAAGAAACACAAAGACTTCCTACAAGCCATAGAGCAGCTTAAGAAAGATTTTGAAAACCAAATAAGGGAAGTGGAGGAAAAATTGGGAAGAGAAATGAGAATAATGCAAGAAAACCATGAAAAGAAAGTCAACAACCTGAATAAAGAAACACCTTAAAAAACAGATGAACTCAAATGGCAAAACAGGCCCAAAAAGCCAACGAGGAGAAGAATGCCTTAAAAAGCTGAATTTTCCAGGTGGAAAAAGAATCTCAATAACTATCTGAAGAGAATAATTCCTTGAGAATTAGATGGGAGCAAATGAAAGCTCATGACTTTATGAGAAATCAAGATATTATTAAGCAGATCCAAATAAATGAAAAAAATAGAAGGCAATGTGACATATCACATTGAATAAAACACTGACCTGGAAAATAGATCCAGGAGACACAATTTAAGAATTATTGGACTACCTGAAAGCCATGATCAAAAAAAGAACTTAGAAATCATCCTTCAAGAAATTCTCAAGGAAAATTGCCCTCACATTTTAGAACCAGAGGGCAAAATAGACCTTGAAAGAATTCACCGATCACCTCTTGAAGAAGATCCCCAAAAGAAAACTCCTAGGAGTGTTATAGCCAGGTTATGGGGTCCCCAGATCAAGGAGAAAATATTACAAGCTGCCAAGAAGAAACAATTTGAATACTGTGGAAACATAATTAGGATAACCCAGGATCTACCAGCTTCTACATTAAGGGATCGAAGGGCCTAGAATACAATATCCTGGAGTTCAAGGGAGCTAGGATTAAAACCAAGAATAACCTACCCAGCAAAATTGAGTATAATGTTCCAGGGGAAAATATGGTCATTCAGTGAGGTGGAGGACTTTCAAATATTCTTGCTGAAAAAGACAGAACTGAAAAGAAAATTTGACACTCAAATACAAGAAGCATGAGAAGGTAAACATGGAAAAGAAATCATAAGGAACTTATCAAAGTTGAACTATTTACATGCCAACATGGAAAAGTGACAATTGTAACTTATGAAACTTTTCTCAGTATGAGGATAGATGAAGGGAATACAAATGTATATATACATACACGTATGTCTATATAGGAGGGTTTATATATGTGTATGAACGCATATCTGAGTATGTGTATATATGAGTACATAGAGGGCACAGTATTAATTGAATAGGAAGGGACAATACTCTAAAAGGTGAAATTCTGAGGTGAGAGAGGATTAGAATGAGAGGAGACAGGGAGAGACAGAATGGGGTTAATCATCTCATATAGAAGAAGCAAGGGATAATTGTTACAATGGAGATGAAGAACAGGAAGGCAAAAGGGAAAGGGTCAACCTTACTCTCATTGAATTTGCCTTAGGGAAAGAATGATACAAACTCTAAACTGGATATCTTGCCCCAAATACCTCTTCCAAAATGAGCATACATACAAGTAATAAAGAAATTCATTTTATTCATATTGATAGAAAAACAGACATAAAAGAAAATATACATTGGAGAAGAGATACCCTACAATACAGCATGAAGGGGTTCTCCCATTGGGATCAAAGAAACTCAGCTCAACCAAGATACAGAGTCCCAGACTTCACTCAATTTCCCCAAAGTCTTTTACCAGAGCATTATTTTACTTTCAGTAACTTGGAGTAGGGTTGACATTATCTATCTTCTTTCTCCAAGATGGAGGCTACAAGTGCCCAAAGCAACTGACAAACCCAGGGAGACAACAGAAACTCAGAGCCTATATAGATTTTAAGAAAGTGAAAAGACTAAAGACACTCAAGATTATGAAGAGATGAAATCTCTCCTCTATGCTGCTCTTGCTAACTCTGACCTGCCCCTCAGGCAGGAAGGGCACATTGATCTCCACCAATGAAGTTGCCCATAGGCTTTGGGATTTGAGTAACATATATACCCATAATGTATCCCCAAATATTAAGTAAGATCCTTGAGGCCAGAATCTATTAAATTTTTGTCTTTATATCATCCCAGTACTTGGACAGAGTCTTGGAAATACTTCCTGAATGGTTATTGATTTCATTAAGAATAACATTATTTTGTCAAATGATTTGCTAAAATCTAGATAAACCATGCCTACTCTAACAATGAAGTGACCTTGTCATACAAGGCAATGATGAAGCCTTGTTGGTTCTGTGACATTCACTTCTGTTTTAGGTGTTCACTAACAATCTCTTTAATAATATGATTGAAAGGGGGTGGAGTTAGGATGGCAGAGTAAATGCAGAAACTTGCTTGAGTTTCCACTCCAACCACCTGCAATACCTGTAAAATATGACTATAAACAAATTTTAGAGCTACAGAACCCACAAAGTGACAGATAGAAACAAATCTCCCACTGATGGCAGCCTAGCTGGCCAACAGGAAGGGTCTATAGCAATGGGCTGGGAGCTGAGGACAGTCCTGCATGAGCCACGTGGGCCCAGACCAGTGGTACAGATCAACCAGAGCAGACTTTAGGAAAGTGAATCACTGGCGGGTGTGGTGATTTCTAGAATTCTCAACCTATAAATGGCAAAGAGAAAGTAAAAGGTCACTGGGGAACCCTGTTGATCCTGGGTGAAAGAAGAGCCCAGTCAGGCCTCTGCCCCTGGGGAAGTGGAGGTGACAGAGGCTGCAACTGCTGCCACTGTTGCTGCTTCCAGCTCCAAGTCTACAGATCATAGGGGAACTGAGGGACTATCCAGAGGGCATTTTCATGGATCTCTTTGCTGGCACTGAGGCAGGATTCTCTTGCTTTGCCCTGCTTGGATTTGGGTCACAGTCTTGTGTGGTAATCCTGGGGTGAGGAGTACAGGTGTGGTGGAGCTTGTTGAGGCTGTGGAGAGAAAGTCCTTCTCACAGTTCCAACCAAGTGCCTGGAAAAAAAATAAAACTCTGACAACAGCTGTGCAAGACCCCAGAAATTTGGGACACAGCTCTCTCCACTCTGGAAGCAGAGTTCTACCATGGCAAAGAGTTCAAAATTCAAGTAAGTGGCTAGCAAGATGAGCAAACAGAGGAAGCACAATCAGACTATAGCATCCTTTTTGGAGGACAAAGAGGATCAAAACATAGAACTAGAAGAAGACAACAAAGTCAAAACTCCTGCATCAAAAGCCTCCAAGAAAAATATGAATTGGTCACAGGCCATGGAGGAGCTCAAGAAGGATTTTGAAAATCAAATAAGAGAAGAAGGGGAAAAATTGAGAAGAAAAATGAGAACAATGCAAGGAAATCATGAAAAATAAGTCTAAAGCCTGATCAAAGAAAATAATACCTTAAAAAATAGACTAACCCAAATAGCAAGAGACATCCAAAAAGCAATGAGGAGAAGATTGCCTTACAAAACTGAATTGGCCTGATGGAAAAGGATTTTCAAAAACTCTCTGAAGAGAATAATGCCTTCAAAATTAGACTGGAGCAAATGGAAGCTAATAACTTTATGAGAAATCAAGATATTATAAAACAGATCCAATCAAATGAAAAAATAGAAGGCAATATGAAATATCTCACTGGAAAAACCACTGACTTGGAAAATAGATCCAGGAGAGATCATTTAAAAATTATTGGACTAACTGAAAGCCATGTTCAAAAAAAGAGCCCAGACATCAACTTTCAAGAAATTTTCAAGGAAAATGTCCCTGATATTCTAGAAATAGAAGGCAAAAAAGAAACTGAAAGAATTCACTGATCACCTCTTGAAAGAGATCCCCAAAAGAAAACTCTTAAGAATATTATAGCAAAATTCCAGAGTTCCCAGGTCAAGGAGAAAATATTACAAGCAGTCAAGAAGAACTAATATGAGTATTGTGGAAACACAATCGGGATAACACAAGATCTAGCAGCTTCTACATTAAGGGATCAAAGGGCTTGGAATATGATACTCTGGAGGTAAAATGAGCTAAGATTAAAACCAAAAATAACCTACCCAGGAAAACTGAGTATAATACTTCGGGGGAAAATATGGACATTCAACAAAATAGAGGACATTCAAACATTCTTGATGAAAAGGTCAGAACTCAACAGAAAATTTGACTTTGAAATGCAAGAAACGAGAATTATGAGAAGGTAAACAGTAAAGAGAAATCATAAGGAACTTATTAAAGATGAACTATTTATATCCCTACATGGAAAAAAGGTTAATTGTAACTCATAAGACTTTTCTCAGTAGGAAGATAATTGAGGGGAATATATATGTATGTATATGTGTCCATACATATATATCTATATTTATATCTATATCTATATCTATGTATGTATGTATAGGAGGGTATATGTGTGTTTGTGTATATGTGTGTACATGTATATGTGGATAGCACAGGATGAGTTGAATAAGAAGGGGTGATATCTAAAACACAAGAGAGAGAAATATATTGGGAGGAGATAGGGATAGGTTGAATAGGGTAAATTATCTCACATAAAAGAGGCAAGAGAAAATTCTTACAATGGAGAGAAAGAGCAGAAAGGTGAGAGGGAATGAGTCAGCCTTACACTCATTGGATTTGACTTAAGGAGGGAATAATATACTTACTCAATTGGATATTTTACCCCCCAGGAAAGTAAGGGGGAAGGGGATAAGAGGGGGGATGATAGAAGGGAGGGCAGGTTGGGGGAGAAGGTGGTTAGAAGCAAAAACTTTTCAAAAGGGACAGGGTCCAAGTAGAAAATAACAATAAGTAGGGGGTGGGATATAATGGAGGGAAATTAAGTTAGTCTTTCACCATATAACTACTACGGAAATGTTTTTGCATAACTACACATGTACAGCCCATGTTGAATTGTTTGTCTTCCCAGTGGGTGTGGGTGAGGAGGAAAGAAGGGAAAGAATCTGGAAATCAAAGTTTTAAAAACAAACATTAAAAATTGTTTTTTACATGCAACTGGGAAATAAGATATACAGACAATGGGTATAGAAATCCATCTTGTCCTACAAGAAAGTAAGATGGGGAGAATATGGGGGTGGACATAATAGAGAACAGATTGTGGGAAGGGTTATTTAGTGTGCTTGCTATCTTGGGGGGTAGGGGTTAGAGGGAGAAATGGAGAGAAAATTTGTAACTCAAAATCTTGTGGAAATGAATGTTGAAAACTAAAAAATAAATAAATAAATTCATAAAGAATAACATGATTAAAAATGTTGCTTGTGATCAAGCTAATTGGCCTGTAACACTCTCCCCCATTCCCCCAAAAAACACTCCTTTTATATTTAGAAACAAAAACCTGAGATGCAATTTTACTTTCTTAATTATTGCAGTTTATAATGAAGATGTAACCTTTCTTCTTGAAAAAGTCAGCCCCTATATGTGCAACCTTGATCTCATTCTCTTCTGTCTCCTCCAGTACACTCTCTGCCCCACTCTGTCATGTCTCCTTTCTCTCCTTATCTACTGGCTCTTTTCATGCTGCCTGCAAACATGCCCAAGTCTTCCCCATTCTGAAAAAAAGGACCTTATGAAGCTACAGCATTCCTTCAAGATATAATCCTACTTCTTTTCTCCCCATCAAAATATACCCAAGAAAAAGGTATCAGCCATTGCTTCTACATGCTTTCCTTTTCCTCACCTCTCAGTCTTCCACTATGTGACTAATGACTACATTACTCAACTAAAACTGCTCTTTCCAAAATTACACATGATCTATTTATTACTAAGCTTTGATCTTTTCTTAGTTTTCCTTTTTTTTGTCTCTGATGAACTTCTCCACTTGGAAAGTATGTCCTCTGTGGGTTTTTCACATACTTCCCTGACTTGAATCTCCTTCTATCATCACGCTTCAGCATATTTTACTGGCTCATAAATCCATGTCTTGGGTCCTCTTCTATTATATCTCTATTCTCTTATATGTGGTGAATTTAAAAGCTTTTACTGATTTAATTATCATTTCTATGCTGATTACTCTCCAACTTACATAGGTAGCCCTAGTCTCTCTCCTGAGCATTGGTGATACATCTCCAATTGCCTTTCTATAGTTAAATCAAGATATCCCATAGGCATCTCAAAATGAAAAAAAAAATTTTTCCTTGCAAAATCCTCCTCTGTTCTCAACTTTTCTTTTTTCTTTTTTCTTTTTTGAGAAATTAGGCCTTTATTAGAGAAATTCGATGTAAAAACACCTTCCCCCTTCAGTTTTCTTCTTACCTTCTAATCTTAGATGCATTGATTTTATTTATGTAAGACTTTTTAAATATAATGTAATAAAAATTATCTATTTTATATCCCATAATGTTCTCTATCTATTGTTTAATCATGAATTCTTACCTTACCCATAGATCTGACAGGTAAAAACCATTCCATGCTCCACTAATTTGCTTATGGCATCCCCCATTTTATCTCTATCATGTGTACCCATTTTGATCTTATCTTGGTATGCATTATTTTTTTTATATTTTATTTTATTTATTTTAGTTTACATCATTCATTTCCATGAGATTTTGAGTTACAAATTTTCTCCCCATCTTTTCCCTACTCCCCCCTCAAAACAGCCATCCCCTTGTATAACCCTTCCCCCAATCTAATCTCTCCTATGTCCTCCCCTATCACTCCTCTAACTTTCTGATAGCACAGGATGGATCTACATTCCACAGTGCCTGTGAATCTTAAGTTCCAGTTGGATGTAGTTAATAATAATAATAATAATAAAAATTGTATATATATATGTATACATATACATATATATTTTTAACATTTGATTATAGAGCTTTAAATTCTAGATCTTTCTCTTCCTCCCTCGTCAGCCATCCCCACTGGAAGGACAAGCCATCAAATACAGGTTGTACATGTGTAATTATGCTGAACCTCTCCACAGTGGGCACATTGTGAGGACTGATTACATGTCCCTCCTTCCTATCTGCCCCCCCCATTCCACTCTCTACCTTGTCCCTCTACAGAAGTGTGCACTTTCATCAACCTTCCCTCCCACCCTGCCCTCCCCTTCATCACCCTACCTCTCATCCCCATTCCCCCTATTCTCCTGTGTGGCAAGATGCCCAGTTTAGAATTTATGTCATTCCTTCCCTAAGCCAAGTTCAGTGAGAGTAAGGTTGACTCTTTCCCTTTTGCCTTCCTGTTCTTCCCCTCTATTGTAACAATTATCCTTTGCCTCTTCCATGAGATGCTCAATCCAATTCTGTCTCTCCCTGTTTCCTCTCAATCTAATCCTCTCTCTCCTCA